>JAOYFF010000128.1:13930830-13952868 GCA_025773925.1 Cryptomyrus ogoouensis
CTCCCCAAACGAGCTTGATGGGCCGAATGGCCTCCTCTCGTTTGTAAATTTCTTATGTTCTTATGTTCTTATGTTCATGGGTAGAGGCCCAGCCACCAGGCCCTAGCTCACAAACTCTCTCCCAGTCCTGACTCCATGGCAGCACCCCAGTCTCCCCAGTCTGGTTGGGGTCATATCTCCCTTTATGACAGTAGCTCCCCCTGCCAGAATGTTTTCATTTCAATCCACACCCTGCCACATTCATTATTAGCCTATTAAGGACCATATAAGCCTGATGATGGTAGGGCTGGAATAAAATGTTCTGGCGGGGGGGCACCAAGAGCAGAATTGAGAACCACTGCTTTATGGAAATCCTCATGGGGGAGTTCTGAATTGCACTTAGTCCGGGTTCTCACATAGGACCAATTTGCCATGGGAGACCGTACCACCATCAATTGCCCCCAACAACATAGCTCCTAGAGTCACAGAGGTGCACAAACCTCTCTACCATGATAAAATGCCAATTCATGGAGGAAGTAAATAATAGAACTACAATGTGGCAATTTCCTAACATCACTCTGTCCAGTCGCTGATCTGAGACCAGTTTTTGCCAGACCTGTATTCTCCTGAAGGAAGAACTTCTTTAACTACATTGCTCTACATCTTAGTTTATCTTTGTAATATTAAAAAAATAATTTTGAACATATTTTAGTTTAGTGCACTTGCAGTTGTGTAATTTATTGAATGGGACTTCAAAATAAAATATATCTAAAAGCCATACAAATTTATTTTAAAAAGTTATTTATTTTAAATGTCAAATGCTATTAATAATCACATGCTAACCTAAAGGACCCCTGCTGTCTATCTGCTATAACTCAATTTAATTTGGTACATTCTGACCCTCATGCTTGCTCTGACTGAACCTGCCAACAGCCCATTATAGTGCTCACTAATTTATTAATTTTCAGTGGTCACTTGGGGGTGGCGAGGAAGATGGTGGATCTTTAAGTTAACAGCAGATCACCCACAAGTTAAAATACATTAATGTGGTAAATCAGTGGTTTATATTAAGTAATAATCAGTGCTGAAATACCTCAATTATGGTCACATATTGCACTAGTTGTGAGAAATCATTCAAAGCAATATGTCAACGTCAAAGTACTTTGTGAATGCTGGTCACATGGCTACCAGGAAATAAGCCATACATGAGGCAGAGGTTGTAGTGGTCCCTTCCTTTCAAAACTCACCACAGTTGACCGAAAGTTTTGATAAGTTATTTCTTGAAATTGGCTAAATAAATGCTATGCTGCAGAATGTTGCAACAGATGTCTCAACTATTAAAGAAACAGCCTTGGAGCTAAAGGCAACCATGGCCACCATGCAGGAGAGACTGGAGGAGGCTGAAACATGTTTCCCAAGAGAAGGAAGAATAGGAGTGGCTACGGACTGAGGTGGGCAATACTAGTACAAAAATGGAGGCCATGTGGGGTAGAATGCAAATCTTAACAAAAGGAATACTGTGAGATTGGTAGGCCTGAAAGAATCCTATGGATGTCACGCCTACAGGGGCGGGATGTACCAACAGCAGGGATCATCTCTGATTGCCTCCACTTCCTAAGTGGTCACAAGCAACTGACGTTGCGAGGTATTGTTGTCATAGTTATGTGCCTTACTGAGCATTTCTTTGTTCATTGTCTTCCCCGTTATCCCTACCTCCTGCGTCCTGCCTGCTTGTTCAGCCTGCCTGCCCGCTCCCGCCTGCCCTGCCTCACTGCCTGCCTTCTCCTGCAATCCCGATCCGTCTCCACTGCTCGTCCTCCCCTCTTGTCGTCTTGTCCTGTGCCTGCTCGTGGGACTGACCCTTCCGACTTTCAACTCCCTGCATCCGACCTGACTATGATTTTGGCTTGTGGACTTGGTATTGGTTGTACCCAGTTATAGAAGTAAACTACCTGTCTCCTGCACTACAGGGTCTGCCTCTTGTTCGCTCTCCCGGCATCACAATGGAACTAACAGGGCACTGTTTATCTGCGTCTAGAAAATATTGAAGGAGGGACTGGATATTGCCTTCAGTGGGGAATTCGAGATTGAATGGGTGCATTGCACCCTGCACCCATGTCGAATGTGTACCAACTACCTAGGCTGGTGTTAATTTGTTTTTTAGAGAGAATTCACGAAGGATAACGTGATTAGCACTGCTAAAGTATAGAGAGGATTTGACAGTTTTCCACTCTGGAGGGCTCTCCTTCCATCAATGACTCTGATGGCCCTAACACTGATCTCTGGGACTGTCCCTGTTGACTGAGGGGATCCAGAAAAAGGGCAGGCCGGGTTTTGGTTTCCTGAAGGGGGAGAAGTAGATACACTGCCTATAGCCGTTACTTTTGTTCGTGCTTTTGTTCCTGCCCTTGTCTGTGCTCTTCTTTTCACACCCCAGTCCCTGTCCAGCAGTCCCTTTGTCTCCCTCCTGGTCCGCAACAGCTACCCTCAGTTCCTGCCCTTCCAGTTCCACCAGTCCCACAGTACCCTCTGGTTCTGCCAACATCTCAGCACTCTCCAGACCGAAGGACTGCTCAACACTCCCCAGCCATGACTGTCTAAGTAGGCCCATGACTCCTGCCCCCTTAAGGGGTCCTGTCTCTTCCGGAGTCCAACCCCGGAGAACTTACTCTCCACTTCAGTTGTTTAACCCTCTGTGATCTGGAGGACACCTGAGCCCTTACCAGTTTCATTGCTTGGCCCTATGTTCCAGTCCCAGTGTCCTGTCCCACCAGTGTTCCCCATTCCATATTACCTTTGGTTCCCTGTCCTCTTTCCACTCCTGTCCCTGTGGCACTCTTGCCTGTCTGTCCTGTCAGACTTGTCTTGTTCAATCTGTCCATGTGTCACCCTTTGTCACTGCAATTTCCAGTTCCCTGTTAGCATGTGTGTTTGTCCACGGTTCATCCCTGTTTTGTGTTCTGTCCTGTTTACTCTCATGTGGCTGGCGTCCCTGTGTATTTCTGTCAGGTTGGGTTTTGTCCAGTCCAGTGTTTTGTCCCTTGCCCAGTGTTTAACTCTGTCTGCACCCCTGACATATTGCCTAGTCCGTTCAGAGTTATATCCTGGTTGCTTGTCTCTCCCTGTGGTCCCTGGTGTACCTTAGGAGATCTTCTGTCTTAACCACTCGTTTCAATCTATTAGGTCCCATCTTAGTTTAATTTAGTGCTGTCTGATGTCTGGTCCCGTATCCCACTATGACACCCTGTGCCCTGTTCTGTCTGGTTCTGTCCTGTCCGGTACCTTGCCCCATGCTGGTCTCTTTGTCAGGTCCCCTCTCCAGCCCACCCTTTGCGCCTGGAGGGTGCACACATTTTTTTTTGTTGGGGGGGGGGGTTTACTGTCACACCCAACCCCTCTGGTCAGCCTTACCCCCCAGTTCTCCTCCCTCCCTGGGGTTTATTAATCTCGTCGCATGTCCTTGTCTCTAGTTAATAACTCCCAGCTGTTGTGTGATAGGTCCAGTGTTCCTCAACTATTTAAGTGCTCCGTAGTCCTGTGCTTGCTAGTCTGGTCATTGTTGCTTGTCCGTGCTTATATGCTTGTGCTGTCTAAGAATTAAGAATAAAGTCCCCTACATGGGGAATTTCCCTGCAAATGCCGATGTGAAGTATCGTTGTGGCTAATACATCATACAGAGCATTCTAACCTTCTTGTCTTGTGTGTCCCATTTCCTGCCCTGCCTGCTTCACCTGTCCTCTCTTCCTCACCTGTCCTGCTTCATTCCCTCTGTTTCTCCTGGTGTTCCTGTTAGTCCATCTTGTGCCTGCCTTTAGGACTGACTTTACTGGCTTCCTACCCACTGCCCGAGCCCATCTGGTCACTGTCTTTTGCCTGCTAACTCGGATTTGTTTGCTGCCGATCCCCAAAATAAAACCTTGGGTCTCCTGCAACTAGGTCTTGTGCAGCATTGTTCCGCCAGGGTGTGACAGAATACTTCCCCGAAAGACCATGGACCCCTTGGAAACACAGCAGGAACTCCAGCAACAGGTGAGCCAACTTACCACCCTGGATAACCAGCTGCTTAAAGGACAAGCGGTTCACACTTCTCTGCCTGATTAACCCTCCTAGAGTCATAGCCTCAGTTCACATCGCCTGAGAAGTATGATGGGAACCCCGACACCCCGACACCTTTCTTGATGCAGTGCAGGCTTCTGCGGAGAAACAGCCCGGGTCTGATCTGTCATCTCCCTGCTGACCAGAAGAGTGAGGGAGTGAGCCACAGGGCTCTGGATGGAGGATGAGCTGCTCCTCAATTCTGCTCAGGAGTTTCAACATGCCTTCCGCAAGGTATTTGATCATCCCGCCTTAGGACGAAGTTTGGGAGACCAGCTGTTTGAGCTCTTACAGGGTATGAAGACAGTGGTCAACTTCTAATTGGAGTTTCGGACCATTGCTGCGGGAATAAGGTGGCCAAATGACTTCCTGAAGGTCCTATATTGATGTGCTTTGAACCCGAATCTCTGGGATGAGCTTTCCTTTCACAGAGAAGCCCATTCCTTCAAGGATTATGTTTGCCTGTTGGCTCTTGCCTGTATGCCAACGGCCATCTCAGTCCGAGACCAACAGCGCCATCGTCAAGGTCCATACCACTCCCTCAAGCTACGCAGAGAAACCGGAACCCATGCAGGTAGGAAGTTTGCCACTGACAGCTGCTTAGAGGCAATGCTGGTATGACCAGCAGCTGTGCCTGTATTGTGGAGAACCTCGACACACAGTCCGAAGCTGCTCCATCTGTCCTCCTGGCCAAGAAGACTCCATCCATACTCTTTACCTTCCAACACCAACTGAACTGGAGTCATGCTTCAGTCCCATGGAGGGGTGACATCACAAATGGGTCCTGCAAAAACTGTATCATCATGGGTGCAGCCTTCAGTGCCACCGTACACAGGCCAGCATGAAGAAAGGACTCATTGATGGACTTTGTCTTGATCCTTAATCACAACTTATGCATAGGTTTTAGCAAGCAAGTCCACTCTTTTCTGTTTTCAGTAATGTTAGTATGCCCAGGGGGGTTTAGTACAATTATCCAGTGTAGTCACTCAAATGCCTGCAAGAAAAAATACGTTTTGAGTCTTTTTTTAAATACTGGAATAGAAGGCAAGCATTTAATGCTTGCTGGTAAAGAATTCCATAACCTGGATCCAATTTCTGCAAAAGCCCTATCACCCCTTGTTTTCAGTTGGGTATGAGGAACAGCTAGAAGAAGCTCATTGGATGACCTGAGTGTTCTAGAGGTGGACTGAAACTGACCAAATCCTGCTATGTATAGAGGGGCCTGCCCATTTATTGCATTAAAATCAAAAAGCAGAATCTTAAACTTAATCCTAAAATCAATTGGGAGCCAGTGAAGTGATGCTAAAATCGGTGTAATGTGCTTCCTCTTCCTAGTGCCAGTGAATAACCTAGCTACAGCAATCTGAACTAACATGCTAAACATGCTATGGAAGACTAATTGATGCCCGTGTACAAAGCATTACGGTAATCCAAATGTGGGGAAATGAGGGCATGAATAACTTTTTACAGATTAGGGAAAGAAAGAATGCCTATAATTTTCTAAATGAGTCTTAGATGAGTTTATCTGCTTATCAAATGTAAGTTCAGTGTGAAAGATTACCCCAAGGTTCCTGCCATGGCGTCTCACTTGTTATAGCACAGTGCACCGCCGAGTGGAAGCCACTGTTTCACCACTGCAGTCACTCCAGGATGAAGAAAGGGTTACGCTATCAGAGCCCTTCTGGACTCTTGTTGATGTTGAGGAGTCCTCCAATACCTTTTGGACTGGGAGGGATATGGCCCAGAGAAGCGTTCCTGGGTACCCACCAAAGACATGTTGGACCCCGCCCTCAAGGCGGCCTTTCACCACGCTCATCCCTCGAGACCAGCACCATGTCCCCTGGGCTGCCCTCGCGATACCTCTCGGCCGAGGTGGCCATTGGGGGGGGATGGTACTGCCGGGTGGGGCAGGCCAATTGAATAGAGACCTCTCTCACCTGCTGGCACTATTTACCTGGCAGAGCAGGGAATGGCTAGTGCGAAGTATCGTTGCAGCTAAAGAATCACACCTAACGTTCTAACCTCCTTGCCTTGTGTGTCCCGTTTCCTGCCCTGCTTTCCCTGTCTGCCCTCCTCACCTTACCTGCTTCACTCCCTCTGTGTCTCCTGGTGTTCCTGTTGCCCTGTCTTGTGCCTGATTGTAGGACTGACCTCACCAGTTTCTGACCCACTGCCCAAACCCATTCTGGTTACTGTCTTTTGCCTGCTGACTTGGATTTGTTTGCTGCCAATCCCCACAATAAAACCTTGGCTCTCCTGCAACTGGCTCTTGTGCAGTTTGTTCCGCCGGGGTGTGACAGACAGACCCTGTGACATCTCTGGCTAATTTAATGGACACTATACACTCCATTTCTAGGTTTTCAGGATATACTATAAACTGGAACAAATTGGAGGCCATGCCCCTTTCAAAGTCTTGCATTCCATAAATGTTGGACAAGTTTAACTTCAAATGGGACCCTGAGGGAATGAGGTATTTGGGCATTAAATTAAGTCAGGATCTTGAGAGAATGCCACTAAACAATATTAATCCATTATTGCTTAAGATTAAAACCAATCTGGATAAATGGGAGAAGATGAATTTGACTTTGTGGGGAAAAATTAACATAAAATGACTGTAGCACCTCGTTAGAATTATATAGCCTTGATGCTGCCAATCACAATACCAAACATAATTTTCAAAAATATGAGAATAAAATTAAGTAGTTTTTATGGGAAGGTAAAAGGCCAATAATTAAATTAAATACATTGTATGCACTTTAAGAGAAAGGAGGTCTGGGCCAGCCCGATCTTTTATTACACAGCTTATCATTTGGGATGTCTAAGCTAGCTAAATATTTTAACACAACTGATCAAGAAAATTGGTTAGATATTGAGTTCGATTTGTGTTTATCATTTCATCCCATTGATGCTCTTTCCCAGGGCTCCGGGAATTCAGAAAACCCAATTCTTGGCTGTTCTAGAGAAGTATGGGTCAAAACTCATAGAATGTACAAGCTGTCACCCCAAATACAAAAATACTCTTTGCTATGGCATAATCCTGAAATTCATATCAGGAAAATAGCAGTGTATTGGAGTAGGTAGCATTGCTGTGGCATACATACTGTATGGGACATGTATGAGGATGGAGTGTTTGTGTCTTATGGGAAATGAGTTGAATAATTTGGAATTAAGAGTTTGGAGATATTTACACATGAGGAACTTTTAAAATTCTGTGTTTAAAGAGGTTGATGATGATTTGTTTACATACTTGTATTTGCAGCAAGAATGCTGTACTGCTTCCCTTTTTGATAAATCTATTAGTAATTTTTCCCAATATATTGGTGCTCTGACAGGCATAGATATTGAACAAGGGAAGTGGCTGAACATCCTGACAGATTGTGTGCAAACTCTTGGGGGAAGCAAGAGGAAAGTTCATGCAGTATAAAATACTTTACAGGTACTATCATACAGCATTATGACTTTACAGAATGAAGGTTTTGAATGATAATAGGTGTTGGAAGTGTCGAATGGAGACCTTAAAACTTTTTTCATTGTATATGGGAATTCCCCCTGATCAGGCCATTCTGGGTTGAAGTTTTAAAGATATTGAGTAGTTGTTATGGATCAGATGTTCCTCTATAACCAGAATATGTTTGCTGGGGGACAGATCTCAGATGCTGAATATATCAAGGAACTTAATTTCATTTATGATTGCTGCTTTAGTCAATGCATCCCCAATAATTTTGAGGCACTGGAAAATGACTAGAGCCCTGGATGTGAAAGAATGGATGTGGGTCATGGTGGAAACATCGTCTTATGCTCATTGGATCGAAAGGAGATAAAAATGAAAGTGATACAACTTTGCTATGGCTTAGACTTTGGACTCGTACGAAAACAACAGTTTGTGCTGTGTAGGTTCCCCCCTCCACCTATAATATACTTAATATCTTAATTTGAGAACCAATGTATTACATATGTATGGGTATAAGGGTGTGTATATATATATATGTGTGTATTTTAGTGGATGTATGTCATGTACCAGGAATGAAATAAAATTTGCTAAATAAAATACAGTAGAACCTTGGAACTTGAACACCTCTTAATTAGACCAACTCAGACATCGAACGGTTCCGTTAATTTTTTTTTAACTTGTATCTCAGCCTTAATCCTGAAAGTCGACCATTCCCACTAAAGTTTGTATGGGTGAAGACGCGCTCAACTCTACCAATTCAGACCTTGAATGGGTCAGTCGAGAAAACTCTGAACAAAAAATAGACCTGCTACAACTACGTGCTACGTGTCTCTGATGGGCTGAAACAAAGGCAAACAAACCTACTGGGGAGCTTATGCCCATGAATCGCTCTCAGTGTCGCAGTACCTCTCGATCGAGTTTGACATGAATTTTTTGTGCTTTATCTACAGTACATTTAGTGATACAGTAATCATGGCCCCTAAGAAAATGAGCAGTGATAGCAGTGATAGCAGCAAACCAAAGAGGAAAGTAGTGAGAGTAATCGTAGAACTTATAAATGAAATTATAGCGAGACTTAAAGGTGGTGCACGTGTGTCTGTTCTCACTTCGGAGTCTGGGATTGTTATTTATTTCATCTTTATCACTTTCGTATGTGTGGTTTTTCATGTGTGTATTAGTTTCATATTGGTTGTTAATGCTTTTTTATCATTAGTTAGGTATGGTATATTAGTTTAAATAGGAAATCATTTGGGGGTCTATAAAGGATTAAATTCATTTACATTATGTCTTATGGGAAAATTCAACTTGGAACTCAACCAATTCGCAACTTGACCAGCTATCTGGAATGAATTAAGTTTGTGTTCCAACGTACCACTGTAAATGTAACCCAGAATAAATAATTGATGACTATAAATACCAAATTCATCCATCCATCCATTATTGTAACTGCTCAATCCCCACTGGGGTTGCAAGGGGCCCAGAGCCTATCCCATCGGACACAGGCAGGAACCAACACACCACAGGGTGCACACAGCCACACTCACATTCACTCAACTACAGGGTCAATTTAGACACGCCAATTAGCCTACCCTGAATGCTTTTTGGACTGTGGGAGGAAACCGGAGCCGCTGGCGAAAACCCATGCGAACGCGGGGAGAGCATGTAAACTCTACACAGGAAGGACCCGGGATTGAACCCAGGACCTTCTTGCTGTGAGGCAGCCGTGCTAACCACTGCCCGTTAGCAAATTCATAATAACTGTAATTATAACAATTATTATAATCACAAAGTTATTATTATGAAACATGTTCATATTGTCTAGATATATTTTGTTAAAAAAAAAAAAAGATTTCCAAACAAGCATTTGTTAAGGCAGCGGTAAGATCCCCTCAACCATTAGGGTAATGCACACAGCACTAGCTGCAGAAGCGTACGTGACTGGTGAGAGAGGGAAGGTCTGCACAAAGCCAAACAGTTTTATTGATTATAAATGGGTTTATTTGAAGTCGGTTGCTAAAACCTGCCATTGGAAACGATGTGGAAACACACTGTTGACGCCATTTAGTTGAACTTAGAGAAGAATTATTGGATGGATCCGTTTATTTAATTTCATTTTTGGTTTGATTACACTCCTTTTTGTGCATAGACTATGGGAGGTTTATACCAAGACGGTGAGCCACCCAGTTGCTAGGAATGAATGAAATAGCCACAAAAACCTCTTCTTCTGTGAGACTTCTTGAAGATTCCAAAGGACACCCATCGGTGTGGTAGGAACTAAATCGTTGTATTTTTTTTTGGCATCAGGACTATAGTCTGACTATATTTTTTTGTCTGATTTGAATGCTTTTTGGGATTTGTGGACTCTGAATCAGACTTAGTAGAAACAGTATAGCAGTGAGCACTTGCCTTGTATTTTAAGTAAATTTACTACTGCTTGATAGTTAAATCTTGTGACACTAATTATATTGCTTGATCAATGTGATTTTCTGTATGATCTGTAAAGGGTGTATTCTTTGTTTGCTTGTGGTACTGCATTGAATTGCAGAGGGATTTTTTTTCTTGCTTGTGGTATGGCATACTTGTCATTTAAATAGAACTAAGTTTTACAGTGTCGTTCTGTGACAGTTTAAGTTAACTTAATGCAAATTGAAATAAACCTTAGCTTGATATAATATTTAAATCTGTTGAGTTCAATTAATATTAGCACTTAATAAATATTTGGCATTCTCTGTTCATATTAATTTTGGTTAATAAATTTGGTTAATAATCCTTTTGCTTTGTTGCTTACCCAATACTTATTGTAATTGGAATATCTACAAATTAACAAACATCTTGACTGAAATTCAACTCTGGTCTCTGGTCTCATTATTACTGTCATATACACCACTCCCACGAACCTAGCCTACTGTAATGCCAGTACAGGGTTACATAAATATAAGAATAAACATGGAAGGTGTAGGTAATAGTGTGGATTGCAGAACAGTGTCACATTACTGGTGAAAGTCATGGTATATAGAGAGTTTGACAGCCCCTCCACTCACCTGTTGTTTGAGTTGGTGCACCAGCCTATCCTTCTCCCTTTTCAGGGCCATCACCTCCTCCTGTGTCTTCTTCCTGTTGGAGGTAGACAGCTCCAGCAGGGCAATGTTGGCATCTTTCTCACTGATGGCCGCCAGAAGGGCTTGTTGCCTGTTGAGGCCAGGGTAATGATTTGCGAGTTTATGATCTGAACAAGTTGGCACAGTGAAACACTAGCGAGACAACTGCATGACTGCAGAAACACTGCAAGTAATGATTATGAGAAAAAGGAGGTATAGAAAATAGAAGAAACTTACTTCATTTCCAGGATCTCCTCCAGCTGCTTCCTGCGTTCCTGCCTCAGGTTGGTCAGGTGACTGTCCCGCTCAGCGAGAGACTGCTGCGTGGAGCTCAGCCTCTGCTTCGTTGAATCCAGCTCCTGCCTGGTCTTCTCAAGTGTGGCTGCAAGCTCTTCCAGCTTTGTAGAGCATTGCCATTAGCTACTGCGCATGCAGTGTATTTATACCGCTACTACATACACACTACAGTACCTTGCCAATATCTATAGGGCCACTATCTACATTACGACATAACTAATCATACCATACCTTTACATTTTGTGAGCTGTCTGGCAGATTGTCCTTGCGGGCCACTTGCATGAGCTGTGCATTGCTCTTCTTTTCCTCCTGCTGGTTGTGCTTAAGGTTGGGCCCTTTCTTTGTTTGGTCCTTCACTGTTCTGCTCAAACAAGGAATCAAATGCTGTCTGTTAAGGCTCTGGAAAGATTATTCAAAGAAAAATAAATACAGATCTTATTTGCAGGGACAGTGTGGACACAGAATCTATACACTCAGACAATATACATGCTCAGAGAATATATAGGAACAATAACAATTATAGAAATTTCAGAATTGTTATGAAAAATATTACAGAATGGTAACACTCTGGGTTGCAGAAGTTTGCCTTTTTCTTAATTCCATTTTTATTCCACTGACAGGGTGAATATAACAAAGGGAAAGGCTGTAAGAGCCCTACTAACCTTGGAGCCAGACTGTATTTCAGCAAAAGAGGAGTGAAGCAGAGAAGAGAAACAAGGAATAGAAACAAACACATAAACCAATAAGCCAATTACCATACATCCCTGTAGTCATAAGAGGCAGAAAGGGAAGAGCATTTGATGATAACCAGTGCCTAATGCCCTTCTGTATGCATTCCCAAGCTTGGGCGGAACTGGAAGGTACGGGGGCCGGTTCCTGTGACTGAACATGCAGCGGGGACGGCAGCCTCCAGTGTGGGGCATGCAGTCACTCTGGGACACCAGCAGCAGAAATAGCTCCCTCATGTGACTGGAGGAGCAAATGCCTCCATAGAACCTCAAGCACCGCATAAACTGTGTGGAAAGGCCAACAGGCTGAGCTTTATGCCCTTAAAAGCAGGATATCGAGTTGGCAAGACAAAAGCTTCTTAGCACAGGTGGGACATAATGCAAACAGAACTGGGGACAAGGGGAAGATGAAAAAGCAAGTAAAGCAAGTATACATTTTCAGGTTAATGGAAATGAACAGCGCTTGACGTGAAGTATTCACAGACAATGGTTTTGGAGATGAAACCAAGTGAGGGCCATTCAGTGGAGGACTGAAGGAAGGTATGAATGATATGGAATGGAGATGGATAAGGTAAGGGATACAGACCACGACATGTGAAAACAGAATGAAGAATGATTGTATGGTGATGGATAAGATAAGGGATACAGACCACGACATGTGAAAACAGGATGAAGAATGATTGGAATGGTGATGGATAAGGTAAGGGATACAGACCACGACATGTGAAAACAGGATGAAGAATGATTGTAAGGGAGATGGATAAGGTAAGGGATACAGAACACGACATGTGAAAACAGAATGAAGAATGATTGTTTTGTGATGGATAAGATAAGGGATACAGACCACGACATGTGAAAACAGGATGAAGAATGATTGGTATGGTGATGGATAAGGTAAGGGATACAGACCACGACATGTGAAAACAGGATGAAGAATGATTGGAATGCCACAGAGGCAGACACAGATGCAGAAGCATATGAGCAGCAGACAGAAATACCGTTTGCTTTTAGTCAAAAGTGAACATACTTATTGATGCACACATTTTGGAGATGAATATTGAGAAGGTAACCGCAAGTCATGAATGCAGCCACAGATCCCAAAAGAACTACGAAAGCAGTTGTAGATATGGTAACAGAGTAATGTATCCAGAAGCAGTTTTGAAAAAAAGGTATTAATGCCGGTCAAATCAAGAAATACTTATCAAGATCTTAAAAGACTCAAAAGTGTAGATGTGTATGTAAAACAGGCACGGGTATACACATAAATGCTATAACAGGCTTCAAAGCGGAAGTAGACACTGGGTAATACAGAGTAAGTGCATGGGTCTAGAGAGAAGATTTATCAGTGAATGCAGGCATAAGTGCAGACTCCAACGGCAACACAATGTAGCACAGAGTCATACATACGGATGTGCATGACATCAGTCGTCAATGTAAATGCAGGAGTAAACACATATTCTGAGAGAGTCATAGATGCAGATCCGGACTTATGCAAATGCAGGTAAACTGTGCAGCCAACTGGATGTGCCAGGGCAGAGCACTCACTTTCCCAAGAAATCCCACATCATCCCCCCTATCTGCTGCGGGGATGCTGACACAGAGGCGTGCCGCTCAGGGGGGGGTCTGCCACTGGAGCGGGGGCCGGGGGGTGGGGGACTGGGGTAAAGAACACAGTTAAGTGAGCACACACTAGTAATCAGTTCAGAAGTGTTCAATGGACAATGGCAGAGTGTCCCCTTGTAGGGTATTGAAGCTCTGAGGGTCTTTCATTTCATGCCGTTGACCATAATTCACTAGTCAATGGGAAATTATTTCTAGATCACTTCTAGGTTAACTCCAAGACCATTAACACTATAAACACCAACTACGAATCATTAAAAACGTGAGATCCTAACATCTTACACATTTTCCAAAGCCATTCATTCGTATTCTTAATGTGTTTCCCCATAAAGCAGGACCTCCAAATCTACCTGAGCTTCAATCATTAACTCCATTTGCCAGTAACATTTCACATTAGTACAAAAATTATGTAAAAATAATAAGCTCTTGAAATATTACTTTTAAACTCAGAGAAATAAATAAATCAACAAATCAACTACTAACCTATGTCTTTGACTAAATATTTTTGCTAACGTCTGTTTGTCCCTTGTTCATCAATTGCAGACATCACTTTGCACAAAATCAAGCTCAATAGTTCAGTGCATCGGTACTGATTTGTTTCAGCTACAAATAAACAAAATTGGGAAACAGGCACAACTAAGAGTGTGTATGTGAGAGTTAAATTGAAAAAAGACAGACTACAGACAGACCAGAACCAGCAGAAGGTTGACTGTGTTTTATGTCTCTGTAGAGGACAGACTGTAATTGCTGGAACCCCAGGCCGCCTACCTGACATGTCAATCAAAATTCTCCAATGCACAGCACCCATAGTAATTCAGGGGAAGAGCAAGTGCTGTTTTACTACAAAATGCAGGTTTCATTTAGGGAAAGATCAGGTTTGACTGCTACCTCACAAAATTCATCACCAACCTCATCCAGCAACTATGGATGGCTATGAGTTCTAGTGGTAGGGCCACTCGTACTCAGCACAAAGGGGACAACCAGAGAAAAGCCATCATGAAATAAAACAACAGAGAAAGCACAAAATTACAGTTTTTCCTAGGTGGGACCTTTTTCCCTCTGAGGATTAAGGCATGGAGCAGAAAGGGGATTTTTAAAAATCAATATTTGTGTTTAGGGTTTTGGGCTAATGTGTAGATTATACTTAACTTAAAAATAACTGCATGAGTACAGAATGTGGTTTTCTTTTTATTATATCGGAACTGGGCTTCTCCACACACAAAACCAGCCAGAAAACAGAAGAAGAAAATATACTGGTTACAGACACAGAATGTAACCTGGAGACTGCTAGTTTAAACCCCAGAATGCGATGTGCCGAAAGGCACCTCACACCAGGATTTCCATTAGCAACATCCAGCGGGATAAATGCGAAAAATTATTGGCTCCTGTTAAGGGATTACATAAAAGAGATTTTACCTTTCCAGGTCAGTGATTTTTTTGTCCTTATCGGTCTTCTCTGTCTCCACCTCTCTTAGGATTTCAAGCAGACGTTCCACTTCAGCCTGGGCCTTGTGCGACTCTTCTTTGTAGTAGGACACTTCCTGCTCTAACTGCTTGGCCTTGTCCACCAAATCGGGGTGGCTTCGGCATTGATCTGTCTCCAGGGCCTGCCCCAAATGCCGAAAAGCAAAATCAGGCTTAACAGTAATTATACCTGTTACTACTCTGTGCTATGTAGCTATGTAGCAAGACATGCACAATACACAAACAGCTAGACAAATCATACACAAAATATACAGATATGCAGCACAAGAATGCTAGCAAAGGCTAAATGTGGATCATGTATTACAGAACAGGCAAAAATTAGGACACGGCCAACACAGCCAAACAAATGAAGACCAGAGATAAGTGAGCACATTTGATGTAGGAAAAAATCCACACTAGGCTATACTGCGGTATGGACAACAGGGAAAAGCTAACACAGGCTAACAGAAAAGCGCTAAGACCAAATGGAACAAAAGACTGCATGGTTATAATGTCTGCAGCTTGGGCGTCATTGTTAGCCAAATGGTGTGAAAAAATTCAAATAGTGAAACAAATTATTTACATTGCATATACATAATTTTAACTGCTTGTTTTCCAATAAGTTTAAATATTCATATTTTAGATGTTTAAGTGTTTTATATAAAGGATTAATCAGTTATCAAATTAAAAGGGTTTTCCATATTAATATTCTGGCTTTTCAGCTTTAATAAGATATGAAGATTATTTTCAAAACATTGGAAATTATATATCTGAGACTATGGCCATTTACTTTCATATGACTTTTGAAGAAAATCAGAATTGTCTGGATGGTGAATAAGTTAAAGAAAACACGGAAACAATGTGGAGGACTTTATATGGATAAGTGATTATAAAACAAAATGTAAATGTCCGAGGTGTGGGAATGTGTAGAGTCTTGGGAGACATGATTTGCCAGTTGATTTAGTATAACTTCAGTGGAGTTATGATGGTACCAGAACAGCGTACCACTTAGGACTTACACTGCTGTTGATTTGGCTGAAGAGCTGCTCTGCTTGCTACAGTAGCGTGATGGGAGCAGGGATTTAGGAGGCATAAGGCGTGCATGGAGGAGGGAAGACAGAGAAATGGAGAGAGAGGCGAAAGGACAGTGTTATCCAGACATATCCACACTGTCACCAGTAAACACCAGCCATTCTGATTGTTTCACAAGGACAGGTACACAGCTGGACCATCCAAAACAAGCCAGAAGTGAGTGTTTGACTGGTGCCACTAATGAATGCGGTGTTATGCTGGTTACACACCTTTTTGAATTAACAGGAGGCTATAATCTAGCCAGGTGATCCTCTAGTCATAACATTCCTAAAGACTGCAGAAGTTTCTCTACAACGATTATTTACCTGCAACAAACACTGAGAATATAACCTAACAAGTAAATTTTGCAGACCGATTTCATTAATTTGTTTTTTTCTTTACCATTATCTGTAACTAGATAAGAAACCATGGTGTAAGTATGTGACACATAATCCTGGGTACTTCTCTGGTCAGACCCTAGAGGGCAGTAGCAAGCAGAGCAGAATGGTGCACCACTAGCTTGGATAATGAATAGCCAGACAACAAGGTCTGCACAAGGCTTTGCCCATGATCTGATCACTGAGCTTGAAATATTGACCGACATAATGCCCCTATATCTACAGTACACCAAGAAAATATGTTTGCTTTTATAATATTTTATTTAGCTATTTTAACATATTTTCTGTTCATGAAAGTAAGCCTTTTAAAAATTCTTTATTGTTAAAAAGAACACTCAGTGTTAATCACGTGACTCTTTTCCGAAAGTCTTACTAATTCATGAATGTATCAAAAACCTTTCAAAATGATGACCTGTAATGGGTCTGGTAAATACTGGAATGTGATAACTTTTGTAATTTATGTTTACAAAAAATGTCATTTGTAATCATGACAGTAATATTTCATGCCAATAGGATTTGGTTGAACTCCCAAATTTTATTTTACATCAGTGTGAATACAACTAGCTTATTGCAAATGTCAAATTTTACAGTTTCTCTGGGGTGATACAGGACTTGCATGATAAAGCAGACATATAACAGAACTACTCATGCTAATAAACATAATTATGTACCAAAGTATTAATCACTCAGGAAATCATCTAAGTACAGGGATATACTTATTGAGTATTTGACCCATGTAGTGTAAAGCTTATTTAATATTAGAAAAATACTCCCAGAGCCAAGAGTTGCAGTGGTTTGGAGAGACAGTGGCTGACAGACAGAGTGACAAGAATCAAAAAAGCAAGGATGACAGAAACAATGAAACAATGAAGAAAGCAGGGATATACAGAATAGGCTTGCCGGTGGGAGGCAGACATAGTAAATAGGGATATGGCATGAATAGAGATGAAACGGGCATGATGCAGAGAATACAGGAGACATAGCAAGAGGACATAGCACAGCTATACAATGAAGAGTAGAAACTGGAAGACCTGTATAGATTAGTACAACAAAAGGAACGGGAACAATACAGCAGGGTTTTGACGTGAGGAAGAGGTGAAATCAGTCAACAGCGAGACACTGAGTCATTCTAAAGACATATTGGGCAGTATGTTTCTATATATATTTCAAAAGAACAGAATTTGTGTATTCAAAGAGAAGCAATTTTATTTAAATTCAGGTTCCACTAATCTGTCTTTCTCATATTTCTGCGATCACAGATGCTTGTCTTAAGCAAAGTTTCCAGTCATGGGTAATAATTTGCAAAGTGGAAGCATTTTTTGAGACTTCAGTATCAACATCTGGCTCACTCATGTGGGATTTCAGCCCACATTATCCTGGCCATTCCCGCTGACGCAATGTACTGTCAATCAAAGGAGATAATCAGGTAATTGTACAAAACTGCTTTCTGAGAAATTTTCTTTATTGCCTGAAAGGCTTTCAACATTACAGATATTTTTAGTACTTAGCTTGTTTGGCTGCTTAAAAAGCGAAACAAACTGGAATTTCATTGCAACACTGATATGAATTACCTAATAAAATTGTGTTTTTTTGCCTCAGTTCAACAACAACAACAAAAAAGAGCTGCTCAATGGTTACAGGAGCAAACTCAGCAGATGAACGGTACAGCAGCTGAGAGAGTAAGCATGCTCACGTTTGTTAATTCACACCGGCACTACGAATATGGACAATTAGGGTTCGGGTAAAGTCAGTTAGGGTAAAGCTTGACTGTTCAAAGCTAAACAGCACCACTGGAGTTAAGGATTGGTGTGGGTGTTTATAATAATACGACAGCAGGTCCCAAGGGCCCTACCAAAGTGTGTGCGGGGCCCGAGCTCGGGCCCTGGGCTGCCACCCTACATACCTTCTGTAACTGTGTCTCCAGCTTACTGCACTCCTCCTTCTTCTGCTCTATCGCTATCTCCAGCGACTTCAGGCGCGAGTCCTTTTTCAGGCTAGCTGAAGCCAAGGATGAAGCATGCTCCTTCAAGTCTATTAAACTGGTCTGAAAAGATACAGAATGACTAGTAAGACTAACCTGGTATAAATACATTTACAAGACAGGGAATGGAAAACATCTCAAAGCTGTTTTTCATTTGGAAATAAAACTAGACTGTTAAGTCCCACGATAATTTAGCTTATCAGCCTGCAACAGACCTGAAACCCATAAACTGATGTTTTATATAAAATTGTAATCATGGTTTTTAAGAGGAAAAACAGAAGTTAATGAACAACCTCTATTACACAACCAGCTGTCTGTGTGCCCAAAAAATAAATGTAATGCAAGGTATACACAATAAATTATAAAACGACACATTGCAGTATTTTAGAGCCATTTTAAAGCCTTCTTATTAGAGTGTACAATACAGCTTTAATTTTTTACCTTTCCCATCTACAGATGTCTAAATGTTGAAATGTTTTAACACTGGATGCTGCTGTATTAGTAGGCAAAAACAATGAATGTTACTCAGTCAAATGTTAATTATATGTATTTACATACATAAAATATACAATTTGAATATTCTTGTGTGATTGCCGTGTATTAAACTTTTTTTAAACCTTTGCCAGGCAGTTGCAATGTGATTGTATATTTGGTATGATGGTACTTGTGCATTTTAACTTAAGATATTTAGTAGCAAAGAATGCTGTCAAGTGCACTGTACATTTCCTCAGACAAGGATATTTGCCGTCTGTGTTCATAGGAACCAGTTTGGGGACAGTAGCTTTTCAGTTATTAATAAACGTCTCAAAGTAAATTGTCTTGTTTTGTCAATTGTTGCCACACAACTGAAGACAATGCAAATTATGCGCGACACTCGTGTGAATTGCATCTTTGAATTTGTGCTACAATGATGAATAAAACTGAATCCATTACTGTCTCTTTTGAAATGAGGCTTCATGTTACCCTTCCTCATCATTTAGTTTTTTACTTTCTTCAGTAAAAAAAATGCATATAAAATGTTGATATGAATCGCTTGTTAGTTAAGACTTCAGTTTTTTTGTTAAATGAACATCCAGTTTTAGATAAATGTCCAACATTCATGCAAATATCAAAATAACATTTCAATATGCCTACAGTGGAAACCTACCTGTGATTCTGTTAATACTATAAGATGTAAAATGTATTCACTATAAGAAATTATTTGTATCAAAGCTGCATTTTTAGCACATGCATATGAACAGAACAAAGCTGAAATGAAAATCTGGAGAACAAGCAAGGGCAGAGTGACTGATAAACATGATGTTAAAGATACACCCCACCCCTTGCTAACTGACAGACACACCCCTCCCCTTGCTAACTGACAGACACACCCCTCCCCTTGCTAACTGACAGACACACCCATCCCCTTGCTAACTGACAGACACACCCCTCCCCATGCAAACTAACAGATATAGCCCTCCCCATGCAGACTGACAGACACAACCCTCCCCTGGCAGACTAACAGATACACTCTGCCACATGCATATTTGAACTTCCCCATGCAAACATAAACTTCTGCATGCTGACTGACCTCCTTCTCTGTCAGCTCTACCTGCAGAGAATTAACCTTTTCCTTCAGATCCTTGTTTTCCTGCCTGTATGACTCTGACTCTTCTAGTCTCTCCCGATCCTCTCGCTCCCGCTGCTCTTTCAGCCGCTCGATGATTCGTTCCTGATGCAGAATGCAGGCTTCAGCCCTCCCAGTCAGCTGCAATCTGTCTGCAGTGCTACCCAAACACCAGGCTACCCAGAAGAAGATTTTTCATCCCACTCGAACATCACACTGTGATCCTTCCAGAATGCCAGGCCAGCTGGAAAATAATTTTACCAAGCTACCCAAACATCAACCCAGAAGGAGAAAAGCTGTGGTTTTCCAAATTACCTGACACAGAGCAGGCAGCACATACACAGCCCATCGTGTCTCAGACTGCTGAACTCCAACTTCCTAGTCATCTCTTTAACTCTATCTTAGGGATTATACACTCTACCTTTTCACCTTTTATCTAGCTTAAATTTTTTCTCCTTTGTCTAAATTTTATACATTATTCATAATACCATTTGTTGTTAAGAGGGAAGTGATTAGACTAGCCAATGATTTATGGCACTCAATAATCATAGTCACCAGGGGTCTCCTACCCTAATGGTCTCTTATTACTTCCTGTTTCCCCCATAAAGGGAACATGACCCATTACCCGGTGACCTTTCTTGTCACTGAGGTGCTGCTGAGATGCATTTTATTGGGCCTCTTAGGTCTGAAATTTGCATAGATACTTATGAGCAGCATATGCTACTACAATTCTTCTTTATGTAGGGTACAGCTCAGCAAGTTAGGGCTCATGTCCAGCAGAGTGTGAGTTTAAATCCCATGACTTTCAGTGTAATTGACTTATGTAAGTTGCTCTGCCTAAGTGGGTCTGCCAAGTACCATAAATGTAATTGTAGTGCAGCTGGGTTCTTATGCAAAACCCCAATTGCTCCAGAAATGCTGGCTGACCAACTTCTCTGACCCAACATTCCTCACTTTAGATGACTGCATTTGTCAAATAAGTGATTATATTGGTGATGTTTCAGCTTTTCATTCAATCTTCTGAATTCAGAAAATGAAGGTGGATTGATGCTGCCTACATTGTCACGCCCAGCTCCGTACGATCCTCGTTTGTGCCACGCCCCCTCATTACCTCGTGTCAATTCCTGATTGTGATCACCTGTGTCCTGTTAAGTTTGACTGGTCCTGTGTATTTAGTCCGAGTCTTGGTCATTGTAGTGTCATTGTCATTGTAGTGTCATGTCTTGTTCCTTGCCTTGTGCCTCTAGCTCCCTAAATAAACCCCGTTTGTCCGTCTTTACAGCTCCATTCGCTTGCTTCCCGGCTCGTCTGCCCGTGATCGTGACAGAATGACGGATCTCCACGAAAACACAGCGCGGCAGACCGAGCACCAGCGGCTCGGTCTGCTGCAAGAGGCTGTGTACTGGCGCTCCCAGCCCGAGGTGTGGGAGGATCCCATCGCCCTGGAATTGGCCAACAGGGGCATGGACCTCCTCGCAGAGGAGCGCCCGCCCGGGCAGGACTATTCCCTTGGGAGGGCGAGAAAATGCCTCCGACAGCTGAGGCAACGCCTGATGGAGCGGAGGGAAGAGCGCGTCGCCTGGAGTCTGGGCGACGCATTCGAACCGGACCCGCCTTCCGCGACGAGCGGCAGAAGGAAAAAGCGGAAGAACAGAGGACAGCGGGACAAAGCCCCAACGCTCTTCCTGGGTGCCTGCTCTCTGTCGCCCGCCTGGGACACCGCCGCTGCCCGCCTGGCCAGCTTCCGCCCGGAGAAGTAGTCTCCGTTGGAGGCTTACTTTTATCGGCCAGAGCGTCTGGGGCACGGAGGAATGCGCGCCGTGAGAGATGGCATTCCCCGGGTCCCTAAAGCCCTTAAAGGGGCAGTCCCTGGCTTACCGGCTCCGGACCTGCCTGCTCTGGACCTGCCTGCTCCGGACCTGCCAGCAGCACCGCCGAGGCGCCCCCTGCTGGCCACACGTCCGTGGCCCTGCCTGAGGCCGCCTCTCCTGTCCTGCCCGCGGCCCTGCCTGAGGCCGCCTCTCCTGTCCTGTCCGTGGCCCTGCCTGAGGCTGCCTCTCCTGTCCAGCCCGGCTGTTCTGACCTGCCTGTCCTGCCCGTCCAGCCCGCGGCCACGCCCACGGCTCCGGCTGCCCCGGCTGCGGCCATGCCCGTGGCTCCGGCTGCCCCGGCTGCGGCCACGCCCGCTGCCTCTCTGGAGGAAGTGACTCCAGTCCCCACAGCCCAGGACCCAGTCCTCGAGGTGGTCCC
>JAOYFF010000128.1:13958138-13970471 GCA_025773925.1 Cryptomyrus ogoouensis
ATTTCTGCTCTGAGAGGGCACACTGCACTGCCATGGCGGGCTCGGTGGGCGGCACTGCGGCCTTGTAGATTGCAGGCCGGGGATTTCTGCTCTGAGAGGGCACACTGCACTGCCATGGCGGGCTCGGTGGGCGGCACTGCGGCCTTGTAGATTGCAGGCCGGGGATTTCTGCTCTGAGAGGGCACACTGCACTGCCATGGCGGGCTCGGTGGGCGGCACTGCGGCCTTGTAGATTGCAGGCTGGGGATTTCTGCTCTGAGAGGGTACACTGCACTGTCATGGTGGGCTCGGTGGGCGGCACTGCGGCTTCGTTGATCGCAGGCCAGGGGTCTTTGCTCTGAGTGGGCGCAATGATTATCATTAACGCTGAGAACACAGTAGTATAATAGTGTTCCAGAAAGTTCCCTCATGAACGCAACAAGGAGATTTATGTAAAGACATATGAACTGCAGCTTATAGCTAGGCCAAAATATGGCTGACAATTGAGTTAAATTTTTCACAGAAATATTAGAATATTAGAATTAGAATTGAGAATTAGAATATTCTTAATGAAGGTATATAAGAACACTTTCTATAATGCTATTCCTACTGGGAACAAGTAAAAATCAAGTAATCCCACAGGGATTAAATCAATCTTGCTTCATCTCAAATTGCATCACATGGTGTACTATGGCATTTTGTTTAACACATCACACTTTTATGGATATTAAGTAAGATAATTAAGCAGGTCTCTTGTCTTATATTTCCAATTAACAGATAGATGCATAATGATAGAAGCATTATGTTTCTTGGGACGAATCAAAAAGCCAATGATGTGTCATCTGCATTCTCACACTACCATAAAAGTATTGCAGTGTAATTGCAGTCACTTTTAAAAAGTGATATAACTAAAAAAAAAAGCATTTTCTAAGGCAATCCTTCCATCTGTGCAGTCCAGGACCTCACCACTGCTTAAAATGACTTGATCACTAATTAATATAACTTTTGATCCCTTTATGGAAAGCAACATTCAAAATGTTGAGATGCAAGCCTTAGCTAACTAGTAAACCACACTGCACATTTTAAGACAAAAATGCTAACGAGTAGAGACACACTCTCCATTTTTACAGGAAGATATCCCTTCATCAACATATGACAGCCATGTCATTCACTGTGTATTTACAAGTGTCCTTGAATGGGAGATACATTTGTCTTTGACTTTCAACAAGCTCCAGCTATTGCTTTCTCAAGTTTATCAATATGCCTATATATAGGTTTTATATAGGTTAAGCTGTTAATAGCAGAATCCTTAGTTGTCTAGAGGCTTGTATTCTATACAATGTTAGTAGCTGTTATAGTGAGGTTTATGAGGGAAGCTTACTTCAGTTTGAAGAATAGCAGCCCGCTGTTCTTTGGCAGTCAGAGATTCCTTTAGCACCTCGATGTGTTGCTTGCAGTCCGAGTTTTGATTGTTCAGCGTCTCAAGTTTTGTTTGTAAGGCAAGGAGCTCAGACTCCTTCTTCGACACCTCGAGCTTCAATTGATCGATCTGCAAGTTACAGAGGAAGCTCCAAATAGGCAATCGAGAGACGACTCCGCTGGATGGCTAACAGTGAAAGTGGGGGAGGATGGCCGCCTTTTGACCTAACCAAAGTGCTGAGTGGCGGCAATTACCAGAGGCAGGGCTGCCAATTCACCACAGATGTGGTCAAAGCACTCTGAACATTTTGCATCATTATCAGCAATTTATGGCCCTAAAGCAAACTACACATAACTACAATCTATAATCCATCCATCCATCCATCCATCTATCAATCCATCCATCCATCCATCCATCCATTTTCTATACCCACTTGTACTAGTTTTACAATACACCACAAAAACAAAAGCTTGTAATTCGTAACACCCAGCATTTTCACTGCAAAAATCACCATCACTGATGGCATTAAAGTCCTACTGAACAAACAGGTTGAAAAAACAGCAGGTTAAATAACAACCAGTTCAAGCAGTGAAACCAGCTGAGCACTGGTGAACAAACCAGCCTGGAAGGCAATTTATCTTCTAGAGCAATACAAGCTGCCTCGTTAATTAAAATAGATTTTCTGCCACTAAACCCTGAAAAAGCACAATATATTAAAACCTACGAAAGTAAAAGCTAAAGGGTTTGTCTTAAAAAAAAATCACCCCCAAACCACGAAAACAGAAAACTTACTAATTGTATTTTTTCTCCCACCCTAACTAATAATGGACTGACTCAATAGTTGTAGCTGCTGTTTTTTGGACTGTAAGAAGTAATTCAATGGCACAGGGTATGAATATTCTTTAACACAGAGATAGAACTTATTGATTGTAGATCAACTTTCTGCAATTTATACAAAAACGATAAATTTCAAGTAACTTCTGTAACAGTTCTTCTCTATAAAGATTATTACGCACCAAAATAACATTGCCAGGGTTCAGAAAAGGCAGTAATGTACCTTGCTCTTCATGAACTTGGAATGGTTCTTGTAGACCTCCATCTGTTTGATCTCTTCCTCCCGATCCTCTGTGTTCAGGAGCCCATTCGCCTTCAGCAACTGGATCTCATCCTCCAGGTCACGGATATTCCTCTCCAAAGAGGCAATCTTAGTATCCTACATGGGAAAGTCACAAGTCGAATACTACCAAACGTACCACAAACAAATCCTGTAAAAAATATTAAACTTAAAACAAAGCGCAATGTTAATAATAATTATAAAGCATACCACAGTGACACATTTCTTCAAACATATAACCTGGAGCCAAAAAGACACAGCAATCATGTACGTAACATATGACGCAACATACCATAGAACACAGCTCTAATTACCATTTGGTGGATGAACCCTCATAAGTTGAGACTGGAGGCACAGTTAGATGCACAGACGGTGATGCTCTGTGTGAGAGCGCAGCGTCCGCTCGGCCATGAGCTCTGCCTCCAGTGAGCTCTTTAAATAAGTAATAGCACGTCTCATGGATTTGGCATGCTACATCTCCCGGTCCTGAGAGGCTTGACGTCTCCCTCATTCTCCAGAGAGCATAGCTGGGTCATCGCTAAAGGCAGCTTAAAACACGACAAGCTCAACAGGTCTGAGAAAGCCTCAGTACCAGGGAATGCAGAAGCATGTGGAGACTCTGATCCTTAAACAAGAGTCCCTTTGTGATTTTGCTTCCTTAATCATTACGACGTGGTATATAGTACTCGATTGCATCAGCCCTGTATTTAATTCATGCTAATGACCCCTCTTTTAGATATGCACTTACTGCATTACTTGCATTTGCCAATTTGAAAATGCAATATTGTTGTCTGCTCTCAGCTTCAGTTCCTGGCAGAGTTCCTGGACAGAAGGGTCAGCTTATTGATTAACTGTGCTTCTCTCCTGGCTCCACTTCCCCCAAGACTTGAGAAAACTCCAAGAAACATGTGAAGGAATACACTGCTTTCCTTCACATTCTTAGGAATAGGTGGTTTACTTGCGAAGTGTTTCCTTGGACTAGATATACAGATGCATTTTGGGCTTCTTTATTGGACTACATTTAGCATCCGGCTAATTTGTTTGTATGGAGCACTAAAGATTTGCTATGACTCAGTTAGCATCTTTCTATTCCATTTGCACAGTTTTCAGAAGGGAAGGTTTGTCCCTTATGAATGTTGCAGAATGCATGACATCATTCATCTGAGACCTGAGCCTTAGCTGGAGGTGAAGTCATGCTCTTCTTTCTGAAGGTTTAACGCATACTCAGCTGGCTATACTCAAAGCTAGTTCTATTAACAGTTTTTTTACTTAGGATAAGCAATAATTTATACAAATAAGTAAGCATTACACAGGCCATGATACAAATCATATTCTTTAGCTATTAACAAATTGACTAATTAAATGTTAATACAATGGTAGCAAATTAAAGCCAAACCAACACAAAAACAAAATACAAATATTATAAATTTAAATTAAAAAGAGAACTGTGGTTGTAAGTGACATATGTACACTGCTTTCAGATTTTTGTATCAGTGTTTTGTGATAGAAGTGACATTTGGCATGTCTTCTCAATATGATGAAAAACAAACGGTAATTTCCATTAATTCAAGACAAATGCTTGACAACCATAATACCTTTTTGTAACATTTCCTTAAACCTGCCAACAATTTGTTCTTGTTATAAGCTAAACAAAAATGACAGAAAAGCTGTAATACCAAGTCCTGGGGCCTTTACTACAAAGCGGGGTTACTGGCTTATCGGGGTAACTTGGATTTAAGGTAGCCTGGGCAAAATGTAAGTGAACGAATATGAAGTCCATTTAAACTGTGTAACCTTAAATCCGACAAGTTACCCCGATAAGCCAGTAACCCCACTTCGTAGTACAGGCCACTGGGGTCACTTAGCTTGCATATGAAGTACTCACCCAATTATTTTAACCCATCTTCTCCTTAAATACAAGACTACAGACTTATCTTGAGTACTTCTACCTATATTACCCTGTGACTAATACAGTAATATAGCAAAAATAGCAAAAACAACATGTGAAGCCGGAGACTTTTGTTCAACAACTAAACAAGTTCACCGTTCAAAAGAAAAACATCGTGGCTACAGGACATTCTAGGTATAACCATCAGCCCTTACCATCACTGCACTTGCAGTCAGCCTCAGTGTCGTCCGACTGTTAGCAAAGAGAGGTAGCTTTGAACTCCTGTCGGAGCCATGTGATCTGCCCTTGTTTCTCACCCCTTTTGCTGCTGCTGGGCTGTGTTTCTGCTGAGGCTAAAAGTCTACCTCCCCCTCACTTTTTCTCTCTGGTAACGTGCCTTTGGCCCAGTACTGAGCCATCACTCTTCCTTCCGTCTGTCAGCCACACTAACTTACACAAGACATCCGAGCATCCCCCCCTCTGGCTCCCCCTAGAGTTCTAACATTGCATTACATTGGTGGGTATAAAAATTTCATATTCACAGAAATTAACTTCTACTTTATTCCTTATACTGTAGGCTTCTGTTTCCAGGTTTCTCTGGGTATTTCTGGGTTTTACTGAAAGCCACAGTTCATTGACAGCCTGGGTCCTTACCTTCATCTCCAGAACAGTCTGCAGGGCTTTGGTTTTGGCTGGATCCTGATGGAGTTGATTTCGTCGATGCAGCTCCTGTAAAACGCCCCAGCAGCACACTAAAATATCCAGTGAAATGTGATCATATTCTTCCCCATGTTCACCACAACAATAATTGTTTGAGTTAGCAATAATATTAGCAATGCCATTCTTTATCTACTCACCCTTTCACCAACAGCTACACAACTACTCCTGACCGCTTTGTAGCACCAAGTGTTGATGTGGACAATTAGAAAGGAGACCTTCCCTATAAATGTGCATGACAAACAGGAAACACCTAATATGGAGCCAGAATAACTACTGTTTCTGTTCAGACCATCAATGCCTTATCCCTCCTACCTACTGTCTGATCTATCAGAACTTTAGCCAGACATCCACCTCTGTACTTCCAATCTCTGTCAAAATAACACCCATAGACTTCTTTCAAACAGCGTAATCTTAGCAATCCAGGGAGAATTGGGCACTCACATACCAAGGTCTCCTACACCCATTTTCAAATTAAAATTTTATCTTGGATATTACTGTGTTACTAGATTTCTAAACTAATGCAGGCAACAATGTTAGGAAAGGTAGAAAAATAAACTGAATTCAAAAGCGGAATGTTTTATAGCATCTAAAACAATATCTAACCTGACAGCAGTGAACCATATTCCGAATCACATTCCTAAGCATTATTCGACTGTTCTGTAATGAGCAGATGGATGACACAGTGACTCACCCTAGGGATTGAAGTTTAATTCCCATCCTCGGATCTGTGTGTGTGGAGTTGCATGTTGCCCACACACTTTCCAATGTTAGCGAATACGACCATTTCCTCCCACAATCCAGAAACCACTAATAAGGTGAAATGAACTGGTGAATCTAAATTTCCGATCCGCAGTGTCCTCTGCCCTGGGTTAGACTCCAGGATGACTGTGACCCTACAGCTGACATGCCATTATGGAAAACTGATTAATGGGTGAATGTTAGAATAGAATCTAAACTCAGTATTTGGTATGTATTTCACCATTTAGGTAATAGTGATAATTTGACAATTCTAGCCCACTGTGAGCTGAGCTACTGTACATCTGGCTCACATCTCCTCATGTAGACAGAGCTTCCCAGGCCCCATCTCACGCATTGGTGCTTGGTGAGAAGCCCAAGGGCTGCGCCCAGCACAAGCGGCGCCCTTTGACACGCAGAGAGGGTGCTGATGTGCAGCTGGCCACTGGTGTGTTGAAAAACTAAAATATTTCACTCCTATGATAAAAATGCATACACAGGGCACTGGGAGCAAATGATATCCAAGGACAGAAACACTATTTGATATAAAACTTATCCTGAGCATAACTGCATGCTAATTAACATGCATGTTTTTGGAGGAGGTGTGAGGCCACAGTATCAATCACAATAAGCTATTTTATTCCATTTCAATTTAAACTATATAATATTCCCACCTGTTTCAACAACAGTTGAAAGTTTAGGTCAAGGCATTGCATAGAATCCCAAAATTCTGAGCTAAAATCAAAACATTCACTTAGTGTCTCTCGGGGAAGCAAATGTTACCTGTTTTATTTCATTTCACAAAACTTCCAGGCGCAGCTATACATGGGATAAGAAGAGCATAACTTGCAATATTTGTTTTATTTTATTGAAGATTTATACCTTAAAATCTTAAGATCAGTAATGCAATTGGAATCAAATAGTGTTTCAATCCTCCTGCAATTATAGGTACGTGTGGTATATGCTATATGTTAATGTGTGATAAAAAAAATAATCATTTAACATTTCTTCTTATAATATTCAATTCAATTTCATTTGTATAGCAAATTTTCACAACATTACATTACAAACGTTGCTTTAAATTATCCCGGCTTGCAGTGAGCAAGCCAGAGGCGACAGTGGAAAGGAAAAACTGCCCATAATATATTAACACAATATGAAAACAATATGTGATGGTGATATACAGTGTTTATAATTTGTTGCCCTGATTTGATGATTTTTTTTAACCATTTCCACTATTAAGTAGCCAAAAATCAGTAATACAAAACTACATGTTTTTAAATCATTCAGCATTATTACATGTAACCCACAGCAAACAATCAATGTGTATGATAAGGTGTATATTTCTGCTCAGGTTTGTTTTGCCATTTCCTTTTGTTTATTATAGAAATAAATGGCAACATAAAAAACTGAGTAACCCAGAGGCAAAATTGGCGGCTTAAACAATGAAGCTGTGCAATTTGAGTTTAACTTCAAATTAATTTTAAAAATCAGACAAAACTGAGGTTATGGTATTGAGGTCATAACGGTGACCTACATACTCCCCCTTGTGTTAAATACTACTGTTATGAGTTTTAATATTAGTTAGGTACGATTAATCCTGATTATGACAGAAATGTGATTAATTAGTTTTTTTGTAGACCCATCGCCATGACCTCAGTAGTAAAGAAGTCATTTGAGTGTTTTGTACTGTTTCATCTCAGATCTATCACCAACTCTCTCCTGGACCCAATGCATTTACATTTACATTTACATTTACAAAATTTAGCAGACGCTCTTTTCCAGAGCGACTTACAACCAGTGCTTTGTAGTCCATGACTGTTCTTCGATCTATAAACTAGACACTTGGATTCTCCCACCAAGTAATCCCCCCAATTGCATTCCCTGGGCATCATCATCTCCCAGGATCTCAGATGGGAGCTGATCAAAAAAGCCAACAAAGGATGCACTTTCTACAGGATCTGAAATTATTCAGTCTGCCAAGATCAATGATGGTGCACTTTTACACAGCCATCGCTGAGTCCATCCTCACCTGCTCCATCACCTTCTGGGATGCCAAGGACAAGGACAGACTGCAGCGTATCATCTGCTCTGCAGAGAAGGTGATTGGCTGCAACCTGCCATCTCTACAGGAACTATACTCCTCCTGAACCCTGACGCAGGCAAGAAAGATCACAGCTGGAGTGTTCATATAACTACTCTCCGGCAAAAGAATCAGGACTACCAAGACCAGAACTACATGCCACAAAAGCAGCTCCTTCCCTTCCGCAGCTGAACTCATGAACATACTGACGCTGTCAAATATAGAGTATAGAAATATGAAAATATACCTGAAACCAACAAGAACTGGTCACCAAAAGACATTAGCATTCCACTGCATGGAACACCACGGGAACACCAGCTCACGGGAACACAGATAATAAGTTTTATTTCGCTATATTTTTGGGTAACTTTTGAATTCCTTTTTCGCTTTAAAAATATTCCAATATTTATCCCAAAAAATTCACATTACGATATTTGAAATCTTTCCAATATCGAGTGGCCCTACTAAGGAGCATATTTATAACTAAAAAACTGATATAATCAAAATAAATTTTCTTGTATTTAACCTGTAACTTCACTGGCATGTTCAATAAAATGGATGAAAAGGACCAATTTAAATCCATGTAATCCCATTATAGGAAGCTTGGAAACACCCAAGAGACTCGTACTGGCTTTCATACATAATGGGAAATGGTGTATTATATTATATTTATCTTAAATATTTATGACTTCAGAGTTTAGGAATTGACATTTAAGTTATTAGATATTTTTATGGTTTTATATTTTATAAATTCTTATGTATCGTTTATGTATATTTTATTGCATTTCTTTATCAAGAATACAAAGACGCATTACTAGGTGGGATCTTTCTTGGTTCGTGAGCACACACCTCTCGGAGCTGCATGTTCTCCTTCTCCTTCTGGTCCAGCACCACCTCTAGGTGACAGAGTTGGGAGTCGGCATCGGCCAGCCTCCGTGAGCGCTCACTGGCATCACCGCCCAGCCCCTTGCTTTGCAGCATTTCCAGCAGCTTCTTGATAGACTCGTCTCGCGCTCCCAGCGTCTGCTTCTGTGTCTCGATGCGCAGCTCCATCTCCTCCAATGTCTTGCGCAGCAGGAAGAGCTCCTTGGCCTGCCGCTCGTGCTCAGCCTGCAGCCGGCGGAAGTTGTCCTCAGTGAGCTCGATGGTGGCATGCTCTGCGCTGCGGCCTGCGCTCTCCTGTTGCAGCAGCAGGTTCAGGTCCCTCTGGGTGCGCAGCTCATCCTGCAGGGCCTGGATAGTCATCTGGAGGTGCTGTAGGGAGAGGACTGAGTATCAAAGTCCCACAACAATAACCCAGCCCATAAACCTACAGCATGGGAACAGGGCCTGAACACACTCCAATGGCCTGCAATTAATTCCTGAAGGGTCCCACATTAGAAGGCGCATCCCTCTACAAGTTCATGTGTCCCACTACATACACTATCAATTACCTAGTAATAGTGATACATCATTCATCACTGTGGGCAGATTGTGTTTCCACATATCCCATCTTACTCTCCAGGCTAACAAAAGCTTAAAGAGTAAGGTGCAACTAACATTTATGGGCATGTCCAAATCCATTTTACTATTTTGAAGCAGAAAAAAGACTTTGCGCCAGCGCAAGGTGCAAAAAGGTTGTCCTAACCCTCTTAATTAACCCTTAGCCCTCTTGGTCATAACATGTAATAAGCCAATCACAATGGCACGTTACCTCACCTTTAAAAGAAAGGGGTGCATAAGCTACAGCAGATTGCTATTATCATGGCAAACCAGGGCTACATTTCTTGATAACGGTGACTCTTAGTGTCTTCCGAAGACTTACTAAAGTTGTTTACTTTTCCAGAACAATCCCTTAAGAGGTTGCTTAAGGGATAGCTTCTTATGTGTGATGTTACTAGGCGCCGGAACACCTTATTGGTTGACATCAATGACTGCAGCATGAGAGATAGTGGTGTTCTTTATAAATATAACACTGCAGGAATCCTTCAAAATACTGCTTTAATCAGAACTGGGGAGAACCTAAAAATAAAATACAAAATTAACAAATTAAATCATCTAATCGTAAATATGATTTTCAACGATTGGGTGCATAAACCCACCTCCCAAGATTGTGGTATCACCATTTTATTTTTATTTGTTCTATAAAACACCTGCATACACCAATTTTGTGCATGTGTGCATGTCATTGACATCAGGAGGAGCAATGGCACAATAACCAAAAGAAAAGTTGCGTTACTGTCTTAACATAGGAGAATATCCTATGTGCTTCATTATTGACTACTAAGGGCTATTCCAGGGTGCTTTTTTTGGGAAAATATATTAGACTTATACGTAAATGAACCTGCAGCTTCGACTCTCATCAACCTTATCAAAGTTTTGATGTACTGTGACTTCGGCACTTTTAAAGAGGTGTGTGCATTGCAGGAGCTTCGGAAATTTACACACAAACACACACACACACACACACACACATATAGATGTGTCATTAAACAGAATGATTACGTGAAAGGACCATTTTTACTGTTTAATAAAATGTATATAAATTAAGTAAAATAAAATAACAAAAAAACATTAGTGTGCTTCGACTGCGTACCTGTGTCCGTAACAAGCGTTGGTTGTGCACCTACACGTTTCTAAAACGTGCAGCTTAAATATTGTTTAATAATACACCACTGACTTTAGACGCGGTTTTTGTTGCTGATAATGTGCCCGGCCACACCTCATTTAAATGACAGGACTCCTATGAGTCAGAAATGCAAAATTATTTGTTATTTTGAAAATGTGCATGCTGGGTGTGCAAATGAGGAATGACCTGGTATGAAACTAGCAAAACGACTTTGCGTTGCGCTTTTTGCCAGTGCAAAATAGGGCCTTCCATGAGACACACAGAAACATATACAGGTGGAGTTAGGGCACTGTGATCGCAAGCCTGCAGGTTCAAATCCTGTATTCAACAGAGTGATTTCACCTTGAGCAAGGCCACTAATTCCCACTTAGTCCAGAGACAACCTGACCCTGCTTCCTCAGAAAAAATGAATGTCGCTTTGGATAAAAACCTACAATAAAACTAGAAAACATGCTATTGAAATGACAACAACCAGCCCAAACAGCCATGTTACCCCCCTCACCCCACCAAATCCCTGCTCCTCCCACATCCCCAACATCTACAATTTCTAGTATTACTGGACGGATCAGCTGGAAATGTAACAGCCCATAAAAGTGCTTTTACCTCTATACTAATTAGCACCATCTCCCCCATCAATAAGGCGGTTATTCTTAAGTCTTTATTTTGTTTTAATGTCCATGTCTTCAAATATTATTTATATTCTTTATACGTCTGAATATTTGCATTCTATTTATTACTTTCTAATTTGCACTGTGATCAATGTTTTGACATATCAGTAAGAAAAGACACAGAATGGTATAACTGAGTAAGCACCATGTAATGACAAAAATACGCACACATACAGGCACAAACAGACCCCACTGTGTTTTTCTTCTGAAATCTAATGTTATTTCTATCTAAAGATAGTTCTTTAGTGTCAGCACATTGAGATACCATGGGCCCCCTCTGGTGCTGCACATAAATACAAATATGTAAATAAATGCACAATACAATAGAATAAATATAATATACATATATAAACTATGTTTTTGTGTGTGGTGTGTGTGCAGTGGAGTGCAAATAAACAATGTGCAACTTTAATTAAAAAGACAGAAAGACAACAGCAGTAGTCATGGACGTTCAAGGGACACTAAGCAGCAAAGTTCTTCCCTAAGTCATCAACCATCTCTTTTGTCTTTGCGATGTTTTGAGATAAGTTGTTGTCCTGACAGCAGTCTGCTAGATGCCTGACCTCTGCTCTGTTTGCAAACTCATTGTTGTTGCTACCTGTGACATCTTTCTGGCCTGCTCGCTCTTCTACCTCTGATATCACTCATGCTTGCCCTGCTGCTGTACCACTGCTGTACCATCAGAGGCAGCACCAGCACCTGCCTGCCATCACCTGCCTTTTTTTTTATAAAAAAGATTACAAAAATAGTAATGCACACAAAAAATATGCATGTCCTTCACCTGTGTATCATTTCCTTAGATTCCAAGCATTCCTCCAGCAACAGCTTTTGCTCTGCTGAAGGTGAAGGACTGCGCTCTTGCTTTTGTCATTTTCAGCAGTCAATCATACACTTGCTGATCATAGTTTTGAGAGTCGATATACTGTATGTAGTCAGTGTCCACAGGAGCACGCAGTTATCTCAGATAATCTAATCCATCTCAGCTAGTCTGATTCTTCAATAGCTTGAAAGAACCGAAATAGCTGGATAACCATACAACCGATTAGACCAGGGTTTCTCAACCCAGTCCTCGGGGACCACCAGACGGTCCACATTTTTGCTGTCTCCCAATTCCCTGG
>JAOYFF010000128.1:13974388-13993467 GCA_025773925.1 Cryptomyrus ogoouensis
TTGTCTAATTTTATAAAAGAATAAGAGCCAGTTAAACACGAGGACATGAATATGTGGCCCAAAACAGGAATCACCCATAAGATACATTGCTGGAACTCATTCTGTCTAACATGAATGAAAGGACTACAAGTGGACAAGCATCGGTGAATGTCAAGGTCACAGATTTTCCTTTGTAGATAATTTCCATCACACCTTTTAACCGTTATGTTCAAGCGCACTTTCCAGAGCCAGTGTCTGTCTGGGAAAGTTATGCTGAAATTGCTTACATAATGATCCCTCCATCCATCTACTGTGAATATGTAAATCACCAAGTTTGGGGTTTTTAGTTTGTTAGGTCTGTATATATCTCACAATTACTGAATATCTCACATGCTCCAACCATGTAAACACACAGACGTTGAGTCTTTTTATTATGATTCAACACACAATAGCATATGACTTTTCTCTCCCCTCAAAAATGGGCCCAATTAATGCATGACCTATGAGTAAAGCAACAATGGTAACATCCTACAACACACACCCTGATGGATGAAGTCTACAAGCTAGCTTGAGTAGAAAGCCAGTGGAACTGTAACCTGACACCCCCAGACGCTCCTGGGGGAGGATTTGTGTTTAGCCATTAAGGCAAAGTCAGAGGGAGTAAGACTGGGTAGTTTATGGACAGACATGGTCTCTCAGGAGAGAAGCAAGACAAAAGGAGCAAAGGTCACAGTCAGAGAGACTGGACTCCAAAGGATATGGATCATGTGACCCTGAATGACGAAGCATAGAACAGGCTGGTTTATTTCAAACTGGATGTGATTTCAGGAGACTTACAAACGCTGCAGAACATTTACATACATTATTCTTTCATTATACTGATAAGCTCCATTTTAGCTGCATGTCCTTTGAGCTGCATGTTGATGAGAGGTTACCATGGCATTCATATTGTTTAGTGAACCAACACAATGGATTCATATACTTTAGGTTTAGTATGAAAATATGTGACTGACCTGAAACTTGAGATTCTTGAGGTTGTTCGCATTTAATGCCATAGTTTTAAATGAATAAAGCACTTCACTGGTATGTGGAAGCAAAAAACACCATGGTTTAAACCATCAAGCATTTTTAATGTTGTAATTTAATTGCCTTGTGGTGGCCATATTGTTTTACATGGCAACTTTCATTTAATTTAAGTTCTACAGATACAGATATACAGCTCTGGAAAAAATTAACAGACCACAGCAAAATCTTTAGTTTCACTCATTTCTCAACTTATAGGTATGCGCCTGTGGAAAATATACATTCTGTTTTTTTTGCAAACTCTAGCCTGGCTCTTCCCTGCTTGTCATTGATGAAGCTCTTCTTCCATGCTTTATGAGTCTTCAGTAATGTTTCTAGGAACCTGTTATGAATTGTCCTAGCAGTGTAGTTCACACCACTTAGTGTTTCCCATTCTTTCTGAAGGTCACTTGAGGTCATCTCCCGCTTTACGAGGCACTGCCAGATAAGTTGATGCTCATCTCTGGCATTAGAAAGTCGCTTCTGCCCTCTACTTGGTGATTTCTGGTTGTTCCAAGTGTCTCTTGCTTCACCTTGTTCTTGTGTCCTGCTGTTTTAGGAACTTTGAGCCTGGAAGCAGCCTGCCTTGCAATGTAGCCTTTTGGCAGCAGAACTAGAATTAAACCATGATTTAAAAATGCAGATTTTTAAAAAGTATAGAGTGGTATCTTTCCAGAGCTGTATGCTGTTGAGACAACTGTTAATAATAACGTATAATGAGAAGCATTACTCCATACATATAAACAGCTAATGATTTGAGCTTACATACTATGTGTTTAATATGTGAGACTAGTTTGCCAGGAATGACTGAAGTCACATCAAGCATTAAATCATGACAAGTAAAGTCATGTCTCACAGTAGGAGAATGTAGGGGAGTTATTCGAACTTAGCTTTGTTCTGTTCCAGTGGTTATAAAATAAGATGCAGATACAGACGAAGAGGGTAATTAGGTAGGGAAGCGTAAAGAGAAGTGACTAGTGACCCAAATCAGAAACCCATGAGAATATAGACCACCTCTACCACAATGCAAATTCATCTGAGAACAAGTCATTGGTTTCCAGCTCAACTGGGACACTGCTTTAATGGCCTTGAGCAAAGCACTTTGTCCGGTAAATCTAGACTTTTGGATGAGAATATCTGACACTACAAGTCGCTTTGGTGATGCTTTCTTATGAATATTCCTGATAAATTCATGACAAATGGTCGTTGTCTTCTATAGTGTGCCAGAGACAATTTATCAGTGTTTCTGTGACAGCTTCAGTGACAGTTTTCACCTCAGGGTGATGCCCAGAAAAGCTGTCAATACATATGTACCCGAAAAGACACAAACAGAATCGGCAAACACAGATGCACGGAAATTCACAAACACGCACACATACACATCAAACGTCAAAACAGGGAGCGTAAAGGGAGAAAACGGAGCTCTGAGCTTCTGTCATTAAACCTACTAAACACTGCTCTATCCTACAACCCTAAATTAAAATTATCCAACAGAGAAAGACATTCATGGCCTGAGACACTGTTTCCAGTGCTCTTCTATAAGCTATTAGATTAGAGCCTACTAGACCTGAAAAACAGACTCTGCATTTACAGAGTAGCTCAGGTCCAAGCAGCAGTTATTTTAGTAAATGATTTTCCTTCCCAGGACTTTGGCTAATAAGGCTGTGTTTGATTACTGTCATGTTATCTAGGCGATGCTCTTACCTGAAGTGCTTTACTTTCCAATACTGGAATGTTTTTGCATGCTCAGGGAAACTAAGTATACCTACAAAAATGCAATATCATGTTTATTTTTGATATTGGATGACACAGATACCCTGTACCACTGACAAGGATGGATGGAAGGATGGATGGATGGATGGAAGGGTGGATGGATGGATGGATGGGTGGATGGGATAGCTATGAAAAATGAATGTTTTCTGTCATATTCTTTTTTTAAGTATTCCATTCATTGTTATTACCAGAAGTTATTTTTTTTGCAAATGTACACAAAACAATAACACGTTTTAGTCAAATCTACATTTATGTTTTTCATCTTCTTCAGAATCAATATACTAAAATGTAAAGTAGAACATTAAATCATTCCTAAAATTGCATGCTGTCCTTAAAGTGAAACCCTTCAATACCAGCAATCACAGTACAGCAGCAATATCCTTCTAGAAGAGAATGACAGGCAGTACTGCAGGTAAGCAGCAGCTCACTTCACGCCCTCAGCATTCTGGAGTATCCTATGGCGTTTTCGAGTTGGAACACAATGGCATGATAAAGATGTGGAGGCATATTTGTCATCCATCCATCCATTCATCCATCTGTCTTCCAACTGCTTGTCCTGGTCAGTGTGACAGGGACATTATTATTATTATTATTATTATTATTATTATTATTATTAATATTAATATTATTATTATTATGGTTGTTGTTGTTGTTGTTTGGAACAGCCAATTATTTAAACAGCTTGTCAAATCTGCTTAATTAATATAACACTTTTTCAAAAAGAATTTTTAAAGAAGATTTTTCAAGAACCCAGAAATCCAATCTGCAAATATGAAGAACATAATTTCCTCACGCCTTCAAAGGCCATGATCACATAATACTCCTAGAAATGTCAATGGCATTGTCACGCAAAACTGGCAAATCCAATTGGGTGGAACACAGAGTGGTTGTTTAATAGCAGCTGACAGCAATCACAGACAGCAGGAGGAAGGAGACTCAGACGAGGTCTCTGAAGATGGCTACATCAGTTAGGAGCATCACGCTTCCTGGACCTTTCCATAAAGCAGAGGTATTCCTGTTACTGCCTGGGGCAGAGCTATGAGTGTACACTCTCAAACGTTTCTGATTTAAATTGCATGTTAAGTATCGGTGGTTTTGCCCAGCACATAAAATTATTCTACTTTTTAAAGTCTTTTAACTCTTTTGCTATTATACCGATAAACTGTAACAGACATATGCCTACATCAACATAAAACAAACAGGCAAAGGTATAATTAGTCTTTAGCTGGAAGTTCTGGTTCCACATATTAGCTAGTCAGCTATTTTTAGATCTTTATAAATCCTTAATGATTCCTATAATAGGACTGCTACAGCCTGTTAATAATAACTGTCATCTCCTTTATAATGTTACAAAAATATCATTAGGCCATTAACTAAACCCCTTTCCTTAATGACATCCAGATCTACTAATATTAGACTATGCAAAAGAAGAACGTACAATAATCTAGGGTGCTTTATATGTTCTCACAGTAAACACAATTTTTAGGGTATTATTAGGGTTTTTTTTATTAAAGAACTTATTTGTCAGGTAAAACCTTCTTATAAACATATAAATGGTGTCACAGAACATATTTTATATGAATCAGGCATTTAAATGACATCTATGAACAGAACAATTAAATACAAATTTGTCTGGAACACTTCATGTCTTGCACGCTCATCATGTTTCATTCAGTTATTGTATTCTCTGATCAAAATCAAAACAGTGCTATCTTGCACTGCTTAATGAAAAGAAATTTATTAAGTATGCAAACATATGTATAAGGTACCTGTCGGTTGCACCAACATATATAAATAATCTTACTATAAAATGTATGCAAAAAAAAAAACTGTGGGTTAAGGAATTTAACTTGTGAGCTAAAGAAAGAGAGCTTCAGTTCTAGAAGGGACCGTAGGTATCCATTACTACAGTCATATGCAATTCGTACAAGGATAGGCCCTCGTCCCAGAATTCTACCTATGCAGTATTTGATGTACCAGCTACTGAACTGTATTTATTGGCTGATTGATCTGATGCTTGTACTGATTAACTATCTAATACACTGTGTGACTAGCTAATACTGTCAGTTTGTTCTGCTGATGCGTGCTGTTCTTTGACACTTAATGTACTGAATTTCCCATAACAGGCATGCAAGTTGTTCTAGATGTGATCATTAGAAAAAATAAAGTATAATGTAAATGTCTGAAAGCCCTGACAAGCAATCACACTGAAGCATGGGATCATTTACAGAGATGCCTGACAGAGTGGCTGTATTGTCCTGGAACATGGAAGTTACACACACTTCACACTGCCTGTAGTATACCAGAACTTATTGTCAGAGGAATATTTTTCAACATGGATCTCCTGACTTCATGGGCACCCGTATTCATACTCTGCAAACATCCATCTCGGCTATCAGTACTAGTATAGTGCTAGTACAATCAAAATGTATGGTCATATGTATGATTTGTTTATAAATACTTTTCTAAGTTAATCTATTATTTTTCACCTGCATAAAAAATACTTGTTTTATTTCTAGAAAATATTCTGAACATTTAAAGTACACTTTAAGTAGTATTTAGAAACTGCAAGAAACAGGCCAACTGATGCTAGAATGATTTGCTGTTTTTATAATCTATTGCTTGCTGTAACTATTGTGCTGATCACCAAGAAATGGCGTGCAGTTTCCCTTAAAGCCGGCTGTACGTTGCTGCTTCTCAGTTACCCGCGTTCGGTCTCCTTTTACCCGCCGTGACTGCCCTGTGGCGCCAGGGAAGGCATCCACGCTAACTCAGCTGTGGCGAGTATCGACATCACACAGCATGCCAATGACTAACGCACTGCTGTTTCATCCAATATGTTCACACAGTCTGCAAGAACAACACATACAAATATGAGGGGCCTACGGATGCCTACGTGGGAAGGACGAGGGGGCCACAGCTGCCGTGTCTCAGTAGGATGAGGGAGTGCGACAGCTGGTAATTTTGGAATACAGACGGGGGTGGTAGTAGAGACCTTGAATGAGAATGGCAGTAAGATGGCTCACCTGATTCTCCTCATGGGCCACTCTCATCTGCTCCCTCAGCAAGGAGGCACGAGCCACCTCCTCCTTGCGTACTCCCCTCTCCCTCTTCAACTCAGGGCTCCAGAAGCCACGGGTGCCAGTTCCTGAAGCCGAGATGAGCTTCCCCTCCCTTGCTTCCAGCTCTCGGCGCAGGAGCTCGTTGTCTCTCTGTAGCTCCCTGAGCTGAGTTTGGAGGTCAAGCACACCGCTATCGCGGGCCGGCCTCAGACCCGCCGGCACCCCCTGGTGGTGGTGATGGTGCTGAAGCATGGAGAGGGAGCCCAGGTCACCATAAGACATGGGATCGGCGTGAGGCAGCCCCATGGTGGCGATGTTGGGACTGCTGCCCATGGCAGTGACACGCGAACCATGAAGAGCGCGACTCGAGGCACGACCCAAGCCCACCATGGCTTTGGGGTAGGTGGTGGAACCAAGGCCCTCATGGTCACTCAGGTACGTGGGCCCAGAGGTCGCATAAGCTGCATTCAAGGACTGGATATTCTCCATAGATAGGGTCTTACCACCCCCGCCCCCACTACTAGCAGCCCGCCGATGGCCCAGGCGTGGTGACCTCGGCAGGCGGGGGGACCGTGAGGGACTGCCTTCCACGTGCCCCATGGTCCTAGTGCTCCCATACATCTCCAATACTGGGAAAAATCCTTTGAGAGCAGAACAGTATTCAGACTGGAGGGTTGTGCTTTATTTCACTTTTCAGCAGACCTGCTTAGAGCATCTTAGCCCTTGGAAAGAGGAGAGTGATGCATATAGACCTGGAAAGGAAAACAATCTTTAAAAACACAAGCAAAAAAGACAAGGACACTGGACTTTACACAACCAAACTGAAGCCTACTGAAGATATACCACGGGGAGACATCACATTTAACAGTATAGCAGCAGACTGTGGTTAGTCACTGTATTCCAGCACTCATTAGCTTTATTAAGGTATGTTTGTACAGGAATCAACATCAGCTGACTATGATGAGTTCAAACTAGGGTTTTTTAATTCATCAGTTGATATATATCAGTATCGAGATGGTATGTACCTCACAGGCATGTGTATAATAGTAGTGATATTGTTCCATATCTGTCAGTGGAGGTAGAGGCAGTTCGCCACCAATACTGTGGCTTTCACCTGCACAAATGCTAGTCAAATAAACATATGTGCTTGGACAAAGAACTGAATCACTGTACCACATGTATTTTAGGTTAGTGATGTTCTGAGCTCATCTTATTGCTGATTAGAGAATGATAAGGAGAAGCCACACATTTCAAAATAATCCATATAATTTGCAGACAACTTACTCTGCAAAAAAAGAGCAAGTTCAGGGAGGTGTAAAGACAATTTCCCCATGGGGATCAATAAAGTATCGATTATTAACACACAATACAACATTGTTACTGAGATTATGTGGATTGAATTGCTTATTCCCTTAATTTAAGTCTTGGAGCTCCACACTAAGTTTCTTGAAAATCTAAAACATCATGAGGTACTTTAAATTGAGACTTTGGTCTAATTAATTTTGACTAAGCACACCAAATGAATGGAAAACATAGATCTGAAAGCTTATAGCGTCGAATTTAGTTCGACTTTGTAAAAAAAGAAAAAGAAGAGCTTCAAATGATAGACACCCAATTAAGAAAACAGCCATCTAACCTAAGGCTACTCCCTAGTTCAGACTATGTGCAAATCAAAATCTGCAACTGATGCTGTGATTAGAAATGCAATTCTGAAAATCAAGACACTAAACAGGCATCATGTACAGGAAATAATGCCAGGTGCCCTTGCAGTAAGTAGGCTAGTAACTGAAGAACATACAGTGTAGTAAAATTGTTATAGGAAAGTGTCAGTTGCTGCCTGTATACTTACAGGCATTTCTGTTCCTCAGTTTGTATCAGACAAAATGAAATTTCGATGCTGCTTCGAAAATCCCCTCAGTAAATCTACGGTTGCCTCAGTAAACCATATAGTCGAGAGAGCTATTTAACTGGAGTACCGGCTGAACAAAATTATTTTACTATAGTCGTGGTTAGGTTAGTTTGGGTTTAAGCAATAAAAAGACTGGGTGAGGTGCATATTTCACAACCTCGAACTACCCTTATAATGAATTAATGATAAATAATAAAACAAATACGTCTATGCAATAAGTAATGTCACCATACGGATACCGAGGCTGTTTATTGGCTACACAATTGTTGTACCATTTTGCTGACAATTCATCAGGTAGCACCAGCCGACCATCGGAAATAGGCTAATATACCGTAAATTAAATTTCTTGCGATCGAATACGAGCTTTCGTAAAATAATACATTCCCTATATAACCAATTGTTACAGTACATCCTACCGCCCTTGCTGCAGTGATTTTTAGACCGTTGTTGGATAACGTTTCATTCAAAAGTGGCTCCACGTTTTATCGTAGTGAAAGCGCAGTCACTTGTAACAGAAGTAAATGCAAGGGAATTGATTTTTTACGACTCTAAGGCACGTAACGAGGATTTCAGTCAGCCACTTTTAGTTCATTTGCGAGTGTGCTATGATTTTTGTCTCAGCGGTTATACTCATGGAAGTAGCTGCATGATTCACGTTTACCACCAATCCACCAATTTATGTCCGAGCTCCAAAGCCAAGAACATCCAACATTAAATCGGAAATGCCATCGTTTACGCGATCAAATTTTAAATTCATTTTCTAAGCTATAGTAATAATTCCCAATAATTAAATTGCAATTAGAAGCGATTAAAATCATTGCCAATATTACCTTTTATATCAAACAGTGTTTTTTTTATTATTAAGCACTTAGACAAGGTCGACAGCGTACTATTAGAATATTTTTGGAATAAGCCGCTGACATTTTATACTTGGTAGCAATAAACAGCTTATAGGATACGATTGTTAAGATCCCATTTCCATACATACATATATATATATGTGTGTGTGTGTGTGTGAGTGTGTATGTGTATTCCACATTTCTATGACTAAATCTATACAATGCATAATCACTACGTTGCGTTCAACGTATGTTTTGGTATTTTGTTTTTCAGAAACATATCATACATATAAACCTTTCATTTCTACATCGATGTTTCTTACAGATATGACATACAGCTCCACTATGGGGGCACCTAAACGTTACATTTCAATGGTGTGGACAGTTGCCCGGGAGATAATAAAAGCCGCAATTCACTTAATTGTAGTTTCCGCCAATGTAATTTTTGATAAATTGACATACAACGCAAAACATTGCGTTTGATATGAATTAACAGCAAATCAGCAGAAATACAGCGTTTTGGATGCACGAAAAAGGAAACGAATGCTAATTTCAGTCATACGTCCTCCACCGTGGGACTCTACGACCACAGAAAGGAAGATGATTTTTGTAAGCATATATGTATTTATTAAGCCTTTCCACAATTAAGCATCAAACGATCGATATCAATCGAAACATCGTTTGGGTATGATCTGCAGATATCATTTGATTAAAGCACGCCTCAAGGAAATGAATTATAGGTACCTTACGAACGGTAATTCCCCTTCAGCACCAGCTCAATCCAGCATCCAGGCTTCCCCCCGCTTACCGTTCCCAGCATCCTCGACCTCCCGTTTCATTGGGCTGCACATTCGCTCACGAGGGGGCCGGTGCTTGGTAGTTAAAGGGGCGGCTGGATAGCGGTAAGTGAATGTCACCATTGAACATCGCATGTCTGAGAGGTCAGCGGTGAACCATGGCTCTCCTCCTGAATCATAAGCGGAGGTTGATGTTTGCGCTTGGGGGAACCATCTAACTCACACACAACCATGTTCTGAAGTCATCACCTAGCCCAGGATGCACAGGTTGCATACAAGCAATCTTTAAATGGCATTTTCGTCAAACTGCGCAGATCGTCGATCGTTTTATTTGTAATTGCAATAAAATGAAATTTAATCTATTTCGACTATATACAGGCTCTTTATTTTATTCGTTGCAACCAAGATTAGACACAGAAAAGCAGCAAGATTCAAAAACAGCTTTAAATGAGTTCTAAACTATCGTGGCAGGCAGCATGGGGGGGGTTACCCATTTGGATTTCAGACCCCTCCATTCCGCGTCCACAGCGTGCGATACAGTACGATACAGCGATTGTGTCTGACAGGTATGTGTGCGCGTAGATATATCAATCACGCCTCCCACGCCCCATAACCTCTGCCTGTAGCCCCCCTACACTAGGTTTGGGCAGAATTTTATCTTTCATACCGTTCATATGTTTTACCGCAGTGTACAGTATTTAGATTATATTTTTAAAAGCAACACATCACATCAGTGCATGTTTACTAATCAGCTAATTAAGCCAGCGGGATCTGGGCTGGTGGCAAGTGGAGCCCAATCTTATTTAAGCAGACCAGTAAGCAGTTGCTCTTGGAGCATAAGGGTCAGTGGCAAAGGTTTGTTTTATTGGGCTGGATGGTGTAGGTCTGTTTCCTCTGCCTGTCAGTGGTCAGCAGGTACTGGCTTGGTGGTTAAGGTGTCTTGGGGGCCATGGTCCTTCTTGATAGGCATTTTGCTTTGGGCTTCTGGCTGGCCAGTTTTAGTTTAGGGATTCATGGTCCCAGGTAGCCAGCATCCCACAGTTGGTGTGCTGTGCCTCTGGTGCGCTGTGCCGCTGGTGTCCTGTCTTTAAGCTTTTCTATGTGTGAGTGTCCTGGTTTTTGTGTATTTGCCCCATTTAGGTTTCCGTAGTTTCTAGTTTGCGTTCTCCAGTCCTCTGCAACTGAATCTACCTTCGGGTCCACCTCAGCCTGGAGTCAGGGGCCAAGTCAGGGGCCAAGTCCCCCCTGGTTCCTTGTTGCCAGCAGTGTTGGTACTGTTGGTCTCAGGGGCCAGGGGGCAGAAGACCTGGCATGACGGATGGGCAGTCCAGGTTGAGGTGCTCTGTCACAGACCTTGTTTTCTGCAGGATAATAAATCTAATAACACAGAACCACTGAGTCACATTCATTACACAATGCATTTTCAGCATCTTGATGCAGGGGGGGAGATCCCCCACAATAAACTTCATTGAGCATATGAAGGTGGGGGTTCCCTTACGATAAATTTCACTGAACGAAAATACCACAGTATGCTATAAATATTGCCATGATATCTCTCAAGCCAGGAGTTCTGCTAGTGATTTTGGGCCCCATGAAGGCATCACACTGGGCCTCCAACACAGATCAGTCCAATTATATTATATTTTAGCAATAACATACGAGAAGGAGTGTGGTTATACTTCAACATGTCATGGCTTTGATTTGGTCGTAGGCATGAGGCTGCAGGCCGAGTGCCCGAAGATAATCACAGCCATGATATATTGGAGTACAACCACACTCCTTCTCATATGTTATTGCTTTTACACAGTATTACTTCACCTACACGTGTTTCTTTGCAGGTAACCATGGTTAACAAAGGAAGAACAATGATTTCAAGCATCACCATCCTTTCAAAGCTTCCAGTCTGCTATTCTAACTAAATCAGCATGACAGAGTGATCTCCAGTCTTGTCCTTGTCAAATCTTACCTGTGTTAACGAGAGAAATTATTTCAGCAGGTCGTTTTGTGGCAGGGCTGAAATGCAGTGAAATGGGTTTTTTTTGGGATTTTTCACTTTTCATATTCAGGAACTTTATTGGCAATTAACTGCAATTCACCAGATCACTTTTCCTAATATTCTGGAGTATAAAACTATAAAAACTGAAGCAGCAGACTTTGTGAAAATGACTATTTGTGTCATTCTCAAAACTTTTGGCCATGGTTGTAGTTTTTGATGGTATTGCATGCAATGAATTGGAATTAAAAAAAAATATTAACTGACTAATTCTCTATATGCTTCCCCACTAGGTTAAGCTAACCCTTTCAAAATATACATAGATTGGCACTCACTGTCATGCCCTGCTCGTCCAACCCTCCTGTGTGCCACAACCCCTCGTTAACCTCGTGTGGAATCCCTATGTTTCCAGCTGTTTTCAATCCTGTGTAATTGAATCTCTGCATTTAAGTCCACGTTCAAGTATGTTTCCTGTCATTGAAGTTACTTATGTTAGCATCTGTGAGAAGTCTTCGCGAAGCCCTGTATTCCTCTCTGTTACCCATTAAAATCCTATTCCTCGAACCTATGTCTCCTGCTCCAGCATCCCCGTTTCGCACCCGACTTACCCGACGTGACAGAATGACAGGACTCGACAATAACCGCTAACTGAGGAGGAGCACCTCGACACGGCAAATTAGGTGATCCACTGGCTAACCCAGCCTGAGGTCCAGGAGGATCCCACGGCTCGAGCGTTAGCCCACTGAAGCCAGGATATCCTCGAGGGGATGTCCCTACCCGGAGACGTGCACCTAGCTGAGGAGGTGCACGAGAACATACATCGGCTGAGAAACAGAGTAGTAGAGGCCATACTGAATCAGGTAGCCCAGGACAGCGAGCTACCTTGTGATCCGCCAGCGGAGACATCAGATGCGCCCCCGACTCGATCCTCCAGGGAAAACAAGAAGCGGGAAAACCGGAAGCAAGAAGACACGCCGGAGGTCTTCTATAGGACCGGTTCGGTCTCTGCTGCTTCCCCTGCCAGGTGTCAGGAGGAACCCCTCCCAATCCTGAGTCCGGTGGTGTTCATACTTGACGTCACCACTGCTGGTTCTTCCGAGCGGACGCTCGAGGATTGTCCACCCGCCACATTACCAACAGCGTCAGCAGCTTGCCCCACTCTAGGGGCATGCCTAGCTGTCAAAGGGATCAGGTCGGTTGTGAATCTGATCCCGCGGGTCCCCAAGTACCATAAACAGGCTGCAAACAGGCAGTGTTCACCCCTGACGTCACCTTTGTTGCTTCGCCCGAGCGGGTGCCCAAAGCCTGCATCGCTGCTGTTATGCCGCCTAGGTTCGAAATGCACCTGCCCGCCCCTTCATTGCCACTGCCAGTGGCTCGCCCCTTTTCAGGGACACACCTGGCTTTTAAAGGGGTCAGGTCAGTTGGGGATGCTATCCTGCGGGTCCCCAAGATCCCTAAACGGACGACGCCTGCTGCCAAGGTGCAAACTCCTGCTCCGCCCGTTCCTGCTCCACTCCCTGAGGTTCCTGCTCTGCCCGTTCCTGCTCCATTCCCTGAGGTTCCTGCTCTATCCGTTCCTGCTCTGCCCCCTGAGGTTCTTGCTCCACCCGTTCCTACTCCGCCCCCTGAGGGTCCTGCTCTGCCCATTCCTGCTCTGCCCCCTGAGGTTCCTGCGCCACCCATTCCTGCTCCGCCCCCCGAAGTTCCTGCTCCGCCTGTTCCAGTCCCTGCCCCTGAGCCCCCGGACTCTACTCCCATGCTCCTGTCCCTAAGGAGGTCCCCAACTGTCAGACCATCGTTCCTCCTCCCTTAGTGGAAATGGAGGAGCTCAAATGGGACCCCTCGGGGATTACCCTGACTTCCCCAGTGACTCCCTCTGGAGTGACGTCGCCCCAGCCAACACCCCAACATGGTAGATCCTGGCCGGGTCCCTGCCTTTCGGTCTCCGAGAAAGGGAGAGGACACCTGCACCGGGGTCGTGTCCCACCCGCCTTGCCCCCTGGCTTGCCTTCAGTCCCCCTGGCTCTGGCTCTGGCTCGGCGGTTGCCTGTGAGTCCTCTAGCTCCAGCTCGGCGGTTGCCCACAGTTCCCCTGGCTTTGGCTCGGCGGTCGCCTTCGATTCCACCTCCGGCGCCTTGTCGGCTGGCTACAGTCCCGCCTCCAGCACCTTGTCGGTCGCCTGCGGGTCCCTTGTCTCTGATTTATTGGTCGCCTACGCCTTGGCTGGCTGTGACTGCGCCTTCATCTCCCGCAGCTTCTGTTCCCTCCTCCCCTCCGCCAGTGTCCCCATCACCTTCCTCCTCGCCTCCTACGTTGGTCCCTCTGGCTTCCTCCTCGTCCCCTCTGACGTTCCCTCCTGCTCTCTCCTCGCGATCACCGAGGGTCCTTCTGGCTCCAGCCTCGCAGTCGCCTGCTGCCCCTGTAGTTTCCGCCTCTTGCCCGCTGGGGGTCCATCCAACTCCTCGTTTCCCCCCGCCCTTTGCCTTCCTACCTCCTGGTTTTGTGCCCCCCGTGTCTACTCCTCATCACCTTTGTTCATTCCTGGTTCCTTCGTTCCTCCTGTTGGTGTTTCCCCGGTGTATCCTTTTTTGGTTCCCCTGTGTTTGTCTGCATTCCCCGTGGTTTGTCGTTTGGTGTCATGGTTGTTTTCCTTGTGCCTGTTTTGCATGTCAGTGCTGTTCCTGGTGTCCCGTTGATGTTTTGCTCTTATATCCCCAGTGGCCTGTACTATGGAGTGGGGTTACCGGCCTATCAAGGTAACTTGTCGGATTTAAGGTTGTCTGGGCAAAATGTAAGTGAACATTTAAACTGTGGTACCTTAAATCCGACAAGTTACCTCAATAAGCCAGTAGCCCTGCTTCGTATTACAGGCCACAGGTTTCCTCGTGTCCCTGGTCTCATCCTTTGCTCCCCTTGGGGTGCGCCCAGAGTTCTGTCATGCCCTGCTTTTCTGATCCTCCTGTGTGCCACGCCCCCTCGTTAACCTCCTGTGGAATCCTTATGTTTCCAGCTGTTTTCAATCCTGTGTAATTGAGTCTGTGTTCAAGTATGTTTCCCCAGTCCTGCCATTGAAGTTACTTATGTTAGCGTCTGTGAGAAGTCGTCGTGAAGCCCTGTATTCCTCTCCGTTACCCATTAAAATCCCATTCCCCGAGCCTACGTCTCCTGCTCCTGCTTCCCCATTCTGCACCCAACCTACCCGACGTGACACTCGTGTTCTAACCTGGTGTGTTTAACAGACTTCCTACAGGTCGCATGTATGTGCATGCACATCTAATATTTTTTCCACTCCAACCTTAAGGATTAATAAGGCATTCATAAAGTAGAGCCCATTGTAACTGCATGTTTAACCCTAGTAAAATCTCTGTCATCACCCAAATATTATGATAGACAGAAAAGGATGCAAGGATGACAGCATGGGAAAGCTGGTCGCCTCCAAGCATATGGTTGAGTCAGTGATATAATGGAAGCCCACCCACCTTGCCAAAAACAATCCCACTGAATTGGTACAAGTTCCATTTACCACCTCGCGACCTGGAACACACAACTGGAGGAGAAACCTCAACAACACTGCAACACCAAACACGCCTCCCCATTCTGTACATTCTGTAGCTGTTCTGTGCTGGCACTGCAGGGGGTGCAAGTACTTCTAGAGGGCACCCTGTATCACGTAGCTATTCTGTACCAGCACTGCAAAGGGTGGGAGTACTTCTATGAGGATTGAGCAAGGTAGTTTAACATTGTATTAGAGGGTGCGTGCCATACACAAGTTAAATCGCCTGGTTATCAGCAACCCTTCAGAAGTTGGAACCCTAAGAGAGTGATCGTGGGTTTGTGCAGGCACCCCATTGACAAGATAGCTGCTTTTGAAGCAATAGTAACTAGATATATTCTCGACACAGACTCCACAGGCTATAAACCTCTGTTTACAGTTTTGCTGTGAATTTGTGAAGTTCACAACGATTCTCATGGTCAAAAATCTGTTTTTTCATATAGTGCTGTGGACTGCATTTCCAGCTGCACACTGACTCTGTGTTCCTCACCTGATTGTTAAGCTTCTGCAATCCTGAGGAACAACTGACACGATACGTAGAGGTTCTCTAGGGCAGGGGTATTTAACTAAAATTTAAAGAGGTCCACTTAGAGAAAATTTCTTGAAGCAAAGCTCCAGAAGATCATAATGTCTAAATATTTAGTGTGATATATAGCCTATTAGTTGTATCAACATTGCATGTAGTCAATATCTAACTATCAAATCAACTTAATTCAGTACAATTCAAAAACTTTTTGACAATATTTATTGTCACGTGACAACTGACGAACTGAACTTCTATGTATGACTGCCGATACGTATAATGTTCTCTCATTTACTAAATAAAAGTATGGCTGCATTTCAAAATAAGAGAAAATAAATAAAATGTGAAAATTGTGCATGTTTAAATAAAGTGCTTAACTTCAGAAAAATAAAATAAAGGGAGCACAGCTTGAATTTCCCCTTTTTCTCATATTCGTTTTATATTTGTCGGAGTAACAACGCAAACGGAATGACAAGCTGTTTCAGGGAACAACTGCATTTTACTTTTCATTTCAGATAAAAGGCTGGGTTGCTAACTTAATTCGGCCAGCTGGCTGGAGTGAGATTTTCAATTTGAGATGTCTGCACAAATATGTAACAGTTCTTACCTTGTAAATAGTCTGCTTTTGTATTGAACCGTGTAAATACACTTTTAACGTAGCTAATTTTAGGTTTATAATAGAATAATATAGATTTGCCGTATTTCCTGTGTGAGTGTCATGCCAGATGCTTGAGACTTGGCACACCTGAGTTGATTGATATAACAAATAACATTACTTTAAATGGTTGTTAAAAATGGGAAACTTCAACAAACATGAAATCACCAATAAACGACGTCTATTTATCCAACATGTTATATAATACATACTGTGTTTGAAAACTTTTCAGCTGTAGGATTTCAGGACAGTGCAGCCACTCTGTCAGGAATATTACGGCTTTTTGGTTGCGGGTGTTAGCTTAGCTGCTGTTATTAACACTAATGGCACATTAGCGCAAACAAAGGGCTGCATACGTCGAACTATGTCTTGCTTGGTGGTCAAAGGCATTTGACGTTCATTGGTGAGGGAAATGGCAGTTATAGTACTAAACCACTACTGAAAAGACTACAAAAGCTACGCCGGATAAAATAGAAGCGCCCCATCAGGTTTTAAATCACAACTTTCTGTTTTGGCTATTGGTCCAGGTCCATATGGGACAGCTTCTGTGTCCGGAACCGGACCGTGGCCCACCTGTTAGTGACTTCTGCTCTAGGGGTACTACTTTGAGGTGTGTTGCAGTGGCAGTGAGGTAGGAAGACATTGGTAGCAAGGGGCTGGAGATCATCGATTCCTAGTGACTGCAGGTGAGCAACCTAGAGCTGCATCAAGGGATGGCTGCAGAAAGGGAGGCTACCAGAGTGGCAGGAGATCTCTTCACTTGACTAGGAGGCCAAGGCTCTCTACTTGTACTGAAGGCCTCCCAAGGGCAACCAGCACCTGCTGTAGCTGCTGGTGCCCCAGAGTCTCTGAATTATGGTCCTGCAGGCACTGCACAGTGGGACAGAAGTCAGCCACTTTGGAGTGGAAAAGTCTTTGGGGAAACTCAATTGCTGTTGCTATTAGTCCAGGTACAATCAGGACACAGAATTGTTTGTACACTTCTGCAATGCATGTACCACCCAGATAGGTCTCAGTGGCCCGTCCAAAGCACCACTGCAGCCTTACCAGGTGGGTGCATTGATGGAGAGAGTGGGGGTGGACACCCTAAGTCCCTTTCTCTGTAGTGACTCTAGGAACCATTCAGAGTGTGAATGTAGTGTAAATTATGGAATTCGGTGCTTGGGTGCATGCAAGAGCCTCCAGGAGTGGGGCACTGTGGAATCACTAAGACCCTTTGGGGGCTCTGCTGCCTGGATGAAGAGCTGCTCGTTCATTGCTGTGATGCCCACATGTTGCACAACAGCCCACATGACCTCTCCTGGGCTCTTCTCCAGTTCACACAGACTGGTGCTCCATGGAAAAGGTTGCTGTGGATGTTTTGAGTCCCTTTCCGACCACTGCTTCTGGCAACCACTATGTCCTATGGATTATTTCACCAAGTGGCTGAAGGCATACACAGTGCCAGAGCAGAGAGCCACCATGATGGCCTCCAAGTTGGTAGATGAGTTCTTTTGCAGCATCAAGGCCCCAGAGGAACTCTACAGTGACCAGGGGAAGAGCTTTGCCGGCTGCTGGGCATCCATAAGACTCATATCACCCTACTGCACCACCAGAGCTAAGGTCTAGTTGAGTGCTTCAATAGGACACTTACCACTCAGATTTTGATTCAGACCAGCTGGCATCAGTAAGACTGGGAGCAGCGCCTCCCGGTGACCTGAGGAGGAGCTTGAGGGGCTAGGCGATGACTGGGGAGTGCTGGTTGCTGCAGGTTCAGCCCGAGTAGCTCGGAAGCCAGGGAGGCAGGAGTAACCACAGTCAGTCTGGAGGAGGTGAGAGAGTAATGGGTCGAGGCAACTCGTGGGTGTCGATGGATCGGTCATGGGAACAATGTGAGACATGAAATAGTGTAAGCAGTGTAAGGCCTACAACCCCATTGTTCGACCCCATCCCGGATCCGGAAGCGTTGCTTCCTCCCTTGGATCTCTCTCTGGGTCCATCAGTTGTCCTGGGGCCGAGAAGACCTCTGCCAGATCATCTGCCCTAGGAAGCCAGGGCACAGCCTCCAAGAAGAAAACGGTGAGGTAGGATCTCTGAGCGACACCCAGAGGGACCCATTCCAAGTTTGAGACAGGAACTTCCTCTGAGTACTCCGAATTGTGCAGAGGGACCACCTCCAGAATGAAGGGATTTGGATCTCTGACTGGCGACTTGACTCGGGAGGCATGATCTGGTGGTTGGGCTTCTGAAATGCCACTGGAGGATCAGACTTTGGAGGTACTGCCAGGGAATCAGGCTTTGGCAGGATAATAAAGAGAGTAGTCAAAAAGGTTACCAGTTCTGGTGATTCCAGAATGGCAGAATCAGCAATAGGCAAGGTTGACAGCTAGGATGTAGGTTGCCAGTCTGTCTGCCAGAGCCTCCACTGCCCGATGAGCACACAGGCAGTCTCGCTCCAGCGATATGGTCGGGCAGTTGGAAACCGGAGATGAGGTTGGGTAGGCTCGGGCCAGAAGTGAGGCCAGACAGTCAGAGATGGAGTAGCAGAGGAGGAGCAGCCAGGCAGTCTAGGGCCAGCAGAGTGCCTGGGTAGTTTGGGGTTGGCGGGGCACGTAGCTCAGCAGGTAAGGGTGCTGTGCCCCTATATGAAAGTTTGTGAGTTTGAATCCATGGTTGCCAGTCATACTGTATCACCACTGGATCAGGCTCTTAACCCCAGCTGTCCTGCAATGCTGAAAACCTAGTTCTCTGACCCCAATAACACGTGTGTCTCATAAAGATATGAATTGCAAAACCCAAAAAATCCTATGTATTGGGGAAGGACTCAGACAGACAAGAGGAATGACATCAGTGATCGGACTGGGGAACACAGGACTGCACTGAAAAAAATGATTCTGACCCCTTGTAAATGTTACATGTTTTTATCTGGTTAATTTCAGTGATTTTAATGTG
>JAOYFF010000128.1:14017808-14046779 GCA_025773925.1 Cryptomyrus ogoouensis
AGAATTGCATCACTAAAATAAAGAGACTAAAATGCAATTTTCATTGACTAAAACTAGACTAAAATGTCATCAGTTTTCGTTGACTAAAACTAGATTAAAATGTCATCAATTTTTGTTGACTAAAATAGTCATATAAATTCTGACTAAAATATGACTAAAATGCTCAGACTTTTAGTCGTCTGAAACTTGACTAGACTAAAATGAGTATGGACGTGACTAAGACTAATAATAACTAAAATGACAGCTTGACGCAAAGAATAGACTAATACTAAAATTAAGACAGGCCGCCAAAAACAACTGTAGTCTGTAGTCCCCCTGCTGCTACTAAGCAGCATTGCTTCAGTTTTAGGGCAACCCATTTAACGCATTCCAATGTGTCTGGTTTGAAATGTTTGAAAAAGATCCTTCAAATATTTTTCAGTTATTGTGCTAATGAGATCAAATATCAAAACTGCCCTTTTCTTTGTTACCATTTTGTGGTGCTCAAAGACAATTTCATCAGTTCCAGATCTCATGTGTCTGCTGAGTTCATCCAGGGAATACAATAAAAAGCACATTAGGTGCTTAATAATGAAACTGAATAAAACTGATTATTTAAATTAACTACTACAATTCCCATATGTTTATTTCCCAGTTCCCTACCTGCTTGTTCAGGAGAGCTTGATGCTGGTAAATGGAGAACTTGGCCTGGGCAGGATCTTCGGATGTAGGGCTGATGGGTTTAGGATCTGACAAAGAACGCTGCATGCTCTTTATAGGATGGGGCAGAGTCTGGTGGTGTTCTGGAGAATCGACTGAAAAGTGCTTCTGTGGAGGAACGTGAGCTTTGTTGAGACGCTCACTGGAGGAGAAGGAATTCTCTAGTAGTCGATGTGGGGACAGAGGGGAAACAGGGGAGTATAAGACCTGGGGTGACTTAGGAGGCTGTCGAACCAGGCTGGAGACAGGTTCGTTTTGGAAACCTATTTCTAGGGGATCTGGCTTTCTGCGTTCAAATTTACTTGCTCCTGTTATTCGTAAGGAGAGGGGATCCGCAGTGGAGGACACATTTACCTGGGGTACAACCACCCCTTGTGACTGGGACTCAGGCTCTGTCTGACAAGCAAGGCTTTCTCCCCGCCGGTTCCTCTCTGGGGCAGAAATGTAGTGCAAAAATTCAACCTTAGGTTCTGATGTTATATGAATTGAAGGAGAGATTCCTCTCAAAAGCTCTAGTTCAGTTTGACATGAAGAGTCATTTATAGTCTGAATGGCAACATTCAGGGAAGACACTTTAGATGTTTCAACTTTGTTCTCTAAGCTTGACTCTAAGCTTGAGTGCTTGGAAAAGCGTGATCTTCTGCGCCGCACTGGTTGCTCCCATTCATCTTGGTCCTCCTCATCTGTCTGGACACTACTATCAACAATATGTCTAGTTCTTCTCCGTCGAGATATGATCGATCTCTCTTCCCCTTCCTCATCATCAGTCTGCACACAGCTGTCAGTAATCCTCTTCACAAGGAGCTGATTGTCTTCCCCTTCTGCACTATCCCTCAAACGAGGCATTGAGTTTTGTTTCTTTATAGATTCCAAAAGCTCCTCATTATTCTTTAGAGACATTTCAGAAGTGGAACTAGGCAATGGTCTGAAAGCGATCAGTCCTTGCCCATCTGCATAAGGTTGCGTGAGATCTTTCTGAATTATATTGCCAGTTATGGGACAGATAACAGAGAATCCTTGAGCAGTTGTAGCTGCAGCTGGAGTAATTGTCTCAGCTGTCTTCTGTCTCTTCTGCTCTTCAAGATGTTGTTGGAGCTGTTGCTGCAGTGATTGGATCTGGTCCAATTGCACTTTCTGTTGGGCTAACTGTTCCCTTTGCAAAACCAACTGAGTTTCTCTTTCAGCATGTTGCTGCTTTAGGACCTGTTGCTTGATACTCTGCAGCTCTTGAATCTCACGCTGAACTAACAATTGCTCTTTTTCTCTGTGTCGTTGTAACTCCATGCGATCTCTTTCAAGTTCTTCTTGTAATCGCAAGTGACGTAATTTCTCCAGCTCCACATGTTCTCGCTCTAACTGCAACAGCTGTTCCTGCTTTTGACGCAACTGCTCTTCCTCTTTCTCTTTTTCTGGGTTGCTAGTTTTGGTTGTTGTAACTTGTGCAGCCCGGGGGATGTTCTGGTGTGTTTGAGGTTGCATTTGAATTTGCGATTGTGTTTGAGTTTGGGGTTGCACTGGAATCTTTGGTGCAATTTGCATCGTAAAGTGAGATTGGGATTGCTGTTGTGTGGACACTATGATAGATGCGGGATGTGTGACCTGTTGGCTAGATTGAGCTGGTGCTAAGGATTCAGCTGTCTGCATAGTACTGGGCACTGTAGGTTTTATAGAAGGCTTTCCAAGATAGATCGGAATCTGGGGTGCTGCATTGGCAGCTGCACAGGGGCCTGAAGGGAAACGGCTGGGTGGAGGATAACGATAAGGTCCCTGTGCAGAAAGAGGCATTCTTGGAGTTACTTGAGGTAACCTGGTGAGGCTAGCTAAAGGTACTGAAGTCAGATTGCCAGGTGTGTAGGGTCTGTAAATTCCCTGTAGCGTGGGACATAGAACTGAGGCAGGCTGGGTTGTGATTGGCAATGTGGAAGCTATTGGGGTGTTTATAGTAGAATAAATCATGCCATCTGCAGATCTAACAGCTGAGGGATATCGTAGACTAGCTTGATTTGAATTGATTAAATTCGCATATACTTGACCTTGTGCCGGGTGCCCCCCATTATGACCATAAATTAGGCTAGCTCTCACTGATGTTAAACCTTGTTGTAAGCTGGGTCTGCCTAAAGGACTGCCTCCTGCTACAGAACCATACTGGAAAACTTCAGGATTATTCCCATATCTTCCCCCAGTCTGGTCCATTGATTTCAAAGCAGCACACATTCTACTGATTTCCCGGGCAGTGGTCGCACTATACTGAGCTAAATTGGATTCTGGGATAGTGGAATAACCATAGTCTGTGTTAATGCTGGACATGGATCCATACCTTCGCATAGGGAATGATTGACCTATGTTATTTTGTTGCCGTAGATCTGTGTAGGATCCATACTGTGCACCTACTCCAAGGTAACCTCCTATGTAATCTTTCTGTATGGTATTTAAATCTGTTCCAGGGTTAGTTTTAGAATGATCACCTTGGAGTCCAGCCTCAACAAAATCAGTATTTGATAAAGATGGTTGTGCGCATATAGATCCAGGTTGTGCAGATACAGATACAGGTGGTCCAGATACAGATACAGGTGGTTCAGAACCAGGTTGTCCAGATACAGATACCGGTGGTCCAGATACCAGTTCAGGTTGTTCACATACAGACACATGTGGTCCACATACAGATAGAGGTTGTCCAGATATAGATGCAGGTTGGGATTTTTTGTCTTCATTTACATTTTGGTTGACTGAAGCATTTTCTTGACGAGGCTCTGTCTGGAGGTTCCCACTGACCTCAGGAGCAGGGACTGAATAATTGGTTTGTGAGGAATCTGTAGCAGACATCTTCTCTTCTAGCATTACTTTCTGACTGAAGGGGCCCTTGCAACTTCCTCCAAAAGGCAAGTTGTAGACTACATCACAACATGCCAACTGGGTCTCTGCCTTTATCTGCCCAGTCAAGTCCAGGACCTCCTGGTTAGGCAGTTCTGATGTTTTAACTAGCTGTGTAACTGTTTTCCCTTGAGAAGTGCTGTCCACCAGCTGCACCATCATAGCATGAGATTTGCCCATAGTCAGATTCACAGCAGTGGGTTTAGACTTCAGCTCCAGAGGGATGCCACAATAGATGTCATGTGATGTTGAAGAAACAGTTTGTGATGGAAGAGAAGATGTCCTGGATATTGCACACCTGCTAACAGGTTTCTGGGGATTGGTTGCCTGGCACACCAGAAGGTCTTTCTTCAAGAGCATGGGCTGGGCTTGATTAGCCAAGTTATACCTAGCAAATGAAGCTGCCTGGAGTTGTTGTTCAAGCTTCTCCTTCTGTTTTTGTAATTTCTCTTGCTGCAACTGCAGCTGTTGTTGTTGTATACCTAAGTCTTCCAGACATGCATCTATCTTTGGAATGGAAGCGTAGTTTGGTGACACTTTGCTTTGAGTCAGGCACACTGCAGATCCTAACCCTTGACCAAGGTCCACTTTGTTCTGCAGAGGGTCACCATAAATCACAGGTTTTTTTGGCTGGGATATAAACTTAGAGGCTGCTACAGTGACATTCACTGTTGTTGGTGTTGAGGCAGCCACACGTGGATGTTCATGAGTGTTCAGATTCATGATAAGAGGCTGAACAGCTGTAGAATGTCGGCTATAACTCCCCTCACTGCCAATGGAGTACCTACGTATTTCTGTAGCTACAGACGTTAAATCCATGCCCTGCTCTGTCATAATGAGTGGGGCTGGCTTTATTGGTGCTCTGAGATCAACAATACTACTGCTTTGTTGAATCTTGCCTTGCTCAACAACCCTGGATGTTCCAGGAACAGTTGAAAGTCTGCAGAGGGATATATTTTCCATTTCCTCTTCCATTCTTCCTGTGCTGTTAGGAAGTCTGTCTTTAGGAAAGCTGTGTTGAGGAGACTGATATAGAGATTGGCGCTGTGTGGAGGTAGGAGAACTAGATTCAGGTGTATAACTATGAATTGTTGACTGACGACTTAGTCTTGTTGGTGAGGAAAGTGGAGATGTGGAGGAGTTGATGGTCATCAGCTTACTAGGACTGCCAGATTCTTGCAAGGACTGTTGTCTGGAAATGCTTCTGTTTGCTATTTGGGAAGGAGCATGAACATCAGGAAGAGAGACTGGGGCTGAAATTTGCGTAGGACTAGTCCCAGGGGTCAGAGGAGCTCTATTTTGCTCCAGTAATTTAGCAGCTGTTAACCTAGCATCTAATAGCTGTTTTTCAATTTCCTTAGAATTATTTAGCAGTTGCTCTCCTTGACTCTTCTGCAATGTCTCAGCCTTCCTTATCATTTCCTCATAGGCCACTTCTGCACTTTTTAGTGTTTTATCAGCAGAACAAGGTGATGTGCTAGTTAGTTTTTCAGTAGGGGAGTACAGTGACATAAAAGTTGGAAGATTATGTTCGTTTGCAGTCTTGCGTGACTTTGATGTCATCATTTCAAACCCCTCAGCCTCGGAGTCAATAGATGGAGAATATTCTGAGCAAGATGACCGGTGAAGTTCCTCCATTTCCGCTGCCTGCCGGAGCTCCTCCGTAGGAGATGCATCCTCAATTGGGGACAGGTTACTGGGGGGTGTTTTTGACCTCTCCCTGCGTCTCTGAGCTCTCAACTCCTCTTTGTCCCTTTTTGTTTTTCTGGCAGTGCTTCGAATACCTTGCTGTTCCACTTCTCTCATCATTTCCTGTTCTCTGAGAAGTTCCTCCTCTTCTCTCAACTCATCTTCTTCAGAAGAGTCCTCAATAGTGGGCAAGAGTGGTCCGTGGGAGCGATGCCGAGCTTTACGCTGCTGTTTGGCATCCTCAAGCCTCTGTTTGCGACTGGGACTGCTGTCACTGTCTTCCTCCATAGATGAGACAGAAGTTGGAGAAATTGCAGAAGTGTAGCTGGATGTGGTTGCAGAGAGGGTTGATGAATATTCTCCCCTTGAACGCTCATCAGGAGAACCAGTCAGAGTCTCCATTTCAAGCTCTGGTTCTCTGTTGTTCCTGAGCTCTATATCACTATTGTAGCTATTTGTATTGTTCAGTTCAATAGTCTTGAATCGGCGCAGACCTCCTTGTGAAGTCATCTGGTTGTCTTCCCTGTCCACACTCATTTCTGCAGTCTTGCTTCTCATAAACTCTTCATCTGTTGTGTCTTTCTGTGGTTTCTTATAATCCTCCTCCCTGACTCCATCTAGCTCCTCTTCATGTCCCTCGTTGCTGATAGATAAAGAACATGGGCGCTGCTTCTTATCATCACCTTCTTTAGCTTCACAATGGTGCGCGCTGGTCTCTGGCTTAGTGATCTCAGGAGCATTGGAGGGTTTATTCGCATCTTCTTGTATTAGCCCTGTGATCTCACTCTGTGAGCTGGACACACCATCAGAGGAATATCCCGTATCACTTAGGCTCTGAGTGCTGGACTTTGTCTCCTAGATAAAAGAGAAAAAACATTTTATTCCATATGTCCCTAACATACGACCTATGCGACTTAGAACCACTTGTATACACAATCGTAATTTAATAAAATAAATTAAGTAAATGTATGTAAAAAGAAAAAAAAAACAGCTCAACAGGGTTGAAATCCAGTCATTTTAATCTTTTCCTTTCAGTCCATCTTTTCCTTTTTTGGTCCATCTCAGATATGGCTTTTTCTTTGAAACTCTGCCTAATAGTTCACTATCCTGTAATCACCTCTTCACTGTTAAAGATGTGACTGGTGTTTTACAGATATCATTTAATAAAATTGCCAGCTTAGGACCTGCAAGGTGTCTGTTTCTCAAACTAGAGTTTTTATGCTTCCACACAGTTGTGTCCCGGGGTTTCCCACTTTTCTTTCTGTCCCCCTCAGAGCCAGTTTGCACTGCTCTGTGAAGGGAGTAGTGCACACCTTTGCAAGATATCTTAAATTACTTAGCAATTTCTCAAAACAACAATAGATTAATGAATTTTTGAAGTAAGTTTTCTTTTGAGACCGCAACTGAGCCTACAAATGTTAATGCTCCAGATACCAGAGAAGGTGAGTTCTGTTGCTTCCTTAAACAGCAGAATGATTCTCAGGTGTGCTAACATAATCGTACAAGGATTTTTCAATGATGAATTAACCTTTAAATATGATAACTTAAGAACAGCTAACACAATGTGTCATTGGAGCACAGGAGTGATGGTTACTTAAAATTGGTCTTTGTACAACAATGTAGAAAATCAGCCATTTCTATCTATAATAGTCATTTACAAAATTAACAATATGTAGACTATATTTCTGACCAATTGAATCCTATTTTATGGAAAGAAACAGTGAATTTTGTTCTAGGAAAATTCTCAGTGATTCCAAACTTTTTTCCAAACTAATCGGTTGTTTGTTACATATAAATAACAATAACTTTTTGAAGCCTGAGAACTATTTTTTCATGTCAGAAGGTGGTACACTATACTGTATACACTAATCCCAACATACATCCTTTTCAGGATATGACTTGCCTGTTGGAATGGAACCCAGTTGTAAGTCAGGGATAATCTGTAATGGTGTCTTCTGCATGCATGTCTTTTTGTTCATGTCTTTAGCATATTCTGAATTTTTGCACTTTAGTAACAGTAGTTCACAGGTATACTATGGAATATCAATCTTTGACAGGAGGACTAATGAGATTGATTAACCAAAGTAAGACATTGTATAACAATAAAATTGGGGATGAAGGACACAAAGAGAAAAACAGCCAGCAGAGTGTAAAGGTAATAGCAAAAATATATCCCAATAAAGGCAACTAAATTTGATAAACACTAATGAAATATTTGACCATAAAAGCAGTTGAAAGAAAACAATGAAATATACAATACAAAATATTAAGAAATACAATCGGGAATTTGGTGTGGATAATAAATTAAAAAAGAAAACATTAAATAATATGTAACATGGAACATGATAACAAGGACAAAATTAAGCATTAATTTAACTGTGTTATAGATATAATACTCAGTCACATAATACGAACAGGACTGTGCTGATCATGAAGACAACTGGCGCTTTTCCACTGGCATAAAGGAACCAAGCCGTACCCGAGTCATACCATGAAATTAGTTACAGCACAGTTCCAGCTCACTTTGGTTTTCCACTACATAAAGGTTGGCTTGGTAAGGGCAGTGAGTTTGGTGAGCAACAGTGACGTAAAACCGAAGAGATACTTATTCACTGTTCACACAATGTACATCATGATTTACTATGTGCAATTAGTATTATTATTATTTTACCATGTGCAAATTTCCTCAAGGGTGTCTGTGAGAATCGCTGTGTTATGCAAGTATCAAATGCTAGCGGTCTTAGCAATCACTTGTGTACATTTGTATTACAAGTCCATTTCATTTAGCTGTTGTGTAGTACTTTTTTAAGCAGGAGGTTGGAAATTTTCAAGTTCAGAGTTATTGGGAATGTATTAATACATGCGTGATGCTGCTAATAATACTGCTAATAATGAATAATATACAGAATATGGCATTTATTCCTTCATGTAATCCAGATCACTGCATGGTATCTCTGTGCATTTCAACTGTTCAGATGGTGGTGATGCAACCAGCAGGCTTTATGCTAGCAAGCAAAGCCATGTCAGCATGGGTGTGGGCTGGGTAAGGCTCACATACTTTGCAATGGTTAACTGTCAGTTCACAGTACAGCTTGGGTATGGCTCAGTTACTGGTGGCAGGGGAAAACCGCCAAATGATGAAAAGGATAATGAGGTGGATTAAGACTAACCACTCACATTATCATTTTTCAGACTTTGAGCTTCTTCCTCTTTCTTGCCATCTGTTGTTCCAGTGGAAGTATCAGGCTTGGCTGGAGATGGTTGGATTTCAGGTTCCTTCTTAAGTTTGTCCGGCTGTCCGCTTGTTTCAGTCCCAGAAGGTTTCTGTTCTGACTTCTGGCTTGTAGGCTTTGGTTCAGACTGTTGACATGTTTCCTTCTGCTGCGATGCTTGCTGCTGATTGGCTGGTGGCTGGGGTTGCTGTGGAGACGGTTGAGGGACGGGAAGTGGTGCATCTCCCAAGCCTCCAGACATCAACCTCTGAGTCTGACAATTTAAGCAGAGCCATTCTTTTTTCTGTGAAACATAAGCAAAAACATCAATCAGCAAACAATCATGATTTGTCAAGAATTCAGTCTAGCATTACAGGTATAAAAACAGTGTATACATACTTTGTCAGTCTCAATACCAACACCTGTGTTCTGTTAATATATCACATTTCTTAAGCTATGATTTAACTTTAAAGGTGATAAAACCTACACTTTCTTCATTTCCCCTTCAAACCATTGCAAAATATCTAATATATACTTCCATAGGGGTTATAAAAAACTATGCATCTTCCAACAATTCCTCCAGCAGAGGCTCACAGAGATAGCCTGGACCCTGTCCCAGAAAGAAAAGAGCACAAAGCAGGGGAATACCTTTGACGGAATGTAAGCGTACTGTGACAAACACTTGCCAAACAGTAGCAATAGCCAAAATGACACTTCTAGAACTATTTTCTGACCTCAATAGATGGAGCTCAAAACATGCCCAAAAGGAAACCAAAAGCGCCATGTGGGCTCGAAAAATGGTTCATGAAGCGTTGATTTGGCCATCTCTACTAAACAGCATTTCACATTTCACAAGTCTGAGACAGAAGATGAACAGGCTATTTTAGTTAGCGCCGAAAAAAACGCCTCAGCTGGCATTCTTCCTATTGTTTCTTAATTCTCTGTGGATTATTACGATCGGGATTTCTCATGGACTGAATATTTACTGTGGACGTTCTTTCTGGATTTCGCTGGATTACCGGTATTGCACAGGTTCCTTTGGACTTATCTGCTCTCCCTGTAAGTTGCCCTGTTGTTTTGATGGTTTTGTCGGTTGTCTGCCTTCCTGCCCTATTGCATTCTGTTATTTGTTCAATAAATCTCCATTATCACAGCTGTGTGACAAGTAGTCACAGAGAAAGTGACATCATTTTGTGATGCAAAACATGTTGCTGGCAACAGGTTTTGTTGTATATAATATTCAGCATTCACTGTTTCATTTTTATTCAATTGGCATATCGATATCGAAGCAGATACATTGTAATAATTATTATCGTTTGTCACCCAGCCCTAGCATATGCATAATATTTATTTAAGTTAGCACAAAGATGAGATGACAGACAGACAGACAGATAGATAGATAGATATTTTATTAATCCCAAAGGAAATTTAGGCATCCAGCACAAAAACACAATGATAGACACAATAATACACATATTAATAGAATAAAATACAAGGATTGTAGATGCAGAGAGTGAGTCTGTGAATGCAGTGCAATGGTCAATACCTTGAAGAAGCTGCTCAGGTCAAAGTGATTATGAGCGTATGGATAATAATTGCTACTATACATAATCTATACGATGAAAAATATAAATAAAAATACAATACATAATTAAAGTGTATAATGTATATGAAATATGTAATATGTATACTACAACATAAAATAATATATACAGTAAAACTTCGGATAGCGAGCATAATTCGTTCCGGGAATCGTAATCCAAAGTACTCGTATATCAAAGTGAATTTTCCCATTAGAAATAATGGAAACTCACATGATTCGTTCCACAGCCCAAAAATATTCATAAAAAATGACAAATATAAAATATAAAGTAAAAATACATAAAACAAATTAACCTGCACTTTACCTTTGAAAAGAAGCATGGATGGTGTGAGGGAGACGAGAGAGAGGAGAAGAGGAGGGTTATTTTGTAGGACGACTTTCACCATAACGGAGTCACTGCTATTTATTAGCTCACTGGAATCTTTTTCTTTTTGTGCGACTTTAACAAGGAACCTATCCAATGACAGCTGCTTTTGCCTCCTTTCTGATTTCGTGGAAATGTGGACATTGCATTGTTGTTAAACAAATTCATCGCTCACACTGCTACGTCCCTATTCAGATGATGCTTTTCCACTAAATATTGACTATACGAGTGTGGCAAGCCGACTGAGACTGAGCATGGGACACGATTACCCACAATCCCGCAACAAGAGTGAGAGAAGAACCATCGGCTCAGTTATGATCACGTGATGCTCAGCAGACACATAATACTTGTATTGGAAGACCTCGCTCGTTTATCAAGTTAAAATTTATTCAAAATTTTTGCTCATCTTGTAAAACACTCGCAAACCAAGTTACTCGCAATCCGAGGTTTGACTGTATATAAAATAGTATAACCTAATATTATATCATGATACAATATATAATATATGATAATACATATACATGATATATCTACCTACCTAAATTTAGAAATGTAAATGTAAATGTACTGTAGATAAAGCACAAAAAATTCACACCAAACATAGGACCATAGCTTTTGCAGGTTGAACTTGTTCGAGAGGTATCACGACACTGAGAGCATAGGTTTGTCTGCCTTTGTTTCAGCCCATCAGAGACACGTATCAATTCATACATGTTGTAGCAGGTCTGTTTTGATTTGTTCCGAATTTTCCGTTGAGTTGCGGTTAGATTTTTCTCGACCAACCTGTTCGAGGTCTCAACTGATTGAACGCGTCTCGACCCATACAAGTTTTAGCAGGAATGCTCGAGTTTCAACATTTAGGTTGAGCTATAAGTAAAAAAAAATTCAACAGACCTGTACGATGTCTGAGCTGGTCGAGTTAAGAGGCGTTCGAGTTCCAAGGTTCTACCGTGTGTGTGTGGAAGATACATGCCTTTCCAAAAAATTGATAAATAATAACACCCTAATTTGTAATTCCAGATGTACTATGGACAAACAACTGATGGTACAATGAGAACTTCAGAAGCTACAGAAACTACTGACCCCCACATCAGGAATGTCACTGTAGTAATGTGCAAGTTTTACGTTGCAGTATAACAAGTTGGTGAATGTGCAATATACCATAAAAAGGTGTCATTGAACTTGTGTGCAAATGTGTGCAATAAGGAAACTGTGAAACAGCCCCGCCATAACACATTAGGAACACATCCCATCTGGACATAGTAAAAGTCTGGTGTTAAGTCCATCCATCCATCCATTTTGGTAAATGGACTGCATTTATATAGTGCTTTTTACTACTCTTACGAGTACCAAAGCGCTTTACAATCTATGCCTCACATTCACCCATTCAACCATTGCTCACTGGGAGCAATTTGGGCTTCAGTGTCTTGCTCAAGGACACTTTGATGGGATCAGGAGGACCCAGAGCTCGAACCTGAAACCTTCCGGTTGCCGAACGGTAGCACTACCTCCTGCACCACCATCACCCCATTTTCTGTAACCACTTGTCCTATTCAGGGTCACAGGGTGTCTGGAGCCTAGCCCGAAGGCCATGTGCACAAAGCAGGGAACAACCCAACGGAGCACCAACTCCTACCAGAGCACAGCTACACATGCAGTTTGGTAACTCCATGCCTCAGCATGTTTTTTGGACCGTGGGGGGAAACTGGAGTTCCTGGAGGGAACCCCACGATGAAACTGGGGAACATGTAAACACCACACACATGGAGTGATAGCAGAGACTGGAACTCTGGTCCCAGAGGTGTGAGGCAACAGTGTTAACCACTGCACCACCATGCTGTCCCATCAGTAAACCTATGCAATTTGTTAATTGTAATTGTAATAATTTTAGGGGACAAGCACAGAAGGAGCATGGGGGGTCATGAGGTCACTGGAAAGGGGTGTGTGGCGCTTCCGCTATCTTTGAAAGAGGACGAAGGTCCAAGTCTTTAGAGTCCTGGTGCTCCCTGTCTTACTGCATGGCTGTGAAACATGGACACTATCCAGTGAGCTGAGACGAAGACTGGACTGGTGTCCTGAATGAGGCACATTACCTGCATTGTGAGGGAATGTCGGCTATGGCACTATGGCTATGTGGTGCATTTCCCTGAGGGTGATCCTGCTGGCAGGATCCTCATTGCTGAGGACCCAAGCGGCTGGACTAGGCCAAGGGGACACCCATGTAACACCTGACTGTGGCAGATGGATGGCCATTTCCAGAGGATGAGACTGGACTGCTTGTCTGCCTGGGGAATCATTGGCAGGAATCCCAAGGAGTTTTGTCATGTGGTGGGTGTGGCAACGCGCTGCAGCAGTGCATGCTCCCCAACCTGACCTGATCTGACCTTGTGATGGGAATGTTGCCAATTCAAATATCATAGCTGGTGTGGGCCTCTGTGATCCTAGAAGCTATATTGTTGGAGGTAAGGTCTCCTAAGGCAAATTGGTCCTAGGTGAGCAGCCAGACAAAGTATGGTTCACATAGACCACTGTTAAGATCAACATAAAGGATCATGTGACTCTGCCTGGATTACGGAGACCAAGGCCTCGCCCTGGAACCAGGCCTTGGGGGAGAACTTTCATGTGAGTACCTGGTGGCCAGGTCTTAACCCATGGAGCCCAACCGGGCATAGCCCAAAGCAAGTACATGGGTCCGCTCTCCTGTGGGCCCACCACCTGCATGGGGGCCATGGGGTTTAGTGTAGATCAGGTGGAAGCTGAAGGCAGGGGCCCAATTCTGGCTTTAGGCACACATAATGTAATTTATCTGGTGGGAAAGCAGCCTGAACTGGTGCAGGAGGTACAAAGATACCAACTCGATATAGGTGGGCTCTCCTCAACGTGTGACTCAGGTTTTGGAACCAAAGTCCTGAACCGGGGCTAGACTCTATTCCACTCTGAAGTTTCCCTTGATCAGCGGCAGCGGGCAATTGTTGGTCTACTGATAGTTTCTTGGTTTGATACCTGTATGTTGAACGAGGGTCGCCTCTCTTCAACTATGAGTTGTGGGATGGGCTCTGACTGTTGTCTGTGCATATGATATTGAGCTTGAATGGGCAATGTTCAGGGACTTAATTGCTGAGGCACCTGTGGTGGGCTGTGGCCGTAAGGTGGTTAATGCCTGTCACAGTGGCAATCCCCAAACCTGGCGGTGGACACCAGCAGTACAGGGAGCTGTCAGGCTAAACTTAGCCATCTCTCCAATTTTACTTTCCTTGCTGGCCCCAGGAGAATGGACTCCTCCTTTGAGTCTGGTCCCTCCCAAGGTTTCTTCCTTCTAGGGAGGTTTTCCTTGCCACTGTCGCCTCTGGCTTATTCACTGGGGGCTCTGGGCAGGGATGCTGCAAAGTGCTCTGAGATAATGTAATGTTGTGAAAACGCACTATACAAAAATAAATTTGTTTGTTGAAAAAGGAGGTCTTGGTTGCCTGGTGGGACTCCTGAAGCAGCTGACAGGTACGAGAGGCTAATCAGAATGTGGCTTTGGTAGTTGATGAAGCAAAAACTGGCATGCAGGAGGAGTTTAGTGAGGGCATGGAAAATTATTTTTGGTTGGTCTCGAAAAGATTCTGGCAATCCGTCAGGCAACTCAGGACAGGGAAGCAGGGCTTTACCCATACTGTTTACAGCAGGGATGGAGAACTGTTGACTTCAAATGGGAATATAGTCAAGCAGTGGAAGGAGTATTTCATGGACTCCCATTGATATGCCTTCCTTGGAGGAAGTAGAGCTGGAAGACTTAGAAGAGAACTTACCCATATCTAGGAAAGGATCACAGCTGAATGTGGCCTGGATGAGGATCAACACCTCCAAGTCTCAGGCCACATGTCTCAAAGGCACATGTCAAGTGAGTCTCATACCAACATAATTATTGTAGGAGCGTGTAAGAGTTAACGAGAAAATGGTGGATTGCCATCTCCTGGTGGGGGAGGAGTTGCCTCAAGCAGAGGAGTTTAAGTATCTCATGGTCTTGTTCACAAGTGAGGGAAGAAGGGAGCGGGAGATCGACAGGCAGATCGTTGCAGCTTCGGCAGTAATGTGGATGCTGTATTGTTCTGTCTTCGTCAAGAGAGAGCTGAGCCGGAAAGCAAAGCTTTTGATTTACCAGTTGATCTACGTTCCTACCCTCATCTGTGGTCACTAGCTTTAGGTACTGACTGAAAGAATGAGATTGTGGATACAAGTGGCAGAAATTATTTCCTTTGCAGGTTATCTAGACTCCGCCTTAGCGATTGGGCCAGCCTGGGAAAGCCTTCGTATTCCTCAGAGGAGCTGGAAGAGGTGGCCATAGAGAAGAAGGTCTAGGCATCCCTGCTTAGACTGATGCCCCTGTGACCCGAACCCCGGTAAGTGGCAGGCAATAGCTGGATCGACAGATGGATGGATATACCACTGTTTGTGAAAAGTCCAATAAACCTATCTGTTTTAAAGCTCTATTTCGCCTAAAGACAGTTGACACAAACCCACTACCAGTACAGTATGCTTGAAATATCAGTAAGGGGCAGATCCTCACATCAACCAATTCGCTTAACAATCTAGTCACGGGAATGAACTAGGACCATGTGATATTTCAGTTTTTCTTTTTTAATAAATCTGCAACAATTTCAAAAATTATTTTGTTTCTGTCAATATGGGGTGCTGTGTGTACATTAATGAGGAAAAACAATAATTTCAAATGATTTTAGCAAATGGCTGCAATATAACAAAGAGTGAAAAATTGAAGGGGGTCTGAATACTTTCCGTACCCACTGTATATAACGTGACTTTCGAGTACTTACATTTGGTTACTGATAAATTACGCCCAGCGACACATTATAAACATTAAATATACCAATTATGAAGTACATTGTACATTCGTGTACTGTACTATACTGTACTCTCTTGAATGAAAAGGATTCTGATGTTTTAGCTTAATTCTGTGAAGTAAAGCCAAACACCGGGTATGCATATGATCAGCCTCTCCTTTCTGAAACAGTAACATATCCAATAATATGAAACAAGTAAGGGCATTATACCATAGAACATACTTCAAAATCTTTTAACTGGCAATCTGATGAATTCTGCTTTTTTATTTATCCCACATAATTTCTAACCATCTAAATATAAACGTGTGGAAGGTTTCTTGAGAAAGCCATCTGTGCTGTTTTTCCATAGATAAAGATAAATGAATGCAAAGTGCACTGCCTTCTGTTATTCCTTGTGATACAGGTCTGATTTAGGGGAAGATGCAATTTCCATAATGAATGTCGGCTTCTCCTTCCTGTGTGGCTCTGACAGCCCAGCCCATGGCCCCTTCCTAAGTACTCTTGTGAGAAACAAAAGCCAGGTGGACTTTTACTGGGAGCAAAAAAATGGTAGTACTGACTAGGGTTAAGGTTAGAGTTAGGGTAGAGGCATTGCTGACACTCCAAGCTTCCTGTGCAACTCACCAAGCCTTTGAAAGACTCAAGCAAACCTTGCTGCTACATTACATTACTGCTTCATCACAAAGATTTCGACATACGCACAGATCTTCAAATGTTGAAGATCTGCCTCTTACCAATAAATCTGATACTCCCAGTGACCAGTATCACCTAAGCTGATCTTTGACATGGTGACTCTGCTGATGAGAATTTATGTTCTTAGAGGAAAGGAGCATACAGGACTGGGTGAATTTAAGAATTATGGTTGAAAATGCCAGAGGTGTGAACTCGAGTCACATGACTTGGACTCAAGTTAGACTTGAGTCACAATTTTGATGACTTTGGACTCGATTTGATAAAATCACAAAAGACTTGGCACTCGACTCGTGACTTCACTTGGATTTGAACCTTTTGACTTGAAAAGACTTGATACACCAATTGACCTTACACCAAACAAAAAGTTTATTTTAAAAACGAATACATTTCTTGAATTAAAGTTAACTGTATTCATTTCCAGCCAGTTTATATGAACTCCCCAGAATCCCCAGCTCTAACACAACATCTAATCAAGTTGCAGAAGCGAAGCATGAAGCAGTGTGATGTTACTGAGCGCCAGTCGGACAAAAATGATACCTAGGGTCATTTCATTTGCTTTCACAAATTATCAGGTGGTCAACAAGAAATGAACTGCAGTATGCAAAACATGTGGGTCAAAAATTACAGACAGAGAGACTACAACGTCCAACTTCGTTCGACATCTGAAATTACACAAAGAAAGGTAAGTTGAAGCTAATGTAGTGACTAATGTCTAGTTAATATTAGCCTAATGGCCTGGTGAATTTTCTAGCTTGCTGGTTAAATCATGGGGCTGGATAGTCATTTTGCATCCATTGCAAAAAGTGTTGCGGGTTCCCACCCAGATGTAAACCCGAAATTAGATGACAAATCTTTGTTTAATCAGACAGCTAGCGCTACAATGTGCTAACCTCCCAGCAGTGAAATCGCACGGTAACCTAATGTTACCGTTACTCCCATCATTGAAATTGTTTGATTTACACTGATTACTGTGTAAGCAGTTCGCTATCTGCGTTTTGAACCTGAGCCAAGACACAGTCAGTGCATCTAAGACATCCAAGATGGTAGTGCCATTATCAGGTCTTAAAAAATCAACTTGAATGATCAGAAATGCCTATATTGTATATGTGTTATACTACTGTATATATGATCTGATATTATGGTGTTATCTGGTGTTTTTTTAAAAGCAGATTTGTACTGCTGTAGTTGGTTAACGTGAAGATATTTTTTTTTGTATTGTATCATTTTGAATGCAGTTAATGTTGATTTATTATGCTTATTATTTTTTCAATTAATTGGTTGTTTGATTTGAAAAAGTCTGAAAATAGTGAAAAATGCCCTAACAGTTACCCAGTCCAAAGTAACACCTTCACTAGATTTTTCTAAAGAATTAAAGTTACATTCTTTAAGGCATATTCAAACTTCTGATTAATATGAATACCTCTTACAGGTTTGAAGAATACCAGATGAATAAAAGCATCACATTTGAACCCCAACAGCCTTCAATCTCACAGTTCATGGTCATCCATGTAGGAGATTACAGCATGACTCATCCACAGCAGAAAGCTATCACCAATGCAATACTCTCTGACTTGGTTATTGATTGCAACTTGCCCTTGTCTATTGTAGATAACAAGAGTTTTTGGTATTTTCTAGTTGACAGTAAGTATAGCCCAGTATGTCACAGAACACTGTCATCAAAAGTAGAGGACCTTGCTTCAGAGACGTTCGAAATTGAAAACTGAGCTGAGAAACACAGACCACGTTTCAGTCACTGTGGATATTTGGTCTGACCGAAAGATGAGGGGGTTCCTTGGTGTCACAGTGCACTACATAGAGAAAGATACAGAATGGATACAGCTTAAGTCCAGTCTCCTGGCCTGTGACCTCTTCAGAGGCTCACACACAGCTGACAGGATCTGTGACCTGTTTGAGGCCATATGTGATGAATGCAGCATTAAAGATAAACTGGACTACAGTAGTACCTCAGTTCTCGAACTCATTAGAATTCGAATTTCTTAAAAGTTGAACCAACCAGTACGAAAAAAAATGGCCTAGAACTCAATCTGAATCTCAGAAGTCAAACCGTGAACGCCGACCTAAGATAACTTGTACGCGCGGGAAAATGAGTCACGCGGCACGTCTCTCAGCGGAAACAAAGGGTAACACTTCAGTCTCAGCCTCGCATTCGCTGTGATAGCATCGTGCATGTTTACACTAGCTGAATACATATATTTAGACAGTAAAAATACATCTAGACAATGATAGACAGTAACAGTGATTATTATTATATAATAAAATACATTTAAAAAATAAAGATTTCTTATTAATTGTTTTAATATTAATAATAAACCATTCATACATTTAACTATAATAATATTGTCCTGCCGAGCGGGGACGGAACGGAGACAAAGGCACAGACGTCAGGGTATCGCGGAATACTGGGTTTAATTACAGGTAAGGCAGGCAAAACGCAGACGGACAATACGATGACTGGACTGGGGAAACAAACTGAAACGCTGATGAAATACAGAGGACTGATGACAACAACCAGAAACAGCTGATGACACAGGGATTCCACACGGGGTTAACGAGGGGGCGTGGCACACGGAAGGAGCGGACGATCGGGGCAGGAGACATTGTTTTTTTTTTTAACTTTACACATTATTTGGATACATTTACTTTACAAATTACTGTTTTGATAAATGTGCTTAGATGTGTTTAGTACAGTATATGCTCTTCTTCTTTTATCCAGTTAATTTTGTGTTTAAATGCTAAAAAAAAAAAAAAAAAAAGAAAAAAACATATTTGGGGAAAATTCGATCACAACTCGAACTTTTTAGGATTCGATCCGGAGTTCTGAACGGATTAAATTCGAGTTCTGAGATACCACTGTATATTATAAGTGACAATGCTGCCAACATGCAGTAAGCGTTTACTTTATGCTTTCCCACTGAACAAGAAGATGAAGTATATGATGAAGACCACTTTGATGACCCAGAACTCTGGAATGACCTAACCCAGGAAGATCGAGTAACAGTAGATGCTGCTATGGCAAAAAAAATGGCGCTTGCAGTATTTTGCGCACACCCTCCAGCTTGTGGTTGGAGACAGTTTGAAAGAAACAAAAGTGACAACTACTTCTCTTTCTAAATTATCAAAACTCAGCTCACTTTTGCACACGAGCACAACATTTAAAGATGTATTTGATGCTGAATTTGGAGAACAAAGAGGCATTCCTGCTGTTGTCAATAAAAGATGGAACTCAACGCTAAGGCAAGTGAAGGCAGTTCTCCAGTATGACTATTTAAATCTCTGTCATGTTCTAGAAAAGGCTGGACACAAGGAGTTGCTGTTTACAGTACGGGAGTGGAATTTGTTGAAAGAGTTGTTGGACATCCTTAAACCGTTTGGAGAAACAACAGATTTGACACAAGGTGAGAAGATGGTTACTGTCAGTTTGGTGGTTCCCTCTGTCCTGTCCCTGAATCACCACCTTGAGAAGCTAAAGTCCGATTCCTGAGCGGCCTGGACAGAAATCTCCAGGCATCCCTAAACAAAAGATTTCATGGAATATTCATCAATGTGAAGATGGGTAGGACACAAGATGGAATCACTGCCTCCTTTTCAGATCCAGTCTACCTCAAAGCAGCTGCCTTGAATCCTGCCTTTTCTCTGATGTGGGTGGAGCACCATGTGCTGGTCAATCGTGAGGTCATGGCAGAGGTAGAAAAACAAGTGAAAGGTACATATTTTCGAGTTTAATGTATGTATGGATGTATGGATGTACGTATGTATATATTCCCTTTATTATATACATAATATATTCATTCATTCATTCATTCATTTAAAGTCTCAAATGTTTCCCTAGATCTGATCCTGCATGATGCTGCAGAGATTGAGCCACCTGTGTCTCTTGTTGATGAGGAAGAGCAAGATGAACTTGGGCAAGGGGAAGGGCTGTTTGCTGCATACCACAAGAGGCCGAAGAAGCATGTTGGTACCACTCCAGCACTACAGCTAAGTCACTACCTTGACATATCCGAAGGTCAAAATGCCCTTTTATTCTGGGCAATGAACAAAAAGGCTCTTCCTTCACTGTTCCGAGTGGCCATAAGGGTCTTGGTAGTGCCTGCCTCCAGTGCTCCAGTGGAGCGAGTTTTCAGCTACGGTGGCATCATACTACGGCCCCATTGTGCACATTTGACTGACTTTTTTCCAATTTGGTCTTTTGCAAATGTAATCCTTGAAAGGGCTCTCGGATAACCAAAAAAGCACAATCCTATAGATGATTAAAACAGGATTTTTTTTCTGTTTATGCAACTGTTGTGTTTTTACCTCTCGCTCTCTCTCTCACACACACACATTCACATACAGCACACAGATTATTCCTCCATAAAGTAGGTAACTTTAGAACTATATTCTAGAAAGCATCTATTGTTTTTTACATTTTTATTTTTATTTAATTTACACATAACACATGCAGCTACATATAGTGTCACTTTAAATTAACAGTAGTCTTACAGAAAATGTATTTTATTTAATAAGCATTAGTTCAGTATGAGATGAGGTATAGTAAAAAAGGACAGTAATAAAAATAATGCTGTTGTACTGGGTTAGTATTTACTGTGAAATGCAATGTCAGCATTTCACAGTAAATACCGTTTTTTTCTCTGATTAAGTTCAGTTGCACTTGCTGCTGTCAGATAAATACACCTTTTAAGAAGCATTTATCATTTCTGAAAATTATTTATTATTACCTAGTAATAAAATAACATATTTGGTCAAATGACTTGTTTAGGACTCGAAATTAGGACTTTGGACTCGACTCGGGACTTGCATGTCTTGACTTGGGACTTAACTCGAGACTTGAGACTTACTTGTGACTTGCAAAACAATGACTTGGTCCCACCTCTGGAAAATGCTACCAAGTTCAGATTTTTTCCCTATGTTCCACACAGAGAAATTTACATTCTGATAAAAACCCTACTCCACAGGAATTGTTCAATATTTTGTTTTGTCTGTTGTAAATGTACCTATCACATGTAGTTGTTCAGGCAGACAGGCATACAGTTAAACTGGCTGAAAGGAGGGATCTTATATTACTCACATGACTGAGTATAAACAATATGACAAGAAGACAAAACAGAAAGTTTTCTGACAGAAAGAATCAACTTAAAAACAAATCTGAGAGTTATGTGTGTATAAAACAATAATAGAAAAACAATAATAAAATCTCAATAATATTTCTGCAATATAATCTTCAGAGGGCATTAAAAGGTGAAGGAACGGCCTAGGATTTTACCAAAGAACTCTTTCTTTAATTCAGTGCCTCATATGTTCCTACAAATTGTAGGCATCAAATTAGTTAGGTGGACCGTAACTGCTCTCAGTCAAAGTAGATTCCAAACAATGCAACCTTGTTCCACCAACACACTTAGACAAATCACACAAGTATACATGCTGAATTAACACATCATTGCAAGTGTGGAGGGATATTTATATAAAAAAACTAATGCAGCTCCAGATCCCTTATGCAAGACAACAAACCAAGTCACTCCAAAATATATCCATAAAATGCTCAAAAAACAAGCTGATTAAGAATTCAACAAATAAATTAGGTGTGAAAACAGTGTTTAATGTTCAGCATATGCCTCATAGAAGTATTCACCAACTTAATCAATTCCAGAGAATACATGCAATCCTAGTAGACTGAGTATGCAGGGTGTGAATATTTGCAGGGATTATGAGAGAGGATTTAGTCAACCACCTTCCTGACCCTGGAAGACGGTGGTAGGAGGATGCTGTGAGAGCCAATCTCAGCATCACACCATGAATTCATTCCTGCTGTCTGACACTTCAAATAACTAACATATGTTGTACCTGTCAAGAAGCTACTTTTGCTAAAACAGGAAAGCCCACCCATGACTTGACGGGCTAAATAGCTTTTTTTTTTAATTAAATTAAAGAATTACAATGTTTGAAAATTACTGCATTGATATTTTAAGAAAACTGTTTCAAGGGATATAAGTATACTGTATGAAAATGAAATGAATGGTGAACAAACAGTGAACCCAGATACTGAGGCAAATACAATAGAATCAGTTATCCATCCATTGTCCAACCGCTTATCCTGGGCAAGGTCCAGGGTAGAAGATCTGTAACTTGTCCCTGGCAGCACAGGGCTCAAGGCTGGGGTACACCTTGGATGGGACGAAGTCCACCACCAGGCACACATTGGGCAAATTTAGCTCAGTTTAATCACCCGTATTAATCATTGTTTTAGGTTCATGGTTTGGTGCAATTTCAGTACAGCAGGTTAAAAAGAACAATTAGGAAGAGTAGTAAACCAAAGGGAATGTGTATGTGCAGGATAGTAAGGGTCTTATAATAGAAAATGAAATTGATATAGTTAATAAGTTTAATGATTGATTGTATTCACTGAAGAGGACACGAGTAACATACCAACTCATTACTAATCTCGTGTCGTCTTTAACTAATATATGTATATATTAAGCTGATGTGCTACAAAGCCTAGCGAAGCTGAAAAAAAATAAATCGCAGGGCCTTGATGACATCTTACCAATAATTTTAAAAGAGGTGAGGGATATTATTTGCTGACCTTTTTATCTTTGTGGGGACTCTCCATTAATTTCTATGGGGCAAACTGCAACATGACAACCTTACCCCCCTACCCAGCCCTAAACTTTACCATAAGTAATTAAACAAAATATGAAACTTTTGGCATTTTTAGTTTTTTTGATTGCATTCACAGAAATTTAATTTGGATTCATTCATCGCCCCAAATAAACTGACCAATGTATTTTAGGGTGTGTCTACACCTATAGTTTAGTTTCTTTGATCCGAATCAGTTGATGAGTTTGTAAACTTGTGGCATTTTCCTCTCGAACTGGTTTGCTTTCACACAGAGTGTGAAATCCGAATGAAAGCAACAACAAGCCACTACAAACCAAAAGAGTTCCTTTGGGACTGGACCGAGACTACCTCTTCTCAAGGGTCTTGGTATGCTACAGTGTGATTACTGTGTTCACAGCTGCCCAAATGAATCGCACTAAGGGGGAAATCGAACCAGAGTCCTAAACTTTTAATAATAAATAATATATTTTCCAATCCAGTCCCTTTAGGGGCTCCTTAATATCACTCACGTCTATTCGTAAATATTTTTAGCCTGGTCTGGATTTCCTGCAAAAGAGCCTTAACTGCCATGGGGAGACTAACTTTCCAGGGCTGCTTCTGGTCATATAAACAATTGATTATGTCATTTCAAATGAGTTAGCAGGTTTGATATATTTCAAGCAATATACCTGAGTTTGGTGTAACACAACCTACAGACTGTCTTAGTTTGATCAGCTACTCCCTCTCCAGTATTGGTGTAATTTAGTGGTAAACCAAAATGTTCCCAAACTATTGAGTGTGATGGACAGTAGCCAGCATTAGCCGTAACCAACTCACAATGACAATTAGCATCATGTTTTACATGTTGAATGTCTGCTTGTGAATTCAGGTTCTGCTTCTGACAGGCAATGTATTCATTCATTTCATTGCAAGTACTGAACCGAAAATTATGTAACCAAATGGAACATGAAGAATACGTGTACTGTTAAAGCCCTAACATATATACATGTACATAAGGAAGACAATACAGAAAATTTATAATTCTAGTGATTCATATGCACACACTGCCAGACGAAATTTTTTCTGTTATATTGGAGTTTAAGCACAATCAGCTAATTGATTAGACTAAATGATAATGTCTAAACTAACATCTAACCATAAATTAATGTGTCACGGACTCGAGCGGAGAAGGTACGGGGGCAAAGCATGGAGCAGGCAGGAACAGAATGTGGACGATCCACTGGCAGCTCACAGGAACACGGGGGTTTATTAAACAAAATTGAACACACTAAGAACACTACAAAAAAAAAAATGGACCATGAGGGGTCAAAACTAAAAGGGATAAACAAAGACTAATAACAAAATGGTCAGGGCAAGAGGCAGGCAGATAGGCTGAGTACAAATAACAGAACATTCAACATCAATGACTCCACCAGGAACAAAACAGGATCAGGAACGTAAATACAAAAGGTTAACAAGGATAATACAGGACAGGTGAAAACAATGAACTAATCGGGGACGGTGCAGGACAACGAGCAATCAGGATAGAACACACAAGGGCAGGCACAAGAACAGGCAACAGTTGAAACTAATAATTAACTCATGGAACTCAGATATGAAACAGGGAAACTAAGAACTAACAAAGAAACAAGGAAACTAAACACTGGGAAAATAATGGAGGCAGGTAAACCCGAGAGAACCAAGGCAAAGCAAAAAAAACAGGCTGACAAACAATCCACAGAATCACAGGAACTAGAAAACAGATACAAATGAAACACAAGGGAACAAAATCTACAAAAATATAAAAACAGAGGAGTTAGGATTTGAACACAAGATTGAGGGGTACACAGGTCGCCACAAGCTCAGTTGATTGAGCCATGCGGCCATCTAGGGAGCAGGGGGAAGCACACTAAAGACTGACGGGGAAGACAGGATCGCCAGTGACACCTGCTGGCCAAACGGGGAGAAGACAAAAGACTCAGAAAAACAGGTGCTGACACTGACAGAATGTTACATTTATATCACTTTTCAAGACACCCAAAGCGTTTTACAGAACCAACAGGCAGCTGTTGTGCTGCTGTTGGATCATTAATGATCCAACAGCAGCTATTCTGTGCCTATATGCTCAACACGCAGTAGGTGGTGAAGGGGCAGGAGAGAATTCACCAATTAGATATAGGGGATGATAAGGAGGCCAGATTTAAAAGGGCTACAGAGGGCAACTTAGCCAAGGCATCAGGGTACCACCCCTGCTTTTTCGAAAGATGCTAAGGGATCTTTTATGACCTCAGTTTTACATCTCATCTGAAGGATCGCAACATATATACAGCACAGGGTCCCTGTCACTGCACTAGGGTACAGGGATCCATACTGACCACAGGACATGCTAAATTATACTTTTTATTTATATAGCACTTTTATTTATATAGCACTTTTCAAGATCTCAAAGACTAACCAATAACTAAAAACTAAAAAGTATTAGGTTATTTCTATGAGAGTTCACTCCAGTGCTGTTGAACAAGTACCCACAAATGACCCTCACCAGTCAGCTGCGTAGCCTTGACCTTTCTCTCCATTTCATTGTAATCCATGGACTGAAGCTTAGGTGACTGTGCAGGCCAGACCATCACTTTCAACTTTCTTTCATCTTCTTCCTTCTACAAAGGGTTCTGACGGGTATTTTTGACAAGTGCACTGCTGGAAATTCTACCAAAACTGCTAAAATATACGGGGTCCTCCAAAACTTTCAACTGGCAATGTATGTGTTTAGTATATTCCATAGACTCAATTAATAAGCACAGTTTAATGAAGCAAGAAAATAGCTACGCATCCTGGCGCCAAGTTTTATTTAGTTCAGGCTGCGGCCTGAACAACTTGGCAGAATAATGGCTTGTCATGTGACTCAAGATACCATGTGTTGGTATCCTTTCTGTCTCAAGTAACTGGGATGTCATTTTCTGAATGGCTGCTTGCTGGTTCTGTCTCCTCCAGTTGGGATCACCTTAAAATACGTCAGTGCAAAGGAAATAGAAAAGCCCCTTTTCCTGCTTGGCTGCAAATGCAATATCTGATGCCGAAAAAAATAATGACTCATCCGTCTTTGGGATCCATTATACAATGTTTTACACCTGCAGATTTTAAAGTCAGATCTGGTCTTGGGATTATTCATATCAATGTTCACAGTTTACTCTCTAAACTGGATATGATAAAGATCTGGATAGACTCAACAAATGCTGATATTCTACTTTTATCTGAAACTTGGCTTAAACAAACTGTGTATGATAAAGATGTTTACATTAATGGTTATAATGTCTTTTGCACTGATTGACAAAGGAAGGGTGGTGGAGTGTCCATATATATTAAGCGTAACTTTAATGTTAAATTAGTGCTTTCTGAATCAGTAAGTAAAGAACTTGAAATGCTAGTGCTTGAAATTGAATTGCCTAGAAATCATCACATTATGTTAGTGGGGTGTTATAGGCCTCCATCTGCCCCAAGTAAATCACTCTATACTCTTGTGAAACTTATGTCACAATTGAAATATAATGAAATAGTGCTGGTTGGTGATTTGAACTGGGACTGGCTCACACCTGTGTCTGACCCATTGAAAGCACAATGTGAATCTTTAAATTTGACGCAGTTAATTAACTCACCAACAAGACCTAATCTCAATTGTCCTCAAAAATCTACACCTATTGATTTAATTTTAACGAATATGCCGTTTACATTTGTTGCATCAGGTGTCTTCTCTAATGATATCTGCTAGACCAGTGATCACTGTGTGATTGCAGTAGTGAGAGACTCAAAAATCCCTAAAAGTAAGCCTCGATGTGTTGAAAAACGTAATATGAAATTATTTAAGATCCAAGCTTTTTTACATGATTTGTATCACTTTAATTGGGACAGAATTGCTGTTTTTGATAATGTTGAGTTGGTCTGGAAATATTTTCACAAAAACTTCCTGAGTATAGCAGACAAACATGCCCCTTTCCGTAAAGGCAGAATTAAAGGACGTGATAATCCATGGTTTACAACGGATCTATCTGATGTAATGCATGAACGTAATACGGCATGGGCTAGGGCACGTAACTCAGGACTAGAGACAGATTGGTTGAATTTTAGACAGTTGAGAAATAAATGTACCTCTCTCCTCTGTAAAGCAAAATCTAAATTTTATTTTTCAACAACAACAGAAAATCTCAAAAACCCAAAGATCATCAAATCATCAAAAAAACATCAAAAACATCAAATCATTATCTGCTACATGTAATACAGCTAATTTCCCACCTAGTATACTTGTTGATGGTCTTAGAGTGAGTGATATAATGTTCTAAATGGTGTTAATCGTTATTTTATTTCTTCTGGCTTTATATATAATCCTGAAAATTCTACTAAAGTACCACTAAGTACTGAAAGAACCATTGAAAATACTCAGGCTTTTAACTTCACTCGTTTTACCACAATAGAGGTCATGAGGGCTCTAAAACAACTTAATTATAAAAACCAGCTGGCCCAGACAGTCTCGAACTGCTTTTCTTAAAGTCGGCAGCTGAGATTATAGCTGTACCACTGTGTCATATTTTTAACCTTACCTTGACTTCAAATGAAATCCCCTTGGATTGGAAATCTGCCCTCGTTACTCCTCTCCTAAAAGGAAGTGACCCTAGTATTCTAAACAATTACAGACCGATCTCTAAACTTTCAGTCCTGGCAATGGTGCATGAATCTCTGGTCTGTGAACAGGTCGAAGAATTTTTGGCCACCAACTCCATTTTGTCTCCATTTCAGTCAGGTTTTCGCAAAAATCACAGTACTGTAACTGCTGCTATGAAGATTATAAATGATATAACTGAAATACTTGATAAGAAGCAATGTTGTCTCTCCCTCTTCATTGACTTCTCAAAGGCATTTGATACTGTTGATCATATTACTTTAACCAAATGTCTTTCAGCTATTGGTTTTTCTCAACAAGCAGTTGGGTGGGTTGCAAATTATCTCACAGGCAGAACACAGGCTGTTAAGATAGAGGGTTCTTCCTCTGAGGTATTGCAAGTGAAAAAAGGTGTTCCTCAAGGTTCTGTACTGAGTCCATTATTATTCATTATTTATATAAATAATATTGGACATAATATTCCAAATTCAACTTTTCATTTTTATGCAGATGACATTATCATATACGGTGCAGCACCCACTCGTGCTGAGGCCTTTCAGTCTTTACAATTGGCATTTGATAGAGTGGAAGATCACCTTTGTCATCTGCAACTTGTTTTTAATGTAAAGAAAACAAAATGTACATTGTTTGCTGCTTCAAAAATGGTGAGATTTGCACTGAACGAGAAAATCTTAACTAGGAATGGACGACAAATAGAGTTGGTGTCTACTTTTAAATATGTAGGATTTTTAATGGATGATCATTTGAATTTTAAGGAGCATATTCAGTATGTTGTAAAAAAGCTGACACTTCTAGGATTTTACTATAGAAATAAGTCTTGCTTTTCCTTACGTGTGAAACAGAAATTGGTGGAAACAGCTTTTTTTGCCTATTATGGACCATGGAGATGTATATGAACGCTTCGCCTAATTGTCTTCGTATGCTGGACAGTGTATACCATGGGGCGCTGAGATTTATTACCAACTGTGGTCCCCTTAAGCATCATTGTGTACTCTATTCTACAATTAACTGGTCATCTTTATATATCAGATGGCTTAGTCACTGGTATGTGTTTATTTATAAAATTCTTCTGGGTGCTACTCCTCCTTATCTTTCCTGTTTCTTAACAAGGAAACATGGAGGTTACAATCTTAGATCTATGGATGTTCTGCAGTTTGTTGTCCCTAAAGTACGAACTGAACTGGGCAAGAAAGCTTTTAGGTTTTCGGCACCTCATGCCTGGAATGACTTGCAATTTAAGCTTCAACTTCAAGCCCTTGTTCCACTGAAGGATTGTAAAGGCATGGTGATGTTATTGCAATTTCCTTTGTCTGCATGAAAGTGTTTTATGTGAGCAAATTAATGTGTTGTTTTGTTGTGGTTGTATTGCTGCCTTCTTGGCCAGGTCTCCCTTGTAAAAGAGATCTATGATCTCAATGGGATTAACCTGGTTAAATAAAAGTAAAAAAAAAGCCTGCTCCTTCTCCTTCAAAAGCACGTCAGCAGCCCGCCTGCCGGGAGAGGTCAGCACTGTGGGCGGGGCGTTAGCTCAGTTAGCAGCCCGCCTGCTGAGAGGTCAGCACTGTGGGCGGGACGTTAGCTCAGTCAGCAGTCCGCCTGCCGAGAGAGGTCAGCACTGAGGGCGGGACGTTAGCTCAGTAAGCAGCCCGCCTGCTGAGAGAGGTCAGCACTGAGGGCGGGACGTTAGCTCAGTAAGCAGCCCGCCTGCC
>JAOYFF010000128.1:14083581-14097768 GCA_025773925.1 Cryptomyrus ogoouensis
GGATGAAAATAAAGGGTGAGATGTTGCATAAGCTTGTGGAAACAATGCCATGACAAATGTGCACCATAATCAAAGCTGAAGGCAGTCCAATGAAAAATTCAAATGGTGACTTTTTTTTGATCAATCTAGGTATTAAAAACACCACAAAGCACCAAAGTTAATTCAGTCCAACAGGACTCAGACACTCTCAGCATTGCTGTGCTGGCTGACACAGGTCAGCAGGTGTACTAGTAAATTTCACACTGCATTTCCCAGCCTATTTTGCAGGCCTCTTTCTGTATATTTCCTGATAATCATGCCTGTCTGAGCTCCCAGTCAGACCAGCTGAAGAGCCCTATGCTGCATACACATATGCGGGGCTGTTGCTTTATCTGTGACGTCAGTTACCATGCATCCACCAAATCAAGCGCATGTGTGTGAGACAGGGGAGGCGGGGCTTCGGGGATGGAGAGTCATGTGACTGGGGTTTTTCCTGTGAATTCCTACCACATGTTCCTTGCTTATGTCTGATTTACTTGATGGGTTCTTTCCTTTTCAGAATACCTGTCCCAATCCTGATGCTCTGTTCCAATTTCTCCCCGGGATGTTTCAGGATTACCTTATCTTAAATTCTTGATGACTTAATTTAAGCCCTAGTACTTGTGTGCTTTTTCATTTTATATTTTACCAAGTTGGAATTTTCTTTTTGGGTAAATTACTAGTATATTTTATTTAATTATTAGGAGTTCAGTCTATTTTTGTAAAAAATGTTTATTTAGTAATTAGCAATGACTGTTTTTAATAAGCAATGCTTGGAGTGAGATACATTACACATACATTCATTGAATTAATAGACACTTGTGTCCAAAGCAACAGACAAACTGTGGAAAGCAACAGCAATATGATAACTCTGCTACTCATGAGAATCAAACCCATGACCTTCCGGACTCTGGCACAGATACCTAAGCCGCTGAGCTACACACTGCCAGTATCTATGAAAAACAATCCTGTGCACGTATGTGCATGTATTACAGGATCTCTATTGTGACTCAATAGCTAGTCAGGCATAAGGGACTCTCCTGCTTGGACAATCCACTTGTTTACTGCTACACTACAACTGTAGAAAGTCTCAAGCAAACTGATAAATTTCTCCATTACAGGTTGAGATAAATAGCTATTGCTGTCCTTTACTGGCTGCACAGCATATTTTGACAATGGCTTAGAAGCACCATAATTATAGTGATTATAATAAATTGTTATCTGCCCTCAGGAAAAATGCTAGAGCAGCCAGGAGAAACTGCACACAAATCTTTAACAATATTAAAGTAGTTAGTTCAAATCAAATAAATGCATTTTAATCACTGACTCTGTGTTCGAAAACTTTTACTTGACACAAACAGGTCAAACTTTGCACTTTCAATCAATGCTTGATTTAACCGTGTAGTAACCAATAAAATAACCAATACAAACCGCACTAGCTATCATTAATGTAGCGTGATAAGTCTACTAATTGTTTTTTGAAGCTTTATTTCTCTAACTACTATTAAAACATCTTCCTAAATGTTTAAACCTGGAATTAATGCATGAATGCTGCTACATCCAGCACGCTAACTCCACCAGGCCACAAAGATGCAAATCCCAGTGATCAGTCTGGAGTCCAAAGCCTAAACAAAATGACTCATAACCAGTGTAACATAGAACAATGTAAGGTTTTTAAGTTCATTTAAAAGTTAAATTATTCTGTGTTGCACATAGTGGTTTATACAATAGAAAATGTATTAAAACAATAGGGATCCAGCACTGCTGGTGCCTGGACCCCTAAAAAAGATTCAGATCAGCTTCCAGTATAAACCATTTCTTTAGAAAATCTCCAACTCCTGACCACACCGACATGGCCTTTCACCAATATCTACCACGAAAACCTTTCCTAATATAATATAATATAATATAATATAATATAATATATTGCAATTTGGGCAAGGCAGGAACCAACCACACACTGCAGGGTGCACACGCAGTCACACATGCAGTCAATCAGTCAATCTGCAACAGATCCGCACACACAGGGTGAACATGCAAACTTCACACACACAAAGCGGTGGTGTGCGGGACAGCGGTAGCAGGTGCACCACTGTACTGCTAGGCTTGCACGATATGCAATGTTAAAATCAACATGGCATTTCATGCACATGCAGTTGTCACATTGTGATAGCCTGCGATAATCTGCTGGGTTCAAACAATCAACAAGTTGCGCTAAAACCTTTTTACTTAGTCAAAGGAAACTAAACTTGCGCTTGGCAATTTTAACAATGGTTCTGTTTCAGCATTATCTAGTATAGGTTTAAAAAATGAGTATAAATTTTACTTTTGCTGCTTTTACAAGCGCATTGCATGCGATCTCTGAGACATGTCATTTTCATCCTTGCTGCTGGACTGATTCGTAAACTATGTGGCGTGTTTGTGAGAAATTAAACTAAAAATCAGTGAAGAGGAGTAAAGCAAACAAGAACTGGTCATATGCGTATTCCATTGTACAGAAATATTTTGTATTCCATAGTGACAGTATTGAGCAAAAGCAAGTGATTTGTCGACACTGCTTTGTATCTGTTGGCACAACTCAGGACAACACCAATAACTTCTTTGACATACTGTTAGTAGAGAAGTTCTACATTTGTATATGTAAAATTTCAACTTCTAAATATCACAATGTGATTTTTTTCTAGTATCGTTCAGCCCTACTCAAAAAACACTATATGTTACCAAAAAATCATTCATATTAATAGGTTATTATGTACCGTATTATGCTAAATGTGACCAGGCTAACCTTCGTTTTCACTTTGTTTTTGCATGCATACCTTAACATCCTAACATCCCTTAACAGCTGTAATATACATTAATAACAAACATTGTATAATAATAACAAACATTATAATTGTATAATCATGTAATGTTTGTTATTAATGTATAATGTATAGCTGTTAAAGGATGTTAAGATGTAATTGCATGCTGCTTATGAATGTTCTATGAATGCATAATGAATGCATTATGAAGGTGCACTTAATGTAAAGTGTTACCAAATATTTTGATTGACGATTTTAATAATCGAGTAATCAAGTTTAATCGAGTAATCGTGACAGCTCTACACATAACATTTAGAGAATCACTAAAGGTGTGAGTGTCTGTTTCAGGTCAGAGGTGTGTAGGCCACTGGAAGTCTGTCTGCATTTCTTACCAGTGGTGATAAACAAGGATCAGCTCCATTTTACTTTGCTTGATACTGTAGCTTTGCTTCATAATAACTGTGCTGAAGTACTATTTCACTGCTTTGCTACGTCTCCATCCATCTGTGTTTCGAAGGGAGCTAATCATCACATGTGAGTGACAAAAAAGAACCACAGTGGCTTCTCTCTCCCATTCACGTCAAATTATGAGCAAATAATTAGCAGAAGCAATTAAATCCAACTGGGAACCTCTCCTGTCATAAAAGCAACGTCTGCTGTGTTATTCTCCAAGCAATCCCAGAGAGCGCTTCCCTGTAAAATGTGCGGCGCTTCAGGATACATTAAAACAGTGTGACTGAGTCACAGAACAGCATCTGTGCCGTTTTCTTCTTCAGTACAGAAAGAAACGCTTGAAAAAAGGACATATATACACAAGTTATTTCCGTACTTCCTTAAATACACTTTCAGTGGCATCTGTATAGCCACTTATTTCCGGACTTCCTTAAATACACTTTCAGTGGCATCTGTATAGCCAATTATTTCCGGACTTCCTTAACAATTATTTCCGGACTTCCTTAAATACACTTTCAGTGGTATCTGTATAGCCACTTATTTCTGTACTTCCTTAAATACACTTTCAGTGGCATCTGTATAGCCACTTATTTCCGGACTTCCTTAAATACACTTTCAGTGGCATCTGTATAGCCACTTATTTCCGTACTTCCTTAAACACACTTTCAGTGGCATCTGTATAGCCACTTATTTCCGGACTTCCTTAAATACACTTTCAGTGGCATCTGTATAGCCACTTATTTCCGGACTTCCTTAAATACACTTACATAGTGCCAAACCCAAATGGTAAAAAAAAATACATGAATTGTTATCACATTTCTCAGAGAGATATACTAACACATAGATTTGTACTTGTTTAGTATAAACCTTTAAAATGAATATGTACCTGCTGACCTGGTTGTTCACATAAGGAAGTATCCAAACTGCTCTATATGAAACAGCTAGTAGCATTAGGTATTGCTTATACACCCTTTTCAAGAGTACTTACGAGAAGAAAACAGCAAATCCATAATGTTCTGGCTATAGGTCTGTAATTCCAGCATGTGCTTGGCATCACTACCTGATCTTCCCAATACACCCCCTGAAAACAGCATCCAGAGTCTGCATACCTGTTATGGCTGTTCACACTGTAAAGCTGCCCTGCACACATAGGGTGTAGAGCGGCCTGGTTACAGGGCAGCTTCCGAAAGAAGCTCCACTAAAATCACAGCTTCGCAGGGAGGCTGACATTTGCAGGGACGTGGGCTCACATGCTGCCACACACACGCTTGCACACACACACACAGATATTGGGACTCAGTAAGACAGAAACACACACACACACACACCGATACTGGGACTCCATGAGACAGTACCTCTCACTCACACACACTCACACACACACAGATACTGGGACTCAGTAAGACAGAACCACACACACACACCGATACTGGGACTCAATGAGACAGTACCTCTCACTCACACACACACACACACACACACCGATACTGGGACTCAATGAGACAGTACCTCTCACTCACACATACACACACACACAGATACTGGGACTCAGTAAGACAGAACCACACACACACACACACCGATACTGGGACTCAATGAGACAGTACCTCTCTCACACACACACACACACACCACCATATCTTGACGACAAAAAAAAAATTACTGAGGCATGTACATATAGTCACCAAATAAACATACATATAAGAAACTAAAGTATATCATTTTATTAGCCCTTCATCTACTTTTCTAGAGAGGCTTAGCAGGTAGCCCTGTTGCCTTGCCCCTCTTGGATTTGGAGTTATGCTTTTTCACATTTCATTACAATGTATAAAATCACATTCATTCAGTCATTAATTTACTAAAGCTACATACAGTTGAGAAAGCAGGATCAGACAATCCCTAGAGCAACCATGAATGAATGAATGAAAGTTACATTTCATTATAGTGCTTTTACAAACACCCAAAGAATTTCACAGAACCAATGGGGAGTCACTTCAACGACCACCACTGTGTAGCACCCACTTGGAAATTGCAACACAGCCATTTTGCACCAGTACACTCACCACACATTCACCAGTAAGATACAGGGGAAGATTAGGAGACCAGATTTGATAAGGCCACAGTAGGAAAATTTAGCCAGGACATTTGTTAGCCCCAGTGTCCATGTCACTGCACTGTGGCATTTGGACCCACACAGACCACAGGATGGGCTTCCCTGTTAGCCACAGTGTCCACATCACTGCACTGGGGCATTGGGACTCACACAGACCACTGGATGGGCTCCCCTGTTAGCCACAGTGTCCACATCACTGCACTGGGACTCACACAGACCACAGGATTGGCTCCCCTGTTAGCCACAGTGTCCACATCACTGCACTGGGACTCACACAGACCACAGGATGGGCTTCCCTGTTAGCCCCAGTGTCCATGTCACTGTACTGGGGCATTGGGACCCACACTGACCACAGGACTGGCTTCCCTGTTGGCCACACCAACACCTCTTCCAGCAGCAAACCAGCTTTCCTAGTTGGTCTCCCATCAAAGTACTGGCCAGGCCCAAACCTGCTTAGCTACAGGTAGATTATCTAGTCTGAGCTGCAGGTGGTATGGCTGCTGGCATAATATGGGTTAAGAACGTTGCTCAACACATGGTACATTTAAAGGAATAACGAATATACAGATGCGAGTTCTCAGCAAAACAAGACACCTAATGGCAAAACACTATTTGCAGCTTACCGTAAACTGGTGGATATGTTACGTAAGCTATTCAAGTTTAATATTATGCACAATATAACAGCAGGACTCTCCTCTCAAACTTTCAGCTTTTAGCTCACTTTAAGTGCTGCACCCCCCTACTGCCTTATAAATTCAGCTGACCCTCCCTAACACCTGCCACGTCACTGCATTTCAGCTTGTGCACTCTCATGCATGTCTACAGAAACATTCCTTAGCTTCCTCACCGTCACACACACCGGCACTTATGCAGCGATCTACCCAACTGGTTGGCCTCATTCAGGGAGGATGGAGAGGGCCATTGTGACATTTCGCTTTCTCAGCGGTGCTTGTGGATTCATTAATCACGGCGCGGATACAGATGCCAAGGCTTCTCCTCAGCAGATAACGTGATCTTTTTTCAGAGAAAGCATCTGGTTGTGTGTGCTCCGGAACAGTTTACATATTGTCACTGGATTTTGATGACAGCCTAAAGAAATCTTCAAATGCCATAATTGTTTTCCCTAAGAAATACTGAATACCCCAAAGACCAAATGTAATATGTACTTCAGTGCTTAACTTAACATTGGCATCATTTTTGGGACCAAAAATTTTACTCTGAGGTAATTATTATGGATGAGTTTGCACTATCAAATATTCCACAACTATTATAGAACCAAAAAAAAATTTTAACAGTATTGTAAGTAGTAGTGATTTATAAGTTCTAATAAGCTGTGGTTTATTCCTTCAGAAGCTCAGTGTGGCAAAAATAAATACATGGCTGCCCAAAGCATAATAAACATTTATGTGTGCTATATTGGACACTAGAGCTATCATTTCAGTTTAATTTCAGTTTTAAGACTATTTTTAATGTTTTAAATCATCCTTTTGCAGCAAAGTGTGATGTATCATTTTGTAACAGATGTGTAGTGTGAATATGAACACTGCATGTTATACACATGCAATTGTCACACAGCAAGGACTGCAGCAGCTGGCTGGGTTGAGACTGTCAATAAATAAAAAGCTAAAACTGCAATTTTTCACTCTGCAATTTTAATCATTGTTCCTTTTCATGATTATCTAGTAAATCTAGTGTATGTTAGTCGGTCTAATGTTTGTGTGACCTCTGCATGAGCTATCTAAGCCAATCATAATCATTATTGCCCTTTGTATTTGAGCGGTGCGTTGGTGAGACTTATAACAAAAATGAGTGAGAAGAAGTCTAGGAACAAGAAACAAGAGCTCCTCACCCAAGACATCCCTGTCCCACTGTATGGAAATGTGCTGGATTCCACAGAGATGATATTCAGCAAAAACCAGCAATGTGCTGCCATTGCTGTGCGTCTGCTGGCTAAACTGGCAGCGACCCGACCAACTTATGTGATCATTTATATCTTACAATTCAGTTGTCAGAGTTAACCCAGAATGTGAGTGAACTACTTTTTTGCCTTTCCCGCTAAAGACAGACTCCAGCAGTAGATGATAACAAGTTCTATTTGGCTATAGCTTATTTTGGGTAAACAACTCCTTTATTTGTTTTAGAAATATTGCAATATTCATCACAAAAAAATCAAATATTGCAATTTTATTTTTTTTTCAGTATCATTCAGTCCTATTTTCTATGAAATTAAATTAATGGAATCGCCTATAAGCAATGTTGTTAGAATTGTGTTGTTAATCACCATTCACCATAACTGCCCGAGGCACAAGCTATTAGACATGAATGTATGAAACTGCACTTCAGCTGCCTCTTCAGTTTAATTTAATTTCAGTTTGCATTTAATTTATTCAAGCTACTCTTTAATAATTAATTAATTAAATATTATTCAAAGAATTACTGGGATTTTGAAACAATTAATATATATTTTCCTCTACTGCCACAACTACTGTCTTTTAAACTCTTCTCACTGTAGACCAGATCTCTTCTTGGTGAGTTTCTTGTTAAGCCTAGTCTACAGTATTTTCAGTCTTTTGCTTGTAACTCACTTGCCACATGCAGCCTGTAAATTAGTCTAATAACTTTAAAACTGTGTCATTTCCAAGGGTGAATATTCCATTGACAAAAGCATGGGGATATTAATAGCACAAGCATCCATGCTTCAAAGAAATCCTTCCGGAATGCATTCTCACAGCCGTGAATCATGAGGTGGTCATTTCTGCAGCTGCTTAGAGTAGCTCTCAGGAATGAGTCCAAATCCAGGGTCATCCTGACTGAGTGAAAAATAACAAGTATACTGTGATGATGACAATTTATTAGAATTAGAATTCTTTCTCAGTATATATTCTGTTAACATAAACTGCTTACCTGTGCTGATGATAGCAAACAGACTTACATTTACTCTATATATATGCTCAACAGCCTAGGACACTGTGCCTGTGACTGGAAGATTGCCAGTTCAAATTCTATAGTTGGCAGAGTGATGTCACCACTGGACCCCTGAGCATGGCCCTTAACCCCAGTCACTCCAGGAACTGGCTGACCCTGCTTTCTCAACTGTATGTCATTTTAATAAAGGCGACTACTAAATAAATAAAAGTAAGACCAATGCATTTGATTTATACAGTGCTTTTCAAAAACCTAAAGATGCTTGAAATACATGAGGGAGAGACAAAGCACACAGAGCACAGTCAGGATGCAATAAACACTTGAAATGACAACAATAAAATGTGGTCAATGCAAAGCAAACAGATCAGCTGCTAGGAACACGCACTGTGGACAGCAGTGAAGAGAGGGACTCAGAGATACTGGAGGTGTTTAATTACCCCCCTTCTTTGTTAGAGACACCCCAACAAGAAGAAAAAGTGATGCCAGTGCTATACTCTATACTGGGGAGTACTGCATACTGTCTTACATCTCAAGTGCATCACTGCTTCAAAGACTGAGAACTATGAGTTTTAAAGGGCAGGCAAACTAGGATAAGCTAGCTGATGTCATTTTTACTGGTCTCAAGAAAAGTTGATGTGATCCAGGCAAAAAGGACCAGAGGTCAAACTTGGAGATCATTTTAATCATGATAGTGTAATGATTAAAGAACACCAAGCCACATATGGAAACATCAGAGATGCAGGATATACTGGTTTATAAATCAAGATACTGGCATCGGTCTGATGTATTAAAATTGGTCGATACTGCCAGCTGATAGTATAAAAAATCTGAAATTTTATTTTTCGATTTTTAGAGCGTTTTATATGGCTCACAACATGTTTTAATTCATGATTAAATCTGGCCTGTAGATCGATCTTTTTGGGATCTTTTATTTCCCATAAAATAAAAACAATGCTACGTCATTCCGCTAGTCGGCGGCAGCAAGCTTGGCGTCGGAAACCCCCCCACCTGCTCGGCAAGTGACTCAGAGTTTAGCCAGTTATCAATATTGGTGCTGGCAATATGAGCCAGATATCGATTATCGATATTAGTTCTAGCAATATGAGCCAGATATCGATTATCAATATTAGTGCTGGCAATATTAGCCAGATATCAGTTATCGATATTGGCCAAAATGTCCATAACGTGCACCTTTAGGAAACATATGAAACAGCTACATACAATTACCAAAAGAAAGAACTTTGGTACACACCAAACGTTGAATAAGCTTGCTCATGGGTGAACAAAAGATGGATCTGAAATAAGCAAGTTCTGCAGAATGTATTTAATCCACAGCAGTACAGAAATGCACTGATGAGATGACATGTAAACAAGGGTGAAGTTCTCCATCAGCAGCTCAGGCAGGGAGTCCTGCTTTCGATGTTCAGGTGCAGGAAGACTGACCCGAGTGGAGCCTCCATGCTCTGCCCACTGTGCGCTGGCTCCCACAGATCAGCAGCTTGATATGAGATTCAGTAACACACTAAATACTGTATGTTTACCTAAAGATGCACCTGTGCTGAGAGGGGACAGAGGATAAGCTACCTATGCTGCAAGTTCAGCTTAGCCATTTCCCCTACTGCACAGCTGGGTCAAGAACAGAGCGCAATCTGCTAGGGATGGCCAATCCACATTTTTTCAGTTTCAATCCAATTCTGATACACAACTGGCAATAACAATACAGCTCTTTTTACTTCAATATTTCAATATAGTAAATATGTATATAAAATATATAAATATATATACTTCATATATTATTAATATTATTACGCAAGTAAATACAAATGAAAGAAATCTTTAATTAGGCTATTAGAAACATACATAACGTACTGTTCCACCTTGTTTCTACGTCTTGATTCAAGTGTTTTTTCAGGCATTTGCAGTTCAGTTTGAATAACGTAAATGCTTGGCAAAGTGGCAAATGCTTAAAATGGCCCACATTTTTTCTACCCCTGGCAATTGATTAACTTCGTTGTGATAGCAGCCCCTCCTGTACAACAAGCTGTTGCTAGTGCACATAACAGCCCAAGCTAGTGACTCCCAAATCATCCATGCTTTTTTCATATTACTCGTGTTGCCTTGCACAATTGCGTGCGCTCTGTTTTGTCTTACGAGTTGTTGTTAAAAGCATAAAATACTTCCACATCATCACCATCTTATCTGATGTTCTTACGCTCCTCCTGCTGCAAAGGGTATGCGCATGACATCACAGCAGGAGGAAGTCACTGCGCTCACACCCACTGAGTGGCAAAAACACTGAGTGGCAGTGTTAGAGTTCAGCAGGAATGCCACAAAAAGCCTTATCTAAAATGGGAAAGAGCTGTTGTGTGATTGTTCAAATCGATTGAACAAGATATAGGAGTTATCTTTTTGCAGACTGCCGAAAGCTAAATAAGCAAGTATTGGACATGGATCGGTCACATATGGCCAATACCCAATAAATCTAATAGGTATGGATCAGTGTCAATATCAATCGGCAATTTCCACAATCTGCATGTTCAGTGAAGTGCTATAAGCACCACTCCTCCCTAATCCAGATCTCCAATGACTCTCATACCATTCTACCATGATTTAACCACCGTTATCCCACCTTTGCCTCTCAATTCTGCTACTTCACAAACCACACTGAGAAGCCTTAAGAAAGATTCCGGCATTATTGCATTGTGCTTGAGAGTAACTAATCTATCACACATATGAAGACAGCACAAAGCAAGGCTTATTTCTGGCTCCTCACTGAAAACCACCGCACAGGGCTTCATCGCGGCGGTCACGTCCTTATCAGCAAGGGCTGCAAAGCTGGTGAAGGGAATGATTCAGGTTAGCAGGCAACAAAAGCCTCAAGACAGAAATGGCATTAAGTCCAACTCTGAATGTAGGGAAATCTCACCTTGTCCAGCACATTTCAAAATGCCTTTTTCTGTATCTTTGGATAATACCATGCTCTGGAAACAGCCGAGAACAATGTAATATACTTTGTTAAAAGATTTATAATATGCAAATGATAAGGGTTAGGGTTAGGGTTAGTTTTATTTCTAAAAACACTTCCAAGGCTATAAGTTTTTAAATCACGGGATCTTGGTTCTTATACTTTGTGGATTCTATTTGATTAAAAATCTTTTTACTTCTGAGCAGTATCTTACCTTCCCCATTTCCCCACTGCAGCTGTGAACACCAGCTACCAGTGAGGGTTTGTGGGGTCACTAGACTCAACTGCAGCAGCACTGTGCACTCTACAGCGTACCAGTCATTTTTATAGCTGTGGAGGGGTTTCAGGAAATCACATAAAAGGTAAAAAATGAAAGTATATTAATGGCACAGCACGTGCAGTTGAATTTGGGCCACTACTGACACCTGTAGAGCTCAGTTAGGCTGCTCTACTAACACTGGAAGTTATGGCTAAGCCATTGTACAAGACACCCTCCTGCCTTGGAAAAACCACCAAGCCACATTTGTTTAAGCATTAGTGTACTACCTGAAAAACTTTAATAACCATCCATCCATCTGCCGCCGCTTATCCAGGGTCAGGTCATGGGGGCAGCAGTTTAAGCAGGGATGCCCAGACCTCCCTCTCCCCAGACACCTCCTCCAACTCCACTGAGAGAATACCAAGGTGTTCCCAGACCTCCCTCTCCCCAGCCACCTCCTCCAGCTCCACTGAGAGAATACCAAGGCGTTCCCAGGCCAGCTTAGAGAAAGAATCTCTCCAGAGTCTCCTGGGTCTGTCCTGGGGTCATTTCCCAGTTGGACATACCCGAAAGATTCAATAACAACTGTAATAACACGTAAAACATGGATACTGGTAGTAGTTGCATTGCAATGCCAGTCATGGTGGAATACCAGATGGCATAAAAATGTTGCATAAAAACTGTTAAGTAAGCACATTATAACTTGGAAAAGGTCAACCCGTATGTCCCGTGCATGAAATATAGGACCTGTTAGCTAAAAATGGAGCTGCTGCACTATCCGCACAGCCTTGTCAAACAAGGGTGTGCATTTTCTCTATAACATCACCAGCAGACATCGGCCGGCCTTATCCTTACGTCCCACCTGTGACAGTGCAAGCATGCAGGCGAGCACATCCCTCAGAGTCTCAGCCATTTAGCATCCATCAAGAAATCCACACTCTAAACACCGCTAGGGGAAAGACTGTGCTCCAGTCACTCTTGGAGAAATAGATATTTTTATTGCTCTGAGACGTTGCTATTAATAGGTCATATACAACTACCATACATAAAGGTCTAGTTATCTGTGCTGGCAGCGGTAACGTGTCAAATATTTACTGTGACATCATACTCCTTTTTAAATTTTAATTAGTGTAGCCCAGCATTTGGAGAGCTTGTGCCATTCTCACAAAATACTGATATGCATTACATAACTAAAAGGTCCGCTACAATATTTTTCAGATAACAACTGATTCTTTTTGCATTAATTTACTGCATACATTATCCATCAGTCTAATACTAAAAATGAACTTTTTCCACGAAAACTGACATGATTAAGCCGGGTTGTTCTAATGTTTTTTATTATTATTGTTCTTTTGCAATTCGACTTTCTTTGTGAAGAATATGTTACATCCAGCAACAAATGACCCCCGCCAATCCTATAACTCTACAAACGTCTGCAGATGGTGATACACACAGACTGGGAACAGTGGCGGTTTTACGGTGTGTCGGGCAGCGATCCAGGTACAAATCAGTTTTTTCACACCCCACCAGGTCAAGCAGAACAGCGACCATTTCAACTTCTTCAGTGAACCCCACACGATAACCCATATCACAATTACAACTGCAAACCGCTCCAAAATGCAGACAGACAGCGTGCATGTCATCCTATACTGACAGGTTGTTTAGAAAACATCCAATGCAAATATGTAAGATCGCAATAAACTGTCACCGACCAATACCATAAATCAAATATTCTTCATCTTAAACAGTAGTTTTTAAAGATTATGCTATCAATATAACTAACTGAAAATAAACTGTACAAGCATCTTTTGCCACTGAAACTCAATCCATTGGGATCAAACAGTCTTATGCAATTGTCAGGGGGGGGGGGGTTACGATGATTGTAAGACAAATGTAGAGAAATTTTTACATTGTTTATTTTGGTTTTTACCTTTTAACTCCCGGGCCGCCTCCTGCCGCTCTCACCCCGGCCGGCGCACCGTTACTCGGCTTCACTTGCTGTCCAGAGCCCGGTGGTGCTGAACCAGAAGCAGGAGCGCCCGTCCTGGTGGGTGTGGGAGCCGGCTGCCCGGGTTGACCGCCCCCCTCCTGGCTGGCTTCATTCCCCATGCTCACCAAAGAGCAAAGGGGCGAGTTAAACGATGCGTGTCAGCGATTTATCACCGTTAAATAAAAGCACAGATAGTTCAGCGTCGCTCCTCTTCCGCCATCATCACCGACAATCCTGCTACCTGCACGGAGCACGCGCGGAGACACCGAAGCAGGCCGAGCGCGCGCGTTGACGTGGCGCCGCGGAAGCGCGCACGTCGCCTGCCGGGCTCCGTTTCCCTCGGGCAGAGGGTTTGGTCCCGAAACTTTCCCCAAAATTGTAGTATATGCACTTACCTTGTTGTGAATTTTTTTAGGCCGCGGGATGTATTGGGCGTCAGGTACACTTTAGGTAAACATTTATGGTAAAGTTTTGAGAAAATAGGGCCGAGGTCGATAAAACTGGTGAAAAATAATAGTTTTAGACAAACGATGTCTAAATATATATACAAAGCAGGTGAGAAATAAGTTGTTAAACAAGTACCAAAGCATCATGCATTATAAAGTCAATTATAGTAGGGTGATCCTCCAACAACCGGATCACCCTCACATAGTAGGGTGATCC
>JAOYFF010000128.1:14097868-14109950 GCA_025773925.1 Cryptomyrus ogoouensis
GATCCTCCAACAACCGGATCACCCTCACATAGTAGGGTGATCCGGTTGTTGGAGGATCACCCTACTATGTGAGGGTGGAATTTTTATAATTATAAAACAATTATAATATTATATTAGATATCGTTTACAAAATTCCACTGATAGTCTGTGTAAATATGCTGGTTTTCTTGCTATACATTTAATGAGGTCCTTAGAAAATTATAGGGTTGCCAACTCACACACACCTGGCGTGACACTTCCAGACTCACCCTCACACAATAAATCTTACGGCAAATGTGTGTTATTACATTATAAACCTAAAATTAGCTACATCAAATCAGTGGGGTAGTTTGCAAACCCTACAGACTATTTGCTAGGTAATACAACTCTTACATACATGTAAATGTGTTTGCAGACAAATTGAAAATCTAACGCCAGCTGACCAAAGTTGTCATCCTTGAGATTACATTATTCTAGCATTTTATTAAAAGCTTGCACAGAATATGCTTTTTGGGAAAACTGATGTAAGAGATGAAGCTTAACATGAATGTGAAAAGTCATTTTTATGATCCCAGATTAGCCGATTCAACAAAGCACCAGTGCTGGGTTGGCCCCTTTCCACAGATGATACTCTACTGTTATAGGGAAGCCCACAGCTGGGAGCATTTGAGAGATATCCAGCAGCTACATGATAGCTGCACTTGTGGTAGTAGGGCACCGCTTTCACCATTGAAAACTTGTTGGCACACAAACTCTACATGAAAGACTCCATCTTGCACATTCTCACTGTACCTGAATATGAAGATAAGCAATATAGTTGTCATTTGATCCAGTATTTAACTACTGCCCACTAAGACTCTAAGGCTGATCCATCCAAACATCCATCTTCTAACAGCTTATCCTGCTCAGAATTGAGGGGCAGCAGAGGGTACAAGGTTTGGGTACCCCCTGGTCATGTGTAGCTTAATTCTTTCCCTGTTCCACCAAAAATCATTCAGCTCAAGAGCTGTGTGGTAATTAGCACAAGGAGTTGAATCTGTTGTGTTAAATGAAGGGAAACCCAAAAACGTGCAGGGCTCCGGCCCCCCAGGACTGGAGTTTGAGACCCTGCTGGAAAAGGATCAGAATGATATAAGAAGGTGTGATGAGCCTGACCGGATGCTGCCCCACCTGTCGCCTGTATGGCTGAATGTGCACACCGCAAGAAACTTTCTAATAATGTATAGTACAAAGCTGCAATATACTGTAATTTACACTCAAATTCTGTCAAGCCCCAGGTAAATTTCTTTGTCCCTGATGTTTTCGATAGCTAGAAACTTCCCTGGGTTTGTCTGCATTTTGCAATCTGGCAGTTCAGCCATTGATTATGTCAAATTACAGGAATTTCTGTAGATGGATGTGCAGTCAACCATTCTGCACCACAACTTTCTCCATTGTGGTTGATATATTGTGTGGTTGGCGTACGAAATTAAATGGGACTTTTGCAAAAACTTCAGATGACACATAAATATAAGTGCAGTGCTGGGGGAGGACGCCACGTGTGTTTAAGGCAGCCTGTCACGTGATATCTTGCATTTCTCATGTCTTTTCGCTCCGCTCGCCAAGGGGACCCAAAAAATATTTGTGCGGTTTTTCTAGATCGCAGCGGAACCTCCAGGATGTCGAAGGGTCGACTGTATTTTTGCAGGACCAGAACTGAATGTGTGACAGGATTTGCCAAAGCGATATATCAGGATATAAAAGTATTTAATGATAAAAAAAACAACCTCAACTTAGGTGCTGTGAGAGACAGAGAGAAGCCTTATTCATGAGCAGAAGTATATTGTTCAGGTCCACAAAGTAAAAACCCAGGCCATGATATTATTTCACCCAACCAGTTGAGTACTCTGTGACTCTGACTCTTTATACTCAACTGATTGGTTGAAACAATAACTTGGATTTTTACTTTGGGGACCTGAACTATGCACCTCTGCTCATGAATACTGTAGATCAGATGCTGACAGAAATCAGGGCCAGCTGTGGCCCAAGCAAAGGCAATAAAACCCTGTACTAGCAAAGCTTTGTACACGCCCAGAAAACAGTGAACAGGTCATCCTGAAAACATGACAAGGCAGTATATTGAACTACAAATCACTTGTCTCCCTCTAGTGGGAAAATCCGGAAAAATCAACTGGACCATAGCCACACCCAGCATAAATCCAGTTTGAAAAATTCAAGAACACTTCACTGCCAAATAAAAAATAGATGAATGAAATAAAATATATTTACTCTCAAAACTAGTTCTAGAGTCACTCAACTAAATATGAGATTACACTGCCTTAATCACTAGGTAAATTCTGAATTCTAACCTTTGTCTATTAGACTATAGAAATCAACATTCAGCTTGTTGAGAAGATGCGTGTAAAATTCTCCAAAATTTACAATATCATGGCTATAAAACAAATTTTTCTGATCTATAAAGCCTTCACTTTGACAATTTAAGATGAGTAGAATCTGAACAGGAAAATGACTGGCTGAAAATATTTTTGTACCAATTTATGAAACATGCTATAAATTGCAGTACAGTAAGGCCCTGACTGTTACATGCTAATAAGCAACGGTTTGCCACTGGACAGCCGCTAAATTATTTATATATAACATGAACTTTACCTGCAGTGGGACTATTGTATTACAACATGGATGCAGGCTAGCTGGACTAAAATGAATAGCATACACCTATAATAGTTGGTTGTAATTAAGGTTTCATCTGAGCAATATATTTAGAAACAATTTCATGGTTAATGTTACAGGCCTTAGGTGACCGATGCAGTTTGGCCAGTTGAGATTAGGTACAAAGGTCTCAAGGGCAGTAGGGATAACTCGCTAAAACCCTCCCTAACCCTATAATGTCCAGGGCGTGAGAGTACGCACATATACATTTGGTTTTAAAATCTGATCAGCTTCTTCTGTCCACTATGCCCCTGATCTTCAATCAGAGAGCCATGTCTTCAATTAAGGTCATTTCAGGTAAGATTCTCATAATCATTGATTTTACCATCAGTCTTCTAGTTATCAATTAGAGAAACAGCTATACTGTTCTCTTATTAATGAAGTTCAAGCGTCTTCCTTAAAAGTACAACAGCAAAGAATCTCCAATAGCGACAGTGACCAGTCTTCTAATTATGAACGTCTGTGAGCTTTGTGCTGTAAAGTACGCTAACTGGCTTTCAGATTGTGGAACGCTGCTTATCATCTGTTATTTGCAAGGACCAAATCTCCAAGATAGATTCCTTTAAAGAGTTCAATTCTCTCAGATGGAGCATAAATATCTAAATCACAAAAAGAGGGAACTTGTCTCAACCATCTGAATGCAGTCTTTTCTACTACAAATACTTACTGAGTACACAGGCCAGAGGACAGGCCTAGGCAGAGCTTAGAGGGTGACACTACCTCAGACATACATCAGACATTTTCTGCTGCTGTTTGTTTGATTTACATTTTTATTTTGACAAAAAAACTCCTGCATTCTGCTACTGCATTAAATTACAGTGTCTTGTAAAAAAACTGAAATAACAGCTACAAGCTGGTACAGAAAAACAAATGTACAGAAAGAAATACAGCTCCATGCACACATCCCCGCCCCTTACAGACTGCAGCAAAACAAAAGAGGCCACTTGCATATGGCCAAGGTGCAAGACACATCCCATAGGCCTTTAACCTCAACCTGGGTGATTTAATCTTTTATGCAATTTAAACTGCCCAGACTCCTAGTCTACACAATCACCTAGTAGACTGCGGTTATTTGTCTGCCGGGAGCTTAACGGGAAGGCAGTCCTGAAGTGGCTGACAGGATCTACCCCATGACAAGGGCTAAGTCACCATTCGCCAGGCTCCGAACCCATTTAAAATCATACTGACTGTAAGATATTAAACAGTAATATTCAAAAATTGTAAAAGGTATTAAAAACACTTTCAGTCCAAACACAAATGAATAGTCTATCAGACTTTTTAATTACATTTGTTCACTAAATGTATCAGTGCATTGGCACCATTGGAAAGACATGATCATATCACATAAACCCACACAGACAAGAGGTCAAAATGAATCACTGAATACACTTATACATCTCAATGCATGATCCTTCTTGGTAACGTTTGGTTAGAAAAACAAAGGGAAAATTGAATTTCCTAGTTTCTCATGTTCGCGGCAGTGCTCACTTCCAGCTCATGTAATAAGGGGTGGGGGTCCTTCCTGATTGGCTGGGCAAGGCGGGAAGAGGTGTGACGTAACTGCCAGTCAGTGCTGGGCGGTGGTGAGAAGAGCAGTGTCATGGCTGGATAGCCTTATGTGAGGCTGCCTAGCAGGCCCTGTGTGTGTGTGCGTGCGTGTGTGTGTGGGGGGGGGGGGGTCACTGGCGCTTGGCCTTATATGGGCGTGAACGTTTCCGCCTATCCGGCTTCCTTTGTTTGTGCAGTCGTCCGATGCTCACGCCCTGGCGACGCCTCACTGAGATGTTCTGCTCCACCAGGCTGGCCAGCATGCCTGTCAGACAAAAGGCATGTCAAGGTGTGGGAGGCGGGCAGCTGGGACAGACGGCAGGAAAGCAGCATGGCGCTGGGACAGGCAGTGGGAGACCGGGAGGGAACCGGGGGGCAGCCAGGACAGGTGACAGGGGGCAGCCAGGGCAGGGAACGAGAGAGCGAGAGGTTGCTGGGACAGGCGGCAGGAAAGCGGAAGGGTATTAGGGGGTAGCTGGGACAGGCAGCGGGAGAGCGAGAGGATGCTGGGACAGGAGGCAGGAGAGCGGCAGGGCGTTGGGACAGGCGGCTAAGCGGGAGGACACCGGGACAGGTGGCGGGAGAGCAGCAGGGTGCAGGGACAGGAACCTGAGTGGGAAGACACCGGGACAGGCGGCGGGAGAGCAGGAGGACGCCGGGACAGGTAGCGGGAGAGCGGGAAGATGCAAGGGCAGGCGGCAGGAGAGCGGGAGGGTGTTGGGGGGTAGCCGAGACAGGCAGCAGGAGAGCAGGAGGATGCTGGGACAGGCGGTGGGAGAAAAGGACGCCGGGACAGGCATTGGGAGAGCGGCAGGGTGCTAGGACAGGCGACTGAGCGGAAGGACACCGGGACAGGCGGCGGGAGAGTGGGAAAATGCAGGGGCAGGTGGCAGGAGAGCTGGAGGGTGTTGGGGGGTAGCCAGGACAGGCAGCGGGAGAGCAGGAGGATGCCGGGACAGGCGGTGGGAGAGTGGCAGGGCGCTGGGACAGGTGACCAAGTGGGAGGACACCAGAACAGGTGGCAGGAGAGCAGGAGGACGCTGGGACAGGCAGCGGGAGAGTGGCAGGGTGCAGGGACAGGAACCTGAGCAGGAAGACACCGGGACAGGCGGCGGGAGAGCAGGAGGACGCCGGGACAGGTGGTGGGAGAGTGGCAGGGTGCTGCGACAGGCAGCTGAGCGGGAGGATACCGGGACAGGTGGCGGGAGAGTGGGAGGGTGTTGGGGGGTACCCGGGAGAGGCAGCGGGAGAGCGGGAGGATGCTGGGACAGACGGTGGGAGAGCAGGAGGACACTGGGACAGGAGGCGGGAGAGCGGGAGGGTGTTGGGACAGATGGTGGGAGAGCAGGAGGACGCCGGGACAGGCATGGGGAGAGCGGCAGGGTGCTGGGACAGGCGGCTAAGCGGGAGGACAGCGGGACAGGCGGCGGGAGAGCGGGAAGACACAGGAGCAGGCGGCAGGAGAGCGGAAGGGTGTTGGGAGGTAGCCAGGACAGGCTGCGGGAGAGCAGGAGGATGCCGGGACAGGCGGTGGGAGAGTGGCAGGGCGCTGGGACAGGTGACTAAGTGGGAGGACACCAGAACAGGCGGCGGGAGAGCAGGAGGATGCCGGGACAGGCAGCGGGAGAGTGGCAGGGTGCAGGGACAGGAACCTGAGCAGGAAGACACCGGGACAGGCGGCGGGAGAGCAGGAGGACGCCGGGACAGGTGGTGGGAGAGTGGCAGGGTGCTGCGACAGGCAGCTGAGCGGGAGGATACCGGGACAGGTGGCGGGAGAGTGGGAGGGTGTTGGGGGGTACCCGGGAGAGGCAGCGGGAGAGCGGGAGGATGCTGGGACAGACGGTGGGAGAGCAGGAGGACACTGGGACAGGAGGCGGGAGAGCGGGAGGGTGTTGGGACAGATGGTGGGAGAGCAGGAGGACGCCGGGACAGGCATGGGGAGAGCGGCAGGGTGCTGGGACAGGCGGCTAAGCGGGAGGACAGCGGGACAGGCGGCGGGAGAGCGGGAAGACACAGGAGCAGGCGGCAGGAGAGCGGAAGGGTGTTGGGAGGTAGCCAGGACAGGTGGTGGGATAGCGGCAGGGCGCTGGGACAGGCGGCTAAGCGGGAGGACAGCGGGACAGGCAGCGGGAGAGTGGGAGAGCGGGAGGACGCAGGGACAGGCAGCGGGAGAGCGGCAGGGCGCTGGGACAGGCGGCAGGAGATCGGGAACGCATGGACGAGCAGCAGGGAGAGGTGGTGGGAGACCGTAAGGGCACTGGGGGGCAGCCAGGACAGGCAGTGGTAGGGTGAGGCGGGAGCTGTTACCTTCCTGAGCCAGCATGGAGATGAACGTGCAGATGAACTCATCATAGTTATGGGTCCGCCTCTGGTCATCGATCTGGCGGGAAGGAGAAAGAGATCAATCAGAAAGGAGAAAAAGCAGAGGATTGAAAAATGAAATGGCAGCTACATTTAAAAATATATATATTTAAATACCAACAGAGGCCATTCATTTGAATGACAATTAAGGCGAGTAATCTTTCTTAAGCTTTTTAGAGTTTGGGCAGAACATCCAGGCAGGCACATTGTGATCTTTGCGTTAATCACTGATAATTATAATGAGAAATTAATTCTTCCCTATAATAAATAAAAGCCAGTCAATGATTTATTGAGGCTGGCAGCAGAACGACAGAGAGCCTGTTTTTTTGTCAAGGACGTGCTACAGCAATCTGAACCAAAATACAAATGACAAGTGTAATATTCTTTTTACCAGATGCTTAATTTACCTTCATAGGTCACATTATCACCCAGGTGCACTAATGTCAACCTACAAGGATTGGGAGCAAAGCATCTTCTAAGGTACTAAACGAGCCAACGTGACCGATAAGGCTTAGAGAGCACACCTTGTACTTCTTCCGCTTCTCAACCTCCTCCTTGAGACACACTTCATAATTGGCGATGTCAGACTCCACGCATTTCAGCAGAGCCAGCAGCTCCTGGAAGACACACAGCATTACATCCAATGGAAAAAAGCACCTCTACCCAGCTGATATTTCCAAATGCTACTGGGGGATGAGAGAGGTAGATGGACGATGGACACTGGGAACCTTGCGTGTCGGGTGTCTGATTACACTGGCCTTCACCCAGCACCATTTACTGACACGCAGTGAACATTAGTCTGGCCTGTGACAGCACACCGTAGGTAGCGGATGACAAGGCCAGACTCGCATTACCTTAGGGGAGTACTTCTCCCCAGCCGGCCTATAGGGGGTGCTGTTTTCAGGAGGCTCAATCCTTTCCTTATTGGGTTTCACTTCAGCACCGTCGTCTGTGTCTTCTGTCTTAATGCCCTCTACTGGCCCTGGAGCAGGGTTCTGCTTGATGCCGTCCACAGGAGTATCTCCTAAACAAAGGAGAGGGACTTGACCTTTTGCAGTCCAATGGAGTCTACGGCTCAAGATTACATTTATGTTTATATGCCAAGACAGTAGGGGTGCAAATCATTTTCCCCAAGGTGATTCAATTAGATTACTTATTCAAACTTTTTACGCTGAAAAAAAAAATCACAAATATGACCATTAAATAATTGTAACTACCATGTTGACCCGAATACAATGCGGGGATCTTTTTCCTTAAAATATTTCTGGAAAAGTGGTGTCATCTTATATTTGTGGTCTACACAAAAAAGGGAATAGATAATGCCAAAGACGATATTTTGTAATGAGTGTTTTAACTTACCGTAATATAGATTTGCCATAAGATTCTTTGCGTGAGTGAGAGAGTCTGTTGAGTGTGAGGGTCACACCAAGATCTGTGAGAGTTGGCAGCCCTGGTAATGCATGTGTTTAGGGTGTATCCCTGAGTGTTGTGTAAATTGCTGGCTTCCCTGGCTGTGTCACTGATAGTATTAAACTGATAGTAGCTCTTAATAAAGATAGTAACATTCATCTTAAAAGAGCTGTCATATCATTTATTAATATGGCTCAACCTTTCTCTGCAGTACTTTTTTTTGCCCCTTTCGTGTGGGTCTACTGCATTGAAAACATTCTGTGTCCTCAAGGGTTGCGGAGTTTGCAATATACATTATCTACCCCCCCCCCCAAATAACACATTTCTTTTTTGTTTGTTGTCTAATACACTTATTGTACTGCGATTGTCTGTGGTTGCTTTTTAAGCTGTGGTTGCTGGTTAACTTGTTATATGGTCTTGTCAAATAAAATAATTGTTCTTTCTTTAGGTTTTGGTAATCCAAAAATTTTTTTTTAAAAAATAGTTGCCAAAGAGTGAGGGGGTAATCTTATATTCGGGCCAATACGGTATTAAACAGGGAGAATAAGCCAGTGTAAATTCAAAAAGGCCAATTACTGAACCAATTACTGAACTGTACAAAAAAAGGAAGATAAAGGAAGCACTACCTGATTCGCTGCTTTCACCTAGGCTAACCAGCAGTGCACCAATGTGGAAACTTGGAAACAATATATCTTTGTCTGAGCTGCATTTGAAAATGAGTTATAAACATGTCAGAAGGTGGTGCTCCCCTAAGCGATGAATGAGCAGACACAATCCCTCATCCTCCGCTACAGAAAACGGCTGATTGTCCAATGCCAACATCTCCATTATTTTAATAGATGTGTCTTTAGCTCTGGCGCTGCTAACTTTGAATATTTAATTAAGTTTAATATGTTTAATACTGGCCAGCAATATCGAACAAGATTCACACATCGGACTGATGTGCGTATCTTGATTTTTTATGAATATTGGCCAAAACCGATACGTTAACCACTTTTCACTTGGCTAGCTAGTTAGCTACCTCAGAGTATTGATTATAGGTACTGTAGCTAGCTAAAAGAATGACTTTTTTGTACTACAAAGAATGAGCATTTCCCAAAAGCGTCGTAGTGCAAAGGTCATTAGGTAGCAATTCCTTTATGAATATTGATGAGACTTTCCCTGCCTTCGTACTCCTGGAAATTTGGGCGCTGGAATTGCTACTTTGCAGCATGTGAGTGTGAGACCATGCAACCTAGAAGTAAAATGGTAAATGGACTGCATTTATATAGCGCTTTTTACTACTCTTACGAGTACCAAAGCGCTTTACAATCTATGCCTCACATTCACCCATTCACACACCGGTGGCGGAGGCTGCCATGCAAGGCGCCAACCAGCTCACCGGGAGCAATTTGGGGTACAGTGTCTTGCTCAAGGACACTTCGATGGGGTCAGGAGGAGTAGGAGTATCTGTAAGTAGGATTTTGCCCCCAAAACTCACTTATAACTGACTGTGACATTGCTGATTTATGTAGTTGAACCACCATCTTAATAATCGATTCATCATTATGCACTGATGCGTACAAGACAGCGATTCAAGCTCTAACGCTCAGCGGAAAGTTTTTACACTTTACACGTGTTAGGTCTGTTACATGCAATTTCAGAATACAGACATACATCTATCATGTGGCAATATCTACTAAGAGGATCCAATGTGTAAGTCAGATCTAGTCAACAACAAAATCTTATCCTGCATTTCTAAACTTCATTCAAACCAACTGGCTGCTTAAGCGATGAAATCTGCCCTGTAAGCCTCCCCTGGACACCTTACTGATAAGGCAGCCTGTTCAGCAGAATGTGAAACCATCATTCAAGGCACATCTGTCTAAGGTTATAAATACGGGCTATGGCATAGGAGAAGAAACAAACATTATAAACACAACTACTAGCAACTAACAGCAGGTGGCAGAACATCAGACAGTGAAACACTAAGGGCCAAAACAATCACAGGATCCCCAATAATAATACAGGGTGTAGCAGCTGGCTGGGTATCTGACTGAAAATGCCCATTTTACCTGTGGTGGCAAGGGTGCAGAGCACGCCGTCCTCCTGTAGGTGGAGTAGCGTCAAGCCGACAGCGCCCCCCAGCTCACGCACAGCACGGTTGTAGCGTAGGCAGTCAAGGCGGAGCAGACCGTCCTCCTCCCCAAATATCACCTTGGACAGGTGGGAAGTGACGGGGCTGGAGGGTCTGGTGGCAGCGGCAGAGCGCAGCGGTGAGCGGAGTGGTGAGTTGAAGGCACTGCCAATCTCTGACGCTGTGTCCGTGCTCTCGTTGCTGGGCGTGGGTGAGGGCTGCGAGGGCGCAGTGATGCAGATCCCCCCAGTGCGGCCCTCCGTCCGCACCGACAGTGGTGTTGACACGTCCTTCCTTTGGCATTCCTTCTTCAGCTTCTCTGCCAGCACGTTCAGAGCTAGCTGGCCCTCCAGGCCCCGGCCTCCTGGTCTCAGACCCGTCTTCCTCCTGAACCTGTAGGGGATTCCCAATAGCCACCGCTCACAACCCCTTACATCCAGCAGATCAGCCATCAGTTAGCCTCATTATTCTTCATGATGATGTGTGAATGGGAAAGCAAGCAGGAAATTGGACATCTCAGATATGCAAGAAGCAAACTGAGAACTGGAAAGATTCTCAGTATTATTATCTAGGAAATATTCCTAGATAATAATAAGGTCACTGCTGCCCACTTGCCCTGCCTGACCTGCTGTGTGCATCGGTGTTGCTACAGTCTTCGTCTTCTTCATCCTCATAGTCATCTTCATCATCAGAGTAGGAGGGATTCGGCGGGCCAGGAGGCCGGGAGCGACTCACTCCTGCGGCCAAGTCTTCCTCCTCCTGACAGTCACAGTCAAAAAACCAATCAGTGCCAATTTCTTTAAAATTTACTGTCCATATAAGCTAAATTATGTATGTATATGTACAGTCTATTGTGTGTACCCAGCCGTGAATGTTTTTTTCCATCCAATGTTTTTTTTATTCCTTTGTAACGTAAATGGTTTCCACCGTCATCAGTCCCGGAAGATAGTGTGTTGTGCTTCCCCTTTTAGTTACAATTAAACGATTATTGGAGAACTTGGTGAATACCACCCGCTCCCCTTAAGCCCACCCACTCCCTAGAACACCATCCACTCCCCTTAGGCTCGCCCACTCCCCAGGACCAAACCTACACCCCAGAATACCACCTACTCCCCAGAACCAAACCAACTCCCCAAAAAATCACCCGCTCCCCTTAAGCCCACCCACTTCCCAGAACTCCACCCAATCAACTTAAGCCCATCCACTCACCAGAACACCACCCATTCCCCTTAAGCCTCCCCAACCCCCAATACCCATAACCCTACACTGTGAAGCGCTGCATGACTGCTGTTTCTCAGCATAGATAACACTCAGCCCCCACTGGCCTGCATGGGAGACTTGGCATAGTTATGGTTGTCCAGGAAAGCAGGCAGGCGCTGAACAATGGGATTGGGACTGTTGATGGGTGGCGCATTTCCGGTGGGCCCTGGCTGCTTGAGAGGGGCTTTGCCCCGACTCAGCGAGGCATGGGCAGCCTGGGGCTGGCCACGGAGGCTCTGCTGATCTGCAGGATCTGAAAGTGGATATAAAATATGCAGTGCAAGGCAGGTTAGCACAGTATCGGAATACAATCAGCCACTGTCTAGCTGTTAGAAACACAGGTACAATAGGAACTCTAAAAATAAGAACTAGGGCAAATACATGCTTTAACGATGCTCATATGGGAGTGCAGCCTCTGCTTTTGTGGGAGGAGCCTGCTCTGTACTGTATAACCAGCCGTTGTGGGAGGGGCCTGCTCTGTACTGTACAACCAGCCGTTGTGGGAGGGGCCTGCTCTGTACTGTATAACCAGCCGTTGTGGGAGGGGCCTGCTCTGTACTGTATAACCAGCCGTTGTGGGAGGGGCCTGCTCTGTACTGTATAACCAGCCGTTGTGGGAGGAGCCTGCTCTGTACTGTATAACCAGCCGTTGTGGGAGGGGCCTGCTCTGTACTGTATAACCAGCCGTTGTGGGAGGGG
>JAOYFF010000128.1:14117503-14140523 GCA_025773925.1 Cryptomyrus ogoouensis
CCAAACTTTCTAGATAGTACATTTGCTTGTGCATATAACATCCGACACTGACGATAGATATCCTCATCATCAGACAGTTCTGATGTTCTTATGTTCTAAAGAAATTTGTCATGTAATTATCAAAAAAGACATATGAGTGAGACAGCAACAGTTTTACTGTAACTATATGTAACTCAGCAGGAAAATGCAAGGAAGGGGAGACTCACTTTTAAGAGAAGCACTGAAGAAGCATTACAATAATAAGAAATGGTTTACAATTCCTCATTCTCTTTTAGTTATCCCCCTTTTGGTTCTTTAGTGTTTGCTTCATGTAGCAGCACCTACCTACAGTGCATCACACATCAAGATCTATGTTTCATCTTCATCCAGCATCACCTGGTGATTCCTTTACCGTGTGGAAACAAGTGTCACTCTAGAAGAAGCTACCCATCCAGTCAGCTGATCAGGTCAGCTGATTCACTCATGAACTCAAGAGCTATTTAATCTACTTGACCCTCACCTGCTGTCTGTCCATTGCTGCATTGCTTTGGTCTCACTTTCCAATACCAGATGCTCTTGTATTTTGCAGTTGTGTAATAGGAACTGAGTCCTCACAGCATTTTGATTTTGACTAGCTTTTCTGATATAAGGTCTCCATTGCTAACTTGTGGTTAATTGTTACTGGTCACTCATTGGAAGCACAGCCTAGTAGCAATTGTACCTAAGTTAGGGTGACCAGATAATCCATGTCAGGGAGGACACTTTGAGCTACTTCAGGTTTTTCAAACTGAAAGGCTCCTGTGCTCGGCTAATTAGTTCAGTTTTTCTTGTGCTTTGACTGGTTTGTTTCGTTGACTGAAAGACTCATCCGGCTGTTTCACATTAGCATTAGTGACACATTCACAATTATAGGAGACTGACCAATTAGCACACAGCGAGAACTCAGTGCTAAAGTGAAATCCAGGTCCTTTTGATTGAAATGGTAATTTACAATTCCTGTCCTAGCTCAAAGTGTCCTCCCTGACATGGATTATCTTTTCACACTAACCTAAGTTGGCTCCTAGACAGCTGTATGCTTGTAATCTGCCTAACTTGTATGTCGCTTTAGACAAAAGCGCCTGCTAAATTAATACAATTAATTTAAATTATGAATAGGTTGCTACTAAAATGTGGAAGCAAATGCACAATTGTTGCAAAAGAATTAGCTTGTGGAATGTTTTACTAGATAGCAGCAGTCACTGTTTATTTTTTGCCTTTGAAAATTGTTCTATTTTCAGATCAAGGTAACCCATGTAGAGAGTCACAGTAGCTCAGTGGGTATCACAGTAGCTCAGTGGGTATCACAGTAGCCTCAAACCTTCAGGGATGTGATTGCGTTTGTACCCCAGCTCTGTGTGTTCTCACTGTGTTAGCATGGAACTGAAGTGTTTTCACCATTGTACTGACTCAACAGCCAGTAACTGATCATAATCAATAAGTATGAAGAGCACAGTGTATTGTTTTGAAATATCTGTTGAACATGCGTTGGTGAGGAGTTCTGCTGAATTCACTGAATACTAGGTTGCTGTTTCCCTACATTCGGTCAGTGCCGTGTTGTACATTTCATTACAGAGTTCAACATTTCAGACACTAATGAATTGATTGTCCAAAATTCATGATGGATGACTGTAGCTTAGGACTCATGGCTTCCTCACTGCAGTGTACAAAAAAGTAACAAATAACCAAGACATGACTTTCTTATTCCACACTCTCAGTTTATTACACGTCAAACATCACAACATTTCATTGCTTGCTGGGAGGTCAATGCACAGTTGCCTTGGATAGAAGTGGTTATTTTAAAGGAGCTAAAGGTGGCGTAAACTCTGAGATTTGTTAGATTGGAAGTGTGAGCACTTAAATTCAATTTTTTATACATCAAATGGCCAACATCATAGGTGAAGGGAGTAACTGACCACAGAGAACATAAATGAACATAAATCAAGCCATGAAATGTGAAACTCAAGTTTGAATGAACTCAAGGTGCTGGCAATGAGCTTACTGTAGCCAGTGAACATACATCCACCGTGACTGTTTAATCTCAAAACTCAAGGTCTTGCTTTTCACCTCACATTTATATATAAGGAAGTTGATACAGGTCAAGTATATTATATCAGATCTAAAGTATTGATAGAAATTCTTCCAGTAGCTGTGGATGTGTAACAGGTTTCATTCATCTTTTTCCACTTTTTTATGGCCTAAATGCAAAGTCATACATATCACATCACCTCCTTCGTTTCAACAACCTAAATGTCATTTGGTTCCCTCTGATGACAGTGTATGGGTTTGATTTCGGTTACAGTATGAAACAACAAAAATGTCTAAAGATCAAGTGTGATCAAACATACACAGTATCATTTAAAAAAGCAATTATTCACGTCTGTTAAAAAATGATGATGTGCACCAAAGGCACTTTAAAAATACCCCTTAGGAAAAAAATCTAAAAGGCAATAAATTATCAAAATACTACAGTAACATTAAATGTCAACACAGTATCTTTGATATCTGTCAATAAGCCATTTGCTTAGAATTTATTAACTCTGTGCTTTTTATTATATGTATGATCTTGAAATAAGCATTATAAGAATTTTGAAACATAAAAAAATGGGCTTAAATTTTCTATACTGTAGCTTGTAGAAAAAGTGCTTAGTATCTGAAATGACAGGCTGTTGATCAAAGCAAATTGACTGTTCATTGTGCATATCCTTCAAGAGAAAATGTGACAGATCTGTCTAATTAATGGCTTTACAAGAAATGGTAACCTACAGAATAAAAAACTTGTCTCATTATGAGAGGAGCAATGCTAAAGTTGGCCACCAGAGGGTGGGCAATTGCATACCAAATTCTAATATTGCCTACTCAGGCTTCTCATACCAGATGATAGAATGGAAAGATTCCTGTGCCGTGTGTTCACTAAAATGTAAACCAGAACTGCATTGACCTTGACTCACTGACTGACTACTGGCACTTCTCAACTATTGTATTGTCAAGTCAGAATGACTGGCAAAGTTTACTTACTTACTGGGAGTAATGGGAGGCAGTTATGTAGCGTATGCCTTCAGTGGCCATATTGTTTATGTCATATTCCATGCTATCGTCTCAGCTACAATGGACAGGAAAAGCTCAAACATATTATTTCTTTAGACAGATAGAGGAATATGTTCTAAAATTCCTTGACTTTCTATGAGTCACAATACTGTTTCCTACCATCCAGATGAACTGCTGCAGGACCATTTCATCGGCCTTGTTCTAGTAAAAACACGGCACTGAAGTCTGCCCTTAGAAAACCCTTCAAAAGCTAATCCAAGATAGAGTGTTACAAAGGAGAAACCCCTTCAAAAGCTAATCTGTGATATAGTGTTACAAAAGAGAAACCCTTCAAACACTAATCAGAGATATAGTTTTACAAAGGAAAAACCCCTTCAAATGCTAATCTGAGGTACAGTGTTACATAGGAAAACCCCACTCCAAATGCTAATCTGAGATATAGTCTTACAAAGGAGAAACACATTCAAATGTTAATCTGAGATACAGTGTTACAAAGGAGAAACTCTTTCAAATGCTAATATGAGATATAGTGTTACAAAGGAGAAACCCCTTCAAATGTTAATCTGAGATACAGTGTTACATAGGGGAAACCCTTCAAACACTAATCCGAGATATAGTGTTACAAAGGAGAGACCCCATGAAACACTAATCTGAGATACAGTGTTACAGAGGAGGGCTGAAGGCTTCAAACACTCTGAATTTAATTTTTGGATCTCAGATCTATCTACATAACAGCATATGCACTATAACCAAATATTGTCAGGATTACAAGTATTGCTTCCTGAGGCTCTTGATGGTATATATTCTGTGTACCTGTCACTTACCCTCTCCTCAGCCAAAATAATCCAGAAGTTACACCTACAATGTTCACACCAGGTCTCTATAGGCATTCTCTGTTTCCCTTACCCCACAAAACTGAAGGCAAAGGCGTACATTGTGCATGTTAACAAGAAGGCACGACAAACAGTCTCTGTCAAACTGTCACATGAAGTGGGTTTTGAAAGAAGATACAGAATAAACACTCAACGCTGCCACGTCTGACCTCCTCACCACACACAAGGGCAGAGACATGCAGACTCATGCTACCTCAAAAGATGCCAGCCCGCCACGATGCCACAGGGTCCCGCAACAGCACCAAACAAGGCGACTGCTGTGCTATTCACTCTTTTGACACCTGCCGATTGGAGGTTTGTTCACAAATCGTCTCGCAAAATGGAGAAAAGTGAGATGCATTCTGAGACAGAGAGGGGAAGGGTTTGAGAGACATGACTTCGGCAACATGGATAGAACACGTTGGATGAAGGACTGAGGAGAAGGAATGATGGACTGCCAGATATTCCTTACACTGAGACATTTAACCACTTAAAGTGACATCAAGAATCTGTCAGATTCTGGGACATCATCACATTTGAATTAAAAATACAAATCTTGACAGTATTTTCCAGCAAATTTTTGCAGCAATGCAAGCAATTTATAGATCAGACTGGAACAGGCAAGAGGTTGTCCAGATATGACATTAAATTTGACTAAAGTAAACTCATTTAAGGTGTTGTGTTTTTCTGCTTTCACCGTGGGGCCAAAATGGCTGTATGTTACAAATCCACCTTAAGCCATAACATACAAATGAGACATTGAGCTATAGAAGACTTCAACAAGTTCAAAGGAAATGCTGTTGGATGTTTCTCTTTTTGATGATGTGTGTTTCAATGTATGTGGTTAGCATCTACACCAAAGAGAGTGCATTTTCGTTTCCCATCTTAATCACCAAGCCTGTGCATCACAGCTTGTCATTCCAAGTTTCATGTCATTTCAAGCAAGCATCTCAGCATCATCCAGTCATATTTTTCATACGACTCAGAATGCACAAGAAACTAACAATTATAACCAGGAAAGTGTTGTGTGATTTTGTGTACTGTGTATGTTTTAATGAAATAAATGAGAATATGAAACTATATGTTTAGTTTTAAATAGACTAATGTATTTCTGGGGGAGAGGGGATAGAGTGATGATGTTATCATCATAAAAGTACTGATGTCCAGAGAATATTCAATTTTGCTGTCTACAAACTTTCAAAACAAAATGTACAGTAGCAGATACGTTACTTGACAATTGATGTTTTTCACAAAACCAAGGGAAAGTTTTCTGTTCAGCCATTTAATTTTCTTTTGGATACACAGGCAACCCCCAGTGGTTAAACAAGTTAATGCAACGTAGCTTTAAAAAGCAGGATGAACACTTACTTTCAGCTGTGCACAGATTTCAGACCAGTAGAAAAAGAACATTTGAAAAACCAGCTAAATACATGAAAGTATCAGAAAGGCTCGGGTAACTGATCATACCAGACAGGAACTTATCTGCTTTGAAGGTATCATTAGTCATGGAACATAATTAAGATTAATGTTATATCTAAGATGTGACACATCTTTGAATATTTTATGCTTTGAATAATTTTTGTTTCTGTGCTGAATGGTTCATTTGCAGTATGACTTTAAAAATAATCAACCACACCGCAGTAAGACTGGATAGACCAGGAACACCATGACACGCCCAAAGAAACATCCACCCACCCGGGGGCTGTAACAATATCCAGATCTGAACACAAACATGTTAAATGTTAAGGGGCTACATTAAGGGGAGCATCAGGTGCGACTCGACCTGAATGCCGTGTGGCTCCAAATGACGCTGTATCCAGCACCCTGTAGCACCAGAGTCTAAAAAGAACCAGTAGCCTCCTAGAGGTCACTGAGATTTGGGTGGGATTCTCAGGAATGGGCACCTAGCTGTGCTGCAGAGCAGCTGCTCTTTCGCTTGGTTAAGAAACAACAGAGTTGTGGCAGGGTTGTAAACATACTGGTACCCCAGCCTTAAGTTCCATGCTGCCTGTGTCAGGCTCCAGGCCCCCTGCAACCCTGACATTTGGAAGTTGGATGGATGGATGCATCTCTGGAAAATATGTGCTGAAAAAGTTATAGAATAGGTAATGTGCAATGGTGCCTCCTCAGTAGATCCTTACCCCAGGTTCCCAAGACCTGTACAGTCACTGTCAAAGTACTGTCATTACTGGATCCCTAAAGCCATTTTCAAACAGAGAAGATTAAGTCCTGTGATAATTCACAAAATATGAACAGATATGGAATGCAATAAAGAATGGAATGTGCATGAATGTAAAACAATGTAAACATCATATTTGTAAACTCCTTTAAATGAAATGTGGTATTAGCACTATGTTGAATCATAAATATGTTAATGATTTGGAGTGGGAATTCACTGCAAATACACACCTTTTCAAAATATCACTGTCATCAACATCTCAGTGAAATTTTGTTTGCAACAAACAAGAAAAAAAAAAACAAAACTGAATGTGCACTCTTTTTGCACACAGATTTTCGTTTCCTTTGTGTGTGCTTTGTTTAGAAATAAACATCATTCTCTTCTGCCATCGTCTTGCCTGTTCCATCTCAAACTGTACAATGTCACACATACAAAAAAATGTCTACTCAAGTTAATATACAGATTAAACTACATGTCATACACAGGTATGTTACGATTAGGTAGAATATTGGTTTTAGGTTTCTGCATCTCATATACTTGTACAAGTTCTCTATGTTGTTATTTTGATGAATACCCCTTGAACTACAAACAAAAGGAATACCACTTCAAGTAAGTACGTATATACAACCCACAGGCTGTTGGTCGAGGAGATCACAACCTTTGAGAGAAATTCTGATGAAGACGTTAGATCCAGTCTGGGAGACACAGGATATACCAGGTAATCTCTCAAAATCTGACCAGCCCTTTGAAGGCAAGAACTCAGTTGTCAAATGTCAGGATGACCAGTGCAGGACAGAAATGCCAGGCCCCTCTCATACCTGCATCTTCTGCAGTCTCTGAAAGAGAAGCTGGGCAAGCAGGAAGAGATGTTCAACTTAAATTTAACTCTAAAGTCTTTCAATGCTCGTTTTTTCTGAGGTAAAAATTAGAAATAAAAGTTTAAATACATTTCTGTGGCTACGGCATGTTTTCCCTTAAGCTCATGATGCAGTGCAGTGATAAAAATGTTTACACTCCCTCTGAATTTTTCCACATGGCCCATCACCAAGGCTGCAAAGTAAACAGTCTAGAAGATTCTAGAAAGAAAAAGATTCAAACAAAAGTCTAAAGCGCATGTCTAACATCTCCTTCGAACCGCAGGGAAGTCTGTTGTCAGGGCTACATGGTGCCGGACTTGTCGGATGAGGAGGAGTTGTTAGGGAAGATCTTCTCGGTGGGGGTGACGGCAGGGCTGCCCACTCCAGAGGAGCTGGAGCTGCTGGAGCGGTGCTGGGCGGGGGCGGGTCTGGAGGGCCGCATGGGCGGCGGCCGCAGCTGGGCCCCAGCCAGCCGGGCTGACAGCGCCGGCTTGAAGGTGCTCAGCATCTCAGTGTTGGAGCTGCTGCTGCGCCGCAGAGCAGCGTCCGGGTCGCGGATCATGATAGTGTGCAGCGGGCTGCCCGGCTCCGAGCCTGCTGGATTCTTCATGGGCTCCAGCGTGTCCAGCACCACATCTGGGGCCTGCTTGGCTGTGTTCTGGCGCTCCAGCTCGCGTAGCTCGTGCAGGGCCGTGCTCATCGTCTTCTCAATGTCCTACACGTGACACAAATAAAGCACTGACTATGTAACACCACGTATCGCCCAACTGTCCCATCCGTTCTTCTGAGAATTCAAACTATTAGGACATTTTCCCTCAAGCTATTTGACTGTTTGAATGATAAAGACAAAACGATGATAAGTTCCTTAAATGGCAGAGGAAGTAAGAGCAGTTAATCACTAGCAAAGAACATTGGTAGGCTGAATCACACAGACCAAGACCACGACCTATTACCCAGAACTCCAGACCAGAAGATCTAGAGGATGAGCGAAAGTGGAAAGATAGTCAGCTCAGTCCAACGAGTGTTTGGTGCATCCTTAATCAGTATCTTCAGAATTTCAGAGGGCAAGATATTACAGCAAAGCTGCTCTGCTTAAAGCATTAACACTCTGCAATGTCAGCACTAAACAATGGTGTAGCATCCAGAACAGGGCTTATATCATTGATTGAAGGATCGGATTGGAGGAGACCGGCGCAACAAAACAAAAGTGATATGTCACCATCCTGAGAAGTTCTTTAACTACCAGGATGGACTTGGTGATTTAATCCTATGTTAATATCCATCAATGTATGAATTTTATCTACAAACTGTCTAATGTCAGGTATATTACAGAAACAGTGAAAGAAGATACTTAGACATTATCATACTACTAAACTTGATCAGTGTCTTTTCCAAAACCCTCACAAGAGCTCTGTTATTATAATTCCATTACCTCGAGTACTGATTCTGCTCACAATTCAACATGAAACAGAGATTAACACAGTGCAAGTCTCTCCTCAATTCAGATGTATTTACTAATGCATCGTCTGTCCTTGCTTTGATTAGCCCTTTGAACCCTATCCATTTTTGAGCGTTCTTCTATCCCTTTGATTTTAAGCTCATAACATTGTATTTACATGAGCTACCCACATGTCTGACCCTATTGGCTCTCCGACGGTTTCCACTCGTCCGAGGCTCCCGAAGGCTTTCCCCCATCCCCTTCAAGGTGTGTGCAGCCTTCCTGCAGGTGGCTGCAGCAGAGCTACTCCCGCGGAGAGCAGAAGAGTATAGTGCCTGTTTAATCGAGCAGTTTTGATTTGTTGTACGGTGGCTCAAGTGCCAAACCCGCCATCAACCCCCAACTTTCCCTGAAAGTTTGAGAACCGTTTGCAGGGCCAGGTGCAGTTTAAAGTCATACCCAGGACACAGCAAATGCATGCTTTTATATATATATATTTTTTATTTATTACTTTATAACATCTGAAACAAATTGAAATAGAAACCCATTGTTTAGTTCATGATCCACTGAAGTGAAGAAATATTGAAACAAACACAGAAAAGCAGAGCATACCAAATCCTAATATAAGCTCAAAACAAATATTTTAGGAGTAACATACATTCGTCTGGTTTATATTTACTGTTCTGCTGATAGTTGGTAGAGCGTGGATCATTGCGGAAATTAAAATACGCTTTGTTATCTGGGGTGCTTTTTGGTGGAAAATGTTTAAAATATGTGCCTCATTGTGCACAGGATTACTCTGGAATAGTTTAGCGCAGAACTTGTGCAACTTGATCAAGTAAGTTCTCTTGATTCCAAAGATATGCGATTCTTGTGTGTTCGTTACACATATCGAGGCTGAGATTAAATACGAGCCTGAGATTAATGGGTGTGAAAATCAATGCATTTTGCGTTTGTTGGGTTCTAAGGATTAAGGGGAAAGGAACATGCATAATGGGGCAGAGTATTAGGATTGTCTTTGATTTAATGCTGGAATCCGGGATGTGTTGGCTTGGACACTTATAATGACTGGGTGGCTTCTGGAACTGGTGTTCATCACGTAAGCTGGAACTTCAAGCTAGTATCTCATGACTAAAACACCAGCTATGGGCATATACAGGCCCAGGCAGAGCGCCGGAAGGCCACAGGAGAGTCCCATCCCCTGGCACTCACTGATTCAAAACACATCATTGGCTAATGATAAGGTGGGCTCTCTGAATGAAGTCTCTCTTACGCCCCTCACCTTAAAAAAATCCCAGAATCTCCTCTATCATCAGTTATACTATTACCAAATGTGAAGCCATAGAGGGTAGTCTTAGCTACCTGGCAGTAAGTTCTTCCACTGCTGAAGAAACAGACTGCAAAGGCACTGGATAACTGAAGAAGCTGATGGGTACCTCGGCGAGGGCCTCCGCCTCCAAAGACTTGTGGTCCCCCAGGCTGCTGTGGCGCGTGGCCCCTGGCGCCGGCCTCAGCGGGTGGCCCTCTGGGTAGACCTTCCTGTCGGGGTAGTTGATGCTGCCCACACTGCCGAACGTGCCCAGCCGTCGCTTCTCGGGGCTCTCTATCCGCCCCCTGCTGATGGCTATCTTGTGGGGGCTGCTGGGGCAGGCGGCAGCCCGCGGGGGGGTGTCCACACCCCGAGGAGGGCTGTGGCCGTCGGCGCCACTGCGGCGACGGGGAATGGCAGCTCCGTCAGAACGTAAACGCACTCTGGAGGCAGGTAGACAGGTATTGTGCTTAGCAGGTGAAACACAGAGTCCATTTGGGAAGGGACAGCATGCTGTTTGTTTATTTTTACTTATTAATTTTTTTCAATATTTGCCACATATGAATATTGCATATGCTGTATTGCTGGCTGGAGACCTGCTAAGTGAAATTTCACTGTCCTGCGTCCTGCATGATATAAATCTACAAAGCGTGTAGTGGAAGCTAATCATGCTATTCATGTGAGGCTTCTGGCTCAAAACACAGTGTCATTAACTGGTTAAGTATTATTGCAAAAAGCATTTAAAAATGTATTTTATTACTTTGGCGATTAGCAAGCACAACACCCCGGAAACCACAGCATATTACAATTTATTTACCATCTCAAGTCGCAAAACAGGTGTGAGAAGGTGAGAAGGGGAAGTTTTCTGCTAATACAGGAAGAAATTCAAGCGGGAAATTCCCCTTTGGAAACAATTTCCAAACTGAATCTCACCCAAAGGTTAATTACAGGCCAGAGTGGCTTAGAGAGGCATTAGAGAGTTAGCCTGGTATTTCACAGGGATCACAGTAAGCCTTAAGCAGCTTGTGTAAACGTGTAGACGTGTAAATGTGCGACACACACAGAATCTTCCAGATATTATATCAGACCCATCTTCACTGCTCTTAATCATAAATTAAATACTCCCCATCTTCTGCATGGTGTGAATATTTTTATGGAGCTGAAAATCAGGAGGTGAAGATCTGGGGTTTAAGCTGCTTGAATGTCTCAGCGTGGCCGCACTTACCTTCCCATGACCCCCCCAAAGCCGTAGTCAGGCGAGGCCTCGCAGGGGGACGGCATGTCGCTTTTGGAGGAGGTCTTGTCGTCCAGGAGCGGCCCGCTGCTGGCCTCGCTATCAGCCTTCTGGCTCAGGCTGTCGGAAAAGGCGTCGTCCCTGAAGAGCCGTGAACAGAGAGAGCGCTTCAGGGACAGGGGCCAGTGCAGACGGGGACACCCACTGCGGTCTGCTGCTATGGTGATCTCATAATAATAAAACACAGGCATCCTGAAACATGATAGCACTACCGCTGCTCCCCATGCACTTCCACTCTGTTACTCCTCAAGCGTAATGATATCTGAGCTGGTGCCATTATGCAATGAGTACAGAATGGAATAAAGAAAAGTACAGAACAAACACTGAGTGTTTCAAGCATCACTGCAAATACTCAGGAACAAGGTGAGTAACAGACAGGTGACACGACAGAGAGAGTAACATGTCCAGCAACAGGTATCACTGAGGACCATCAAACAGAAAACCAGTTTACTGTTATGTTGTAAAAGTTGAATTTGGCTACAGATATGCTCTCAATATTTACTTTATTGGTGCAGATGTTATTTAAAATCCTCCAAAGCCAAGAGCAGTATAGACCAAGCATAATATTTTTCCGTCTTTTGTACAGTGTCATAAAAAATTAACTGGAAACACCGTAGTCATTTATCATTATAATCAATATATGCCACCTAATGAGAAAGTATCAAATCTGGCGTGCTTTCTGATTTCAAAATCATATGTGAAATACATTCTGTATGATGTGTAACAGGATGGAATTGTCTAACATTTTAAAGTTATTTAAAATCAGGTGTACTTTCTGATTTCAAAATCATAAGTGAAATACATATGATGTGTAACAGGATGGAACTGTCAAACATGTAAAAGTTATTTAAAATCAGGTGTACTTTCTGATTTCAAAATCATAAGTGAAATACATATGATGTGTAACAGGATGGAACTGTCAAACATGTAAAAGTTATTTAAAATCAGGTGTACTTTCTGATTTCAAAATCATAAGTGAAATACATATGATGTGTAACAGGATGGAACACTGTCAAACATGTAAAAGTTATTTAAAATCAGGTGTACTTTCTGATTTCAAAATTATAAGTGAAATACATATGATGTGTAACAGGATGGAACTGTCAAACATGTAAAAGTTATTTAAAAGCATGTTCCTTCTGAGTGAGGCGCTGCGCGGCTCTGTGGGTTCGGGTTCTCTGCCTGTGATCTGAAGGCTGTCATTTCAAAGCCCATGGTCAGCAGAGTGATGTCACCATGGGCCCTTGTGCAAGACCCTTAACCCCAAACACTCCAGGGACCGGCTGACCCTGCCTTTCTCAACTGTACATCACTTTGAATAAAAGCATCTGCTATATAAATAAATGCAGTGACTGTGGTAATGCTTGCAGGTATTAATTTGTGCATGGACTGTAAGACTGCTGGGTACAGTGATGCAGTCGGCGGCCTCACATGTCCTGCACCACGATGTACTGATGTGGAATGAGCCCGTCGACACCGTTGTGCCGGCCCTCCCACCAGTCCTCAGAGGCTCGGTGGTACAGCAGCAGGGACGCGCCCTTCTTGAAGGAGAGCTCCCGTGGGGAGCGGCCTGTATAGTCAAACTTGGCGATGGCTTCGATCTGCTCCACTTCTATAGAGAGCAACAGACACATGCATTTGGTTACACTTCTGCCCCATGCGTGGCCTTCAGTTCAGGCACCGGGGTCTGTGCAGTCCTGTGGGGTAGAGCATGCAGCCAAAAACCACCTGCAGAAATAACCATCTCCCACCATCAGGCAGTCATTTCTATATGTACCTCACAATACTTTAGTTCTTGCATATCCCATCTTGCTCTACTTTGAGACATAGAGAAAATTCCAGGTGAGGACTGTGTGCCTGTGATCAGATGGTCGCTAATTAAAATCCCTCAACTGGCAGAGTGATTTCAATGTTGGGCCCTTGAGCAAGACCCTCACCCTCCAATCATTCCAGGGACTAGCTGACCCTATTTTCTCAATGATGCATCATTCTGGATGAAGGCATCAGATAAACAAACAGATGTAATATTTATGGTAATACCTTAAGCAGTCATCTGTGCATTGATTTTAAAGGTGCTGAATAGAGATAAAACTCTGCCGACGTGTGCAATCTTGTTCTCCATTGTGACATACACACACATTAACAAGTGAGAGTGAAGCTTGGGGTCCGAGTGCTTTGTTATGGCACCCCTGGTGCATTTTGGGGCGATAAGGGCCTCTCTCTAGGACCCAACAGAAATGTGACTCCACTGGCAACTGGATTCAAACAAGTGACATGAAGAATCAGCTCTACAGACAAAAAACAGGAGAGACAGGGGACAGAACCAGCCGAAGGAAACAACAGAGGAGGGAGAGAATTTTACTTATTTCAGCTAAAACCGAAAAACAGACCCCCCCCCCCCCGACCCTGACCAAGAGAAGCAGTTAGAGGATGGATGGTTGGATGGATGGTTGGATGGATGGATGGATGGAGAAACAAAAACATTTAGTACTACTCCAGTCGAGGATGTAATTAAAAGCTGGAGGGAAAGACCCGGATGGAAGGGGATATGACAGAAAGGCCTGTGACCCCTGGTAGTGGGGGGGGGAGAACTATCTGAGAACAAGTAGAAGACATAACTGCACATGAACTAGGGGGCATATTGGACATTTTCCAGGAGGGGTAGATCTAAGACCTAGTTAACTGAGAAGCTTTGAGTATGCTTTCAATGCTAATGTGACCACCGGTTAAAATTCAGAGTTATCATGTATGGAAATATATTTAGGAAATTCTGAAATGAAGCTTTGCCATTTATACACCAGAATGATTTAGTTTTTGCATATCTCATTTTGCTCTTGTTTAAGATACAAAAGCATACAGATGAGAATAAAGCTTGTGGTCGGAGCATAAGGGCACTCTGGAAAACTCTCCTGTGGAGGATTGGAACCAGTGACCATCTGAACCCAGGCACAGAGGCATAAGCAGCTAAAACACCCCCCCCCCCCATTTTAGGTTTGGCACATTGTCAGTTAACTGCAAAAAAGAAAAAAAGTGTGGGGGCAGTGTGTAGCTCATCCTCATCTAATGCTTAGACTGGAAATGCTCTATGACTGTGGGAGCTTCCTGAGAGAAACAGCAAGCCTCAGCAGCCTCGAATTAATCAGATGCCAGGGTCAGAGGTTAAGTAGATGCATTAAATAAACTGGCTATCAGCGGGAAATGTGCGACCTGGCCTGAAAGCAGGGTTTATTAATGCTTCCAAGGATTTCATACAAATCGCAGCCTCTGCGCCTCCCCTAGCCCAGCGAGGATGGACCAGTCCGAGGATTTCATACAAATCGCAGCCTCTGCGCCTCCCCTAGCCTAGCGAGGATGGACCAGTCCGAGGATTTCATACAAACTGCCGCCTCTGTGGACCCCCTAGCCTAGAAAAGATTGACTAGTCCAAGGATTTTATACAAATGGCAGCCTCTGCGTCTCCCCTAACCTAATAAGAATGTACCCGTCCGAGGACGTGATGTGTGATTTGTCATGCTGTTTTCTGCTGAGGTCATGAATAGTACCAGCAGGTCGCAGCTCACTTTCATAAAGGCCAGAATTCCCTTTTGCTTTCAAATGGATGCAGCCCTGCGGAGCAGCTTCATATTTAGGAGCCGAGTCGTGTGATCTGTCCCCTCAAAGCAGATTAAATAGGAGGCTCCCGTCCCACTCCGTTCCTGCAGTTCTTTGCTTTCATAGTTGTTATTTAACAGAAGTAACAACTATGTCAACGCAGACAGACTCTACAAAGTGATGTTTAAGAATAGGGTTAACCATTGCCTGGCCACAGATGGCAGACATTTTTATACATTCTTAACCCAACTGTCTACAATCTGATGCCGTCGCCAAGACTATCCATACCCTGGGTTTCTGAGTCCGTTTACTGGCGTTTATCTGCAAAGGCAGGAGCCGGAAAACACAAAACAAAGGAAAAGCCCTGTGGGATTTGTTTGCTGACCATGAACAAAGTAAAAAAGGGTTATGGGCTGGGCCACGGCAGCGAGCCAGGAGCGTCTGTTTGTGTGTTTGCCCGTGTGCGCTTACGAGGGGGCGGGCAGCACTCACAAGCTGTCCCCATCCATGTTCGGGATTCCTATCATTTGCCCAAGAACCATCCAAAACATGAAAAAATTTTAGTGTTTTTAACAGCTGCAGCACTCAGAGGAGGCTCCTTTCTCAGGAAGTGGATGTGCATCCTGGAATATTCCAGGTCAATCCCATTATCTATGGGATGTTAACAAACGAGCTCTAATGGGGACTCAATAACACATAAGAAGAGGGCAGAGGACATTTCAAAAGAGAGCTTCACTGAGGGAAATATTACTCTGTGTGGAAAGAAATGCCTGTTCCCACATCATCATGAAGGTCCAGACTCTACAGAGCTTAAAAACACTGCCACAGGGATTTAGCAGAACCAAGAATGGGGACTCCAACCTAAAAGTACATGCAGTCTGGACCATGACTATCTGATTAAGTCCACTCACAGCTGGGCCACACATATCAGAATGAGAAATCACTTTATTGACCAGGTACAAGTGCATGTACTAGGAATGTGTTTTGGCAGTATTTGTGCTTATATTTACAGATAACATAGAAGAACAAGAACATAAATGAAGAAAAATACATAGAAGTAGAAATAATACAATAATGGAATAAAATAGTGCAAAATTTGCAATATAAGTATAAGGACAAGTATAAGGGGAAATGAGGTATTTGAATACTGGAATATAAAGGAAATATGATGTCTAACAGATGAAAAAAGATGCACAAAGATGCATGTAGATTGAGTGGGGGGGGGGCTGTCTGTGGGGTCAGATCTAAGGTGTGAAAATAACAACATTTTCGATTCAACTGATTGAGGAAACACCTCAGTAGATTTCATGGACTTCTTGTGTAATGTGTGAAAACACTGAAAACTGGAGCTGAAGCAGAGATGAAAATGATCAAAATGCCGCAAATGACAGAGCCGAGGCAGAGACTTGAACCCTGATCCCAGAACTGTGAGGTGACGGCGCTAACCACTGAACCACCATGCTGCCCCCAATCATAACTCAGAGCCAAAACTATCATGTCACATAGCACTATGAAAAACCATCTGATTATAAGACTCCTCCTTTTTAGCAACTGCAACTTTAGTTTTGACCTTAAAGCTTATTGTTACCCGAATGAGAGATTAAACATGGAGGCGATTAAGTGCAAAGATAAAATGCGCAAAGATCACTCTTATCTCTCAAAAACTATCAAACCAGAACTCAAGTCTCTTTTGGAAGCAAGACATGAAAACGTCACCAATACGTTTTTGCTAATTTATGAATTGCTATAAAATGCATTGCACATAAAATCAGTAAAAGTAACTCCATTTTTAATCAAGAATTCGTACTTGATCAACAAAGCCATTTCAATGTGAAATATATCTTTAGTATTTGTTATTTGAGTATGATTCATGTGCAGACATATTCCCTGTAAATACCATAGTTCTGTTTCTTTGCCACCATTTCCCATTTGGATTTTTTAAACTCTAATTGTTGTTATATCTGTCCATGCTGTTCAGTTTGGTAAACCTTCATAAAGTGCTTTGTGATACATAAGCTTTTAAGTTTAAAGTCTCACCGTCATCGCTGGTGTGTGGCTCTGTGCCATTGTCCACCTCATCAATGGTGCCCTGTTCACTGTGAGGGCTGTCACTGAGGAGAAATAAAGATGGCATCACAGAGAATGACATAACACTGTAATATCACTACTGCTTCTGTAAGAGTTCCACATGGAAACCGCGTCCCATCCATTTTCTGCAACCGCTTATCCTAGTCAGGGTTACGGGGTACACAAAAGCACATTATTTAAAACAATAGCATATATTTTAGAAAGATATTGACAGAGGAGGACTGTGAGTTTCAGTGCAACAGTCACAGCCAAGGTAAGAGTGTCCTACACAGAAATTTGCTGCTCACCCCCTGAAAGAATAAATTGTATATTTTTATGTCATATAGCTTGATTTTGACCCAAATATGTTCATTTAATCAGTGGGCATTTAGCATACACGCAGCGATATTCCTATTCCATAAGTATAAAGGAGAAACCATGAAGCTCTACCCTGAACAGTAGCCATGGATACACAGGACAAAGGTAACCCCCCCATTACGGTCCACAGACTCACTGACCAGTATTCCTCGCCTCCCGCCATGCACTTCTCATAGACAGGCCCGTCCAGCTCACGGTTGCTGGGGAAGATGATCTCGTTGTGGATTATGATGGTCTTGATGACCTCATTGACATGGGCCTGGCAGGCCACAGGGTCTTGCCCGTCAGGGATGGGCATCAGTGTGGGCCCGAAGCAGATGGCCAGGTTGTAGGGGTCCATCATGTTCTCGTCGCTGTACTGCGATAAGCTGGAGTGGCAGCCATTGAAATCATTCTGTCATTTCATGGCAACAACTGATTACGGGTTAAGTTGAAACATTAGCCTCTTACATGTTGTCTAGTGCTCATGTCATCAGGTACGGCCATGATGATATTAATCATCTGTAAATTACACTGTAAAATCTGTAAGTGACGTGACCATCTTGGGACAGGCTGGGGTTCGGTGGTCAGCATGGCCATTCACTAAACCTGAACCTTACCACCAGCCATGCAACTATGGGTTCTGCTGACCCCTCCCCCCCCAGGGTCTCTAGACCTTTCTGTGACCCACGTCCCCTGTGGTCCCTCACCTGCTAAAATCAGGCCAGCTCTGTTTCATTTGTAGTCCTCCCACATTCATTCCCATCCCCAGATAAATTCCCTATTGCATCTAACTAAGATCTACCTATTGAGTCAGACCCCTCAGTGAGAATTGCTCTCACTGCCCTCAGGTCTGCGGAAAGCCTTCACTAACATGCCCCTTTGAGGAGACTTCCCGATCAGATTAGGCCTGTCTACACAATGAAGAAGGTTCATAAAAAAACAGCTGTTGGAAATGTTTCAAAGCTGGAAGTGAAAAAAGAATGCAACCCCAGATGTAAAATGAAAAATAGCACTCTGCTAAGGGCCAAGGTTTCATCAAGAACAGCGCAAAAAAGGACAGGAATATTACTTCTGTAAAGATTACGTTCCTGTTTTACAAATAACATAAAAGGAGAAGTGCGAAACCAATGGAAATGTGCCACTTGAAGTAACCTGTGAACAGATATGAAACACTTTTTCTTTTCATTTCACAATTCGGCCGGCCTATTCAGTGATACTTTTTGCTCTTCACAAAAAATGAAAAAGCCATTTTCTGCAGCTTGTGAATGCAGTCAGCCACAAGCTTTACACTCACTGATTAAGGAAGGCAAACAGGTATCTCATGACGATGATGACAGAGCGAGGAAGGGTGACGATGATCTGCTGGATGTGGTGGGCCCTCTCAACAGACGATTCAAGTTCTAAAAGAACAAGATCACGAGTAGGCTTTTCATTTACATGCCAAGAAGAAACACAGTACTAAACAGCCCAAACTACTAAGCGAATCATCACTGAGAAACAATCAGAACTGGAATGTAATTCAGATACCAGAGAGAAGACAAATTTATATTACTAATTAAAACATAATATAAAGTGAATTAACACATATACGTTGTTCAAGTCAGCAAAATGTTAACTTCTGATAATGGGGTTCCAGAAAAGTTTTCACAAATCCGTATTTAACAGCAAATCCGAGGCGCCCCAGCCCTGCCTCCATCGCCCAATCGATTAAATTCCAGTCCAGCCACAGCCACAGAGCCAAAGCATTTCAATTGCTTCCATATGCTTGACTTGGTATCTCTGTGGAAAGTGGGCTCCGGTATCCCAGCAAGTAGACTGCGGGGGCGTTATATAATGGAGATTGGGCCAAGTCGGCGATCCCAGCACAGGCGATGGTCTTAGGGTGACAATTTCATGATGAAACAAGCAGAAGAAGAACACAATGCGTGGCTATGCAGTCCATGGAAATCAGAACTGGGATTTTATTTCAATGGCCCAAGCTCTGAGCTCTGGCCAGAAGGAAGAACATACTGATAGTGGAGATCAGGTCCAAGAAGCGCTCCTTGGGGAAGAGGGGGTTCTCCAGGCCGCGGAAGTAGAGCTTCAGCACCCCTGCCACAGAGTTGATGTCATGGTCGCTCTGGTCATCAATCAGAGGATCTTCTCCTGGAGGAAGAGCACTCACCTGAGGACCTTAGCATCCTAGACACTACCGCCTCTCACAAAGGAATGTGTACGGCTGACCCACCACACAGTGAATATAAAGCAAACATTAAACAACAGTGAACTTGTATGAAGTTTCTGGAAGTTTGTTTTTTTGCTTCAATGTTAGTCTTTAAGATTAATATTGCTGTCAAGATATTAATTAAAATATTGTAATGGCTATAGTAATTGCTTGGAGTTTTCTGAAATGGCATATATACACATCTAAATAGACACGCTTATACTGTATACGTGTGTGATGTTAATTCACATGCTTACTGCTGCTGATTGGTAACTCCTCAGCACGGATGACAAGGAAACTGAATTGGAATTCAATGCCATCAGCAATAAAAGTTGTGCATTTCACATCTCACCTCTCTCAAATGAATTTTTAATATCGTTGACTTCGACCTGAGAGCCAGGAACTCTGAATATTCCCTGCTGCTGCAGACCTAAAGAAAGAGACATGCATAGCCAAGTCAAATGGCTGTTATCTTCAAACTGGAGAAGTCGCCACATGAAAGTAATCTGGGGACGTAATAGAGAACAGGAAATGTAATCTGGTCACACACTGCCGTTTTTTCCAGGACTAGCCCCCACTAGCCTTCACCCAGGCTCAGAAAGCACATGGTTTTAGTTACAAACCTGGTTTCTGTGATTTCACTCTAACCCCAGAAAGGGGACCAGCTCTAACACACACCGCAAACAGTCACAAATGAAGACAGACAAGCAGTTCAAAGGATAAATGGGCCTCATATAAACCTCACTATGCATCACCCATGACTTAATTTCTTAATCAATTTACTTGACCCTCATCTCTGTGTGTGGTGGAGTTAAATCTTTAGGAAACTGCTTTGCCCACAAGAAACATGCTTTTCTAACTTCATTCAAACCCCAAATCTAACTTTCAGACAAAAAATTAAAATGATTAAAATTATGAAGAAGCCATTCTATCCAGCCCTAACACACTGAAGGCCAGGTCTCTCACAGACACACACTGATGGCTAGGTCTCACACAGATACGCATGGAAGGGCAGGTCACTCATAGATACACTCAGAAGGCCAGGTCTCTCACAGACACACACTAACGGCTAGGTCTCACACAGATACACACTGAAGGCCAGGTCTCTCACAGATACACATTGAAGGCTAGGTCTCTCACAGATACGCATGGAAGAGCAGGTGTCTCACGGAAACACACTGAAGGCCAGGTCTCTCACAGATACACATGAAATGGCAGGTCTCTCATAGATACACTGAAGGCTAGGTCTCTCATAGATACACACTGAAGCCCAGGTCTCTCACAGATACATATGGAGGGTCAAATTTCTCACAGACACACACTGAAGGCCAGGTCTCTCACAGATACACATGGAAGGGTAGGTCTCTCATAGATACACACTGAAGGCCAGGTCTCTCACAGATACACATGGAAGGGTAGGTCTCTCATAGAAACACACTGAAGGCCAGGTCTCTCACAGATACACATTGAAGGCTAGGTCTCTCACAGATACACACTGAAAGCCAGGTCTCTCACAGAAACACACTGAAAGCCAGGTCTCTCACAGAAACACACATTTGATGCTGTCTGTCTGAAACTATAAGTTTAAGAGCCAAGTTGCCACATTAACCACAGTCTACTTACCATACAGATTGATGTAGCGAATACAGCTCTCCACCACGAGAGGAATAGCCTGACCTGAATCCTGAAATGCAGGGCAAGCCTTGCTTAGCACCAGCTACTGACATCATCAATGATCAATCACTCCATTATATTTGTAATTCAACTCTATTAGGGCAAGTCTAATAGCCTTTTTGGCCTCCTGTATAACGTATGATAACTTATAAAACTCAATGCAAAAAGTCAACACAAACACATTTTCACAATTCATCCAAATGACAAAAAAGCACGACACAACCTAGCATTCAGGCAAAAAATACTCTAAATACTTTAACACCCCTCCCTCCCTGACACACACACCTTATTTATCAAATGGCGCTTTTCCACTGTCACCCAGAACCAAAGTGTGCCTCAAAATGATGGTTATCTATTGCAAATTATGTAAGCCACACCAGAACCGTCACCGCACTGACATAGCCCGATTTAGCATGCCCAAGCCGAGCGTCACCACCATCTGATTGGTCGAAATGCATGGAGGTGCTGGTGTTCTGTACATGGACTATCTGAAGGAAAAAGTGTATATTCTGTATATTATTCATTATTAGTAGTATGGCACATCATGATGCATTGCCAAAATCTGGGAACTTGAAAATTTACAACCTCCTACTTAACAAAGTACTATTGAACGGATGAATGGAATGGATTCGTAATGCAAATATACGCAAGCAAAGGCTAATTCCGCTAGTATTTGATGCTAACATAAGACAACAATTTTCACAGACGTGCTATCAGAAATGAGCAGATTAGTAAATCACGATGTAGATTGTGTGAACAGTAAATAAGCTCTTGGGTTTTACGGTCACTGTCACTCTCTGAACCCGACAACGTCTTTGCCGAGCCGACCCTTCTGCAGTGGAAAACCGAAGCGAGTTGGAACTGTGCTGTAGCTAGTCCCTCTTCATGGTGCGGCTTGGGTGTGGCTCAGTTCTTGTATGGCTGTGGAAAAGCGCCAGATTATACCCAGTGTGAAAGCCAGGGGCCATATTACCCTCCCTCACAGTCCTGCAATGTACTTTATGTCATTAGTATAACAGCAAACAAGAAGAGAAACAGGGCAGAATGCGATTAGTGAGCAAGCAGAGTGCAGTCCCCGTGCGGAACATCCCAGTAGAGTGAGAGGGTACCTGGTTGCGTGCCCGGGTATTCCTTCTTCCCCTTGGACAGAAAACAGCAGAGCAGCAAGCAGGAGAAGGGAAGCAAGAAGCACAACGGTTAGAGAAGCAGAGAGGGGTACGCTGAGGATGGCTGGAGAGGGACGGGGCGTTCTGGGGGGTGTGGCAGATTGCACACCAGCACAAGTGCGCAAAATGTGTCTCATTGGCAGAGAAGGCAAAGCCATGCCACTGGCATGTGCAAATATGGGGGGTCACTCCAGCATGCAGCAGGATCAGGGAGCAGATACCACCAGGCCAGTCGTCCCGTACAGGAGTGTGTTCCTGCACCCTCGCTCTGCCAGCATCCCTCCTATCACCGTCTGCCAGCTGGGACTCCAAAACAGTACGGCTATGGCTAACACTCCCGCTTTACCTGTCTTTCAATGCCTTTGGGGGTGCTACTGTAAGCTGCATTATGAGAGCCATGGAAAGGAAGGCAGCGGAGTCAAAGTGAGATTAATCAGCAATTATAGGATGAGGGAGAGCAATAGAAGAGGCCCCAAGCTGCCAGTCCATCCAGCCCACCAGGGGGCGCTCATACACACACCACAACCGGAGGGTACCTTGATGAAGGTCTCCATATTGCCATTAAACAGCTTATGGTTATACACGGAGCGGGGTCTAGGCTTCCGCATTTTCTGTGGCTTAGGGGGAAGTGTGGGTGGCCTGGGGAAATGATGAAGGGGAAAACACTAAATAGAGTGAAACCTGAGAACACAGGACATGCTTACAGTCAGGCTCACATGGCCTCTGATGTGCTAATCGTCTGTACTCCAGATTCCATAACGCATAGTGCAAGGTTCTTCAAATCTTGACCTCGATTCCAAGTCCAGGCCTTGTTTTCAGTTCTCCCAGGTAGTTAGTTTAATAATTACTGATTCTGATTGGTCAGAGGCCTCACACCTGACTGACAGGTAAAGGAAGGCTGGAAAACCAGCAGTGCTCGGACCTCGAGGACCGTGAGTTGAATAACC
>JAOYFF010000128.1:14169608-14182173 GCA_025773925.1 Cryptomyrus ogoouensis
CTCTGGATATTGTCCTATCACCATGGATTTTCTACTAGCGCTCTGGATATTCTGATAGCACTCTGGATTTTCTACTATCGCTCTGGATTTTCTGCTAGCGCTCTGGATTTTCTGCCAGCGCCCTGGATTTTCTGCCAGCACCCTGGATTTTCTACTAGCGCTCTGGATTTTCTGCCAGTGCCCTGGATTTTCTGCTAGCGCTCTGGATTTTCTGATAGCGCTCTGGATATTCTGCTAGCCTCTGGCTTTTCTGCTAGCGCTCTGGATATTCAAATAGCACCCTGGATTTTCTGCTAGCGCTCTGGATATTCAAAAATAGCACTCTTGATTTTCTGCTAGCGCTCTGGATATTCAAATAGCACCCTGGATTTTCTGCTAGCGCTCTGGATATTCAAATAGCACCCTGGATTTTCTGCTAGCGCTCTGGCTTTTCTGCTAGCGCTCTGGATATTCTCCTATCACTCTGGTTTTTCTACTAGCGCTCTGGATTTTCTGCTAGCGCTCTAGATATTCTGATAGCGCTCTGGATTTTCTACTAGCGCTCTAGATATTCTGATAGTGCTCTGGATTTTCTACTAGCGCTCTGGATATTCTGATAGCGCTCTGGATTTTCTACTAGCGCTCTGGATTTTCTGCCAGCGCTCTGGATTTTCTGCCAGCGCCCTGGATTTTCTGATAGCGCTCTGGATTTTCTGCCAGCACCCTGGATTTTCTGCTAGCGCTCTGGATTTTCTGCTAGCGCTCTGGATATTCTGCCAGCACCCTGGATTTTCTGCAAACGCTCTGGATATTCTCCTAGCCCCCTGGATTTTCTACTAGCGCTCTGGATATTCTGCTAGCGCTCTGGATATTCTGCAAGCGCTCTGGATTTTCTGCTAGCGCTCTGGATTTTCTGCTAGCGCTCTGGATTTTCTGATAGCGCTCTGGATATTCTGCTAGCACTCTGGATATTCTGCTAGCACTCTGGATATTCTGCTAGCACCCTGGATTTTCTGCTAGTGCTCTGGACTTTCTACTAGCGCTCTGGATTTTCTGCTAGCACTCTGGATATTCTGCTAGCGCCCTGGATTTTCTGATAGCGCTCTGGATTTTCTGATAGCGCTTTGGATATTCTGCTAGCACTCTGGATATTCTGCTAGCGCTCTGGATATTCTACTAGCGCTCTGAATTTTCTACTAGTGCTCTGGATATTCTGATAGCACTCTGGATATTCTGCTAGCACTCTGGATATTCTGCTAGCACTCTGGATATTCTGCTAGCACTCTGGATATTCTGCTAGCACTCTGGATATTCTACCAGGGCAGCGATTCTCAGCTGGTTTAGCCTCAGGTCCCATATTATTCCTCGGTAAGTAAATCATGACCCAAATCATAAAAGTTGTGGACCTTGGGGAGTAGGTGACAAATTTTATCATCATCACCCATACTTTGTAGAAGTAGTTCTCTGTAAATATAGTTGGAGTCCCCTGCCTTAGAATCTAAATCTTCTTTTATTTTTCACAGAGACCCCATTTCATTCTCAATATTGGAAGTGCTTATTTCAGGGATTCTTTGCAAGGAAACGTCTACAACCCCCACTAAGCCACTGTTATTCGCAGTGTCGAATAACTAACTATATATGTGAGAAACGAACTATATAACAGTTCTTGGAGCGCCCTTTGTTGAGTGAAAAGCAGGCTACTTTATAAGACTCCTTTCACCTGTTTCAGGCTACATTATTTCTCTGAAATAATGACCTGAAAGTAATGAGTCGAAATGTAAGTCAGAATATTCAGCAATAAAATTAGCAGCGCTAACTACTTTCTGCCATCTGGATTTGGCTATAAAAAGAGAAGAGAAATGAGGAAATGCTCTGTCATCTCAGGCATTCCTGTATAAGGCTGCAAACTGCACACTGTGATCCCAAAGCCTTGAAAAGTAGCGTCAGGTGGCTACTGCTTACAAAAACAAAACCAATATTTGTCACAGGTTACGAAACAACACAGAAATTGATCTAAGTCTGGCTCTCCATCCTGGTTTGACTCAGTCAAAAGCAGGCAGTAAAACTATGAGCTAGGTAAATCATTTAGGCAACCTGCCAAGCAAATAGTTTGAGACAATAATGTTAAGCAAATTACTCTGCTTTGGGGTTGTGTGACTTATAAATAGCAATGTGCATTAGGCGTAGTGTGCGAGCAGTTTGTTTTTGGATGGGGACTGTGGAGTTCAGGGAAAGCTTGATCAATACGTTGAAACTACGCTCACTCCCTCAGCATTGTTCACCTAGCTGTTCTGATCTTCAAAGAGGCAAGAAGCACTTCTGATGCCACTAATATTACACAGGTGAAGCACGTCAATCCATAACAGCTACACTTTGGTGCTTTTTAAGTGCCAAAACTAACGGGTGGACAAGCACAGCCAAGCTGAAGAGGAGCCCAAGCAGACACAGACTGGATAAGAAGTTTGGCCTAGTTGGGCTGGAGTGCTGTGCTTTGCAGCTGTGAGGCTTCTTCGCTTCCCTGTGTCCAGCCCCTGGTACCCCCTGCAGGCCTGGTCACCTCAGACTCACTTGAATTGGTGGTGCTCCCGAGAGCTGCGGATCTTGGAGGAGAAGCGCTCAGCCAGCTTCTCCAGGCTGCGGGAATACTCCAGCTGGATCTCGGCCTTGCGGCGGAAGAACTCCTGCAGGTCTTGCAGCAGCTGAAGGCGTGACTCGGACTGCTGCTCCAGGCATTTGAACTGCTCCACCAGCTGGTTGCGAATCTCTGTCGACCAAAGACAACCAAACATCATGACCACTGCTTGTAATTACAAACCACAACGCAAAGTTGATTTTAATAACAAATTAAATATAATCACAACTACCAAACAGATAAACATTTGCAAAAGGTCTGCAACAAAAATTCTACATCATAAAATATGGTTTTATATATCCATGGTCATATACATAGGTCACTGCTTTGTAGAAACGGTCATTTCACTGATCAAAATCAGCAACCTCACTGCAGCTCATTCCAAAATGCTAGAGGAGTTTCTATAACAGATGTTTCAATCATATCACTTTCTGTCTGCAAAGCTGCAAATGCAGATAACTTTCAGCTGCCCTCCAGTCCATCCAGGTAGGACAGCCAAAGCTAGGATTGAGACAAAAGTCTCTGTTGCTAGTGCACCATCCCGCCAGGACAAGGTCAAAACAGGTGGAGCACACACCTAACGGATTCTCAACACATATATCTGTGTGATAGTTTGAGAAGGAATGTATTAATTTTCCTACAGGTATTCTGTGCTTTGTGGGCCATTTAACAAACAGGAATGTCAATGATGAACAACAACAGATCTAAGGCCTACACGACAAGCGGAAAACAGGAAACAGTTGGGGCAATTGCTCTGAGGAGCAGGAACAAGAGGTGAGGAAAACCCAGCCTGGCATGACCTGTTATGGCCACGCCAGGGAGGAATCAGGATTGGCAAGACATCCACGATGGGGACGACGTGACAAGTACAGTTTAGCTGATGCTGCTGCTGTTTACGAACCTTTACTTATGCATAATTCTACTGGAGTCATAAGAGTGAATTTTTTTCAAGCATGAAACAGGTTTAGATATACGATGAAAACTGATCAAAGTTTGGGAGTATCTTTAAAACCGGCAAACTACTTTGAAGGAAAATTTAACCAACACTCTTTCTGTTCAGTTACACTAGACAAACAATTCATAGCAAAACACAATATCACTAAATTACACACACAATACAGTATCACCCAGAGTTTGCTTCCTTAAATGGCACATTCTCTGCTTCCGCTACTTACATTACAGCTAAAGTGAAGGTCGGCCTGCCCTCTCACTGTGTGCAAACGCAGAGACTTGAGAAACAGACATATAATCATAAGCTCAGATGTCAATGAGTAGGTGCTACCCAGAGCAGAAACCAGAACAGCACAGGCCACTATTAAAGACACAGAACGCTGGTTTTCCTGCTGCTAAAAGAAAATCGCATTCATGTGAACGGAACTAGATACATCCAGTGTGTGTGGTTCCACAATACAAAGCAAGCTGCCTTTATTTTAGAGAAATAATGTAGATTGAAACAGGTGAAGGAATCATAGAAAGCAGCCTGCTTTTTACTCACAAAGGGTGCTCCAAGAGCTGGTAATATAGTGGGTTTCTTAGTATAAAATGTCATATTTAGGTTGATGTCAGTCGTCAAAACATGCAGACCACTTCAAAATTGATTCAAATGTCAAAACAAATTCAGTGTTCAGAACCATTTTGTAAATGTATAAAATCAAAGCTCTGCCAGATGTCATATCAAAGCCTCCGTATGGTTGTAGACAAGGCACCAATCCCTCAGGTCCAAGGACTGCCTGAACCAAGGTTATCTGTGGGATAAAATAATGGAAACACAAGATGACAGCATGAACACTGCGAGCTCCTCAGCGGGACTGGCGGCTTGCCTTTGCCAGTGGCACAGAAGACCTTAGATGGCTCTTTACAGTTATCAGGTACATGAAAGATTAATCCTGACTTTCTTAGAAGAACATTTCTTCTCTGTAGCTCGTCCAGCCATGTTACTTTGAAGATTAAAGACATTCTTCAAAGAGATATTGTTTCAAGGGACAAAGGACGTTTTAGGCCCACACTAGGAACAAGGGCTTGATTGTAGGACAGCTCATGGATTCACGGAGTGGTGTGTGGGGTAGGAGGTTGTGTCTGGAAGGTCACTGGTTCACATCCCATGGCAGACAGAGTAACCATAATCATATCACTGCTCCAGAGCACCAAATAAATGGCGAACCCTGTGTTTTGACCCCAAGGTTTGTTCACATCCAGGTGTCTCACAGGAGAACAAGGTGAGATACGCAAAGGTTGAAATATAAATGAATGACTCCAGACCAATAGTGACATGCCATGATTTTGTCTGGAGTGTTTCATTTCTCAGCTCAGCACAGAGAAGCAATAAACCCAGATCCAGAACATCAAATGGACAATCAGAATAACTAATCATATCAGTTCAGCAACTTGACCATCGAGGGCTAGGAAAGTTCCCTCCACCTCCAAGCCAAGCTGCACACTCCTGTTTCTGGTTAACCACTCCACCCAAACCTTTCTCCCTGCCAATATCTGTGGCTTCACCCCTGCAACCCAGCACGCAAATACCTCACATATCCCAGAGACCAAAACCATCTCCAGCAACCCAGGAGAAAACTAACTTCCTCCCAGTTCTCCAAAGTCCCCCATATGGGGGCTTTTCCAAATCTCCCCCTTTATCTTTTTCCCCCTTCCCCGGCATATATCAAATGACAGCACCCACACCTCCAAGGAACACCCTACAAAATTAGACACTGAATTATAATTCCGATGCTATATTAAGGGCTCCAGAAGATAATGTTGTGAAAATCTGACAGTGTAGCTAGAAAATGGGCCACATCAGCATCCCATCAGCATCATATCAGCACTGTTTGCAGCTTTCTGAGATCCTACAAAATACACCGCCCCCTAAAAAAGGAAATATTTTGAATCCTTCCTGCAGTTTTCTTCAGTTTAAAACTTTCTTTTATTCACAGGCAAAGAGGGATGCTACAGGTTTTGGAAATTTTGCTAAGTACAGCTGGAATAATCCTGATATACTGAAAGCTTACAGGTGAAATTCTACCCCTCAAAGGCTGGCATCAAATCAAATTATCCTAAATAATATTTTACATAAAATAATATATATAAGAAAATGTAATGAAAAAGTAGCTAACTGCAGAACCGCAGCATATATCCTTGGCAGTGATCGTTATTTATAAGTAATCAAGTACTTTTTTGCGTTTGGCTTATTGTTTTTTTTTAACTTGCCAAGGTAAGAATTAAATGCACAACTCAGAGATATAGTTTGACTGGGAAATTATTAGGTACAGATTTACATTAACTGCACATTCATAAGGCCTTATGCACACATTATGAATGTGTACCGAATATTCCACGCATACATTGTAAAGGCGTTATGAAGGTGCACTGAATGTTCTATGAATGCTTTATGAAGGTGCACTGAATGTTCTATGCATACATTATAAAGGCATTATGAAGGTGCACCGAATGTCCTATGAATGCATTATGAAGGTGCACCGAATGTTCTATGAATGCATTATGAAGGTGCACCGAATGTTCTATGCCTAAATTATAAAGGCATTATGAAGGTGCATTGAATGTTCTATGAATGCATAAAAAAGTTGCAGTTAACGTAAAACCTTTCCCTATATTATGGACCGGCTTGTCATCTCCCCCCTGCTCCCCATTTGTGTCTCAAATTTTACTGTATTTGACTCTCCCTGCCGGCCCCTGGAGGATGGGCTCCCAAGGTTTCTTCCTTCTCGGGAGTTTTTCCTTGCCACTGTCCCCTATGGCTTACTCACTGGGGGCTTCGGGTGGGGATGCTGTAAAGCACTTTGAGACGATGTAATGTTGTGATAATGCGCTATACAAATAAATAAATTTGTTTGTTTGTTTGTTTGGATCCGCAGTGCAGTGGGGGTCAGTGCCACCAGAATAGGAGCAGTTTAGCTAATGAGATGCTATATGCATAACCTCTTGTTTACAACTATTGTTTTTTCCTTCCAATTTATTTTCTTTGAGAAATCCAGCAATTAAAAGGGCCCTGCTTAGCAGCCATCTTTCCCACATGCTTCCACTCCTGTGTTTATGTGTTTATTTCTGTGTGTGATGGGGATGAAGGCCAGGGCAGCCGGGGGGGGGGGGCTTATGACACAGTTTCTCTGTCATCAGCTTTGACGGACAGGGAAATGGCATATTTCACGATGTCTTCCAACCACTGGGTAGAGTCTGCTTGGATGTGTAGCCATGCGGCTCCATGTACGCGCATGTGTCACTCAGGAGGTGGCGACAGCCTGGGCTCTGAAATTAAAGGGCAGTAATCTGACAGTACCCAGAATGTGACAGACAAAGTAGATGCGGATGACTCCTCCAGATAAGTCTAAAACCATAAATAAACCCCACTAAAGCTGCTGTTATAAACACATACACAGCTATAGCACAGGCATACTCTCTGAATTCTTAATTCTTCCACAAAATCAGGTAGTCGGCTGTTCTTTTGCATCTGGCTCATAGGTCGATTTGCCGAAGACCCTATCCTAGCTTAAATCCATTTCCCTAAATCATTTCCTCTGTGAATTGTTTATAGTTAAGCATGCATCAGGCGTCGATCCCGACTGGGTAATAATAGCATGTTTACAACGAGTGAAATTGAGCGTGCGGCAGAATTCCAATGTGGCGATCCCGGAATCGCTGGCCTTCCCTATTATCTATTTATCAGAGCAGACAGATGAGTCTTTGTGGGCTTTTCTGCACATATAAAAATGGACACGCTTGTCTGTTCCTGAATGGCTTGTCTGTATCGATGAATTATACATCAACAGTATGGCTGACAAGCAGGAGCTTCCCCGTTTCAGCGTAGGGTGAGAACGTCTCTCTCATGGTGCGCCGGCCCTCATGGCTGCCAGGAAAAAGAGAAGCACAGTGAGCAGGCTTTGGATGGAGTTCACTCTGCTTAGGTGCCGAAAGATCACATGACTAAAAGCTCAGAGCTGGCCTTTTACTCGTCCCCGCTGTAGACGGAGATGCGAGGAATACAAAGCAAACACATCTGCTTTTGTGGATGGTAAAGCCAATGAATTCCATCAATTACTAGCAACTTTAATAATAATTAAAAGCTACAGCAACAGGATTAGCACTGCAGTTAGAAGTCAAAATGACCACAGGGATTTGGGTTCAGCAGACACCTTTTGCTGGAAGCCAGGGTAACGTTTTGGGATGAAACTAAAGCTAGCAGACATCCCAAAAGCAGCTGGGGTTAAAGGCCTTGCTATCATGTGACACGATAACTTTGCCAGGAAACAGATTTAAACCAACAACCATCTGGACCCAAGCACAGACTCCTAACCCACTGAGGTACACACCAGTCACTCTTTAGCAGAGGTTACGAGTTCGTAAAAGCAGAAGCTCTTGTAATTAATTTTATAGGTTATTTAAATATATAATATGCATAGTGCAGGGCAAGTACTATTGTAATTAATCAGATTTTCCTCAAAATATACAGCTGTCCAAATATGTAAAAGACCCTTTTAAATAGCAAATGAATAAGAGAAGCGGCAAAAGAAAACCCTGCTTCAAAACATATTTTTTATGAGAAAACTACTTGCTGGGACCAGATGTAGAGTAACAAAGTATTTCATACCATGAACACCTGCCCTGCACATTAATAACACTGTGATGTCCTGAGAAAGAGGGCGTAGGGTGAACAGCTTTCCTGCTCAGAAACCCTGAAGATCCTTGGAGAACAAGTGGTGGAAATAGGAGATCCCTGACCTTTGACCTCTGAACTATCACACAGCTGCACAGTGTTATGACATCTCAGAGGATGGGGCTGCTAGAGCTGGCCAACCTGCGAGGGAGAATCAGACAATGGCCAGGTTTATGAGAAAAGCTAAGGCAGGAATCATTGTCTCTCTCTAAATGAATAAATCCCACATCTGTGTCTGCGTTTTTTTCTTTTTGGCTCAACAGCTGGAGTACGAAATATAGCTGAAGGCTACATGTTACAGTTAGCTGCTTCTACAATACGGTTCTGTTTATTTCATCGTGCAAAACGACCTCAGCTCTGCCCAGTTGCATTCATAAGCAAGTTCAACTTGCTAATGAGCCCCACAGTTTGTACAGAATGTCTCTTTCTTGGTGTGTTTTGTCCAGACAGTAACCAAAACACGGGAACAGTAATAAATCTCACTTTGAAAAAAAAATGTGCCACAAAATTCCAGTTCTTCCTACGCTGGGGCCCTTAGTTACACTGCAGGAAGTATTTCGTATTATCATATAAGCAAAGCTAGAACAGATCATCTTTACTTAAAATGAGGATGAGTTTCCCAGTATGAAATCTTTCCTCACTCTGTTGAACAATGAAGACAGATTTATTGACAGTGAGGCCGAGTTCGGATACAATGCAGGGAGGACAAAACATCTGTTAGCCTGGACTCTGTGGCACCACCCAATCCTCCACACCTCCTCAGTGATTGTTGTCTGCATAACCTCTGACCTCTAAGGATATGTGATTTGGATATTCACACACGAACATCTTGGTCTTTTCTCACTAGATTTAACAAGGAAATGGTGATTCTCTGTGAAGTATTTGAAGGTGATGCTGAGAGCTTATGTGACCTATGTTTAGGTTTCACTAATGGCTTTGTGATAAAAGGGAATTTAATTTGTTCATTTTGAATGATGTGTGTTTGTAGTGGTTTCACAGGCTAACTATAATGGACCACAATATTGAAAAATTACAGTTTTATCATGTGACATGATAAGGGTTATTACTTGCTTGCAGGTATGTCATTGTTAATCCCTAGCTGGTGGTTTAAAACAAACAGTTTGGCTCCTTCCCATTAAATGTCAGCTTCCCATCTGATGGTACAACATCAGTGCCGGGGCCTATTAAATGACTGTACTCATAAACAGACAAATAACCAAAGTACAATGACGCTTCTGGGAATTTCTGCAGCAGCTGGCCCTGCAGATATAAAAATCACATCATCCACCACATCTCGATATGAAAACCTTCTGCTGCAAGAGCACAGGCAGGCAGAGCTGATCAGGCGGCTGCGTGGGAGCTCATAATGAGCCCTGCTACAGCAAAGGCCTGAGGCACCGCAACACTGCAGGTGTTTAATGGCTGTGCTCTCTTACTGGCCGACGCTGGCCTGGTCTCCACCTCCAGGTACAAGTAGCTGACTATCTGCAGGTGTTTAATGGCTGTGCTCTTTCACTGGCCGACGCTGGTCTGCTCACCACCTGCAGTTACGAGTAGCTGACTATCTGCAGGTGTTTAATGGCTGTGCTCTTTCACTGGCTGACGCTGGTCTGCTCACCACCTGCAGTTACGAGTAGCTGACTATCTGCATGTGTTTAATGGCTGTGCTCTTTCACTGGCCGACGCTGGTCTGCTCACCACCTGCAGTTACGAGTAGCTGACTAGCTACTTACCATTCAGCACTGTGACGCACCTCAGCGTGTGGGAACTAAAAAAAACACTATAAGCAGCGTGTATGTATACATCCTAACATGCCTTAACAGCTTTAATATACATCAAACAATGTATGATTATACGATTGTAACATTTACTAGTAACATTTATACCACGTCGGTAAATACTATTACTATTACTATACTATTCTTATTGGTCTAGACATGTCTTATGAATGTTGATTATTTTCACATCAAGCCACATTACACCAAGTTGCCATTGATTATTTTCAAATACCTTAAGTGGTACATCCCTTACATATTACAGTTGTCACATCTTGTCCATTGAAATTACAGCAATGCTTTAAGAAATGTTAAGCTAAACTTAAATGCTGCTTGTAAATGTTCTATGAAGGTGATAAATCCTTTATTTTCCATTTGCTAAGGTACATTGGAATTCTTCTTTTCACATACCCCATCTGGCTCTCCATAGCTTGGGGGAGGGGGTCAGCCAGTGTGCCAGCCCCCTAGTGCTTGGAGTTATAGGCTTTGCTCAAGGGCTAAGGACATGTGATTGGTCAGCTGAGGCCAGGGCTTGAACCCTTCTGATCATAGGCCCAATGAGCCACTCACTGCCACCCAGAAAGGAAGCCTGGATGGCACAGCTGCCTGCTTAGCCCATTAAGCCATGCAGCAGCCTGGGTTAATGTAACATTACCCAATATTCTGGGGACCCTCTATAGGAACTTTTTCCAGGACCAGAACCTTTTTCAAGAACCAGGAACTTTTGTCACTCGGCCCGATTGTAGTCCCTGAACCTTTGTTTAGTCACTACTTTTCAATTGTCAGAGAACTACTGGGCTTATATCAATAAACTTTGCTCATTGGTTGACCACAAGTACCAGCGCTAACTTGGAAAATTCCATTGATAACCAATATTTTATTTCTGCATAATATTGCCACTGCTTGTGGTGAAATTTGCCAGCACTTACGAGTGGAATAATGGTACGTTGTTTTTATTCTGTAGAAGTTTGATTTTGTGCACCAGGGGCACTGGATAGATGGCTGACCCTGTGCTTGGACCCAAGCTTCTTTATGTGTGTGTGTGTGTCTTAAGAAAAAGGAGAGCAAAATAGGAAAAGCAAGAAAAACATTTTCAAATGTACCTGTACTAGAGCAAATAAGGCTTCATTCATATCTCATTCATATGCCCTGTATCAGAGACCTGTATCAACTCTGTATCAGTGCTCTGTATCAGTGCCCTATATCAGTGCCTGTATCAGTGCTCTGTATCAGTGCCCTTTATCAGTTCCCTGTATCAGTGCTCTGTATTAGTGCCCTGTATCAACCCTGTATCAGTGCCCTGTATCAGTACTCTGTATTAGTGCCCTGTATCAACCCTGTATCAGTGCCCTGTATCAGTACTCTGTATTAGTGCCCTTTACCAGTGCCCTGTATCAGTGCCCTGTATCAGTGCTCTGTATCAGTGCCCGTTATCAGTGCTCTGTATCAGTGCTCTGTATCAGTGCCCTTTATCAGTGCTCTGTATCAGTGCTCTGTATCAGTGCCCTGTATCAGTGCCCTGTATCAACTCTGTATCAGTGCTCTGTATCAGTGCCCTTTATCAGTGCCCTGTATCAGTACTCTGTATCAGTGCCCTGTATCACTACTCTGTATCAGTGCTCTGTATCAGTGCCCTTTATCAGTGCCCTGTATCAGTACTCTGTATCAGTGCTCTGTATCAGTGCTCTGTATCAGTGCCCTTTATCAGTGCCCTGTATCAACTCCGTATCAGTGCTCTGTATCAGTGCCCTGTAGCAGTACTCTGTATCAGTACTATGTATCAGTGCTCTGTATCAGTGCCCTTTATCAGTGCCCTGTATCAGTGCCCTTTATCAGTGCCCTGTATCAGTGCCCTTTATCAGTGCCCTGTATCAGTGCTCTGTATCAGTACTCTGTATCAGTACTCTGTATCAGTGCCCTTTATCAGTGCCCTGTATCAACTCTGTATCAGTGCTCTGTATCAGTGCCCTTTATCAGTGCCTGTATCAGTACTCTGTATTAGTGCCCTTTATCAGTGCCTGTATCAGTGCTCTGTATTAGTGCCCTGTATCAGTGCTCTGTATCAGTGCCCTGTATCAGTACTCTGTATCAGTACTCTGTATCAGTGCCCTTTATCAGTGCCCTGTATCAACTCTGTATCAGTGCTCTGTATCAGTGCCCTTTATCAGTGCCTGTATCAGTACTCTGTATTAGTGCCCTTTATCAGTGCCTGTATCAGTGCTCTGTATTAGTGCCCTTTATCAGTGCCCTGTATCAGTGCTCTGTATTAGTGCCCTGTATCAACCCTGTATCAATGCCCTGTATCAGTACTCTGTATCAGTGCCCTTTATTAGTGCCTGTATCAGTGCTCTGTATTAGTGCCCTTTATCAGTGCCCTGTATCAACCCTGTATCAGTACTCTGTATCAGTGCCCTGTATCAGTACTCTGTATCAGTGGCCTTTATCGGTGCCCTGTATCAGTGCCCTTTATCAGTGCCCTGTATCAACCCTGTATCAGTACTCTGTATCAGTGCC
>JAOYFF010000128.1:14187569-14198371 GCA_025773925.1 Cryptomyrus ogoouensis
AGTGAGCAGGGGATAGTGAGCGGGGGATAGTGAGCAGGGGATAGTGAGCGGGGGATAGTGAGCAGGGGATAGTGAGCGGGGGATAGAGCTAAGCTCTCCTTAAAGCTTTCATAAGCAGTATTGGAGAAAACCACAGTACCACGGCCGGATCTAAAAGTGGGCAGGGGTGGGCAATACCCACCCAAATTTCTGCTCTGCAAACCCAACTGGTCAGCTTTAGCCTGCGCCACCTGAATCTGCCAATCATGTTTATTTCATTCATCGCACCAGATATTTTTCTGCGGAGCACTTGTAGTCACCTGTGCAAGTAGAAGAGGAATGTTACCTTATTGTCATTAAAGCTCCTTCCTGTTAAAATGTTCCTCTCATGAAGCAATCTCAGAGGATAAAAAGTAGTGTCTTCATGCTTCATTTTACTTTAATCCACTCTAGAACAGTGTATCACAGCCTCTCCAACCAAGCAGCCCACACATTCAGGACCTGACTTGTTGCAATACGTGTAGCAATGTTCCTGCATCTCTTCTGGATCTGGCCTGATGCTCTCCTCCCATTGCAGCATTATCTTGTCCATGGAAACCTATTTGATCTACTGCACAATAAACACAGTGTGCAGGGTGGTTGATAGTGGCAGTGGATCAGCATAACAAAATGCTCTGTCACTTCGCTAATGATCAATAATCTGTAATCACTCTCTGGTGTTGTTAAATTTTGTAGGAAATTCAAATGGTAGCTATAATCACCTTAATTTAATACAATAAAATATTTAGTGACTGGTGTTAAAAAAACAAGCAAAGTGAAACGTATGTAATATGGGCTGCTGTTTTAGGCTCGTATGAGTGTATGCATCCTGCAGACACTGGGCCAGACTAGTTGGCAAAATGCCAGTACGGTAACCAGAGGGTCTTACTTTCAAACCAGACAATGAATGTTTCTCAAAACATTTCACATACATACAAGAAGGTGAGGTAACAAATTTGAAACACAGACACAATACGGCCTGCCGAAATAGCTGGGATTAAGGATGCTGTGGGATTGGTCAGCACAGGGTTTGTCTATTGCTGGACTGCGGACTTCAGGCAAACACAGCTTTGCCCACGATGGTGCCACAGGGACACGAATCCAATCGCCGGCCAGGAAAATTCTCCAGTCGGCAAAGACTTTCAGTTTGCAGTCCATTCATGATGTTGTATTAAATAGTCTGAATGGAGAAGGAAATAAGGGAATCTTAAGTATGGTGCCACTAAGTAAAAAATAATGAGGTGAATAATAAGATGGCCCCCACAGGTAAATTCACAGAATGATGTACAGAGGGCCCAGGCCGCCACATGATAAATTCACCGAGGCCCCTCCCCCTTCGTCAGAATGAGGTACAGAGGGCCCCGGGCTGCCACACAATAATTCACCGAGGCCCCTCCCCCTCCAGTCAGAATGATGTACAGAGGGCCCTGGGCCACCACACGATAAATTAACCGAGGCCCCTCCCCCTTCGTCAGAATGCGGTACAGAGGGCCCCGGGCTGCCACACGATAAATTCACAGAGGCCCCTCCCCCTCCGGTCAGAATGATGTACAGAGGGCCCCGGGCTGCCACACGATAAATTCACAGAGGCCCCTCCCCCTCCGGTCAGAATGAGGTACAGAGGGCCCCGGGCTGCCACACGATAAATTCACAGAGGCCCCTCCCCCTCCGGTCAGAATGAGGTACAGAGGGCCCCGGGCTGCCACACGATAAATTCACAGAGGCCCCTCCCCCTCCAGTCAGAATGATGTACAGAGAGCTGGAGATAAATTCACCGAGGCCGAGCTTGAGAAATACTGTGTTAGAATACCATGGAATGTGGCTTTTTGTGAAGAAAACAGCATTAATACCCCATTTTATATCAGCATGCCATTTCAGGTCTGAAAGCCTGTAACCACCTGCACATCTCACCCCAAGGCCTGGGCCCCCTCCACCTGCCTAGTGTAGAGCAGCCCATAATACTCAGCATGTCAGCAGCGGTAGGATTGTGTTCAAAGACCTTGGCTCGTTACAAAAACGGTGTCCCCTTTCAGCTTAGCTGAACTTCCATCATTTAAATTCCAGGCGCCGTGACTCAGAGGCTACGTAAACGTGTCCCAGCACAGACTGCCACTTCCCTAGGGAGCACAACGCCCAACCCAAACTCTGCCATTAAAATACCCCAGAGTATAATGATGTATGACACCTTGTATAAAAGCCTCAGCTAAACAACTAAACCTAGCTTCAGCTAAGCAGCTAGGCAGAGTCTCCAAGGCTTGCCATGACGTACGCTTTGGACCACCCTCCAAATGTTTCTTCTACTAGGTTTTGAAGTCTCAAAAAGCTTTAAATATTTCATCGACCAGGGCGAAAGCTGAAAGGTGACGTGACCTTTACACTCAACTGCATTCAGACCACAGGAGAATGAAGCCCTGAGTTTTCTGTCAATGACAGTGTTACTGTACTCTCTACGGAATTTTGCCCCCATGCACCCACCCTTAAACATCACTATTTTAGCCAGCCAACCAAAAACAAACCATTGCTTAAAGGATCAAAGCAGGATACAGAGCAATAACAAGACCATTTTGAGCCAAAATTTGCTTAAATCAGTTTTCCATGGGCTCTAAAACAGTTCTTTTTAAAATGATGCCTCCCAAGTCACTTGTCATCATCATGGCAGCATTTCTGTCTCAATGCATAGAATATGTTCCATATTTACTCAATGCATACAATATGTTCCATCTTTACTTCCAATACTACGAGACCAAATATTTTAAATTTATGCCGATGATTTACGCATGATTTGCCTTCAATCCAACGACAGGAGTGAAAGGAAGACAAACTGCCAAAGGCTTTTCTGTGCTACACTAACTAGGAAACAACATTTCAATAAAAAAGCACAAAAATGTGCATATAACTAGCTTTCTGTTTGAACTTTTTTTTTACCGAAATGCTCGTTAAGGACAGAATCTCTCATAAAGGGGCACGTGAGAGGGGGCCAAAGCAGCTGGCTCTCCCTGAGCCCCCCCTTAACATGGCCGAAACACAGGGAATGCAGCCAAAGGGCTAAAAAGTGGCTTGGGCCCCCCTCCTCTTCCAGCAGGACGGCGGAGACGAGAAGGGCAGGCACAAGAAAATGAATAGATATATGCCTTCAGCAGGGCGTCAATCAGTAGAGGTTTCTGGAAGGTTCCCTTGCTCCCAGTTAGCATGTTTTTGTGTAACAGCCTGATGGCCGCCATTTGGCAGGCACAGCGCCCCCTACATGCACACAGCAGCAGGCAGGGCCATTGACTGTGAGAGTAAGAATGGCTTCTCAGCAGGAAAAGGCCCCTGAGTGCCTCTCCTTGCTTTCACTGCAGGCCATGTAGGGGGCCTGCACCCGGTAAGAGTGACGGACAGTGTTCGCCCACCACGGGGCACGCCCACACCTCTGCTGTGTGGCACCCTTCCATTTAAATGCAAATGAATGCAATGCCAGGGCCTAACAGCCTGGAGGCAGGTGAACGAAGCGGCCCCAGATTCCAAAAGGGCCTCGTCTCCCTCTCGTCTCCCTCCTCCGCCTCCCCCGAAACGATTCGCCTGAAAGACGCTACTTATTATGCAGAGCACGGTCCCGACACCCTTCTTCAATGAGGAGAATCAAATCGCCTATTCAGCCAGCTTTTAACTCCAAAACAAAGAATAAACAGAGCTGAACGTAAAAGGGTTCCGAACTGACAACACGGCCCTTTTTTAGGGACATGAAAGGAAATGACGCTGTAAGCCAGAGCGGACGCACCATCCTCCAGTGGCCACAACAATATTCTTCGCATTATTATTCATAGTGTCCACAAAGAACACAGACAGTTCAGACGGCTTCATTTACGAATCTCCATGGTCCATGTAAAACAGCAGCTTGGAGCTGAGTGATATCTATGTCCAAAGAATGACTGTGGTCCAAAAAAAACATGCAATTTTTACCATATAATAGTCATATCACTTCATACTGTAGCTCTGCACACAGTACAGTAGGCTGTACTTTATATTTTACATAGTACAGCTGAAAAATGAGGGCAAAAAAGAAGAAACTGCAAAATCCATTTCAGTCATACAATTACTTGCACGCTAAACTCCCTACTTTTTCATAATTTATGCTTTTTACGCTTCTTTCATTTAAGGTAACTAATGATTTCCACTCTCAGCAATTAGAAGCAACCAGAGAAGCAGGACTAGTTTGCTCAGACGATGTCACCATGTGAGGCACAGCCACCGGAATGGAGCGAAGGCCTCTGGCCCAACGACAGGAGCAGTTTCTGCGTGTCCCCAACATTCCAATATCATGACGTATGTCCGCACTCAGGGATGTGCTCCCAAAATGCCACCCTACACTTACGGCAGGAGCCAGAGAAAACACTGGTCACAGATGTTTCCTAATTGTCTGCTAATTCGAATCTGCCGGACTGTTGAAAAGATCCTTCAGCAAGGAGCAGAAAAATACTGACAATAGTAATAGGTCTGGTATTTCCAATTAATGTCACTCTTGAAAAGAATTACTTAGCTGTTCAAAATCTAACTGTAGTAGAATCTCCCAAGATGATTAAGTTACCACAGTGAGTAGGCTGAAACTGATTACCTTATATTAGTATACAGATTACGCCTTCAGAAACTAGACTGTGCTGCCTCTAGGTCACACCAGTTTCAAACACTCCTTTGAAACACTGTTGGCATTATACTGCTGAAATGCACCAGAGATAATTGAGTAGTCAATAATGACTGTATCAGGATGTATATGTAATTTGGGTTGCAGGGGGTCCAGAGCCAATCCTGGAGGCTATGGGTACGAGGCAGGGAACAACCCATCAGAGGGCACAGTCGCACACCATTCACTCACACATGCACACTGCGGACAATTTGGTAACTGCAGTCAACCTTAGCATGTTTTTGGACTGGGCCACGGGGGAACCAGTGTACCTGGAGGAAACCCTATAACGACATGGAGAGAACATGCGAACTCCACACACATGGAGCCGTGGAGGAGTCTCAAACCCTGGTCCCAGCGGTAACCAGTGATGCCCCTGACCAAAAAACCAAATCACTAAAATTATCTATACACAAGAAATCACATTATTACCACTCATTAATTTATGCAGCTGAATGTTTTATTGATGTTTTTATTCCTTTATAAATAATTCCAACACAAGGATTCACATTATAAACACAGATTGCATTGACTAATATTATATTCCAGAACTGAAATTTAAAACGGCTTATAAGGATCAAAACGTTTGGAACACAATCATTCCTATATAAATACTGTTTAAATAACTTGCTTATAGTAATGAAGTAGTCTGCATACAGTGCTCATTTTGGGTCTTTTTATACATTACAACATGCCTCTGCTTCTGGATAGCTACCTGAGGGTAATTCTGCATACACAGAAAACCTGATGGCATTTTCTCTCAATGACAAATATAGATTCATCAAAGCTCACAATAAACTGCCTAAAACTACCCACCGAGATGCAACAACAAATCTACAAAAAGATTTTATGCACAATATTGTGCTGTATTGAAGCACAGAGTAGACAGGGTGGTGACTGAAAATGAGGACAACCGGACTGACACGGAGCTGTAAAGGGACCCCACAGCAGCAACGACACGAAAGCCATGAAAAACAGGAAAACACAGGGAAGTTACACTGAGGACGGTAAGGCACACACGCGACTGGTAATTAATTTTATGTACAGTACAGTCCTGTATTACAGCATATTTGAATTATACATAGTTCAGTAATTTAATTTGTACAGTACTGTAATTTGAAAAGTGTTTGAAACAACTGTCCTGTATTTTGAAAGAGTCAATAAAATTCTGGAAATAGTGATGTTGTCTGTTTTATTACCTTATATTCATGTAATAAATATACAAATGTCAATCAGACGGTAACCTGCCTGAGACATAAAGAAAAAGAAAAAAAATATTGGTTATAATGAACATCCACTTATATTGATCTATTTCACCCAGACGGACATGATCACTATAAGCGGATTCCACTGTATCCACCTACTGGATTTTAGCATTTTAGTACTTTTAGCATTTTAGCAATACTGCATCGTGTGAGTAGTGATCCCACCCACTGTCCACAATCAATTAGCTGACAAAAATGCTTTGCACTGCATCGCACATATCTTTAAATGGTATATATTAAGATGAGTATTTGTGTGTTTATGTTAATTGTAAATGTCATACCTGTGTATTGTGTGTGTTTTGTTAGCATGTAACCTTGTCATGTAAATTGTTGGCTTCTCTGTCTGTGCCACTGCTAGTATTAAACATATAGTGGCTACCAATAGAGTAACTTTCATTTTAAAGAGCTGTCATATCCTGTATTAAAAGGACTCAACCACTTGCCACAATACATTTTTTGCATTTTTTTTTTGTCGGTCTGCTGCATCGAAAACATTCTGCACCGTCTAGGGTGGTTTATACTAATTACTATCTATCCATTCCCCCCTAAATAATACATTTTGTTTATTGGAATGATTGCTGTTTAATACTTTCATTGTAATGTGATTGCCCGTGGTTGTTGTCTAACAGTGATATGGTTAACTTCTCGTATGTTGTCAAATAAAATTATTTTTCTTCATAAAGGTAAGATTTGGTATTCCGAAAAGTTGTTTCCAAAAATAGTTGCTGTAAAAGTGGGGGGGCGGGGGGTCATGTTATAATCAGCATCATCTTATATTTGGGCCAAAATGGTAGTAAGGAGGCAAAAGGTGTTTCTTCGCACCAATTTTACGTCATTCCATTGCCAGGGACCAGTTCCAATACTAAGAACAGAAGTACAGATATGGCAAAATGTTTTACCGTGATATTTTTTTCATATTGGCTGATATCAATAATTATCATGATATAATTCATAAATCATTATTTGCAGTAAGAAATCCTTTATTCTGAGGCTACATTTATGCTTAAAATTCCATTAGGATTCCCCTTAAACAGAATATGTAAAAGATGAGTAACTGAATGGGCTGCAAACTGAAATGGAATCATTTTAATAAACCATATAATAATATCTTTTTTTGTAGGGTATAACACTAGTTACACATCCGGCTGTTATTCATCTGTCAATCCTGCATTGATCAGTTCTGTTACTTGTGTATCTGGCAGTCTGACAGTAAGAATTAAGAATGAAAATGCCCTACATTGGCTTTGTTTGTAGGTAGACCTATGTAGTTCCAAGTCAGACCCCATTTATTTCCTGAATCACTTCAAAGGTCAATGAGTCTTGTGTTCTGAGATGCCCCTCTTTTGTGGCTTTCTTGTTAGCTTTAACAAGCCAGGCTATTCTTCTCTCATGAAGTTTCTTCAGCAGCAGAAAAGGCCCTGACTGGAAACTTTTTGTTCATTACATCATTCTCTGGAAACTCTAGACCATAGGGGTGGGCAGTACGCCGGTATCATAGCTATTACTGGTGTGATTGTGTGCTCCGAAATGGATTTGCACTATACCATTAATACTGCGATAAGTCAACAGTCTAATTTTATTTTCTTCCAGCCTTCAGTTGAAATCTGAATATTTGTTCTTATATAGTACATGTAACCGGTTTACCTGCATTGTGTGAATTTACTGTTAAATATACCCTATGCCATGTCCGGATAGCACATTAACATATTCAAAAACAGATTTCAAACATATTTTGTGTAATTATACACATTAAACAATAATAAAATGGTTACATATATTCATAATAATAAATTAATAAGTAAGACATATTAGCTAAATCTGCATATATATGACTTCATGCAAGGTGTGCGGTAAAAGGCACAACTACCCAATTAACACTATAACCACCGTTTCCCAATGAATGTTAAACTCCTTTAACCTCCAAGCGAGATGTACTTTGGCGTATGCAGCCCCTATGTTTGTGCTAATATACCATTAGTAGCGGCGAAGCAGCGAATCTAACAGCCTCAACCAAAAAGCTGTAATGTTCCTAACAAAGTGAATGGTCTGTCCCGATAATCGTACAGTTGACAAGTTCTCAGACGCAGTATGTTTTTTATGAAATGTTGGATAAATGGACATAGTTTATTGGTGATTTCATGTTTATGAAGTTTGTGTTTTTTGATCAACTGTATAAATGTTATTTTTTATACAAATCAATGCAGGTGAAACAATTAAAAATGTTCATTTTCAGGATTGCCATCTCATGCATCTGTTGTGATACGCTTTCAGACTCATGCTCACACAGGAAATCTTGGCAATCCTGCAAATCTATATCATTATAATAAAAACCTAAAATTAGTGACATCAAAAATGCTGGGGTAGTTTACGAACACTAGAGACCTTTTACAAGGTAATGAAACTTTTACATATATGTAAATGCAGGTGCATATGTGTGCAGACTTGTCTCGAATTGAAAATCTCACTACAACCAACTGACCAAAGTTGGCAACCCTGCATTTTATTTTAAATGAACTGTAAAATGCGCTGTTTTCGGCTGAAAAGGCTTATCTTTCATTTTGCGTTGTTACTCCGACAATTATGAAATGAATATGAGAAAACATCACTTATGTCAGTTTTGATATATTTTTAAAGTAACACCACCCATACCCAACTGTAATAGTGATTAAAGTGTATGCACAAAATATATTTTTAAGATTTACTTAAAGGGACATGCTACTCCCAAAAAGTAATACTATGATATAATACGTTCACCATCCAAAAAGTGAAAAATACCATGATAATAATTTTAGGTCATATCGCCTACCCCTACTCAAGCCACTGTTGTGTGCGAAAATCTCAGGAGAGTGACTGTTTCTGAGAGGCCTGAACCACCACGTTTGACACTAATAATCACACCACATTGAAAATCAATAAAATCTGGTATCTTAACCATTCTACTGTTTAGTCAGTAAATGGCCATCTCGCCCCTTGCAGATTGTATGTATTCAGATGCAGCCACATGACGGATGTTTGTAGGGTCAGGCTGTTTGTGCTAACAAGCAGCTGTTCCTAATGAGCTGGCCACTGAGTGCATGATTTCAAACAGCAATAAGTAACCAAAATGACATGATCCAATTCCAACATGGAATCTCATCATCAGTGGACTTTACTGTTGCCCCAAGGGAATGAAAATGTCAGTGTTACTGTTAACCAGGCTTCAGACAGAAAGAGCCACAGCCCACAGCCCTCCCCCGGAAAAGGGGGGTGCTGCGGAACGCGAGTGTTTCTGCAACTGAAACGGGCAAATAAACCACATGTAATACACCATTCTCTACGTCACAGGTAGCGAACAGCCAGTGATTAAGGCTGTAGCAGGGCTAAGAGCGAATGGGAGAATGCAGCTGCTGAGCAATGCGTGATGATTCAGAGGATCCACATACGCTCGTGATGCATGTAACCTTCAATTAGAGCCCAAAATCTTCTAATGGACACTAATAAGTGACCCAGCTGTAAGAGGATGATCAGCAACACCATACTTGAGTTGAACCTGTAGCCTCGCGTCGCAGGTGACTCCTTTCTTTGACGTAGCTAAGCAACTGTTCTGCCCCTGTTGTGTCCTAACATTGAGGTTCTGGGTGGCTCCAGCTACCTATGAAGTTGGACTGAGACACCTGGAGATGCAGAGGTACACTGAGTCACACGCCGGTGTCAGCCAAAATCGCTGACCGAGTCTACAGAGCTCCCGCAGTCATTAAATAAGGATCCACATGCGACATGAGGCTCACATTTAGCTGCCTTCTCTGCCTACTGGAATGAGCATTGGCAGTGTCGCAGGAAGCAGCTGCAGGAATTATTCTTTCACTGCACTTATTGCTGGGTACCGACCTACAGCAAACTTCCCATTCATCAGTGTCTCCAGTTATGGCTTTCCTCTGTCATCTGCTGGGGCCTCCTCAGTTATTGATCCTGCCTTCCCTCAGTCTCTTTATTCTTTATGGTTCACACTGACTGCCTACGTTACACAAGGTTCGCTTTAACCCCACACTCAGGGATGTTCCTGCAAAATATGGCTTGCCTCGAGAGCACAAATGAACATAAACATACCAGCAATTTTGTGCTGTTATTAAAAGAGAGTCACTAATCATTTACAGTTTGCCTCAGAGGTCTGTCTTAATGGTTAATTTGTCATAACGAATCACGTCTGACAAATTATTTCATAAAAGTGTATGAATAAGGAAAAAAAAGACACACTCTCAAGTGTGTGCTTAATGCAGATTTGCAGTTTGACCACGAGATTGAATCTGACTGATTAATAAATCTCAAGAACCCCCATTTTCACTTGCAATAGGCAATGAAAGTCAGAGCAAAATGAAACACTTCTTTAAATGCCTTATTCAAGATGAAGGGCGAGGCTTGAAGTGGAGGATTAAATTATCTTTCATAAAAAATGGATAATCAGAAAAGGAATGCATACCAAAGGGCAGGGATGCCCAATCTTCTCCTGAAACAGACCGACCAACCCAAATCAGGTGCAAGTTCCCACCGCCACCTGACTTGACCTGTCACACCCGCTTCCGTCAGCGATTTCTCAGGTTCGAGACAAATCAGATGGATTGTGTATGTGAGGAAGAATGAGATGAAAGGAGACTGAAGCACCTTCAGGTGGGATCTGATGAAAGTCCCAGGCACACAGGTCCGAGGGGATCCGAAGATAGTCCCAGACACACAGGTCCGAGGGGATCCGAAGAAAGTCCCAGACACACAGGTCCGAGGGGATCCGAAGATAGTCCCAGACACACAGGCAGGGTTCCCGCTGCCGCTCGTCACTCTCGTCATTGACGAAAACGGAACCCATGGTGACGAAGAAAAACGGCATC
>JAOYFF010000128.1:14198471-14219470 GCA_025773925.1 Cryptomyrus ogoouensis
AAGAATTTGATTAGTAGAAGCAAAAATACAAAGAAAAGTGAAGAATTGAAATCAAACTCCAGGGGGAACCCTGCACAGGTCCGAGGGGATCGGAAGATAGTCCCAGACACACAGGTCCGAGGGGATCCGAAGATAGTCCCAGACACACAGGTCCGAGGGGATCCGAAGATAGTCCCAGACACACAGGTCCAAAACAAATGAGGAAGTGAGAATGCTGCTGTGTTTTCAAGCTTTCAGGCTTTTAACATTCTTTAGGGTCAGGGCCTGAATGGGTAAAGGTTGTTCTAGGGGCAAAAGATGCGCAAGACGATACTGGGAAGGTGTTTAACACATTCTGTGTTTAATACACCCCACTGTGATGATTTTATCATCCATATGTGAATAAGCTGAAACAGCAATTTGGTACAGGCCCATTCTGAAGTCCTACAGCTGATCACAGAAAAGCCAAGCAATTCATTCGTCTTGAATATATGTTTAATATATTGATGTAAATCCCATCATATAACGACCTGTAGCCACAGAATCTTCATTCCTGCTGCATATCCGGAGTTGGACGACGTCCTATGTCATCGCAGGTAAGAATTTTGGCATTTGGGGTTATAGCCTGGCAGAGTGTCCCCAGCATAAATACCTCCTTCAGGCCTGTCAGGTGCCCACCAGTTCCCCACTGGCAGCAGGCAGAGACTGAGCACCCCTCCCCCAAAGCACACATCCCCTGCCAGCCTCCCTTTCCTTTCAGTTTAGCACTCGCGGGCCTAAAGTCAGCCTTTCATTAAAGCCGCCACACAGCCAGCCTTGCTGCCTGATAGAAGTGAGCCTTTGTACTGAGAACATCCCCAATCACCAGCCCCCTTCACAGACATAAAACCAAAAATCTTTTCTGGCTATGTCTTAAATTTTTGTGTTTTTCATCCTTGTCACCCAATACTGGATAAATTGTTGTCAAAGGATGAATACATTGATTTATATTTAGATTTAAAACCAATATTTTAGATTTTGTAATTCACATTTTTTTAAATCAGCAATAATAAATAACAACAATACCAACAATAAAACAGCAGGACTGAGGGTTTTTCAAAGAATTACAGATTGTGAGTTTCTGGGAGGGGCTACTGGGGACCCGAGAGCAGCTGAATTTGATGGGATATTAAAAGAAGGTTAATATTCCCACGATACTGATCAAAGACATTATGAATCTCAAAAACGCATGTTTATAGAGATCAGGATTTACTCGCTCCAGATTAAAATGCCCAAGCTTCCAATCTCCTAACTGACATTGGCAGGGAAATACAGCTCCCTTACTGCCCTGTAACCTGGTCCTTGCTGACTCAGATAGCCCATTTGCAGAGGCAAACACCATGCACCACACACCTGCTTCTCATTTTCCTGGCATTGAGTGCGAAATGTCAAGTGGTGTTTGAAGCCCACTGCTGAGGAGAGGGGCAGCTCATAACATAAATCTACTCATAAGGCTTAACCGTGACACCCCCAACACAAATCTCCCCCCCTCTTCTTCACCCTCTTCAAGAGTATCCTAGATAAGGTGACTGTTTCTTTGCATAACTATCACTTTATTAGCTGTACAAAATGTCAAAAACTTCCAGAAAAGCACGCAGTAATAATTAACAGTAACCAAGGTCCCTAAGTGGATAGTAGCAGCATAACAATGAGATCGCTGGGAAGGGATCAGAAAGGAGTGCAGTGTCAGTGCAGAAGCTGCACAGAGGTAATTATTTATTTCGCCCCCATGAATTTACTTCTGCCCCTAATGCCCCATTCAGGTTCTTCTCACCTGCCACCTGACTGTCACTTTCCTGCTGATGCTTTCTGTCGTACACCATCAGCTCCTGGGATAGTGGATTCCCTTCCTGACCTTCTCACAATGCTGGATGATGAATAGGTACAGAGTAACCGGTCATCTTAAAACACTAATGCTTCTACCATAATTCAGCATGTAAGATGGTTTTAATGGAGGATCGGTGGCACTTACACATGCACAGCTATCATAAAAACATCTTAGTCTAATGCAGTGGGTGCATTTCAACTAACCATTATGGTCAAAGCAAACTAATGGACTAAATGTGATTTGGCCCCATGTCCTTTTTGCTCTGTGCTTGCTGCAGAGAATTTAGAAAAAAATACAAAAGCTTAATAACATATTTAGGGAAAACCCTTATCTACGGATTTCTGCTAGTACAACATCATTCATTTATCATATGTTCTTAGACACGCAACTCTAGGGACAGGACATCAGGGTCATTTCTGAGTCTTTGCATCACTTGATTTAACCTAAATAGTTATTCTCAGAAATTTTATTAGCTCTGGGACTTGGTATGTTCTACACAGCATAATATGCAGATTTATAGCATGCGACTTCAATCTGAATTGAATAATGTATTAGATTATAAATCAATTATTAATGCATTCTATCATTATATTACAACCATCTTCACAAGAAACCTTTTAACAAAGAAGGCTGGTGATACTATTTAAAGTTCAAGCGTATTTTGCACACGTTCGCATCTTGTACGCAACTTAATAATTTATTATCATTGATAAAATATAGACCTCAAATAGATTAGCTGCTGGCTGTGCTGCCTGGATGTGTGATATTAGAAATATGAATGGTTTATTAATTTTCATGGGGTCCCTTCATACATGCTTGCTTCAGACATGTCCATACATGTTAGAAAGAATGAAAGATTCACACCTTTTCCTGCAAGCAGGAAACTTGTCATTACCGAGACTGTTTCAGTTTCTGATCCACCTTTTACGTGTGTTTACATGCTATGTGAAGCATCACACATTGTACTGCTTGAAGTGTACATTATGTGCATCATAAAAGACAACAGGCTGATAAGGGAAGTGCGGTTTCACCTTGGAACCTGAATTACTTCAGCAAAATATGCAGATATGTAAATAATTAAACACATCAAATAATAGGGCTTCCTCATCACAGAGAGACAGCCAGACTATTTTATCTCCAGCAGGCAAAGTCATCTGAGAAATGCAGAAACGCAGAAAGAGCACTGCAGTGCAAACAGAAGCACATTCATCTTGATAGCACACTAGGTGACTTGTGCCAGTAGCACAAAGACTGGATCATCATGCAAATATAGTCCTGTTTTTGGAAGACCTTCTTCCCTTGTCCTTTAGCACTAACTAATAAAACTAATAACTGAAATGAACAATATAAATAATGAAGTATTTTAATAAACCTCACTTGAGAGTTGGTGTGAAAATGTAATTAGACTATTGATAGTCCCCAATGAAAGACTAAAATAATTAAGCACAGAACCGCTTCAGAAAAATAGAGAAAATCAATCTAGTCACCTGACCGCAAAGCAAGATTAAATCATAGTTTGGTCTTCCATGCTGGCATTTATGTCAGCAGACGGCACAATAATTCAAACAAAGCTCATGAGATATTCATGCAGTGCCATCAAATGCCAGGACCAAAAGAGCGACAGTCGAGCTCTGCACAACCTCCAAGGCCATCAGCGCACCATTGCAATCAGCTTTTAAAGGAAATAACCGGATCAATTAGTCTGAAAGAAACTACAATCGCCGGGGTGCATACGAATCACACACCAAACGAACCGAAATGCGCACAGCTGCGGTTAAACAGTGACAAAGCTGCACTTGGCAGCGATGCAAGGCTGAGTGTCTGCATGGGGACCGGTATTAACGCCACACACGTCCTCAGCACAGATAATATTTTGTTCTACAATTTCCCAAAATTGCACTTTTAAAGCCTGAAATTTACGGGAATTTCATCACAAATATTTTCCAATGGTTATTTCTTCTTAATAGGCTATATCTGGAAGCGTGAGTCCTTTGAGTAAGTGCAAACAGCACTTTATTTATACTGTTCGAGAATTTTCCGCATCGGCTACCACTGAATCAGTCACCCCGTGGTACCGTAGTAGCATATGTTCCCTTTGGTACATTTGGGTCTTTGCAGGCTATTTCATTTTTCTGAAGCATTTCCGATCTTTTCAGGAGCGCTGTATGTTTCACAGATCGCGTCGAGAATTCCCGTGAAAGACATCTGTCATCGGAAAACAGAAAAACAGTTTATCACAAGACCAGATATGATTTTTGCACGTACATTTAGACCTATTACTTATCTATTTTATTCTGCATCGTTTAGAGTAACTATAAGTGCCCGCCGAGTAAAAACAAAAGCAGACAATTAAGCTGATCACCCTCCAGATCCACCCTAATGTCTGGCATCAGAGCTCCGTATCCCAAGGATCATGCCACACAGTAAGTGATCCTGCTTAACTATGCTTTACTTAATAAAATACACCGACGACTGTCATCACAGTCGATTTCTGATAATCGGTTAGGGGTAGTGACTCATCACAATAAAACGACTAGTTTAGAGATCAGATCTATAGAGACAGCACATATGCATCCATATTTTTGACTATTGCAGAAAGTACCATGACACTAAACAATGCATCCAAACCTTCGTGTTGTCTGTTACGATGTTACGCAATGTCAGAGTACCCATGAATAAATCAAACCAGATAGAATATTAACAGCTCTCTTAACACGCATTTTTCAGTTACGGGTGGCTCTAACCCAATGAGTGACTTGTAGCCAGGAGTGATGCAAAGACACTCTCCCTCAATTGGTAGGCTAACATACAAATGTACCTGAGAAGACAAAACAGGGACTATGTGTACACACGCTTGCAGGTTCAGCTCTTTCTGGATATTCAGCAGCTTTTTTGATTACGCTTGCATATAACTCAGATTTTTATACAAATAAATTGCATGTAGCTTGTTACTATATCTGCACAAAACCAAAGGGCAAAATATCAAAACGCAAGACATGCACGTAAAACACCCACCTTTCACTTGAGTCTCGTACTCCCCAATTATCTCCTTATCCTTCTTGAATTTAGTTTGAGATGACATGTTTCCTGAGGTAGGGATTGTAGTAAGAAGTAAGATGCTCAATTGGTGTAGATCCAATGCTTTTTATATTTCGCTGGCGATTCGGGAATATTTTTCTTCCAAGCAAGATTGTCCCTGTGATTCCCTCCCTACATAAAACGTATTTTCTCGAAAACAACTAAAATTTCACATAGGCCAGACCCTGGTGGTTTAAAGTTAAACTTTTAAAGGCTATTTGATGTCCACCTGCATCAATGATTTTATTTCTCGATCCGTGCAAAGAAGACATACGCTCTAGCGAGGAAAAGGGACTCCACCTTCATTGCGATAACATGCCTCCTAAAGCCTGAGCAGCGGTCGCAAAAAAGAATAGACCGTCTTTATCCAAAAAGCGAAACGGACTACGAAACATCAGACTTCAAGTTTCCTTCCATTCCCAGCGCATTACATTTATTAAATTATATTTTTTCATATATGTCCATAAATGTGCAGCTTGATAAGGATCGTTTTAAACACCGAGGTTTTTTTGCTGCAGGACTAGACGAAACGCACAGATCGTCACATTAGACTCCTCCCATTGTAGAGCTGCCCCCTTCGCTTCTCTGTAATTACACGCTCATTGTGGACTTGCACGGCCCAGCATCGGGAGATGAATGGGAAGTTGTTTCGAAACTGCGCAGACAAAACGGTTTCAAATGGTGTCATAGATTTTTTTCTTAATTTTTTTTTAAAAAAGAAAAAACCCTTATGGTTGTTTTGATGCATTTGTAATGGAAATGTATAAAAGACGATAATGCTCTTATTGATAGTATTGTTGTGGTATCCATTTCTGAGCTGTTAACATAATTATTGTCGAGGTCATTTCAATGTCTGGATGAAGAATTCAGAATAACGTTCGGCATCATTGAGGTTTCTTATAATGGCAGTAACGGGTCCACAATCGCCCCCATCCCCCATTCCTGAAGGTTGAATGATGACAGATGTGCGCCCATCATGACAGGCCGCAGATGCAGACATAGTACAAAGCCAGATCGCAACAATGGTGCCCCACCTAAGTGTTAATATGTAACCGGACGTATTAACCGGAGTTTGAGGCTGCGCGTGCTATACTCAGCAAAATCTGCTGAATTTTGGGAATTTACTAAATGTATGGATGAATTCCTGAATCTGGATTTATGATGAATGGATAGATGATGCCAAAATTTGTATGGCAAGCAGGACAGTATTTCAGAAATGTTAATGTACGCCCTGTAGTAAAGTTTCGGTGAGGTCTGGTACCCCAAGTTTCCTGTTAACCCATCACAGTTTATTTAGCTCACCCTTAAAATACATAATGGCTAAGCTATCAGAAAGCATAACAGCAAAGTTACAGGCCTACAATGTATATTGCCAACAATAAAAGATCACTTAAAAATAGATTGGCAGATGAATGACTGGTTATCATCAGTGTAACTTCTCCATCAGAACAATGTATAGAGAATTTTTTATCATTATTGCTTTGCAGAACTTTTTAGCATAAAATCCTTTTTGCAAGGTGTGGTTTCCCCTGGTTCTGCGGGCAGTTGGCATCAGAAACAGTGAAAACCAAAGCAGGCTTTACTGACCTCTGCTTTCCGTTAGTAATATATCAACAAAAGCCAAAAAATATTTATAGAGTTTTTATTTTTACTCCTTCTTGAAATCCATTTTAGTACCAGAGAGTTTAATTATATTATTCTGGCATTATTTAAATTTCATATTGTGTGTCAGAAAGCACAGGGATATTTGATACCGCATAGTTGTACATGTATGTGTGGTTGGTTAATCCAGTACTCTAAAGTTATATTCATCTAAATGTCCTTTGGTGAAATATTTCCCTCAAACATGAACAGAGAAGTATGAAACACAGATGTGCAAAATGAGAACAGACATGTTTTGCATATCACTACATGTGATCCACCAAATACTACTAATAAAAAAGCTGTATAAACGATATTTAAAGCAATTCCCATCTATTGTAAATACCATTCCATAACTCATGCTGTCTCATGTCTGTCTGGTGAAAGGGCGACTATGAGGAGGTGAAAGGTGCTCTGCTAACCCATGTATGGAGTGTCCACATCTCTCATCTTCATGACCTGCAGAATCCTATCGTGGCCTTGTTCATATTACCCATGTTCACTAATATAACAAAGAGGTTATAATGATTTATTTAGTGGCCTTTGCATCTATAATGCTGCAAAAAATATTTAGTTTGAAAGTTGGAAAGATCACCACAGTTCAAGAGTAGAGGAGAATAGATAGAAGGCTGAACTTCTTCAAGATTGCAGCATGACTTGTAAATAATGTGTGTACATGCAATACACATGGTCGAAATTTCTATTGCGCAATTTATCAGCAAAATGTTTATATTCTACAGTTTTAACTACTAGAGAGCTTAAATTTATCTGGTCAGCCATAACTAAAGAATATAATTAAGACGTTTAAATTTGAAGTGGAACGAAATAATCAGTGCTTGTAATCCTTTATAGATAATTTTCAGTTCTGAATGGTTTAAAGTAGATTGCATTTAGGCCTGGTGTTCATGCCTAGATAGCACGTTTTTATTTTAATCACAGAAAGATGAATTGCGTTTCTTTATGAGGCCGGCGTTCCCTTTTGTGCACAGCTCAAATGCACATCATCTAAATGCAAAATGGCAGTGTGTCACATATGTGCAGATCAGGTCGATGCCATTAAGAGCTGCATCGGAGATGCTCATTGGCTGTGATTCCAGAGGGTTTGGGACCAAAGACTTAACCTGATGGCTCCTGTCAGCAGGATTTTTGTTAGTTTGTTCGCCTGAGGGAAACTTCATGCCAGGAGTAACACAAGCTGATCCTGTGAGCAGCCAGAGGAAAAGCCGATCTGTGACCTGACAGGAAGCGAATCCAAACGAACCGCGCACTGGCTGATAAAATGAAGTGTGCATGACGTCCCCTGCTTTGCACCCTGTGTTTTCTGGGCCAGGCTCCAGGCTCCAGGCTCACAATGACCCAGTACTGGATAAGTGCTTCTGGAAGATGGATGCATACTGCGAGAGACAAGAAATTTGTGCAGAGCCCGTTAGAGTCTCTTAGAGATGAGCTGCATAAAGAGAATGGGTAATGAAGGTGTTTGTAAATCCAGTTGCTTATTGACTGTGTGCTATAAGTAAATAGGCCTACTTCAAATATTACAGTTTTATTTCTTTATTTAGGATTTTAGATCAAAGTCTTTTCTGCTATTATTTCTATTATTTTCTCATTTGTAATACATTTTTATGCATATTTTCTCTGAATGTTTGGAATGTTTTGTGATGGGGAACTGTGTGAGGCCCTTAGTGCAGACACAAGGTGAACAAAATGATGTGGAAAAAATGTTAGAGGTCACCTGTGATATATCTGTTGTATAATCAAAACTGTGTTGTTAACAATAACAATGGACGATTATTAGCAGTAATCTGGAACAAACCCTTCCTGTGAGTAAATATAAATGGCTTCAACAGCTCCCTCCTAGCCTTCAGCTGTCTAAATACATTTTATGGGTGATGAAGCACCCCGAGGAAAAGTTACATTGATGTTTGGGTGGAAAACTAAACCGTATGGGATCTGAAATGGCTTTTGGTGCTGTTAAGGTGTTTTGCTTGCGCAATTCTTACCCCAGTGCCGGTCCGCACATGTCATGCACTGCTGCGTTAATCACTACACCCACCCCCCAACTATGTACGTCGCTCTGAATTAACTGCATATCAAAAGCCCGTCTGACCTGTCCAAGCCCAAACCTTGTTTCAAGCTTTTGTGTTTATAGGGGCTTTTAACACAACAGATTTCCATGGAAAAGCACATGATTGCAACCCTTCAGCCTCAAAGGCTTTAAAAGGAAAGCTTGTATCATTCTCTCCAGCTTTCAAATAAAATATGAGCATGAGAGATTATGCAAATCCCCCCTCCCCCATTTTTGTGATTGGATATATCGCTGCCTACATCTCTCTGAGCACAAGTGTGCTCTTTTCACACGGACGTTTAACTACGAGGGTCACCAGAGATTTAGGAAAATCTCCTGTGTTCCTTGCAGCTCCACCTGTGACACCCAGCAGCTGTTACTGGCTCCAGGAGAAGCAGCCAAAGCCTCAGGGTGCCCTTTCTGACACTTGGAGGGATTCTTCTCCTTTTTTTTGTTTACAACAAAAGTGAGAGCAGGCCGCCTCCCTCCGCTCGCCACTCATTATTAGGCATCTCAGGGAGAAAGCCTGGGAAACTATGACTTCACTGTTTTTGAGGCACAAAGCTCCATTGTTTCGGGCCTTCACTATTTCATTCTGGAGGCCTGAGTGGGGGCTGCGTTCGCTTTCACCAAAGCGAGGAGCAGCCGAAAACAATGTCCGACCCTGGGATTCTGTCTGGAGTACTGTGGCAAAAGGAATCAGAATAGCACTGAAGAAGAAGAGGAGGACTGGCTCAGTGCTGGGGGGTTTGGTATCTTAAAAATTCCCCCAATGAGGGAATGAGGTCAAACCCATGACTTTAGGGAAAAGGAATGCATAGTTCTTTCTTTTATACTTTTTATTAGTTATCATAATATGGGACTGGCTTGTTATTATTGTGATTGTTAAGTACCAGGAAAAAATATATTAATAAAATGTCTGTGAATTAAGTTTATGTTTCATTTGGATGTACTGCTTTATTGGTAGAATAGCCTTTTTTCCAATAATAAGCATTTATTAAAATGCCACATCTTTTTGTTTGTTTTGTCTTTCTTTGGCAAGATAAAGACACTAATTCATAAATTAGCCTCAAAACTACACTGTAGATACTGAGAGAAAAATTATTAAATGTATAGAGACGTCAAGGAGATCTGAGAGAGGGACTAAGTAAAGTGACCTCTGACCTCCAGTGACCTTCCCAAAGCCTTTAGAAGATTCGCGCCATCTTTCCTTTGTTGATGTTTTCACTGGATGGGGCGATCCTCACAAGCGTTATGGCTTGTCAGCTTTCAAATAATCCACGGAAAATCACCCAGGCCCCATAAAATGCTGAAGCTAAAGAGAATTATTTACAGGCTGGCTGTGTAGACTGCATTTCAGTGCCATTTGCCTGACAGTTTATATACACAGCTTGGCAAGCTGAGACATTTATCCAGCTTTTGCTGAACTCGTGAACATGTCTGTCATACCTCAAGCACATCGCATGAGAAGTGTGGAAAAAAATGAGCCATCTTTTTTTAAATCTGTGAATGCTTATTTTAAGATATTTAATAAGGTCTAAAACTTTTCAAATACAAAATATTACAGGTTTTTTTTTAATCTAGTTCAGCTACATTTTCTCAAAGTCAAAATTGGTAGCTATGTCTAAACACTTCAGACATGTCAGACATGCACAACTGAACAAAATCTTGTAGTGGATTGCTGTCCAAAGTTCTAGGAATTGGACTTCTAGGACCTGAACTGATTCAGCTTTAGAAACCAAAACAAGAGAAACATGGGTTTAATAATTCTACTATACTGGCGAAACACTTTAACCTTATGAACAAACAGTTTTGTTAATATGGTTTATGTTTAAAGTGTTAGCTGTGTGAATTATTTATGCATTTAGTTTCATTATTAGTCAGAAATGAAAATGAATACAGTACATTTAAGGGTTACCACACACATACATAAACATGCACACAGAATTTCATTATATTCACCTTGGTAGCCAAACCACACCTATGCATTTGAAGAATCTGAAATATTTCCTGAATTGCGCAGCTGTAAGGGTTCTCCTGTGGTTAACATCTGGCTCTCAGCTGGCTTTGGCTATCAATCATAGTTATGAGTTATGACTCACTCTTTTCATTTTTGCAATTTGGTCAAAGGTCAAAGTGGATCTGAAGAATGTGAGGCCATGAACAAAATCCTACGTAAATGGCATCCTTTATTGGTTAGTAACAATTATTCTATAAAATAGTTTAACATTTAACATTTTTAAGTATTGTGTGTTTTTGCTTACATGACCACACATATTTTTTCTGAGCCATTTAGATTAAAATTAATTCATCATGACTTACCACCGCAAATGTTGCCTTTGCCAGAATATGGCTGCATTTCATTGCAGAAACTGCTAAATAAAAGTTTTTTTGGTCATCTGTTCACCCTAGGACAAACATGTCAAAGGAAGGCACAAAGCTCCAGAGCCGCTCAGTCTATAAATGTATAAGTTTTATTTGGAGAGGAAAACGGACAACTGAGAAATTAATGGAGGGCCCATATGGTTCCATTTTTTTCTTGTAGTCACAGGCCTTTCCTTTTGGTTGGGGCCGGTAATTATACAACAAAGTAACACTTTCTCCAGTTTGTAACTGAAATCAAAGATCAAAGTTAGCAGCAGGACGAGTCTGGACCCGTGTTTAGTTCGGCCTTGATTGAGCAGATGTTTATTAATGAGCTTCTTGTGAATCCCATCGAGCATCATTATTAACAATGGCTTTGAAATAGAGTAAATCCCTATTGACCAATGCGTTTTTCACACACGGTGCTCGCTTTGCAAGCCTGTGGATGAGGTCATGTTGAAGGCACTACTTGTGAACCTCATGGGCAACAGTGATCACAGCGGAGATGGGCAGGGAGGGGGATGCTGAGGCCTTATAGGATCCCCACTCTACCTGCCACCCCCCCAAGTGGCAGGTAGAGTCTGACTGTGCTTTGACCACCTACCATTAGGCCGAGCAGCACAGAAATATAAGGGTGGGTGATGCTTCCTTCATTTTCCTTAGAAAGCTGACACTGATTAATTTGTCCAGAGATTGTCCAGTAGATTCAGGTACAGACAGTCCCTGGGTTGCAACCTTCTGACTGACAAATGGACTTATTCTATTAAAAGTCATTTATATTAAAATTTCAGGTTAAATTCAATAATAAAGAACACATGCAACATTTTGTCATGCTCATGAAAATATTGCACGGCTTCAGCAGTTGGTCGGCTCGAGGTACAGTACAGCACTATTTGCCATCCATTCACCCATCCATCCATCCAGATCTCCCTCTCATCAGCTACCACCTTCAGCTCCACCGGGGATATAATCTCTCCAACGTGTCCAGGGTCTCTTCCCAGTTGGACATGCCTGAAAGTTCTCCCCAGGGAGGTATCCAGAAGGCATCCTAGATAGGTGAGAGTAGGAACATATGTCGACTGGTAAATCGAAAGCTTTGCCTTCTAGCTCAGCTCTCTCTTCACTACGACAGCACGACACAGAGTCTACATTTTCGCAAACGCTACAACGATCAGCCTGTCGATCTCCTGCTCCCTTCTTCCCTCACTAGTGAAGAAGACCACTAGATACTTACTATCCTCCACTTGTAGCAGCAACTCTTCCCCCACCAGGAAGAGAACCATGGCCTCAGACTTGGAGATGCTGATCATTATCCCAGCTGCCTCACACTCAGCTGCAGACTGCCCCAATTCATGCTGCAGGTCACAGCCTGACGACACCAAAAGGACCACATGATGTGCAAAAAGCAAAGACGTGATCCTGATGTCACCACACCGAACCTCATATGCCTAGAAATTTTGTCCATAAATGTTATGAACAGAATAAGTGAAATAGGGCAGCCCTAACACTGTCTGGGAACAAGTCTGACTTACCACTTGCAATGCCAACCAAACTCTGACTCCATTTATACTAGGACCTGATGGCCTGCAACAACAGACCCTGTATCCCACACTACTGAAGCATCCCCCATAGGACCCCCAGAGGGACACGATCATATGCCTTTCCAGGTCTTCAAAACACATGTAGACTGGTTGGGCAAACTCCCATCAACCCTCCAGTATCCTTGTGAGGGTGAAGAGCTGGTCCAGCATTACACAAGCAGGACAGAATCCACATTGTTCCTCACAGATCCAAGTCACTACCAACCGGCAGAACCTCCTCTCCAGAACCCCGACACAGACCTTCCCAGGGAGGCTGAGGAGTATCAGGACAGGTCAGGTCAGGTTGGGGAACATGTGCTAATGCAGCATGTTGCCACACCCACCACATGGCGAAACTCCTCAGGAATCTGGCCAGCAGACACATGATCCAGTCCTACCCTCCAGAAATGGCCATCCATCTGCCGCAGCCAGGAGTTACGTGGGCGTCCCCTTGGCCTGGTCCAGCTGCCTGGGTCCCCAGCAATGAGGATCCTACGAGCTGGATCACCCTCAGGGAAACGTGCCACATAGCCATAGTGCTGCAACTGATGCTCCCTCACAATGCAGGTAATGTGCCTCATTCAGGACTCCTCTAGCAACCACTCATTCGACACAAAGTCAAACCAGTAGTACCCAAGAATTCTCCGAAGAGACACAGTACTGAAGGAATCCAGTCTTCATCTCAGCTCACTGGATAGTGTCCATGTCTCACAGCCATACAGCAAGACAGGGAGCACCAGAACTCTAAAGATGTGGACCTTCACCCTCTTGCAAAGATATCGGAAGTGCCACACACCCCTTTCCAGCAACCTCATGACCCCCATGCTCTTCCAATCTATCTGCTGACTTCATAGGAAGTCGCTGCCGATGTAGGTAAATCTCTTGTTAAGGTCAACATTCCCCCCACAGACGGACACACTACTGATGGCTGTGCCTAAGAAGTCATTAAATGCTTGGATCTTGGTCTTTATCCAGGACACCCTTAATCCCAGAGACTCAGACTCCTCTGAGCAAATGTCTGCAATGCCAGGAGGACAGCCTTACTACCAGCCTGGAGTTCACCCCGGATACCACAGATCCCTGCGGCCTTCCCTACCCCCAGCTGATTCACCACCCGTGCAATCTCAGTGAGACTGGGTGGTTCACAGCTGATCAGAGGATCAGCTTCTAGAACCGTGGACCAAGAGATGTCCAACATCCTAGCTGGAGGGTTAGCTTTAAAAAACTGCTCAAAGTAGCTGGCCCAGTGGGTCATAACTGCAATGTCATCCATAAGGACTGTTCCATCACCTGCCCTGACTGCAAGGAACAGATTCAGAGGTGCGAAATGCTTCGATTCCTCTGTAAGTAGGATGTGGGTCACTAGACCACAGATGGAGTGTCACCTGCTCACAGATTCGTCTAACAAATGCCTCCTTATCTGCCCTCAGAGCCCTCACAGCCAACCTTCTCAATTCCCGGTACAGACTGGAGTTGCGACCAAGTTGTGCACTGCAACTCCTCTTGATAATATCCAGGGTGCACTGCAAGATAAAACACCTCATTCTGGGAACACTGGCCATACCAACACAACCCTCAGGGGTCTTATCACATTAGGTCTCCCACATCACATTAGAGTCAGCAGTCGCACCCAAGTCTACAGGTTTCTCACACAAACTGTGTGCAAACTCATCAGAAACAGCTTGATCTTGAAGTCTGGCTAAGTCCAGCTGTATTCAACTAGTACTGGATCTAGGCTGAATCTTCAGAGTAGCAACAACTAGTCTGTGGTCAGAATTTACAAACTAGGCACTTCTGTAGACCCTGAAATTCTGCAGGAGCCTCCAGTGTCTGCCCACAAAGTTGTGATCGATCTCCTTTGTCACACCACCAGTACTGGACTACCAAGTCCAACAATGAGGTTCAGGGCATTGGAACCAGGATCTAGCGACCTGCAGCCCCTGACCTTTCACAAAGTCAAGGAACATGGAGCCACTTTCAACCCGGTCTCCTGACTCATGGGGACCAACACAATCCTCATAACCAGCCCGTCAGTGCCAGTGGTCGCATTGAAGTCACCTATGACCACAGGAGTGTCACCTCCAGTGTGCGAAATACCCGTCAATATTCGGGGGGGTCCCCATCTCCAAATTGTTGCACAATACCGATCTTGAGACCCCCTTAAAATTTTTCTTTTGAGGCTTTCAGGGGGTCTCATGGGTTAATCAGGGGTGTTGGACCCCGCCGGACCCCCCCCCCCCTGTATTTCGCACACTGGTCACCTCGTGGGCACCCTTCAACCACCAATCAAAGTTGTGAGTAAAATGTCTCCTTCAATGACACATTTCTCAGTTGGAGCATACACTGAGACAACAGACAAGACACCCAAGGAGTTCCTTAGCCTGAGTCTCATAATACATTTGTGACATCAGAGACCATTGGGTGGAGCCAATCTGCTACAGCAACATCTACTCCCTGAGTATGGCAGCCATCAGATGGACCAGACCAAAAATAGGTTTACCTACCTAAATAGATCTGGCCACTCCCCGGTCTGCGTACCTCAGAGAGTGCTGCCACGAAAACACAGAGTTTATGAAGCCCCCCTGACAGCAGAGGAAGATGGTCATCTTGCCAGAGGGACAAGACATTCCACATGCCTACCTGGATGGGCTGCTACAAACTGGGACCTAAGTGCCACCATGCAGCAGGCGATGCCTCAGCACCACACCAGCCCCGATCCCCAACAGGCCTGACCCAATTAGCTCTCCGATGGTTTCGACTCGTCCAGGGATGAGGCTTTCGAAGGCTTTCCCCCATCCCCTTTATGGTGTGTGCAACCTTCCTGCAGGTAGCTGCAGCAGAGCTACTCCCACAGAGAGCAGAAGGGTATGGTGCCTGTTTAAATTGAGCACTTGTGAGTTGTTTTACGGTGGCTAGAGTGCCAATCCCACCACCAACCCCCAAAAATTGTTTCCCTGCAAGATGGAGGACCACTTGCAGGGCTGGGTGCAGTTTAATGTCATACCCAGGACATCCTCCGATTCCATTTATTAAAGATTGGTACCACCACCCAGTCTGCCAATCCAGAAGAGCTTTTTGACTACTTCAGTGACCTCAGTCCTCGTGATGGGTAAGTCTTCCATTGAGTCTTCCAGCTCTACATCCTCCAAGGATGGCATATCAGTGGGATTCAGAATGTCCTCAAAATACTCCTATATCCCGATTTGAGGTGAACAGTTCTCCGTCCCTGCTGTTAACTGCATGGGTATAGCCTTGCTTCCTCCTTCTGAGTTGCCTGACAGTTTGCCAGAATCTTTTTGAGGCCAACTAAAAGTCCTTCTCCATAGCCTCACTGAATTCCTCCCATACCTAAGTTTTTGCTTCAGTAATTGTTAAAACTGCATTCCTCTTAGCCTACTAGTACCTGTCAGCTAATTCAGGAGTCCCACAAACTAACCAAGCTTTACCTTTACTGTTGGTGTACGCCATCAGGATCGGGGATATCCACCCACGACAGGCACTAACAACCTTATGGCTACAGCTCTGAAAAACCATTTCTGCAATGGAATCCCAGAGCATCACCCATTCAGGTTCAATGTATCCCGACTCCCTCAGGATGCAGGAGAAGTTCTGCTGGAGGTGCGAGTTGAAGATCTCCTGGACAGGGGCCTCCACCAGACGCTCTCAACACACCCATACATTTGGGTCTACCAGGTCTCTCCGGCATCTTCCCTACCATCATATCCAACTTACCATGAAATGGTGATCAATTGACAGCTCAGCTTCTCTCTTCACCCGAGTATCCATAACATGCGGATGCATATCCGAAGATACAATTAGAAAATCTATCAAACTGTGGCCTTGAGTGCTCTGGTGCCAGGTGAACTTATGAACACCCTTATGCTTGAACATGGTGTTCATTATGGACAAACTGTGGTCAGCACAGAAATCCAATAACAGAGCTCTGCTTGGGTTCAGATCCCAGTCATATCCTTGCAGGTTTCACTGTTGCTACCCATATAAGCATTGAAGTCCCCTAAAAGAACAATGGCGTAACCATCCAAGGCCTCCAAGAATGCTGTTGTGAGGATCAGAAGATAGACACTGACGCAGATCAGCTTCGGGTTACCAAATTTATTATTGGATAGCACAAAACACTCAGGGGGTCCAGGGATCATGGAGCCAGGTAGGTGGACGGAAATCAGTGAAGGTAACTGGGGGGCAAAGCCAAAGACCGTAGTCAGTAATCTGACAACGGCAAATATCAAGTGCTAAGCCAGACCTTCTGACCCACCCGGTAGACAGGAACACGAGAGCAGCCCCTATTAGCATAATGTTTCATCCAAGCCCTGGTCCCTAACAGTGAAGAACGTGCATGACCCCAGGAGCAGTGACAGCGTTGCAAGAAACAATGCACTGCTGGAACTGTGACCGCTCCTTCTAGGGCTGGAAATAGAGGGGGCTGGTACCCCAGGCAGCACTGGAAAGGTGAAAGACCTGTAGCAGACAGAGGTACCTAATTATGAGCATATTCCACCCAGGACAGATAATTTCACCATGTACCAGGGGAGTGGGAGGTCAGGCAACGTAACATTCACTCTAGGTCCTGATTAGCATGCTCGGTCTGAAACCCCGCGGACAAGCTCGTGGTGGCGCCGAGCAGTTTGCAGAACTCCTGCCAAAAATGGGACATAAACTGGGGAACCCTATCAGAGACAATGTCAGCTGGCAGACCATGGAGTTTAAAAACATGATCGACTAACAGCCGGGCAGTCTCTTTGGCTGAGGGGAGCTTAGTAATGGGAATGAAATGGACTGCCTTGGAAAATCTATCAACCACAGTAAGCACCCCCGTGTTCCCATTGGACAATGAAAGTTCAGTCACAAAATCCAAAGCAATATGTGACCAAGGCTGGCAAGGAATGGGTAAGGGGCACAGCAGACCAGTAGGAGGCCGGGATGGGGTCTTGTTATGTATGCAGCCTGGGTAAGCTGCGATATAGTTCTGAATATCCCGAAGCAAGGACAACCAAGCTATTAACTAAAAGTCCCTGAAGAACCTTGTGGATATGCTACACATGGTCCTTTTTGTTCCGTGAAAAACTTAAGATATCATCAAGGTAAACAAAAACAAACCAGTTAAGCATGTCCTGAAGGACCTCATTGACCAGGTTTTGAAAAGCGGCTGGGGCATTGGTAAGACCAAGTGGCATTACAAGATACTCTTAATGGCCAGTGGGCATGTTGAATGTGGTCTTCCACTCGTAACCTTCCCAGATCCTGATTAGGTGCTAGGCGTTCCTTAGGTCCAGCTTTGTGAAAATCTGCGGACCCTGTAATTAGTCCAAGATGGACGGTAGCAATGGCAGGGGGTAACAGTTCTTGGTGGTTATTTCGTTTAAGCCTCTGTAGTCTATACAAAGGTGAAGCAAGCCATCCTTCTCAAAAAAAAAAAAACGGCTGCCAGACACGAGGACAGCCATATACTGCTTGTGGCTAATGCCTGCCCTATATATTCTTCCATGGCAGTCGTTTGCGGTGCAGAGAGGGACTAAAGGTACCCCTAGGTGGACTTGTGCGCAGGAGCAGGTCAATGGCACAATTATATGGGCGGTGAGGCAGAAGGGACGATGCCTGGGACTTACTGAATACCCCCTGTAGGTCCTGATATTCAGCAGGTACTTGGGAGAAATGAGGAGCCTCTTCAGGGAAGGAGTGGACCACTAGTGACAGGGTGGAGCATAGGCAGCAAGAATGGCATGATGGTGCCCAGGCGGTAATAAGGCCCTTTCCCCAGTCAATATGAGGGTTATGCCTGAGGAACCTTGGGTGCCCCAATACCAAGGGGGCCTGGGGAGAATCACTTATTAACAGGGTTATATTCTCTACATGATTACCAGATAAATGGAGACTCACTAGTATGGTATTGTGGGTCATCGTTGCCATTCTTCTTCCCGTGAGAGATATAGCCATCAGGGGTACCTGAACTGGTGTGGTAGGTATCTCACACTGCTGGACCAGGACGGCATCTATGAAGCAGTCCCCAGCCCCTAAATCAATGAGTGCTGCTAGAGACTGCTGATGTAGCCCCCAAGACACCACAACAGGCAGGAGAATTCTTCGTGGGGAAGAGGGCGGAGCCGAAATCATGCCCACTAATACCCTCTTCCTAACTGGTAAGGCGCACCCTATTGCTAAACACAACGCGATGAAATCCTTCCGCAATAACTGAGCCCTATTGATCTGCATCGGCTCCAGCGTGAGCTCTCTGGGGTTAACTACTGGATCAATGGACCGAGGAACCCAGTCTCTTCCCCAACACTCTCTCTCATGCTGGGAGAGCCAATTGTCAACACGAAGAGCCAAATCGATTAAATCCTCCAGTGCGTCGGAGAGATCACGTGCAGCAAGTCTCTAATAGTCTCCGATAGCCTATGATAAAAACCGTCGAACTGTGCGGTTCATTCCCAGCCGCAGGACATTGCCATTGTTCTGAACTAGATAGCATAGTCCAAAACTGACCGATCACCCTGGTGGAGTTCCAGCAGTTCCTGCGCTGCCTATCTGCCTGATTTGGAGCGGTCAAAAATGCGATTCATCTCCTCTGTGAAGCTGGAAAAGCGAGCATGAAATGGGGATCCAGCATCCCAGGCTGCCATCCCCCACTTTTTTGCCAGTCCAGTAAGCAGGGTGATAACATAAGTGGTCTGGGAGCGCTCAGTAGGAAACACGAAGGGCTGCAACTTGAAAATAATGGAACACTGAGATAAAAAAGACCGGCATGAACCAGGGTCCCCATTATATTGACTGGGTGGTGACAGGCAGGGTTCACATGCTGGCCAGACTGACAGTGCAATGGAGGGACTGGAACAGAGCTGTTGAACTTGGGAGGCCAGTTCTGACATGCCGGCGTGAAAAGATGCTAATGACTCCCTAATCACTGTTAATTCTGACTGGTGATGCCCCAGGAGGATCCCGTGCTTACACAGAGCTTCCAAAATTCGCTGGAGACTGTCCTGATTGGCTCCATTTCTTAACGATTGGGACCACCAATCTTGGGACCACCAAAAGATTGGGATTGCCACTGCGACAGGCACTAACAACATTTTGCCCACAGCTCTGCACAACCACTTCTGCAATGGAGTCCCAGAACATCGTCCATTCAGGCTCAATGTCTCCAGACTCCCTCGGGATGCAGGAGAAGTTCTGCTGGAGGTATGAGTTGAAGATCTCCTGGACAGGGGCCTCCACCAGATGCTCTCAACACACCCACACATTTGGGTCTACCAGGTCTCTCCGGCATCTTCCCTACCATCATATCCAACTTACCACGAAATGGTGATCAATTGACAGCTCAGCTTCTCTCTTCACCCGAGTGCCCAAAACATGCGGATGCATATCCGATGATACGATTAGAAAATCTATCAAACTGTAGCCTAGAGTGCTCTGGTGCCAGGTGAACTTATGAACACCCTTATGCTTGAACATGGTGTTCATTATGGACAAACTGTGGTCAGCGCAGAAATCCAATAACAGAGCTCTGCTTAGGTTCAGATCCCAGTCATACCCTTCCAGGTTTCACTGTCGCTACCCACATAAGCGTTGAAGTCCCCCAACAGAACAATGGAGTAACCATCCAAGGTCTCCAAGAAGGCTGTTGTGAGGATCAGATGATAGACACTGACGCAGATCAGCTTTGGGTTAACAAATTTATTATTGGACAGCACAAAACTCTTAGGGGGTCCATTGATCACAGAGGCGGGTAGGTGGATGGGAAATTGGCGAGGTAACCGGGGTTGCCTGGACCAAAAGCTGGTTAACAGACAGGAAGCAGCCAGTAGTTATTAGAGGCACAATGTCGCAGTGGGCCTGCGTTCATAGTGGGGTACCGCAGGGTTCAATTTCAGGACCACTACTGTTACTAATTTACATTAATGATATTGACACCAATACATACAGTAAACTGGTTAAATTTGCAGATGATGCCAAGATGGATAGAGTAGCAGATACTGAAGTAGTACAGAGGCTACAACAGGATCTTGATTTAATTAGCGACTGAGCTGATACCTGGCAGATGAAATTTAATATAGATAAGTGTAAGGTAATCCATGCAGGGAGCAAAAATATAAAGTACAGATATTTTATGGGTTCCACTGAAATAAAGGTAGCCGATTATGAGAAAGACCTCGGTGTGTATGTTGATGCTTCCTTGTCCCACTCTTGCCAGTATGGGGAAGCAATAAAAAAGGCCAATAGGATGTTGGGTTACATCTCTAGGTGTGTGGAGTTTAATTCAAGGGAGGTAATGCTACAATTATACAATTCCTTGGTAAGACCACACCTAGAATATTGTGTGCAGGTTTGGTCAACATACCTTAAAAAGGACATTGCTGCCTTGGAAAGGGTTCAACGTAGGGCTACAAGAATGATTCCTGGTCTTAGAGGA
>JAOYFF010000128.1:14223002-14235154 GCA_025773925.1 Cryptomyrus ogoouensis
CCCCAGAGGAGCTGGATGAAGTGGCTGGGGAGAGGGAAGTCTGGGTTTCCCTGCTGAGACTGCTGCCCCCGCGACCCAATCTCGGATCCAGCGGAAGATGATGGATGGATGGATGGATGGATGGTATTTTATTCACAGACACTTCACAGACAGTAGGTGCACCCGACTTCTGCAGTCACCCAGGCCAAAACAACAAACAAAACCACATCTACCGAACACAACCCAAACTAAGCTAAACCCTAAGTGAAAATAAATAATCAAACAAAACGACAAGGTCTAAACCTGGCTCCCTATTCAAAACACACAGTAAACACCGCGTTGCGCAAAACCAAAAAGGCAGCCACTCTTTACGCACCAAACAAAACAAACACACGGTGAATACACAGAGACATGGAAAACACGGTGTCCGAAGGGGCGAGCAAAGGGAATAGTTGGGAGCCGGGCGAGAGTTAAAAACCAGAAGAGCAAACAACCAAAGCAACAGTACCAGAAAGGAGTGAAGCGAAAGTCGGAAACCAGAAACAAAAATAGTCATACATGGTAAGAGTCAGCTAATAACAATCCAAATCACAAATCCAAAAATGAGCAGAGCTCCTGAAGTGTGCTATCCGTGGCCTTTTCTCCTCAGGACCAGGAACTGACGCGCGGCGCATCGGAGGAGCTGTGGGTGGGGTCTGGTCAGCAAGGCGGAGCCAAGATGCAGCCGGCGAATGACGACGAGGGAGGGGGGTCCGAAGAATCTGTAGGCTTCCCCTGGAAACTTACGGCACGTAACAGTCGTATATGTCGAGACACCCTGAGACCCTGGAGGTCAACAACGACTAGGGGTCTGGGTGACCCAGTGCTGTAAATACAAAAGGCTCCGGGGCCCTAACGGTTAACGTTAACACAGAGGGTGGTGGTAGAGAACGTGCATTGCATGTGAGCATTGTGGTGTTTAGCTGGGGTTATAAATTTTGAAACTTGCAGCCACTAGTAGTCCAAAGTCTCCTCCAGCCTGAAGCCCCAGGGCACTGTAGCTAAACTGGCCCACTTCATAATCCAGCCATGACTGCAGAATACAGTATTTTGACAGTCCTGTGATGGACTGGCACCCACCCAGGGTGTACCCCAGCCCTGTGCCCTGTGATGGACTGGCATTTGCCCTGGGTGTACCCCAGCCTGTGCCCTGTGATGGATTGGCATCCCACCCAGGGTGTACCCTAGCCTCATGCCCTGTGATTGACTGGCATCCCACCCAGGGTGTACCCCAGCCTGTGCCCCGTGATGGACTGGCATCCCATCCAGGGTGTACCCCAGCCTCGTGCCCTGTGATGGACTGGCATCCCACTCAGGGTGTACCCCAGCCTGTGCCCTGTGGTGGACTGGTATTTGCCCTGGGTGTACCCAAGCCCTGTGCCCTGTGATGAACTGGTACCTGCCCAGTGTGTATCCCAGCCCCGTGCCCTGTGATGGACTGGCATCCCGTCCAGGGTGTACCCCAGCCCTGTGCCCTGTGATGGACTGGCACCCGCCCAGGGTGTCCCCCAGCTCTGTGCACTGTGATGGACTAGTACCCAGCCAGCGTGTATCCCAGCCTGTGCCCTGTAATGGACTGGCACTTCCTCTCACCCACCAGGTCCCCCATGATAAAATTTTGCAGTGGGGGTTGGGGGATTCTCCAGGATAAAGTTGGGGGGGACTGAATGAATAAGAAAATATGGGACAAATCACCAAATTGTCTCAGAAAAAAAAATTCCCCGTGGACTGAGACAAAAACAGTGGGGCTGTACCCTCCTCCCCTCCACAAACACACACCCAGGGTCTAAAACCATCTATGGTCGCATGCACTTAAAAATGCTTTATGAGACATGAATGTAGTTTGCCTATAGGGGGAGCTAAATGAGAACAAGAGAATACAGTGAAATTAAAGCTATTTTCACGCCCGGCTCGTCCGATCCTCGTGTGTGCCACGCCCCCTCATTACCCACGTGTACTACCCTGATTGTTCCCAGCTGTTTTATGTTAGTTTTGGCCTGTTTAGTGTATATCAGTCCACGTCTACCTCTGTTTCCCAGTTCTGTCAGTAACGTTCGTCCTGTGCTGTTCTCCGTGTGTCCAAATAAACCCAATTTACCCGTATTTACGGCTCCGTTCGTCTGCTTCCCCGCTTGCGCATCGACGTGACAGCTAAAGCAAAGACTTTATTCACTCTTATTAAATGTGCCATTGGTACGAAACATGTCAAATTCTTATTTTTTTATTAAAATGTAATGTACAAATATCGAAAACATAATTATTTGGTCGTTTACGAAAGCACTTAAAATATAATGCAAGAAACAATTAGCTGTGAACATGGTGCGATGTGCAACCTCTCATTATTTACAAGGGATTCAATATTAGGCAATATATTTCAATGCTAATTAAAAAGATATATATTTAAGGTTTTTAGAGTGTTCTTTGATTCTACGTTCGTTAATTGTATTATGCTTAGTTATTGAATTTTTACATAAGTCCAATTTGACGCTTATGCTCAAGAAGAGCGGCCAAGTTGCACTCCCTGGCGGTCGAACGGTAGACCTATTTCACAATACTGTGTTTCTACTGTGTATTAACGGTATTACCGCATAAAATAATATATTAGATTCTGTTTACTAATACTGCTTTTATTAAAACTTAACAGCAGTTTAATATATCATAAAACGGAACTAATAATAATTACAATGTTCACTTACTAATATCTGCTTAAATAAAACACAAGAATTTTAGCGAGTCATTTAGTATTTTGTCAGCATTTTGACCACAGCAGAACAACATTACTAATACTTTATATTTTAGGCAATTTTCAATAGACAGATTACTAGAATAATTTTTAATTATCATCGAGTATTATTTAACTGGGTCTGCGTGCGTCCTTCAACCCGGAAGTACATATCACTCCATGTGCTTAGTCGTAGGTGCAGAGTAATACCGTACATCAGCTGGATTGCAGTGTAAAACGACTTAAATTTTAAGGTAGGGACATATTGGCCATATTAATAATAACTAATCTCTTTTATAAGTCGATATGAGTTGCACATTTCCCGGGCTCTGGGTATTGTATTAGCCTTACATTTCCTGGGTTCGGTGTTTTATCATAGCATTCGTTAAGCTGTGAAATCTAATGAGATTGTTATGTAGACATGGAAAAGAGGTTTCGGTGCGATGGTTAGCATAAAGAAATTTACGTGGTTTACTAGCAAGTTGTTTAATTAATGTTAAGCTAACAAAATGTACCCTTATTTGAACGTTTCGACATTTCCTAAAACGCAAATAAATAGGTGTTTATTTCAAAGACTTAAATATGACCCTATTCTATCCTTTGCTAGTAATCAGTTTGGTTGATCGGCAGTAGATGTTGTTAAACCCTAACTGTGAATAGTTTTCAGCAATGTCAGAAGATAAAGATCAGCATGAGGACGGAAAGGACAACCTGAGCGACGCAGTTAGTGTCATCCTTGGGGCGACAGTCCCGACCGGGTTTGAATACACGGCTGCAGAAGAAGTGAAGGAGAAAACGGGTGCAGATGTTAAGATTAGCAAGGATCGTGGTAGAATATACTTCAGAATAACTACACAACACCTTCACTTGGTGAGAACCCACTCTGCAATTCCAGCAATGCAGTCACACAACTATTTCCGTCTTTTATTGATAATTTCTCTGTCGTTTTATTGCACTTTGGTTATACCTACATCTTCTGTATCTCTGTATTATTATTATTATTATTTATTTATTTATTTATTTTTTTTGTAGCATTACAGTTACAATGTAGCATTTTGCCTAACCCCATCACAGGAGATTTAAGTCATCCCTGGCTCCATGTGAATCATAAGTTGAACCTGGTCCAACTCTGGGGGGGGTGTTTCACTGTAAGAGATTGGGAGACCCACCCTATTTCCCTTATAGTTACCTTTTTGGGTGTGTTTTGATTAACCTTTCCTCTTACGAAATAAAGCTCCGGTTTAAAGCAGAGAAATTTCTGTTGCTTTCACTTGATGAAAGTAAGTTCAAGTTGTAGCAGGAATTTTAACTAGAGATCGACCAGAAATGAAGGTGTAGGTTTCAAACCAAATACAGGATAGAACAAGTTTTTGGAGAACAGCCCACTTTTCTTGTATGTAAATTTATTATCAGGGATATTTTCGATCTGTTAGGAACCAGAAGCAGATTATGTTTTGCTTGTTATGGTGTCTAACTGATAGATAGTCAAACATTGGCCTGAATCTAATAATGTAACTATTAAAAGGAAAAAAATACCTGAAAAGCACGACTAATTTCCACATTACTTTGTTTGGAATTCAGAGCAGGAATATGCTGTACTGGTAACATCTGCTAACTGCTTAATCCTGGTCATAGTCATGGGAGGTCTGTGGCCAGCATAGGAATGGGACTGACACTAATGATGTCATCTGTATAGTCTCAGTGGTTTTTCCACAATTGTTCAATGCTTCATGAATCACTATCATGATAAATAAGCTACTTTATTAATAGTATACTATGGTGCTCTGTTCACTTGTTTAGCAGTCTGTTAGCCAATACCTGTTAGACTTATACCCGTTCAAGGATTTTTGGAGTAGCTCTAGTTAAGTACAAGGGTCCCTACGGGAACTTGGCCGAGGAGCTCTGGCAGTCCATGCCATTTACCAATGCAGTACCTTTTGAGTTTGAGGTTTGTATTATTTTATGCAACTTAATAATGACTGCTGCTGTAACTATATGTGTTTTTTTGTAGGTGCACAAGTTGAGGTCAGTTGACAACTTATTTGTTGTAGTAGCAGAATTTGTGGACTACGAGTTTAAAGACACAAAGGTGAGTGTGAGTACCTGCAACTCATTCAACAATAAAGCTGTTGATAATTCATACTTGTTTTTTTTCAGATTTTTATATATAAAAGATATTTGTTTATTTTTAATAAAGAGGTTGGTATATATATCTGTAACAGCTCTGACTAGGTGATGTAAGTTACATTTATACATCAGCTTTCCCAGTAGGGCTGCGCGATATATCGTTACAGCATCGTCATCACAATGTGCACATGTGCAATAATCATATCACATTTGTTGGTACTGCCTTGCGTCTGTTGATACAACTTGTGGCAACCAACTTAGTTTATTTTAGGTAATTTCATCTCCTCCTTTGTTTTATAAATTTTGCAATATTACTCGTGGAAGTTTCACCTATCGCAAGACAATATCATGATGTGTGATGTGACATTTCCCAGACAGAACAGATCAAGAAGCAGTTGTGCTCCCTGGATGAGGTGCCAGTGCATCACAGGTCACACACAAAATCATATTCTCTGGGCAGTTTATAGACACCAGTGAGCATAACTGGGGTGTGATCTGAGCCCCCAACACTGGAGGTGTGAGGCACTGGTGTCACTCCCTAAGCCAGTGTGCATGCTTAAGAAACGACTCTATATGCCAGAGTATGTCATACAACCATCATCATGCAGCTTGTGATTTCAAATTTACATTGATATTTATATTTATTGTTTTTAGTTTTCATGCATCAGCCTGATTTTTTTTAAATTTATGTGAATGTACTGTGTGGTTCATACGGCTTTTATTATTGTCTATTTTCATTTAGTTTTAATTTCTTATTTATTTTTGCTGTTAATAGATCAGTCCAATAGAATTATTGTAGCTGCATTCGTTAAGCATACACCAAACATATGACAGCGGACACAGTGACAATAATCTGGACATTGCTTTTACTATGCTATACTCTTATATTACTCTTTGTAATCCTTTCGAATCGCAAAAGTTGAGTACAATCACTGGGAAATTTCTTTTTCCTGTTATATGTTGATAATCTAATTTAACTGGAAGTAGGTTTGTAGTAGGTTGCTGTTTTTTTCTGAACAATACTGCTTTTTACGATAATACAAAAAAATGACAAACGAGTTTAGTCATAAATGAGTTTAGTTGATAGACTCGATCTAATGGCATTTTGTGGTATTCAAAACAGAGGATGTGCTAATCCATGTATTGTTGATTTAACACATGTAATTCATTATTTGCCATTTCATGCCAGACTATGCGATGGGTTCATATATAATTCTTTTGGTGAAACACAGGAGGAGACATTGAAAGATTTCCAGAAGCTAGCCTCTAAACTACCATGGACAGATCCACTGGAAGTATGGAAAATAAACAATTCCTTAAAGAAGAAGAAATGGCGACGAAAAGGAACACACCTTCCCAAGGCATATAGCAGCAGTCAGGCTGGGAAAGAGGGTGACTTCGGTGAGTTGACCATGAATGCTGAGAAACTCAAACTGGAGTCCGAAATGCCTGGAGGAGGGCTGGAGGAAAACGGATCCCCAGTACAATCTGACAGCTTGGCCAATCAGGGGAAGGATTCAGAAGAGGTGGCAGATGAGAGTTCAACAGAAGTGCTCAAGTTTCGAGTGACGTGCAACAGAGCTGGCGAGAAGCACAACTTCACCTCCAATGAGGCTGCCAGGGATTTTGGAGGCGCCGTCCAAGATTTCTTTCAGTGGAAACCAGATATGACCAAGTTTGACATAGAGGTAATGACAGTCACTCCTCAGGGAGTCGGTTTCCCACGGTTATGGATATGTTGAGTCTTGCTCACTATTTCAATGGTTATTAGTCACCAGCATTGTGTCTGTTCAGGTCCTCCTGAATATTCACAACAGCGAGGTCGTGGTTGGCATCGCACTGACTGAGGAGAGCCTTCATCGGAGGAATATCACTCACTTTGGGCCTACAACCTTGCGTTCCACGCTAGCCTATGGCATGCTGAGGTCAACCGTGAAGCTTCTCTGCTTTCTCCCAATGAGAGCTAGAAAGAACTGACACATTTGTTTCAAGATATAACATAAACTGCAAATCTGCTAACTTTTGAATGTGTTTCACCCCGTAGATCTTAAGAAAAAACACAAACACTTGTAGAATCAGGAGCAGGTGTGCTGTGAGAGCTGCAAAATCACTGTTTGGTATGCAATATGTAAAGATAATTTGGTTTCTTTTTATTAGACTTTGCAAGCCTCAAATATCTGATGTTATAATTGACCCAATGTGTGGAACAGGAGCTATACCCCTTGAGGTATGTGGGTCACAGACATTTTCCTCCAGTAATGTTTCTCAGTAGCATAACACACTGTAATTGCATATGGACTGCATATAATAACCAGTGCAGTTCAGAAGACCCCCTGTAGCATTATATTCTTTGAAAGGAGTGTATCTTTTTCATTTTTAAATTGAGGTTAATGCTGAGGTGTATTGATCCCACAGGGGGCCATTGAGTGGAAGAACTCCTACTACTTAGCAGGAGACAACAATGACCAGGCAGTGAAACGTACACTTAACAACATTAATCACATCCACAGGAAGAGGCAGGAAAATGACGAGTGAGTCTGACACTCTCCAGCCGGTCAGATAAACCTGATAGAATGTTTTGCCATTGACATTTTACTTTTAACTAAATTGGGCACTGGTGCCTTCTTATGTTTGAGTGTAGTGCACCGTGGGGTCTGCCTGTGGACACCCTGCAGTGGGACTTGTGTCACCTACCCGTGAGAACAGCATCGGTGGACATAATCATCACGGATATGCCCTTTGGGAAGAGGTGAGTAACACAGCTTTCAAGAAACAAAGTGGTGATTAACTGTCCCAAACCGCAAAATAATACTGAATTTTTAGCACATTAATACTACAGAGTGCAAAATATCAAATTAATGACAAAACTCTAAAGTCACTGAGAAAAGGAAAGCCGTTTAACAAAACATAATTTAAAAATCTCCGATGTTTGGGGGATGGTGGTATTAATTCAATAGCAGTAACATGCTGCATATTATTTTACACAATTTGTATACAAAGCAGCTCTCGGAATTCTTAAATTCATAAAAATAACTTAGAATAGCTGTGAATTAAAAAAGCTAACATTTTCTTTTTTTCAGTTGAACAATGTAATGATATAAATGATATTTTGTGTGTTTTCCGGAACCCACGTGTCCATCTACAAAGAATGGGATCAAAGAAGAAAAACTGGGATTTGTATCCATCCTGTTTGAGGGAAATGGCCCGAGTTTGCCGACCAGGAACGGGGAAGGCGGTGCTTCTGACCCAGGATAAAAAATGCTTTGCCAAGGTAGAGCATGTTGTCTGTGACCTCCATTTTTTGTCTACCAGCCTAACATTAAGACATAATGTAGAGAATTGGCAGCAAAACTTGCTGATCCTCTTAACTAGCTCAGCGTATTAATCCCTTATTTGACCTGAGGTGTAATCTTAGTATTAAGAGAATGGAACCTTTGTGTTTCACAACAGGAAGCTGAAAGTCTCTTCCTGAACTCAATGGCTTACTTTAGATAGTATCTAATTGGATGAATGATTCAGGATTTCTGTAGGTTTGTACACATGTAAATGAATAATTAAATTTTCATATTGGGGAAGGAAAGTCTCCTGTCTGCTTACTCTCCCTGTACCTGAGAATGAATACTATATGCAAATTCAAAGTATAACAGTTAGTCATAGTTGACCATCGTGTTAGGGGGAGGAAGTATCTTTCCCTAAATTAATTTCCTGGTCGAGGTGGTTTTGGTGTTGTAGCTTAATTGTATATTTCTATTTATCCGAGCAAAGCAATATTTGTAATTAACGGAAGGCAAATTACCCATTCTTCATCTTGTGTTTGTTTAAAGAACGATGGTACTAGTTTTGTACTTGTAATATTACTAGTCTCTGTAAGTAAAAATATGTTTAAAATTAATTTCAGGCTTTGTCAAGGATGGGGGGACTTTGGCGCAAGTCTCACACGGTATGGGTGAACATCGGAGGGCTCCATGCCGGCGTGTTTCTCCTCAAACGGGTAGCATCGGTTTTTGGGGAGACTCCTGAAGACCTTGGTGAGAGGGCAGGTCCAGGACGAAGTGCGGCGAGAGCTCATAAGGAAAATGAAGGGGACTGACACACTGTTTGGCTTGCTTTCTGTGCTCTGGGTGCACAAGTGAATGCAAAGACGGCAGTTAACGCCTTAAAGAAATTATTTACATTTAGTTTAAAAATGTTTAAAAAATAAATTCTTCCATAAAAGTAATTTGTGCCAAGTCTTCATTTTATCTTTGGTTCTTAATGTCTACTTGTGAGAAACACACGTATGAAAATAATAACCATTACAATCAAATCTAATTAAGTTTATTGCTTAATAGTTTAATACTCTGCAAAATACATTATTATACACACGTAATTTAATACACGTTTTCCTCGACGGTTTCAGCGTTGTTTATATGTCAAGAAGTCACCCACTAAAATATAATTTTTGAACCAGCCAGCAGTTTTACGTGGGTAAAGTTTCTGTTAAACTAATAACACATTTGAGTTGGCTTCTTTACTGAACGGAGGACTAAAATGTTTTTATTTCCGAATTTATTTACGAAAGTTAAACGTCAGTCATGTATGGATTGTAAAACATGATCATAAACATCAGATTTCCTCCATTACTGTCACGTATTACCTCGTACAATATAACGTACCAGTGTGTTTCCGCACGTAATCATCTACGAAATACATGATTAATTCGACGCAAACAGCGTAACTATGGTTTACGCCATAAATAAACAAACCTCGGGATGGCTATTTACGTAGTCTTAAAAACGTTAGTGGGGCGGGAGCTATTCCATGGCTGATGGATTTGATAATAGGTTGCATGCATTGCATGTTGAAGCCAACATTTTCCCAGCCCACAAGTTAAGTCGTCTAAGTTAAACATTAAACGCCCCTTAACAACGTGGTTTGGAGTTATAAAAACATTACGACTGGTAATACCCTCGCCATCCAGGGCAGGCAGGCAGGCAGCGGACACAGTGACAATGATCTGGACAGTGCTTTTACTATGCTATACTCTTGTATTACTCTTTGTAATCCTTTCGAATCGCAAAAGGTGAGTACAGTCATTGGGATATTTCTTTTTCCTGTGATATGTTGATAATCTAATTTAACTGGAAGTAGGTTTGTAGTAGGCTGCTTTTTCTATACTGTACTGTTTTATATGATGATATTTAAAAATGATATATTTCATTTTACGTTTTAGGTTATCATGCTGATTGATACTTTGTGTCCCTATAACACGTGACAGGCGTGATTTGTCGTGACTAGAATTAAATGCTTGTTCCTTTACGATTTGCGGCGTTAAATAATGAAAACGTGTAACGTCTGTAACATGTGTAGCCATTTATATTGTATACATATAGCAGACACCTTTGCCCAAAGCGACGTTCCAGTAAGGCAAATGGCAAATTACAAATATAAATGCTGTCATTGATCAGCTAGGCAGATGTTCAGCTAGGCTGAGAAGTCTTACACAGAGAATGAAGGATTTGTGAAAATATAAGTAATTTATAAGTTATAAATGATATATAAGTATATATAGATGAATATATACTTACAAAAGAGTATATAAGTATATATAAGTTTACGGAAAAGTATGTAATCAGTCGTTTGTGTGACGCAATTTAGTGACAATTACACTGTTTGCATCTTCAACGTTTTTGTATTCAGTGTATAAACCTGTATGCAAGGAAAAAGCGTTCCTAATATTTATATTTAAAATGGTATCTATTATCCACCCAAAGCACCGATCACGGGTCGACTGTATTCTGAAGGTGAAAAGAGTTTTGCTGATGAATCTCTTACTTATATCTGTAGGAGCTAAATATAGATTGAATAAGATATGAACAGGGCTGTAGCAGAAAGTCTGCGGTTATATCTCAAAATCTGTACAGGTATGTAGTCATCTGGATAGCTAAACGTTTTTTTCTAAAAGCAACAGGAAACTATGCTGCCAGTTCATTATTTTTCTGACAAAACATTGTAAATGAAATGCAGTGTTTGGGAGGTTACTTATGATTAAAAGGAGCTAAGCTTCAGACAGGCTACTGTTTAATAACTACAAGCTACAGAAAAAAGTAGCTAACTACACTGAAGCTATCTCATCGAGTAATACTTAATTTTTGTGCTGTACTCTTAAAGCAAGTTACTTAAAAATGTGAAACATGATGTTAAAAGTAATTTGAAAATCTATTTTTAACGGTGTCAGATCACAATAAGGTTTCAAAAGAGTTTGTTGTGAACCAAGCGTACTTCACTATTGCTGTGTGAAAATTAGAAGGGATACAACAAAAAAGAGAGAGATTTTGATAATCTGTCCAAGAACCAAAGAGCTCCTATGCATTTTAATGAAAATGTCTAAAATATTGTTTGCCGTTAAGTTATTTTTCAGCCCATTAACATCCATCCCCAGAGTATTCAAGCAAAAAAACACCAATCAGAAACAGGTCGTTACTTAAGTATTAATCAGAAGTACATTATTATTATCGACTTAAAAGCACGATCTGTTCCGACTGACCGGTCGTAAGTCGGTCTATTTGGTGTTTGTACTGTACTGTGAGCGCTGCGAACAGTAGCCTGAGCGCGAAAATAAGTGAGCGTCTCGCGGAGATGCTCATGCTGCTAGCAGTCGAGGCGGAAACTGTCATACATTCACGCAGGACAGCGCTCGCGCTGCCAGAGGGTCTCGGAACGGCAGTAAAGTCAATCAGTCATAAGTCACAAAGGTCGTAAGTCACGCTACATCGCTACTTGTAAAAAATAGTCGCTTGAAAAGCTCCAGCGTTTTAAAAGTAGATTCACTAGTAAGGTACTTGCGTCGGTAATTGTAGATAGCTGCTCCCCAGCACTGCTGAAATGATAAGGGCAGTAATCAAGATTACACTGTCACGTGTAACTAATTACAATTTAGTAACATTGAGATGTTGTACTAAAGAACAATGTCCATAAGTAATAGCTTCATGAGCAGAGTGTATATACAACCAGGCATTTTGATTTGAGAGTCTGGTAATCTGATTTATACTAGTGGCTGTGCTGTAGCTGCAAGTCATGTAACATGATTAGGGATAGGATGAATCAGGGAATACCTAGACATTATGGGGCCCGTGACAAAATGTCACTTTGGCCCCCCTCCACCCAATTTTACATGTCATTTTACGTATTCAATGTCCCCTGTGAAGTGCTGGCCCCTCTGAATCTGCCAGGGTATCTATGCGCGCCCCCCCCCCCCCCCCCCCCCCCCCCCCCCGCCAACCCCAAACCCCCCCGCCGAGCGGGT
>JAOYFF010000128.1:14235164-14255516 GCA_025773925.1 Cryptomyrus ogoouensis
TGGTCCCCCCCCCCCCCATTTTTCAATTCATTTTTAGTTTTCAATGGCCCCTTTGAAGGGCCGGCCCCCCCCACCCCAACCGGGGAACCAAGCCCCCCCCCCCCCCCCCAGCACCCCTGGAAATAATATAATACACTTCTGAAGAGGTGGCGGTCTTATAAAATGGGCCCCATGCTTAGGGATACAAATTAACACAAAGTCTAGCCTTCATTTAGTTGTGATGACTGTAGAAGGTGGCTGTTCTTATTAGTCTGTTTTACTTTTTTTTAGTACATACATTTAAAATTGTTCTGTGCCCTTCTTTTGTGGCACTGATTGTGCTTAAATTGCAGTTAAACCTAAGAAACTCAATTGGATGAGTGAAACAAACTGCTGGGTGTTTCACTTGCAAAATGCAAGCTTCTCTTTCTGATTCCATTTGGATAAAAATATTTGTGAATATAAATTTAAAAAATAACTTGTCTTTTAAACACAGAACCAAGAGAGAGCCACCTTTGGACAAAGGCGTTATTCCGTGGCTCGGACATGCCCTCGAGTTTGGAAAGGATGCGGCAAAGTTTTTAGCTGAGATGAAAGAGAAACATGGAGACATTTTCACGGTAACAGTTCTTCTGTTATGCTGATAAGAGGCTTAAACAACTTTTAAACATCCGTCATATGGCTGTGAAATGGTGTAAAAAAATGCATACATTGATGCTTATGTTTAATTAAATAATAGAATAATTAATTAATGTTTAACCAATTGGTTTTGTTACATATAGTTATCCATAGTACATTCCACTTAATGTATTTCAGTTTCATAGAAGATGAGGATTCTAGTAGGTTCTCAGAAGTAGAAATGAGTGTCATTGCCTAAGGTAAAAGAGAGTCGGAGAGTAATGCGTCATTATCCCTAGGTGCGTGTAGCAGGGCGCTACGTGACTGTGCTCCTGGATCCAAACTCTTATGATGCCGTCCTGCAGAACTCAGCATCACTGGACTTCAGCCGTTACGCCAAGGTTCTGATGGAGAGGATTTTCCTCTTGCGTCTGCCCCAGTACGATCCCGTTACTGAGAGGGCTGCTATGAATCAGTAAGCGACTTGGTATACTTCAACCTGCTTCAGGACTCAGAGAATCCAATGAGAATGCATTGACTAGGAAAATGTGTGATGTTGTTATATCCTGAACGATCGACATTAGAAAATTTGTTGTCATGTGTTCTATTCAGTGACATTTCTTTCTTTGTACGCGACCTTCTTTTTTTGTTGTTGTAATGTTTTCACTTTCATCCTGCATCTTGTCATGTGACCAAACATTTTATCAAAGCTGCTAATCCCTCAGACGCAAGGACAGACTGTTGGTCAATAGCTCTGGCCATTTAAAGCAGATTTTGTCAGCAAGATGGTGCTGGGTACACATCAACTAAATGAATGAATCAGCAGCGTGAATTATGACGTTGAACTCAAATGCCTAATGGTTGACCTATGACCTCATCACCATCTGCCGCAGGCACTTCCACGGAGAGAACCTGACATACTTAAATGCCACCATGCACAGGAACCTCCAGACCCTTCTGACATCAGACATTCTTCAGAACCGGATGGACTGGAAACAAGATGGGCTGTTTCGCCTTTGCTACAGCCTGCTATTCAGGTCTGTCTCCGGTGACATTCGCCCTAGATAAACAATTTACAAAGTCGTGTACGTCGGGCCCCATATTTGTAAGCAAAAGAACGTGTGTAATGTGAACCTACACATAGTTTGTGGTCCAAAGAAGAAAATATTACTGTGTCCTTATTAAACCACCCACACGGACCTCTTTGGTCCTTGGACAAGAACAGGAAATAAACAGTTTATTAACATCATAACACTGTAAGTCATTGTAATTACACAATTAAACCTTCCTATTTTTGTTTTTTAGGGCTGGATACCTTACACTCTTTGGTGCAGGACAAAACAGCAGCCCGGACACTGTCTACGATGAGTTCAGGAGATTTGACGGACTCCTGACAAAAATGGCCCGGACCACTCTTAAGCCAGGTACTGAGTGGAGGGATGTAGGAGGCGAAACAATATTATTACTAAGCGGCTAATGTTAAAACATCTCAATTCTGAGGGACTTCTCTGTTTGTTAGCTGCACACCTGCAGTTTCCCTCTTAACTTCCAGTGAGAGCTGGCCCCTGGAAGCTTATCTGCAGACTTGCATAATTTTTTTTTTGAGTCACGGTTTCTTACCAGTGCCATTTGAGTACATTTCATTGTCATCATAGCTGATCATCCCTCTGCCTCTCCAGACCCCTAACGCCTGTGTCACCTCAATCCCTTTGCCTCATACCTGGATTTTTGCTGCACCTTCCAGTCCTATCTGACCTGTCAATCCTCAGCCTTCCCTGACACATTCAGGGAAGTCCCTGCTATTTATCTTCATATCTTACTAACCCTACCCTTGGCCCTTTGTCGGCTACAGAGGAGAAACGTGAAGCCCAACTGGTGCGTGAACAGCTATGGGACTTTCTCACATTCATGGGGCCAGATCAGAGGGAGGGGCCTAGTCCCTGGCTGCAGAGCTACCTGAAACGTCTGCAGGAAGAGGGTGTGGACCGGGACACACAGAGGCGGGCCTTGCTGATGCAGCTTTGGGCCACTCAGGTGAGCCGTGAAGTTTCGTACCGCTAGAGAATGTGCCACCAGCGGTACGCAGAGTGCCAGATCATTATGAGCTATTCCCAGAGGCTTTCATTGCGTCAGTGAATCGCTTTCTTTGATTATCCGCCTTTCACACGCTGGAACTTAAAATTTAATTTGCAAGCCCCACGGCAAAACTTGGCCAGTTGTCCCAACATTAGTTATGGGTCACGTATTGTTAATTAAATCAAAGCAGTTGAAGACGTCAACTCTGTTCCTGTCGCTCACCCACTGACCCCATGCAGACAGTGCATTTAGTAAGCTGAGGTGGCAGGGCCTTATAAGTACTGGCCTGTTTGTTGCTGTGCCTTCTGGTCTCCTACTCAATGCACCAGCCTCTACTGGAGGTGACAGCCTGCTGTATTCTCAGAGGAAATCTAGCTGCATCCCTTGTGGCAAAAAAAACACCCACAGCATAACTTGAGTGCAATACCTCAACTTGCCACCTGAGTACAATGTTGGCTTATGAGTTCACTTGGTAATTGTTATTTTAATATGGACTCACTAAGACATTAAAGAAAATCAGTTTTTTGAAGGAAAGGAAGTCTTTATAGACTACAAATGCAAGGTGGGGTTTCGTATTTGTTCTTCTTCCTCCTGTGAATTTGAAAATCACCTGTCTGCAGCCTGTAATGAGAGTTTCTACTCAGCTTCCCCTCTGTATGATGGACAGTGGGATAGTGTGCTACAATTCACCTATTTGAACTCCTTTCCTAATCCCTTTAAGGGTTTATTGAAAGATCCAGGACCAGTGGGAATATAAATAATCTAAAGATGTACTCAAGAAATTGAAAATGGCTTCCACCTTCATCGTCTTCCTGTGCATTCCCCTACCAATGAATACCACAAGGAATGGTCATGAAGACTATATAACATATGGCTTATATTTAACTGCAAATATACTGAGCCACACACAGTGAGGTACACACAATTGCAATGTACAGTTACAGCTCTGGGTCTTATGATGTGCATCTGGGTCTCTCTCTGTTGCCAGGGTAATACAGGTCCGGCTACATTCTGGCTCCTTGGATACCTGCTGACCTTTCCGGAGGCCATGGAGGCTGTGAAGAGAGAGTTTGAGGGCCTCACGCCTGCAGAAGGGGCATCTGAGGAGACCTTCCTTGAAAATCTGCAGAACACACCTGTGTTTGGTGAGCCTCACTCGCATACCATTAGCAATTATGGGCTCCTACAGGATCCGGCAGCATTACATCTGAAAAAAGATGAGCCTTGGCATTTAAAAGGAATGCTTCTATTCTGGATAAGGATCATTATTCCCCTTAAATTTAGAATGAAACCATAGCTGATTCTTTTTGTCATAAACTTTTGATTTACTATAGCTTTTTTCTTCATATAAAGTGTAACTTATAAGGTAGTACTTCCAGAAAAGGAAAAGGGGTTTAGGTAGCTCCTTGAGTGTATCTTTAAATTTTTTACATCCACTCAGCCCTAGATCTTTCAATTCATAAAATCCATTAATCAATTAACAGAAAATAAATTAATCAATAACTTAAATTAGTCAATAACCTAAGATTATTTACATTTCCTCAGGTCCTACTTTTTCATCTTTCCAACACGCAATACCTTCTATTCTTTACTTATAAATAAATGTACAGTATACAAACATGCAATATAAATGATCATCACCAGGTAGCATGTAGTATAATATATGGACCCATTTGCCCCAAAGGCCTGAACCTGATGGGTAGATACTAAAGAAATGTCCTGTAGACAGTAGGACCTTAGACCTAATTTACTGCCATACTCTTCTCCCTTCTTCCATTTGGTTGTAGTACCACTGCCCCACCTGCTGTCAGTACCATAAAGTGTGCCTGCAGTAGAAAGTACTGACATGAGCCTCTGCTCTGCATCAGGCTAACTGGACCTAACTACATGGCGATGTGCATAGAGACGCAGTGCAGCACTGCATCTTATGTGCCTTTGTTTTTTAATGTTCTCAGACAGCGCCCTCAGCGAGGCCCTCAGGCTCACCGCGGCTCCTTTCATCACCCGAGAAGTTCTGGTGAACACCACACTTCACATGGCAGACGGGCAAGAGTACGACCTCAGGCAGGGAGACAGAGTCTGCCTCTTCCCTTACCTGAGTCCTCAGATGGACCCTGAGATCCACCAGGAACCAGAGGTACAACTGACCCTTAGCTCACACTGCACTGCTCTACTTGCCTAAAGCCTGCAGTAACCTTTAGCTCTGATGTTAGCCCTTGCTTACTGCATCTCAGTGTTATTTCAGTCTGTCCACTTCACTATGAAAGCAGATTTTGTGCTTACATAATAAAGCAATTAAGAGGTGCTTCACAGATTAGACTCTGCCGTAGTAGAAACAGATGTTAGAGGTATGTCATGGGTGATTTTATCAGCCTATAATAGTGATGACTGTATGATAGTGACAATAGTGATGACTTTATCCATGAGAGAGCATGGGTCCTACTCCATATGTAATAAAGCGGGAAGCGTCATTCATCACTTGTCACTAACCTCATCTAATTGTCATCCCTAACGTGGCTCTGTGTCTTTCTGTTCTTTTTCCTCTTTTGGTTTCTTCCCTGTTTTCTGAGTAGAAATTCAAATATGACAGGTTTCTGAACACAGATGGAACGGAGAGGAAGGACTTTTTCAAAGGTGGACGAAAGATGAAGTACTACACCATGCCGTGGGGAGCGGGGAAGAATGTGTGTGTGGGCAGACATTTCGCCATCAGCGGCATTAAGCAGTGAGTGTCCTTGTGAGGGGGGGAGACCTCTGGCCACCTAGTTCGTCTATAGTCATTGATTAGCCAGGGGGATCCGTCCAGAGCACCGGAGAAATCCGTTTGTCAATGGCATACAGAGGCTATGCTGATCTCCTAATGTAGCATCCACAACTGAATGTTACCTTGGTGCCACATCATGGTCCAACCAACAGCTACAGAATTGTGTTATTGTGATAATAGTAATGATGATGATGATGATGATAATCATAGTAATGTGCAGTATGTTTGTGCCTGATAAATAGTAGCTAAATCAGGTCATAACCTACTTGAAATGCCAGCTTGTTTGGATGATGCGTTAAAGACATAAACCCACACATGAGCTTAACTACTGGCGATTGTACCGAGCATGACCTAACCAGCTTTCCCTCTGGATTGGACAGGTTTTTGTTCATGGTACTCACTCGCTTGGACCTGGAACTGTGTGATCCAGACTCAGAAATGCCAGTGGCAGATGCCAGCCGTTATGGATTTGGCATGCTGCAGCCAGCAGGAGACCTGCAGATCCGGTACAGGCTTAAAGACCCGTCATAGGATACAGGAAGACGGAGGCTGACAGAGGACCATTTCAGCTCAGTCTTTAAAACCTGCAACAGTGTTACAATGTTTCTTTCATTAAGTGTTACATTTTTATTTGCCATGTAATTATTTTGTATTTCTCAGCATATTTTAAGTTATAACATTAAACATTTTAAATGTCTTGAAGTTTTATAACTAGTTCATTATTATTGTTGTTGTTGTTGTTGGGGTTAATGAAGTGTCACAATTTTATGCTATATAACCAGAACCTCTTAATGTACATACAATACAATACTTTTATTGACTGCATCTGTGTCTGGATTATTATTATTATTATTATTAGTAGTAGTAGTAGTAGTAAGAGTAGTAACAACAGAAGCAGTAGCAGTAATATTTCGCATTTTCTCTTGGAATAGCATTAACTCAACTACTTTAGCAGTGTAGTAATATGCACTAGATTCTCCAGCTTTCATGCTAAATTACAGTTTTGCATTTGTGTTTGAGGCAGGGACTTTTAAATAATGAGGCGGCTGCCGGTAGTTTAAACATTTACTGACTGCTCATTAATTATGCTGACCCGATGTTTTCGGCGACTGTTAAACAATCTCCCCTCCTGTTCAGCCCTTGTGGAACATGACTGGAAAGTTAAGATTGATGCCCAGTTACGCAAAAACGTAAAGCTGTTTTGACGTCGAGCATTTACTTTTAAGATTTAAAATTAAAATAAAAATGTTTTTCTTTTGAAGAAACCAACTTCTTTGCCATCAAAACTTGTGCGCGCTTATTTGTCCTGTCGTGGCAGATAGCGATGGTTTTGCTTTGGATCTAAGAAACGGGGTTGTGGGCGTGCTTGCGGTAAGTGGGTTTTCACCTTTGTCAGTCAATTGTGTACTGTAATAAAAATATTCCTACCGTTTTATAATATAATTTATTATCTTTGCTTGGAGTCCTTGCTTGCAAGATTCTTAAACGCCACTTACAATGGCAAACGCGATTGGAACTGCAGTTATTCTTTTCTACGAAGACAACATATTAAAATGCTGGAAAGATTAACTATTTAAATTAATCACTCGTTCTGTTGAATATGTGTATTCTTTAGTAGTAGTGCGGTAAAGACATTGCAGGGCTCAGCGGACGAGATCTATGCACCCACAACATGCTACGCCCTGTCGTTTTATGTGTTACTAGCGTCCTGGATAGAGTCAGGTCTTACTCAGATGGTCCAGCAACTTTACATATCCTGGAGAGTAACGGATAAGACGGCACATGTAAAACATAAACATTTATTAATAAGCTGATAATTTAGCTGACAATATTTATACATATTTCTAGCATTTCTCATCTGTTCACCCGCTGCCATCTGAATTCTCTTCGTATTAACAAACTGCTATCTAAATTAGGCTGCTACTTCCTCTCCTTCTTGTAGCCAAAGTAAACAGAGTCTCCTGGAAGAAACAGTTCCGAAGAAACAGCCCGTTACAATATTAATCTCAAAAGAAAACGTTGCAATCGGCCAAATGCTCATAAAATTTAGAACGGTTCCATGTCTTAGGCCTATACGCTGTACTTATATATCTATATACATACTGTATATCAGACCTTTTTCAAATTTCCTTCTCAACATTTATTCTTGTTGTGATAAATCATCCCTTAACTCTCAGCCTGCATAGTCTGAGTGTAACAGGCCTACATTACCAAAGTGTTGCATTACCTAAGGCATGGTACGTATGTTAGTACGACGAATATGTATAGTAATGAAATGCTACACGCCTGTCATTACTACACCCAAGTATGCGTCAGTAATAAGTGACGCAAAAGACGAGCGTTAACCATGTTATGTTGACATGATGTGTTTGTCACCGTGAATGTTACTGTATGCAGTGCACTGTGGTTCATTATCATGAAGTAAATTTCTGCTAGTCCGATATAGTTATTACATTATTCATATATATATATATATATATATATATATATATGCGCCTACGTACAATTTCACCGTTTCATCGGCCTGTATAAGGACAACACACCTATTAAACTATTCCATAATTAATCAATTTATTCCCTTAATTGGGTTATAAATATGCTCCTTTTTGTAGCCTATATATCGTGCTTCGTTTTCGTGTCGTTGTTTATTGGTTATTGGATAGTCTAGGACAAGAATCAAACATGTGACTTTTTTCTAGCACACAAAAGGGCTATGCTGATTTTGAAACAAGGGGATATGCCACGATTTGCTTAGCCAAACCGGGAGGGTGTAGATCCGTGCGCAGACCCCGCACATATGAACCGCAAGAGTTAAATATGCCGGTGGCGGTGCTGGAGCCCGTCGGCGGACTCACCACGAGTCTCCCCTCTCCTCCCCTCCCCTCTCATCCTCTATTCATCCCTCCCTACTTCCACTCCCCCTCCCCCAGCAGAACCCCTCCGGTTTGTCACCCTCCATGCAGCGACTCCACGATCCGGTATAGAAAATCATATGGATTCCCGACATACTTGTTGATCTTTATTGTTGCACAGAGAGGAAATGTGACTGTACGGGATGCAGCCTTTTTGAAACCCCATTTCCAAAATGACTGAGACAGCACATGGAATACGGGTGATAAAGCATTGACGATTTCCACATTTATCTCCATTGGAGTGGTTTTATGCTTTCCAACAGGTCGCAATAAAGGTACGTAATTATGTCATTTCAGAAGATGGTTTTCGGTCGGAAATAGTCTGTACAAGCGAGGTAATTTGCTTGACTTCTCTTTGCCGAAATAATAGAACAAACTGTACAATCCTGTGAGGTGTGCGGACTTGCTTCCCATCAAAACATTTGTCGTCCCTGTCACATTCTCTGAAAAGCAACAAATTAGAGCATTTTAACTAATACAGCTTCCCACGTAATTTAAGCAATGCAAATAACGCGTACAGGTTATTCTCTTCATTAAAGAGGTCGTTGGATCGTTTGTATATTAATTAAATTTACATTTACCTACCACTTTTTACACTGACCATTGGCTTTATGCGTGTCACTGTTATTACTCTATATTAAGATGTTGTAGTTTAAGGCAAGACACGAATATTTGTTTTGCTTAGAAATTCGTTTTTAATGTTCAGGTTAATGAAACATTTGAGAGTCTTTTAATTAAAATATCTATACAAACAATAAGACTGGCATATAACCATCTCAATAGGGTTGTGCGTTATACTTGAAAGTCACTTATGACTGAAGGATTTTCTGCACGCATTGGCTGGTTAAATACGTAAATTCTACTCCCAGTGGATTGTTTCAACTGTCCATTATTCTCATTTTTAACTGAGTATTGTTGGCTTTAAACGCTACAGTACAATAGGCAATCATTTATCGTTAGCGGTTGTTTTTTTTTTTGTCAATATCTCCAGTTTCGGACTGGTTACCACCTCCATGATCACCTTCGATTTACTGTAACTTTCTGAATAAATAAAAAAATATATGCTGAGCGATTTATATTTAATTAAAGGTCGTAATTGATTTCAAACCTGAGAATTTACAACTGTGTATAAATGTTATCGTTTCTGAGAGTGACAGCGGCGATTTCAGCACTGCTTCCTTGGACAGCGCTCCAAACTTGAGAGTCATCCTTTCCCATGAACTTTGTACAGCAGACCTTCTGTGTGACTTAGACTCGATTGAATTATCTATTCCTTTCTCTGATTAGTACGTATGTTCTTTTCCAGTGTTCATACGGGGTTTGTCACCATTTTAGACTTGATGTCTTTTGTTTAACCTCCCAGGCGCAAGAATGGAGGAGAGAGAAATCAAATGTAGACGGTAAATCCCTCCCGGATAGAGTCTTCAGGACTGCATGAACTTTTCCAGCCTTGTGGAAAATACTTTTTCAGGGAGGATGAATAAATCCGGGTCAAGATCGATTTCTTCTCTGCCCCCAGAGCCGGTGGAAATTCTGCGACGCAAGGCGGGTACTCGGAGAGTCAAACTTAATGTTGGAGGACTTCTGCATGAAGTTCTGTGGAGAACGCTGGACAGGTTACCCCGCACGAGACTAGGAAAGCTACGAGACTGCAACACCCATGACTCATTAATCGATATATGTGATGATTACTGTCTGGAGGACAATGAGTATTTTTTTGACAGGCACCCCGGTGCATTCACTTCCATCCTAAATTTTTATCGCACGGGTAAGTTGCATATGATGGAAGAAATGTGTGCCTTGTCCTTTAGTCAAGAGCTGGACTACTGGGGCATTGACGAGATATACCTGGAGTCGTGCTGTCAGGCTCGTTACCATCAGAAGAAGGAGCAGATGAACGAGGAGCTGAAGCGAGAGGCGGAAACTCTGAGGGAAAGGGAAGGGGAAGAGTTTGACAACACGTGCTGTGCAGACAAACGAAAGAAACTCTGGGATCTTCTCGAAAAGCCAAGTTCATCGCTTGCAGCAAAGGTAGGAGGGCAGTATGTCGTTTTGGTTTGGGGGGTGACTTCATAATTGAAATACATACAAAGGGCTGTTTTTTGGGAGGGGTGTTACGGAAGATTCAGTTCCCACAGTTCCTATGCTCTTGGTCATTTCTATATATGTCTATGTAGCAGTTGTCATCCAATCAACGTCAGTTGTGCAGTTGAAACCACAACAAATGTTCTCAACGGGGATTTATTAACCAAAATGTCTCCAATGACAATTGTGGCCCCATGTTTAGAGAATGCAGTTTCAAACTTTTTAGTGCCGGACAGATCTCTCTGTAACTTTTTGGGCTGCATGACCCACATCAGTAGGTTATATTCACCTGGGAACTAGTGCGCAAACAAAAAGAATAATCACTTAAACTTTTAAAAGGTTAAACCGTCTGAAGGTCCACTAAAGCGTAATTATTCTTGCGCGGGAAGATGATTCACCGCACGTGAGCACGTGGCTGTATAAAAGGCACCTTTTTGCTTTCCAGATGACTGTCATTTATATTTCATTACATTGCAGTTTGTTTATATTAAGCACTGTTTATTCATTTAGTGGTGTGTAGGGAGAAGGGAGGAATTTGCAATGCCGGCATGTGACAGGCATTTTACAGGCAATAATAATCAGGTGCATATATACAAAATGGCAATAAGAATAGAAGAGTTATATAGATAGTTTAGCCATATATATGCTGTATGTGTGTGCTGAAGATGCATAGGCATGGCACGTTTATTGGGAGATGAAAATGATTCGTAACACTACTGAATGATGCTGAATGCTGAAGTCCTTTATAATATAAATTATGTTGAATAATTAGTATCAATATCATTACCAATATAAATATTATTACTGAGCCTCAAAAATGACACCTGCTGGCCTAATTTGAATTTATTTGGGCACATGTCAGTACGTGTGTGTCGAATCTTCAACATATCTAGTTTGCCATTTACAGAAGCCTGTGACGAATGAGGTTGTCTTGGCAACCTTCAAGACATTGTCTCCATCCTGACTGGAAAGTTATGACGTATATACTGAAACAGAGGGAGACAAATATTGTTGAAAGGTTATTTTTTTATATTGATTCCTTGGTTTATTTTGGCGAATAACATTCGACTCAAAAGATTTTTCAAGTGTCAAATGAATTTTCCACTAGATTCACCAGAATTATTGGTTCAGTTATGATTGTATTATTCTGTACTTAATATTTTTAGTTGCTTATTATTTATCTTTGTTTGTGTTATGTATGTGCACAGTGTTAATTTGCTGGTATCGGTGCACCACAAGATCATCAGCAGTCCAATATCAAGGTGTTTGCGCAGTGATAGAAAATGTATATAATCTGAAAAAAATGGAGTACATTTTCTATTATGAGTCTGAAAAGGACAGTAGTCAAGTGGCAGGCAGTTGTGATCATAGGGGTTGTTTGAGGGATTGTTTTAGTTGAGAGAGAATTGTGTGGATACAGAGATGTTTGGGATTGGTGAAAATGTTTTTCTTTTTGTCTGTCAAGCAGGGGTTATATATCGCCAGAACGCAGCAGGTATTATAAAACTGGCTAATCCTCTGCAAAGATTCAACTTTCATGGTAGGGGGTGGGGGCATTTATAGATATTTGTACAAAGTAATGATTTTTCTGCTGAAGTGAACAGCTGCACATGTGACATAATGAGTGAGAATAGAGGAGCAGAAATGCACAAGGATGAGCTGTGCTGCAATGTGGAAACTGTGGGAGCTGTGGGAACTGTGTGAATTGTGGGAGCTGTGGGAACTGTGGGAGCTGTGGGAATTGTGGGAGCTGTGGGAACTGTGGGAGCTGTGCTGCAGTGTGGGAGCTGTGGGAACTGTAGGAGCTGTGGAAACTGTGGGAACTGCTGGAGTTGTGGAAACTGTGGGAACTGTGGGAATTGTGGGAGCTGTGGAAACTGTGGGAAAAGGTAAAGGTGCTCAGGAAGGAGACAGCAGTCTGAACACTGTAAAGTAGGGGGTGCTAATACCCTGAAGAATTCTCAGTTTGTGAGAGTGGCTGGAAAGACCAGCAGTGCACATCTCAGACAGTCCTAGGATATACAGAGAGTGTCCTATGATATACAGAGAGTGTCCTAGGATATATATGTCATTCTGCAGATTGCCAGCATGACGTGTTTCATCATAAGTCACATATTCAGAAACAGACTATTATTCAAGATGGAGAAAACGGCTAAGAGAAGACAGTGTGACAGCACCGGGTGCCACACCGGACACGCTGCCCTCAGCTACACGTGGCCTCATTACTGATTTGAGATACTTTTACTTTAAGCCGGTCCTTCTGTACAGCCTCCTGACCAAAACTCAATCTGCCCAGGATTCCCAATATGCCAGCACTGTACTTCAATTCGCAAGTGGTCATCTTCGGCAGACATCCAGCTGACAGAACTGGGACAATTTTTCATCCTCTGGGCCACAGACATTAAACATAGCGCAGCTGAATTTGAAACTGGATTCTTGGGTGTGTGTTGATTTGATCTGTGCGTCCCTGGGCAGGAGCATGGAGTGCTAGGCTGGTTTATCTGAATGTCTTTGCTGGTTTATCTGAATGTCTTTGCTGGTTTGTCTGAATGTCTTTGCTGGTTTATCTGAATGTCTTTGCTGGTTTGTCTGAATGTCTGTTGTAGGAACAGGGGAGCAGCTAGACATTCTGGGCCTCCTGATAAAATGTTACCTTGGGCCCCCTGCCCGCCTTACATTGTATAATTTTATGTAGTCAAGGGTCCCTGTAAAGTGTTGGACCCCCTGAATCTGCCAGGGTATCCATGCCCCCCCCTTCACCCCTAGGTAGGAATAATTTGCTGGTCCACTCAGCCCCCTGACACACAATAACAATGAGCTACAGCAACTCTGCCAAACCACTGTCTTACTGATGTGAATTACAGCTTGTTTTATGTCATTTCATCAACAGTAGCACTAACGAGAACTATATTCAGGCATATATTTTAGATCAATAGAGGGACCCTCTAGTTGTGCTTCTAGAGTTCCGTCTGTCTGCTGTAAATTACTATTACCGTTAATCACCTAGTGCTCAAGAAGGGCTCAGATTTTCCTTGTATTATTCACAAAAACCTTTCCAAAATTTCTTGCATTTCCATCGTACGCTTACTTTACAATGGTGTGCTACTTTTTTGTTTGTTCATATCTGTCCTGCTGCATGTTCTTTTTTGCACAGGCATAAAAAATCTTAAGATAAATCTTAAGGTAAATACTAACTATATTATGGATTGTTAATTCATAAGAGAAGCAGATGTTTTGATAGAGAAATAGAGCTTGAAACCTACGGCTTGTCAGTAGCAATAGTGAAACTGCAATCTGTAATAATGGTCTTTTTAGAATGAGCTCTGTTTACTAATTACTCTTCTTTGGGAATTACCACTGCACAGCGAGAGAGCATATGGAAAATGTGTTTGTCCTCTCTGTTTGACTGAGGCCGACTCTGTTTGAAGAGGTATGGGAGCAGATGGGGGCTTTGATACCACAGCTGGAAATGCGAGTGAAAGACCTGGTTACTTGGCAACGCCACTATGCATTAGGAAATAAAGACAGCTGCATAGAGAATGTCTGACTTGGAACAAAACGAAACGGCATTAATGAACCTCTTAGGGGTGGAGACTGAACATGGTGCACAACCTTTCCGTTCCCTGAAAGTTCTTTCTATTCTAGAGACAGTACTTCAGGTCGAGGGGAAGTTGTCACTATAGGTGGCCTAATCTCTGCCTGATCCACGTCTATGTTTGTCTTCAGCCTGCTCATGTCTAATTGCTCCAGTGCCCAGACTGTACCCCGAACCATCAGCTAAATGTCAGGAAGACGTCACAACCAATATTTGTCACGTCTCGCCTTGTTTTTCGCACTTCTGAAAGTCTGCTTTCTAACATGTCACTGTTAAGAGAATAACTACTGTGCACAGAAGCAATAAAAACCACTGCAGCAATATTCAGGTGTAAATAAAGACAATATAGAGCCCTTACAATTCTTGTTTAAATATTTCCATTGATATCACGGTATATATCTTTGATATTTGCATTTATATAATTAAATATATATAATATAATTTCATTGCATTGGTCCGCCTGCGTCTCTGCAGCAGTCATGGGCTTATGAGCTGCTTGTTGGTGTCAGAGTGTTTGTGAACACCCACATTCCTGTGTGCCTCAGCTGATAAACTTTTTTTAGTGAAAGAAAGCATCCTTATCTGGAAGAGAATAAACTCTAATGCTTGTAACTGCAGGCATTTCTATTGCTTCTGTTTTCTGCGCTGCGTGGCTACTGGCTTCCATGAAACTTCACGTGCACAATGCGTGACATGAGGACATTGAGATTTCATTTTGTGAATTGGGGGGGGGGGTTAGTCCAGGCGAGCACGTAGATAGGTTTCAAAGTGTACTTTCCCATGCTTAATCAAAGGGCAGAATCCCTAAAACAGCCTGTTCCTAGGCACGGATTCCATTTCATTCATTTTCCAGCAGCAGGTTAATTTTTTATTGTACGTTAATAAAGCTTGAGTTCACTCAGAAGGTCTGTGGTCCCTGATGTCAGTATCCATCCAGGTATTACCCTCAGACATAGCATTCACAAGGTGGGGGGAGGATATGCACAATCAACACATTCTGTTACATCTATATATTTAGCATATGCTTTTATCCTAAGTGACATACAACTAAGAAACAATGGCTGCAGTTAAACAGCATTCTCAAGGGCCCAGTGGTGAAATCACAGTGCTGCCCATGAGCTTGGAACCGGTGACCTTCCCGTCATGGTCTCAGAGTCCTAACCCACAGAGCTGCACACCGCCCATCATAACCACATTAATATCATTTCATCTACAGCTGTACTTGATTAATTATGGATGTCTTGTTTGCGCAAATGTATGTATAACAAGCACAAGGCTTTCTGGAGAGTGCACAAAAAGAAATTGCTGTGTGTTTTTATCTTAATGTGTTTTAAATAAGGCAAGTCCAGAAGAGTATCCAGGGACTGGGCAGAAATATCGCCAACAAGCTCACTTCGTAACCTTCTACTTATTCTCAGGGGAAATGAGTCATTTCACGGAAGCAACCAGCTTATCTGAAATATTGCGATGGTCGTGCATGCATAAAATCCACAGCATACTCTGGTTTCATAGTGCTGCTTCCTGGCTCTTATTTAAGGGATATTCCGGCCTCATAACAGAGGTACAGGTTTTAAACAGCAGAAATTTAAAAACTGAAAGGGATTTCTCTGTCTAGTCAGGTCAGCCAGCATAGATGCTAGTTTTGCGTTTTAGGTCTTCAGCAACGAATTCAAAACAGCAAGCTCCACTTTGGTGTGATGGAAAAGATGAAAGGTATGTAGATGTAATGAACACCAGGTCACCTGAGGCTTCAGGGCAGCTGACAGCATCACAGCAAGAAATATGAGGGAAGATTTTGCAGAAATTACCGCAAAGAAATTGGAAGAAAAATGCTATCATGTGAGCAGTATATGGTTGTAGAAAATGGCAATTTTAAAGCATCCTATACATTCATCTATCTCCATTTTCCAACTGGAGCAGGGTTGTGGGGTCCAAGAGCACATCCCAGGCAGCTCAGGGCGGCAGGGCCGTGGGGTCCTGGAGCACATCCCAGGCAGCACAGGGAGGCAGGACCGGTTGGGTCCAGGAGCACATCCCAGGCAGCAGAGGGCGGCAGGGCCGTGGGGTCCAAGAGCACATCCCAGGCAGCTCAGGGCGGCAGGGCCATAGGGTCCAGGAGCACATCCCAGGCAGCACAGGGAGGCAGGGCCATGCGGTCCTGGAGCACATCCCAGGCAGCAGAGGGCGGCAGGGCCGTGGGGTCCTGGAGCACATCCCAGGCAGCACAGGGAGGCAGGGCCATGCGGTCCTGGAGCACATCCCAGGCAGCACAGGGAGGCAGGGCCGTGGGGTCCTGGAGCACATCCCAGGCAGCAGAGGGCGGCAGGGCCGTGGGGTCCTGAGTCACATCCCAGGCAGCACAGGGCAGCAGGGCTGTGGGGTCCTGGAGCACATCCCAGGCAGCACAGGGAGGCAGGGCCGTAGGGTCCAGGAGCACATCCCAGGCAGCACAGGGCAGCAGGCAGGCACACCTGAATGGGGTGCCAGAGGACACGCCCACTCACATACTACAGCCACCTTAGAGCTGCCAATTTGTCAAACTGTCTTTACTCTTTTGACTGTGGGCAGAAACCAGAGTGCCGAGAGGAAACCTGCACCGCACAGGGAAGACATGCAGAGAAAGAGTAACATTCAAAGCCCAAGTGCAGGGGTGAGAGGGACTGTGCTGGTCAGCCATCAGTCCACATCTGTAGTACCCAGTGTTCTGTGCATTCAGAACTGAGGAACACTGATACTAATCCAGCTGCTGTTGTGGTGTCAGAATATTACACCTTATGAGCACCAATGGTAACCGCTGTAGTTACCTGATGCTGCCTTATTTAGTCAGGGTTGAGGCTTTTGAGAGAGTACAGATTTACTGACAGAGGGTGCGGGGTGTTTTGGAGTGGGGTGAATTTCCAGGACAAGCCTATTACCTGTAAGCATTTAATGCCTAATTGACTAATAATTAGTTAATAGTTAAATCTAACGCTAGCCAATAAACATTTAGGATGCTTGAATAGTATTAAACAGGCTCTCGGTGATTTTTATAGAAAGTTTTCTTGGTGTGTTCGGGGCTCTTCCTTCTAATAAAACCCTCATTATGTCCTTTTATCAACCATCTCATGTGGAACTGTTTGCTGTCCTTATGGGAGGAATTCAAAGCAAGTTAAACAGAGTCATTATTAGTCTTTATTGTCAGGGGTGCTGAAAAGGTGGGGGGGGGGGGTTGTGAGGATGATCTCAAGGGCCCCTGATTAAGAGGGGCCCCAGAAAATGAGCAGCATAATTGGATTGGTCCAGGTTGGGGGCCCAAATTCTCTATTGGCACCCCTGGCTATGATTTTATGCAAAAGAATCTTCTGGTGTGCAGAAGCTGCGCAGTATGTCAGGGTGTACTCACACTAACCAGTACATACTGCCAGGGTATACTCTAGCCAGTACATACTGTTCCTGAGCACATTGCACCACCAAAGTCTAGTTCATTTGACTAGTGTGATTACTCTGTACCCGCCTGACGGGGCTGGGCCAGGGCACGGTTCAGTTGGACTTGGACGCGATGTCAATGATGCGACTGGCACATGCATGCGCATATGCAGACTACAGATCAGGAAGGATGTACAGATCAGGTAGAGACAAATATTTAACAAACATGGTCTACGGCAGAGGTGCAGTGTTTGCTGGAAACTTGGGTTGCAAGAGTATCCAGGAACTGGATGCAACATACAAGAAGTCAAAGATATTTGGTAAAATGCAGAACTACAGTATATTCTTATATATGCAGCACAATTAAATAAAAATCAGTCCGTTGTGTACTTGATAAATCTACACAAGATCTATTGGTTATTGTGCCCAAAATGACTCCAAATAAGCCACAAAACAAGGACATTAATCATGAACTCCATTTTGCTGTGTGAAAAGTCACACAGTAATGACGAAAGCGTGCTCAGGCCTGGAATGTTAAGTGCAAAGTGGGTGCTGATCAGTGGGGGAGGGGCGCCAAACTTGCTTGGCCACGCTACCGGGCCAAGTGTGAGTACACCCTAAGTTGAAGCTAATGTGATACTCATGCTATCGAGCTGCGAGCTAAACGTGGACAGTTGTTAAACTATATTGAATCTCAACATTGAAGGTTTGGGGATTCCCTCTGAATGTAAAAAGTCTCTATAGATGCACTACAACTGAACAAATGTGGCAGCTTCCTGGAGATAGATTTGTAGGGACTGCCCCAGAATAGCCTGCATGGACAATGTCTCTTTAGCTTCTACTTCAATTAATATGTGAACCTCTTACAGACATTTTGAGTACCATTTAGGGAAGAGCTGAATGTCTGGGGCTAGTTTATTGCTCTGATTCTCCATGCATGTGTGTGTCTGAGGTGGATGTCTTTGACTCTCCGTGCGTGTGTGTGTCTGAGGTGGATGTCTTTGACTCTCTGTGCGTGTGTGTGTCTGAGGTAGTGTGTGCTGACGTAGCTTAGCCAAGTGGGAGACACTCCATGAGCAGCTGTAAATCTACAACAGCCGCCCCCCCGCCCCACCACCTCACCGGCTCACAATAATTTTCCTGCTGTGTAAGAGTCTTACTAATATAGCTGGGGGCAGTGTGCTGTTCTCTCTCACACTCACTATTCCAGTTCTCCTTTTCCACTGCGACCAGAAGAACCCTTCTAACCTTTGGTATCTCATATCTTTAGTAATTCAGTGTAAGATATGTATTCCAACTTGGACCACAAGAAGACTCTTTTTTTTAATCTCTTACAATATTAAGCTACTGTAACAATAACACAACTTTTAATCCCAATGTCCAGTGTTATTGATTATGGTTTTGAAAATGGGACAGGATTTTCTGTTAGGCGTTCATTAGTTGACATTAGTTATAATCAGATAAACAGATTGAGGAAATCTCATAATTATGAGGCCTTTGAAATAAGAGCCTGGAAAACGTGAGCAGATTCTGAAAGAGGTGGTTCTTCTGTATTTGCTTCAATTCCTTTTTCCACCTTCCATTTTCCAGTCCAGTCCAGGGTGCATATCGTAGGATGAGGTAAACTATGGCCAGAATACCAGCTCATCATTGGGCATAATCAGTCGCACACTATGACCTATTTAAAGAGTCCAATTCACCAAGACTTTGGACTGCAGGAGAACGCTAGAGTGCATGAAGGAAAGCCCACAGAACCCGTGGAGAGCACGCAAATTCTAGAAAGAGAGGGGAAGGGGTTCAAAGACCCAATCCTGGAGACGTGAGGCTACAATGCTGCCCACCGAACCACTATGGTGCATCTTCAGAATGAGCTAAATCAAATGTAGCTTTAAATGAGACTGAATTTTGATTCCCATCTCTGAGCCAAGGAGGTGGAGTAACATTGTTATATCATTATATCCTGGGTGATGGGCTTCATTTAGCCCGATCTGCTGTGGTGTTAGTGTTTCACTGTGTGAAAACCTTGCACTGTCATCCTGTCCATTTTATGGATTTCTCAATCATCACAGTGCCAGTGCATAAATGGTTATTAATAATGGATGGATTTCTTGCTTATTCAGTCAAACTATTTTTATCTTCACAGAATCTCAGCTAAGAATAACCTTGTAGTCTGGTTACAAGAAGCTTTTTAAAGAAATTTTGGAGTAAATCCATATTTACATAAGGGCACATTTTAAAAGATCATCAAATGGCTGCTTTCTAATGAAGATATGTTGTACTAAGGTTTACTCAATGTCTGAGAGATGTCATGGATTAACTGGGTTCCCATTAGTCTATTTAAATGGCAGATGACCTGCATTTGCTGAATTGTATTCTATTTATATGGAGAACCTACATTTGTCCCAGCAACTTGGAGAGGACAGACCGACGGTGCTGACTTCCCACAACTTCTGTTTTTGCCAAACTTGATGCTCCTTCCCATTAAATACTGTGCCCTAGTTCAGCATCAACCCATAGCAGGTGTTCAAAGAAAAAACAAAACATCAGTGAGACTAAATGTGCCTGCATAGATGAGGCATATAATCAAGTTTCACAGCAGATGTGGTAAATCTGACAGGCAGTAAATGGGATAAAAAATATAACCAGGAGGTCATTAAAATTTGTAACTGGAAGCCTGATGCAGCATTAAAACTCTCATGTGTTTTGTAAACAATCATTTCAGCTAAAGGAGCTAAAAGACTGAAAGAGTTTTGTTATTGGTGAGAGATTTGTAGCAATATTTTTGTGAGATCATGAACAGTGAATTCCATTCATCCATTATCTCCCGCTTATCCGAGGTCGGGTCGCGGGGGCAGCAGTGTCAGCAGGGAAACCCAGACTTCCCTCTCCCCGGCCACTTCCTCCAGCTCCTCTGGGGG
>JAOYFF010000128.1:14274432-14301851 GCA_025773925.1 Cryptomyrus ogoouensis
GGGTTCTATTGTCTCTGGTATGGCAATTTACATACTGCGTGAAAGTGGGGAGAGTGGCATTCAGGGAGACATGATTAAAGTCTCCAGAGATAAAAGAAAGAGGGTTAGGGGGTGCAACGTCTGCAACTGTGACACTACAGTGTGAAGAAGCTCGCAGGCTGCGGCAGCATTGGCTGACGGAGGAACATACACAGTTATCCCGATGACATGCGAGAACTCCTTTGGGAGGTAAAATGGCCGAATGCTAACTGCTAGCAGCTCTATGTCAGGAGTGCAGCGTTGCTCTTTTACACAAATGTGATACGGGTTGCACCAACTGTTATTTATAAACATCACAATCCCCCCACCCTTTTTCTTACCACTCTCCTTGGCACTTCTATCCACTCTTACAAGTTGGAAACCGTCCAATGTCACATGTGAGTCTGGAGTGAGTTCGTTCAGCCACGTCTCTGAGAAGCACATAAGGCTACACTCCCGGTATCTCCACTGCAGTCTGGTTAGTGCCGTTAGCTCTTCCATCCTGTTAGGGAGAGACCTCACGTTCCCCATGATGATAGCTGGTATAGCTGGTATAGATGCTCTTCTTCTCCCGGCACTTCACTCCAGCTCTGCAGCCCCTCTTCCTTCTCCTTATTTCCACAGGGATCTGTCGTCTACCTGTGGGTGTTACCCTTGTGTAGCGCAGTGCTAGCAGCTGCTCCCTGGTGTAAACAATGGAGCCGTAACTGAATGGGTCTCCCAACATGACTTTAGATAATCCAAAAATAAAGCATAAAAGCATGTAAGAAGAACAAAAATCAGCATGTAAAAGGTTGTGCATGATCCATAGTCCTTCTAACAGAGATTAGTGATGGATGAAAAACAATAAAGATTCAAAAAACAACACATAAGAAAAGACAGAGGCCAGAGCTGTTGCAACTAGCTGCCACCCCTGCGGCGCCATCTTGGAATCTATTGGAATATTCCTGTGGTCTGTGATTCTGCCATGGTTTGTGATATTGCTGTAGTCTGTGATTCTGCCATGGTCTATGATTCTGCCATGGCCTATGATTCTGCCATGGTCTGTGATACTGCCGTGGTTTGTGATATTACTGTGGTCTGTGATTCTGCCGTGGTCTGCATCTGCCGTGGTTTGTGATATTGCTTTGGTCTGTGATTCTGCCATGGTCTGTGATACTGCTGTGTTGTCATCAAGAACCTACATGATCCCTGCTCACAGTCAGCTACATTTATGACATTACACTTCACCCATAACTGTCCATGTTTATCCTTTGATCCAGGCATGTAGTAAAATTACAGGTTCGAATTAGTTGGTAGATGGGGTGCTGGACACACCATGAAATGTATTTCTGGCTATAGGCCTGCCTTAATGCCTTTCTATCCTGCCTTTATTATAGGCCTGCCTTAATGCCTTTCTATCCTGCCTTTGTTATAGGCCTGCCTTAATGCCTTTCTATCCTGCCTTTATAAAAAACACACTTTCTCCCAACCTTTGCTTTTTCAGTGCTGCCTGATCACAGGTGATGTACTCTCTGAATGCAGATTCCCATCAAGAAACATCAAAGGATTTTTATCTCCATCCAAATGCATCCAAATGTGATAATAGGCTATTTTTCTAATGTGTCAGTGTTAGTTGCCATGACAGCCCACACTCACGCAAGCATGTTGCCTGTGTTGTCTACAAGATTACATCTTTGTCTGGTCATTTCATTCCTATGGTTATTTCATGTCTTAGATGCCTGTTTGATTTGTCTTTTGTTCTAGGCTGTGATTTGATGTATTGGCTCACGAGTTCATACATGTGCTCAGAAGCTGGAATCTGAATAAATAAGAACAAAAATTTGAACAAAGAAAGTTGAACAAAGAAAACAGGAAAATCTTGAATGTAACCTGAAATCAATTCCTAATCCAATAAAAGACCGTTCATTCTTTATATGCACTACCTAGAGATCGGCCATTCTTTATATGCACTACCTAGAGATCAGAGAGTTTCCATGACGACAGCATGTGGCAGATAGGCTCAGATAGCTCAGTTTGGTCCTGAAAATACGTCCTCGCAGAACCCAGGATGTGGAACCACCAGGGACAGAGGTCTCCTGCTGCACTTTCTTCTCATTTTCGGCATGTAGGCATTACTCCTGCCTATTAAGCCCTTACTGCAGTCAGGGCCTCTGTACTGCATATGATTCACTTGGATATTTGCTTTTCACACTTATTTGAAGGAAGCCATGATTCCTGACTGAAGTCTGTTTGTGAAAGTCAGATTATCCATGAGGCGACGTTTGGGATGGCAAATGTGGCTGGTTTTTAAACCACATCTTCACAGAATGTTGGTCCTCTACATGTATGACATGTGTAACAATACCCACTGGCCCACTGGGAAAATGTCCAGAATGTCAGATGGCCAGTCCAGCCCAGCTCACTTGACTTTGAGCTCTACATTTTACTCCTTGCATTGTTGGACACCAAGCCTATAACTGCCCTGGGATTGATTAATTCTGTTTAATTCATCTATATTATGAAGTAAACTTGAAATAAATATGTTATGCTTGTAATTTTGTTTTATTCAAAGTATTGGGTCAAATTAAGGTAAAAAAATCTCAATATTGGAACCCCCCCCTGCTCACTGTGCGCCACACTCAGGTGATGATCTTGAGTTTCCACATTTTCTTTCTGCTCAGTTGTAGGATTTTCCACAGCCCAAGGAAAGTCTCCCAGCACACCAGGGGTGTTCAGCTGCACAGGAGGCCGGCATGTGCTGCCCACAGACAGACAGAGTGCAGCTCGTGTGCAGGCTTCCTCCACCACAGATTCGACATTTCTCAGTCCCGGGTGCTCATGCATGCTAAGACGATAGACAGTTGCCACCAGCACCAAGCTAGCCACATAAATGGGCAATGTGCAGGATTGTATTGATGATGAAACAGAACATGCTAAGAGAGTGAGAATCCAGACATCAGCAATGACAGGCGCAGACTCTGATATGTTTGACTTGGCTGTCATTCATTGTCGATTCATTGTCTCTTAGAGCATAACTTCAGTTGATCACAAATGTACATAATAAAAAAGGATTCTATTCATTTTATACATTCTCAGAACACTCTATTACATATAACAGGTTGGACCACATCCATTAATACAATAGCCTATCTACTAACGTCATTTGTGTGGGCTGGGATTTCTTTAGCATATGTCAGCAGTTGCCTTTCCAATATTTGGGTGATATTTTATTATCCAGTCCAGCTTTAAAAGCTCTCCACCATATCCTGTGTAATCCTACTGAACCTCTTGGGTCATTGCCTTGGTGCTGTGCAAGCGGTGTGACCCTAAACACCGCAGTAACATGGTTAAGTGAAACTGGGCACCAGGTCTATTTCTGTGAAGGGGCTTCTTCAGAGAGCTAATCGATTGCACTGCCGCCCACAACATTACAATGACCTTGGAGCTTTCCTTCATGGAGTAACCCAGTCTGGGGAGCACCGTCTCACCTCAAACCCCCACCTCTGAGTTTGGATTTCATACATCCTTCTTTTCAAGACGATGGAAAAAAGATGTAGAAATTTGCTGAAAGAGGCGCTCTTTAGCTTAGCCTCATGGTCAGTCTGATAGAAGGCGCTGTCTGGACCTGCTCAAAACACAGCGAGACCTTTAGGGAAACCTGATCCTTCACCCCCACGACCGAGAAGCAGTCTCTACTTAAAAACTCAAGAAAACACAGATATCTGTCTGCTACATACGCTGTCCTCATACCACAGGTCCCTCCCAATGTGACAGTCATTTCTGAGAAAACCTTCCTTTGAATAGGCATCATTGTGCGCTGCATTTAAGGAAAGTGTGTAGGCGTAGCCCTCATTTAGTGTCTAAGGAGCAACATAAGCAAAACAATTCTTGTTTTGCAGGCCTTCCTTGCCGCCACCCTCCATGTGCCCACCAGTGAGCCCGTTCCCTCAGGAATCATGTTCATCACCTCCGCAGGATGTCACCATATCTTGCATGCAGCCATTTATCTCCCTCTGCTAGGGCTGTTACTGCAGCTGTGACTTCAGCACCTGGATTTCAACAGCTTCTCCAGGGCTCATGAAATCATCACAAGATTGTAAATGGGTGCTTTAAGGAGGCTTTGTTAGCAGGACCTTCATTTTGAAGAAGATAAAGGCAGAAGGAGGCAGTGATATGAGGAAACGGGGACTATAAATGATAATACTCAATAGTGCAGTTTGAATTAATTACTCTCTATTGACACATCATCAACATCCTTTAATCCAAATGCATTGTGAGAATGCCAGATAATTTCATAAAGGAAGGCAACTTGTAATGAATGAATGTTTTGACATCTCAATGGTGACCTCAGTGCCCTTGGAAAACAATTATTGGCATTGTGTTACATCGCATTATTCACATTTGTTACATTGCGTTAAATACATGTGTTACATTGCATTACATGGACATAGCTGTCAGCTATTGCTGAGTTTCCACTTTGTAGAGGCCTGATGTTTTGGTTCCTCTCTCTCTTTTTTCCGTCATCAGTTCACTCTCAGACCCCCAGAGGCTTTGAGCTTCAGCTGAGTGATGTGAGCATGCTCTCTCATTCAATCTTGCTGCTCTGATCATAATTCGTTTTCCATGAGGGGTTTCTGGCTTGTGAAAAAGCTTTGCAGTGTTTTGGAAGATGGGGTCAGGCTGGGTAGCTCCATAAATCAGGCAATACTTAAATACAGAGGTGTAAGCAGTGCAGCAGGACCTGCAGGACCTGCAGGCTTCAGGTTTGTACTCTACAAGCTGCTGCATGTGCAAAAGGAACCAGGAAGCTCCATCATCAGATATGAGCAAGATGGTGACATGATAACATGGGTGTCAAGACAGGTGCAGTTTATCAGGTAATTCTGGTGTCACTGCATAACCAGATTTTTAAGCCCCATCCATGGGCAGCCCTCAGATACAGAACTGGGTCTGTTTAGCAGAGAAAGGAGAGAATTCCCTGCCACCCAAGCTACACTCAGGAGCAGTGGATGTGACAAGTGTGGGGGCATCCAAGACACTCATTCACACTTTCATTATATAACAGCTGTGTAGAAGGTCCTACCTTAAACATGCTTTATATAGACTTACAATCCTATTACACCCATCCTTTGCTCTTCCCAGCTGCAGGTGACAGACACACTCACGGGTATCATTTTCCACCTCTGTTCACTAGGTTCCACTCTGCTGTCACTCCCGTGATCTCCTTTCAGGTTCTTACTTCAAAGTCATTAATTCTCCGATTTCCCCTGTCTATCTGCTGAGGCACCCATGAAGACAAAGCTTGGAAGATGGACATTTCTTCTGATTGACCCGTGCACTATGTCTGATTCCAGCACGACTGTCTCTGGGATCAGTTTAAAGAGACAGTTTGAGGCTAGTGTGAAAAGGACCTCATGACTGATGGCTGCCAAAACTTTGCGGGAATCTTCTGCTCTGGTGGGAGCAGAGAGGAACCAACTGTCAGACTTGCTGCCCTTCAGTTTCTGGCAGAAGAACATTTACTAATTTGTGGCTGACCTTGGAAATGGAATGAAGCTGGGTCACCCATCCCACTCTTCTGTGCGTGCCCCCTAAATACTTAAAAAAGGCACCAGCCTGGCCTGTATAACAGGTAAGGGAGACCCAAGAGGAGGGGAACTGGAGGGGAACCTTGTAACAGGGGCTGTGTGAAGGCGGTCCAAGGGGGCAGCATGCTCCATTACCTCATTGCGGCTCCACTGCTGTTTGTTATTCTTCCCCATGTCAGAGGGTGAGCTGCCCGGTTTGTTTGACTAGAAATGTCAGACAAGAAGCTGAAATCCCTGGAAATTCCCTCCACTCAGGTGAAGGTGCTTGTCGTCTTTTTTTTTTTTACACGGCAGTGGGAGGCTATAAAAAGTAGCACTTATTAAAAGAAGCAGCTGTGCAGCTTCTCCTAGTTTTAATAGTAGCTCATTTCAGAGTAGTATGAAGTCACATTAGGCTCCTTCACTGCCTCTGTTAGGCTTTTGTCCCTTTGGGCTTCTGTGTCCGACTTATCTGAGCTACTTCTGTGGCCAAATAAGTCAGCTCTGCTGACCCTGTCCATGACTCAGTTTGGGAAAGTATTTCACAGAGCAGGAATTCTAGTGCGGCAGCCCAGGCATTTTGCGGCTGGGGTCACCTGTGTACCAAGCAAGCGGTCATGAGACACAGAGGGCTCCCAGAAGGAGATTCTCCTTTTGATTCTTATCTGCTCAGTCACATCCACTGGATCCAGCCTGTTGTAGCTGGCAGGATACCCAGAGGTGGACAATTGAGGGTGCAACATGGTGACCGACACGTCTCAGCGGCCGTTTTCTAACCATAGACATACCTGGAATAAATTCAGCGTTGCCGTTGTGGAACTGTGAAACTGACACAGTTGGTTGCAGCTGAATGATATGTTCATATCATGCTTCTCTGGCTGTTGGTGGCCATGGAGATCTATGACCCATGGTCCTCTGTCAGTTATGGCTTTTGCAGTGTTGTATGTCTGACATAAATTCAAAGGTATTGGGATACAATCTGCAGTTGTGTCCATTGTGAAGTCTTTGCTATATTTCACACCTCTGAATTGTAATTACTACTACATATTAATAACTTTCTTGATCACGTTTTATGTATCACATTTTTGATGGTAGGAATATTCATTAAAAATAACACCTTGGTGACCTATATCAAATACATTTTTTATGTCATGGTTAAGTTTTTAGTTGGCTGAGTTTTAGGGAGCATTTTGCTGTTCTGCTACCGAAGATCATAAACCAGCAAACTCTTTTACACACAGCGCAGAAAGAGTAATGTTGTTTTAACAAGAGGAACAAATCAGTTGACAGAGTAATAAAATTCTGCTCCTCACAGACTCCCAGTAAAAATGAGAAAATCAATGTGTCTTTATGTAAACAAGTCAATGTTTTTGGATTACAAGAACCCAGTTCTTAGGCAACTGTGTATAATTTTCTTTTAAAATATAGAATTGTTGAATGATGAACAAAAACTAACTTAAAGGTACTATAGAATGCTTTTTCTTTTTCTTCAAATTGTTTTCTGGTGTCTATATAGAAGGTTTAGGTAAAAAAAGTTCAGAAGTGGTTTTACAGGTCCATTTACATCCCTGTAATTTGGCCCTAGAATGAAATGTTTTCCCTTATTTGGTGTGATTATTAATATGTTCATGAGCTCTGCTCTGATTTACTGGTTTACAGTAAGATACTGTGATGGCTCACACTGAATCAATATAGATCACTACAGGTGAGGTGAAACATGGAGTGTTTAGGCATCCAACCATATATGTTTGATCCTGTATCAGAGCAGGAATTGGGTGTTGAGGAACAGCCAGTTGCTCAGAGATTGCAAATGAACACTTCTGAGTGGTAAGTTGTTTCATTTAATGTTTCCTGGAACAATTTACCACATATAATTGTAATAGTCTCACTTCAGCACAACATGTTTTGGTGGGAATGCAATAAAATAAAACATTTGATAGCATTAGCTTTAGCATTTTTAGTGGACTCCGCTATCCTCTTCCTCATGTTAAAAGCCCCCCCCCCCCTTTTTATTGGTTCTAAAAAAGATCCGGACCGTGGCCCAAAAGCCATGACATGATTCAAGCCGTGTGTTTTGTGATCTGTTGCACCCTTAATGACTAGTCAGAATTGTAATTCAGATATCTTAACCAATTTGACTGGTCAAAATATGATTAAAGATATCTCAAATTATCATTCTGTATGAAGCATGAGTTGAATTACAATGCCTGTAATTTTAAGATATATTAAATGGAATTTTTACTAGTAAAAATGTATTTCAGGGAATCTTGAACTGTCATTTTGCCAAGTCACACTATAATTACAGATATCTTGAGTTATCATTCTTACTATTAAAACTGGAATTATGACTATCCAGAATGCATTTACAGATATCAAAAATTAAATTGTGGATAGCCGATGTGAAATGGGCCTGCCATAGCGCAGCCAACTTCTTGTGGGTGCCAAACCTATAGCTAGGGTATGAGATGGTGCAGCTCTCTAACAACAGGGAGCTAGTTGCATTTCACAGCTAATTTGCATTATTTTGCCTTGTTTTACCAGCACAAGGCCTAAAGTGTCACAAAAAGGCTAAATAGAGAGGCTAAAAGGAGAAGCTAAATGGTAAACGGGATAAAGAGCAAGAGGAAAAGCAGCTGGAAAACGGAAAGGCAAATGGGGAGCCAATCGCCCTTTCAACTGCCAGATTAAAATCGCTATGCTTAATTCAGCTCGTGAATTCAGTTATTTCCCTTTCTAAAATGCATTCGCAAATAGAATGAAATTCCATTTCATTTATGAAATTCCATTAATTTATTAATTCTTTAGTGTTTTTTAAAACCACATACTTATTCAGGGTTTATGTTATATACCTTTTTATTTTGAACTATTTATCGATGGGTAAATATTTCATTTACAAATTCTATTTTATAATTCCTCTCTTTATTGCACAGTTAGTGATTGATTAATGAAATGTTTTATTACTATTTCCATGACATCTATGGCCCTGGTTTAATTTGGGATTTGTTAGGGAGCAGGGACAGGGATTTATTTCATTTACCACCAGATCCAGTGATCCAGATCCAGTGCAATAAATTTTAACAATGACAAAATATTCATGTAAACAAACAATGCAAATAACATGGAATATTCCTAGCTTTAGGTAACATTAAAATTATTTTTTTCTGAAAGATGTTTGTCCAAAGATCTAAGATCATCAAGAGAAACATTACTCATGATATCTGTATTTAATTATTCAAAGAACCACTTAAAATTCTGACATTGTAATCTTATCGTTGCTTATCGTTTATTATTCTTCATGCTGCAACAAGTCACATCCATCTTCCTGCTGCTTAACACAATCTTCCACATTTGCGCTACAGTTCACATCCGCACAGGCTATTAGCCAATGAAACCTCCCCAATGAGTGTTTGTCCTGTTGTTCTTATTGAGCATATTTTAATTTTAGATGTTGTTCTTTGATTGGCTGTGCTGTTGATTGGGCAATCCTATAACTGTACATTTCGTTATTAAATTCAGATTTTGTTGTGGTAGAAATTTTGAAAAAATGTGTCAGCTTACAGACAGTTTAGGGAGGGGTCAGATATCTTCAGACACCAGTTACTTCTGTTAAGCTCAATATATTATCAGGTAAAAACAATTTGACCTTTTCATGATCACTTTTGTGATTATATCATCTCCTTCAAAACACATTTGTCTCACTTTTCCATACGTTCCTTTAGCTCTCTTTTCCCGACTTTTGACTCCCAATTTAGACATTTTTTTAACTGTTCACTGCAGCAGCCTTACTTCTTGAATCAGATCAGTACCTTGACCTTTTGCAAAAACAAGTTCTTTATGCCAAAACATGTTAGTTCCCTTTACCTAAATGAAAGCCTATTATCTAAATGCAAGCTTTTATTATGTTTAGCGCATTAAATGTATCAAATCATAATTCAATGATTACATCATAATATTTGAATTAACAGTGTTGCCATAAATTGCATTATTAATTACTGATTGGATTAATATATGATTTGCATAATGTTTGATTTTTCTTTCACATTGTAAAGTAATTCACTACTCACTCCTCCTTTTTCCTGTGAACATACAGTTGCTGTGATTTACCAAAATGCTCCAGTTTAGCTTCTTCAGTCCAAAGGACATTCTTCCAGAACGACTGTGGCTTGTCCACATGCAATTTGGCAAACTCCAAGCAGGCTTTTATGTCTTAGTTTGAGAAGAGGGGTCTTCATTGGTTTCCTGCCATGGAGCCCATTTTCATTCAAATATCTCCTAATGTGTGACTTGAAATTATTGTACTCTGGCTACCTCTGCACTAATACATTATTTTTGCGGGAGATACCAAAGGGAAATATCTGCATCTGCACTACCGCTATCACTAGTTCACACTGCTCCGTGTGAAAGGCTAATGATGTAGCTATGAGTGGTTGTTCATATTTTGTTTGCTGTAGCACATTGTGTCATTTGCACATTTTTTGTCCAACCAAAATATTTTACAAATAAGTGGCAAAGTATATACTTTGAATAATTTATTTTGACTTTGATTAGTAATAAAATCCAGTTTTTATAAATACATGACTGTTGATTAATGTAAACACATGTATATTATCCAGCAAAAGCAAAATATCACAGTACTGTAGCGTCGCAAACACAAAGCTGTACATAATAGGAACCATCACAGCAACAACACAGGGATCCAGAAATTTAGTCACTACACATCTCGATCTCTTCCCCTCAGTTTCAGTGCACTCTGATGTTCAATGTCTATCATAAGCTAGAGTTGCACTTAACCTTGGCTCAGGTATAGTCTTGTTTTGAACTCCACAATAGTTGTAAACACCATACAATGTACACAGAACATGATTTAGCTGCACACAAATAAGCAAAACAACATATGCCAGGTAGTGAAAGCCCTGTACATCCTCCATGTTCACATGAAATCAAAGGTGAAGCATTTTTCATTCCCTTGAAGAATAACCAATCAGGAAAAGATACATCGAAACAAAGAGAGCTAATCAGAAAAGGGTCGTGAGCTAAGTATGAACCAATCGGAGTTCACTGATGTAGGCACAACAAATTTTAATAATGCGTTTACAGAAAGATTAGTTATGGGAGAGCGGTGAAAATTTTCTCCATTTCTGGGGAAAATACAATCGATAGTAGTGCAGACAGAAGGTTAAATCAGAAGATTTTTTTTGTGTTACTAAACGAAAACGTATTAGTGTAGCTAACCTTGGATTTGTTTAGAGGTTTTTCTTGGTTCTTTCAGGGGAGTAACATCCTTGGGTTAAGTCTCCTCTACTATGACCATGGTGTCAAGAGCACTCCCTGCCATGCCCTGCCGGTCGCCTCGGCTTGGCCAACAGGTGTCGCTAACCATCCCATTCCTAGCGTTTTGTCCTGAGTGTTTAGTGATAAGGACCTTCACCTGTGTCTTGTTCCCAGCCCTAGTGTTTAGTTAATTGATATGACCTGTACCTGTCCCTTGTGTAGCCCTCGTTACAGTTGGGGATTAACTTCTGGTGGGGGGAAATTCAAAATCTGGTGACCTGTTACAGGCAGAATAATCTGGAGCTGTAAAAGCAGTGGAGATGGTAGTAGACTCCAGTGTTACCGCCCCCCATCATTTAGTCTTCTCTCCATGTTTATTGTGATACAGGAGAGTGAGCCATTGCCTCCGTTTCAACAGGCTGAATGAGGGATTAGATTATTGAAAATTTATGTGGGACTATTTAAGGGAGAAAAATTGCTTGAAAATGTCTACAATGCATTTTTCCCCCTTACTTCCCAATAAAATTGTCCCGGCCAATTTCAGGATGTCTCTGTAGTACAAGCACAAATTCACCTCTCTTTGCAGCTTTTTAAGTGAAATGAAGTAAAACGTTGTCACTGTTGACACACTGCAGCACACAACAACAAAATATGTCCTCTGCATTTAACCAATATGTAACATTGTGACACAGCAGGGGGCAACTAACTAGCACCCAGGGAGCAGTGCTTGGGAGTGATACTTTGTTCAGGGTACTTCAGTGGTACTTTGCTGGTCAGGAATTCAAACCAGCAATCTTTCCATTACAAGTGCCCTTCCCTAATCATTAGGCTAACAGTGCCTAACCACAACTGCCTAACAGTGTGGTACCTCTGTATAGGTGACAACAGATCTTTCATTTTCCATATATAGGATATTCTCTTCCAAGCCTGCCAATAATCTTTCGGCTACTCTACACCCCTCTGCAACCATATAGAAAGAAAAGAAAGAAAATTAAACCAAGGAAGTGACTGAATAACTGGAGAAGTTGAATAGATACCTTTTTTCTTCCACAATGGCTTGCTGGCTGATCCTGGGATTGCAAGATAGGTGAAAAATAATCAAGCAAACTGACGACAAAACTAGTCTGTACCTTGTTTAACTTCTGGCACATTTTCTTTGCAAATCACGCAAATAGAGCTGAGCTTTTTGGGTGTGAGAGATGACAGCCTGCGAGAGACGGCAGCGAGGATTTCTGCTAGTCGGCATTAGCAGGAAAATGGCCTGCCTGGTAGCAGTGAGAGAGCCGGAGGGCAGACTCTGTAAAAACTGCTGGAGCTTAAAAGTTTGTCAGTCACTATGGTCTTTACGCCTTTTAGTGGCTTGTTTCACTGCACCATTCATTTCATTGAACAGTTAGGACAAGGTTGCTGTTGAGTCCTGTGAGAGCAGGTATTACCTGTTAGGGATGCAGCTGTAGCCTCTTCTTACTCTAAAACGATTCAGCTTCTCAGCTTCACCTTTTCTGTGTGATGACTCAGGTTGGACTCTCTCCTTTTGCAGTTAGCTGACCTCTGCCTTTCATGTTGCCATCTTGTTTTATTTGGACACCTGCCAGGGTTCATAAAAACCAAAGCAGCATGAATTGTTTCAGGAAGTTATCCTGTGCTTGGCTGTTAACTTGTTTCAAACCCAGCTTCTGGGGAAGGCCATGGATCAAGACATACTAAATACGTCACTATTGTCAAGATACAGGATTGTAATGAGCCAAGGAACACAGTCACCTGTATAACTACCTGACACTTCTAAATTGGGGTGTAGATATTAAACATAATCTGGGACTGCTTATGTGTAATGGAAATGTCAAGGATTTCAAGAATAAACAACATTATACGCATAACAAACACTGAACATTTACAGATACATCCAACCTGAGTAACTTAAATGCTCCTATATACTCCAGAAGCACCAGCAGCAAGTAAAGGGGCAACATGTGGTTAATGAAGAAATTTATAACCCAGAACAAAAGAAGTGGTGCTACGTGTACAATAGACTGGCATCCCACACAGGGTGTCCCCCTGCTCCTGTAGCCCTGTACAGCTGGGAAAATGGGCAGATGGATGGATGGATGAAGCATTTTAATCATTAGTTAATTTTTTTAAGCCACGGACACTACATTGATAAAAATAAATATATTAATTAATTAATAGATGGATAAACAAATATCTTAGAAGAAAATTAATAAGATGAAGAAGTAAAAATATGACAGGTGCTTTTCCATGGGGACTAAAATAATTGCTGCAGCCATTATTCATGATTAAAGGACAGGATTAAAGGCCTTTCTGTTCAGGAAATCTGCAGTGATAATGAGAGTGGAAAGATTCAATTCAAACTTTATCAGAATAGCAGCATAACTGGATTAAAACATCAGCATCTGACAGCTACCGGAAGAAGGTTTGTCTTCCCTGTTTACTCCATGAGGCTCTCTAAATTTAAATGTCAGGCAAACATAATATAGTGCATACTGCTCAAATGATTTTAGTTTCTACATAAAAGCTTTTTATATGGAAGGGCATATAGGCAAAATCAAACATAAATAACATTTAATCTTTTTGCCTTTGTGAAAAAGAATAAAAGAGTGCACATTAAGCCATTGGTGCAAATCTTTTGTTGCCCAGTCTTGTGTATAAACTTGTAAGCTTTGCTAGATCGTACTGGCTGTTTGACCGTCCATGTATTAAATGTCACTTTCTACTGTTCTGCTCCCTGTTCTGCTCCCTTAACACCAGCCTTTCCATTAATACTGCTGGGAATGATAATATAATCCAACACAAAAGGTGCAAATGCTAAATTAACCCAAAGCTTCTGCATGCCACTTGTTACATATTTCATGAATATATTTCAGAGTAGATACTTTAAAATAGATATATTTTAATATACATATGCAGGAAATGTCAATCAGAAATCATGCTTCTTTACTTGTTGTATACCATTTTTAAGAAGACATCACTTCAATACTCTTGTCTCTTATCCCGCAGGTCCTGGCCATCATATCCATCCTATTCATTGTGCTTTCGACGATTGCCTTGTCCCTGAACACACTTCCCGAGCTGCAGGACATAGATGAGTTTGGCCAGGTAACAGACAACCCCCAGCTGGCTCACGTGGAGGCTGTTTGCATCGCCTGGTTCACCATGGAGTACCTGTTGCGCTTCCTCTCTTCACCCAACAAGTGGAAATTTTTCAAGGGGCCCTTGAATGTCATAGACTTGTTGGCCATCCTACCATACTATGTCACGATCTTCTTGACGGAATCCAACAAGAGTGTGCTACAGTTCCAGAATGTGCGACGGGTAGTGCAGATTTTCCGTATCATGCGAATCCTTCGCATCCTCAAGCTAGCACGACACTCTACTGGTCTGCAGTCTCTAGGCTTCACACTGAGACGTAGCTACAATGAGCTAGGCCTACTCATCCTCTTCCTTGCCATGGGCATCATGATTTTTTCTAGCCTGGTGTTTTTTGCTGAGAAGGATGAGGACGACACCAAGTTCAAAAGCATCCCTGCCTCCTTCTGGTGGGCCACCATCACCATGACGACGGTAGGCTACGGGGACATCTATCCAAAGACCCTCCTGGGAAAGATTGTTGGTGGCTTGTGCTGCATTGCTGGAGTACTAGTGATAGCCTTGCCTATCCCAATCATTGTGAACAACTTCTCTGAATTCTACAAAGAGCAGAAGAGACAGGAGAAAGCCATCAAACGAAGAGAAGCTCTGGAAAGGGCCAAGAGAAATGGCAGCATTGTGTCCATGAATATGAAGGATGCCTATGCCCGCAGCACTGAGCTCATGGATGTGGTCATTGAGAAAAATGGGGAGAACATGGGGAAGAAGGAGAGGGTGCAGGACAATCACCTATCGCCTACACGACTGAAGTGGACACCAAAGCGCACAGCCTCAGAAACAAGTTCAAACAAGTCGCTGGATGGGAAAATCTCTGGCTCCTCAGACAAGGCCCGGCCATGTAGTCCACAGAACCTCAGTGTACAGAAGCTCGAGGAAATGTATAATAAGATGGCCAAGACTCAATCACAGCCCAATCTCAACAGCAAAGACAAAGGCTCATCGTTAAAAGCTGCCAAGCAGAAAGATGAAATTGAGATGAGCAACATCCTGGGCAGGGCTGACCCTCTGCTGACCACACCTGCAGGCATTGTGGACATGAGGAGCATGTCCAGCATCGACAGCTTCATTAGCTGTGCCGCAGATTTCCCAGAGAGCTCACGCTTCTCGCACAGCCCCATTGCCAGTGGCTTAGTCAGTACCAGCTCCAGACCTGAAACCACCCTAGAACATGAGCCTATGCTATCTCCCCGCAACACAAAGTCACACAAGCTTGGTTCTATTCAAGAGATGAGTGCCAAGTGTGAGGGCTCTCGACACAACATTTTCTCTGAAAGCCCACGTGGTCTGTGCCTTGGGAACCCACTCAAGACCCGTTCCCTGAAAGTCAATTTCAGGGCGAAGGACACTGGCCCCTCTCCTTTGGCACAGGGGACTGGTGCAGCTCAATCTGAAAGCTCGGCTTTCTCAGATCAGTCGCTTTTGAGTCCTGAAGTGTCTGTTTACACAACAGCCAGTAGTAAGACTCCACCCAAGTCCCCAGAGAGTCGCATGCCTACAGTCTTCACCTTCCATGACGCATCAATCAGCAAGTACATTGACGCTGACACTGACGACGAGGATCACCTACAAGATGGATCTGAATCTAGTCCCTCAAAGAGGCTGCTGAAGTGCACTGGTCCAAAGTTCAGCATCAACAGCAACTATCAACGGGGGGCCAACCACCTGGAGCTTTCCCAGAGGGTGCTGGGTCAGAACTGTGTCCTCCCATCAGAGAATCGCCTGGGCACAGGGCAGGAGAACCACGTGACCCAGAACGTGCGGGTTCCCCTGAAAGAAAGGTTCCGCTCCAGCAGCTACGACGAGAGCATCTGAAATTCAGGGGATCTGGGCCAGAGAACAGGCTGGAACAAAATGGGGTGGGAGGGATGAGCAAGCGGAATGAGATAAAATAGACATATGAAACACACCAGGCGCTTTATTGCATGGCACATCAAACTTCTGACTAAGACACAGGCATAGCCAAGGTTCAGATACTCTCTGCTTTGACTGGTGGGGGCTTTACAAGTTGCATGAGAAACTTCCCTCTCCAATATTCTCCTGCTCCGCCTTATGGACAGAGCTGCACAGCCTGTGGAGCTATATAGCAGGACGGGGCAGGATAGGATGGCCAGAGCACAAGGTCCATGAGAAGGGAATAGAAATAGGAGTGTCACCCTGAAATGGCTCAGCAAGCCTTAGTCTGCTGAAGCCCATGCCACACCTTAGCTTAGGCACAAATGATAGGAGACTGAGTTTGATGCAATTGTGATTTACTTTGTAGGTTTTTGTTGTCCTAAAAACTGGCCTTAGTTATATGTGTGCGTGTATGCATACAAATGTTTATTGTGTGTCTGTATGGATATATCTGGAGATATTTCAAGATATATATTCCAATATTCATATAAACACACCTCAACACGAATTTTATCATTAATTTAACCTTTTAAATTTATTTTCACAAAAAATATAAGATAATCTATAGCAAAATCTGCTTTCATTGCCTGTTTTTTCATGACTGTTTATGTAAGTAGAATTATGTGTGCTGTTATCATGAAAGAGATCTGTGCTGTGACTAGGTACAAATGCTCATAATGCTCACAGTTGATTCTTACCATGTGTGACATCGTCAGTATGATGCTTCCCAAAGTCTGGGTACACAGTATATGCACCTTTCACCTGTTTCAGTGTTTTCATCAGTCTCACTGGGAGTCAGGACGAAAGGCCTACAATGGCTTTTGTAATGTTCCTGAGATTCTGAACTTTATCTGAACTTTATCTGCATTTTCCAAATCAAGGCTCTCAGCCTTGCATGGAAAAAACAACGCTTAAAAAAAGCACTGAAAGAATTCTGATTATCAAAGCACTGATTTAGGACAGCAGACGAGTTATATAAAATAGTATATCAGGAATAATTTAAATTATATAAAGAGAAAAACATCATATGATTATTACTTTGAGAACTTGAAGAAGAGGACAGATTTATGTTTAGAAAAAGTATCAAAATGTATATTTTATAACTATTTTGTAAGGACCAGGAGCAATTATCAGAAATTGTGAAATCATACTTATTAATGTAAAGAGAAAATTACTTCATGTTGTTCGCCATCATCTTCTGTCTCACATTAATCTGCTTTTTTGTTCTTGCAAAAAGTGAAGAGCCAAAGAGATTTTCTTTTCAGCTGGATTGGGAGAGCGGCAGCAGCTAGTTATGTCTGGCTCTAGGGTAACGTACACGGATACACAGATTGCAACATGAAAACTTCTGTCTGGCAACACCAGAGCAGGAGAGAAAGGAAAAGCAGAAGTGAAACAGTGGAGGGTCTGCATTGTATCTCACAGCCAGAGAGTAATTCAGCATTGCGCTGGATGCAGTCCACATTGAGGACTGCAGAGGGAAGATCAGCCGACAGCTCCTCTGGACCAGCTTACTCTTCCTTATGTGCAGAACACGTGTATATATGTGCACACTCTCACATGCATGCGTGAGCACACAAACACATGCACACACATTTCCTTCGACCGTATCTGATCATGTAAACATCATGACTATCCCAAATTCTCATGCACTTTATAAGAACTTTACTTTGATATTTCTAAAAGAAATGTATGTAGCAGCTCATTTGATGCACAGAGACATAATCTTAAAAAGAAATCGTGACCTCAAGGTTTATTTTTCCGCATATTTTTCTATTTCTGTTGTACTTCTGTGCTTTGGTGTTAAAATAGTACAGGAGATATTTTGTGCCTTGTGCTTCAAAGTCGTGATGTTTTCCAAACAAACAAATGTGTCATGTTCCTTGCAATCAGCCTTCACATTAGGAAGCCCGATTTGTAATTAAAAAATACATCTCCTCAAGCGAACACCAATATAAATGAAGGGCAGCCGGTAATGTTCTCACAATCAATCCCAGGCAAAACAACCCACCCAGGTAGAGGAAAATATGCAAAAGCCAGTTTAGTTTCCATGGCAACCTACAATGGCTCGTAGTCACGGTGACAGTCTTTCCCGGTGCCCGTCCCTGTTATTATTCACCTGATTCACCGACTGGCGCCTCAAGTGTCTTATTTTCACACGGCATCTAATACATTACTGCAGACTTACAGGCATATCCAGAAACACGTATATGCTTATTCACCCATGAGGTTCAGAAACACACATTACTCTGCAGCCAGATCTTTTGAGTCATCATGAGTTCATGATGGCGGGTGAGGTGGAAGCAAGAGGAAGCCCCTATGATGATATCTTGGCACCCCTTCCAGAGTGGTCCCCATTTTCCAGGGGCGGAACTCCACTGCCACAGTATCCAGGCACATGGAGTTTTCACTGTTTATGCTTTTTAAAAAGAACAAATGGTGGCATCAAAAAAACATGCAAAAGGAATATGTCTGTTGAGCTCTGAGGTCTAAGCCCTCTTGGCTGGAGATGAAAGGTGTCAGAAAAAAAATTATCTTCCCCTTCACACTGTCACTCGCTGGTTGTTTCACATCTGATGCTTTAGCTGCTATATTTGAATCTGCCATCGTGGGTCTTGTTTACACAGGGCGGAGCACCCTCGAGAGGATGACAGCGACTAATAGGGAAAAATGTCATTACACTTAACAGGATTAACATGCAATTCAATCTCTTTGGTTTGTATTTAAATACTGCATGCATTTCTGGCTTATTCCATTCGACCTGCTCAAAGCTCCGGCCACATTATAATCCGTTCAGCTTCCACGACCCCAAAGGAAGGAGAAGCTAACAAAGATGAAGATAATTGCCATCATTTGCCAGTTTTTGATAATTATGTGTATGTGTGTGCTGTTTCCTCCACAGAGAGCAGAAAGACTGTAAAGTCAGCTTTTTGTGTCTCTCCATCTAATAAGCCATCTTTTCTATAAATACCAGCATGTGCTGGCAGGAAGAAGGATTACACCATTGAGATGGGTTTGATTTCACTCCTGCCTTTGGTGGAGCTGTCTCTGAGCTCTTGAAAACTAAACCTTTGTCAGATGCAAAATTTGGCCGGGTGCTTGAATGGAAGAGGGAGAGGTCAGCAGAACAGAAGGGAAAGCTCTGTGCTGTAAACACATCTGAACCATACCTTCTTTTTTGTCATCAATCGGAATTAATGTATGTCTAGCCCAGCACACGTTCCCTTAACACATAAATAAAAAGACCATGCTATTTAACTAATAACATAGATAATTTTATTCAAAGTGAAGTACAATTGAGAAAGCAGGGTCAGCCAGTCCCGGGTGCAATTGGAGTTAAAGGCCTCACTCAGGGCTCCAGAGGTGACATCACAATGCTGGGCACAGGATTTGAACTGGCAGCCTTCTGGTCACCGGCACAGAGCCCCTGACCCTCAGAGCCACACAGCACCTCATTAACATACAGAGCAGGGACTTGGAATTTAGTAAAACCTTTAAAAAATCCGTTAGGTTTAACAAGGGATCAAACAGTGTTTTCTATATGCATCTAAAAAAATATTCCCAATGCATGATTTGATATTTGCAGCTTGTCTGCCTTTACATGTGATATATTCAATTTTTCCCCATGTTCTTGTCACTGCTATGTGAACAGAGAAGATCAATACTATTTTCATTGGTGTTTAAAGTGTAAAATGTATAAGCCATCTATTACTGGGTGAGGTGATGTGGTGTGATGGGAATCAGTGTGCTGTGGCGAGCCCTGGCTGGCAGGCGATGACAGACAGGCAGCCGCCCTGCTCCGCCTTCCCCTTCCTGCTGTGCCGTTGCCCACGCAGCTTCACACGTGATTTCACACACTGCTTCGTCACGCTCCAGGCAAACACTGTGCTCCAGGTAGACAAGTAGGCGAAACATACCCAGTTTGTGAGTCAAACGAAAATGACGACAGTTAATTCATTTTTTACGTCATCTGCTTCCCTCCTCCCACAGGAAACGTTCCTAGATAATAATGGACTGTGACAATGATGCTGCTCCTTTGGAAGATATTTTCTCGATGCCTGTTTGATTGTTTCTTTTATGGGCACTTTATATTAGTCAGCAATATCTCTCTCCTCAGATGAGCTCAGCGTCTGGGCATTTCCTATCTTCATTAGTGCACAAGACCGATGCATTGTTTCTCAAAAAGGAAGCAGACAGGCGCTGAAATGTTATATTTTAAGCAGAAAGCACAATCCTTGTGACTTGCTTTATTTGTTTTAGTAAAAAAAAAAACTGAATAAAAAAACAATAGAGCAGCCAAATGTGACGTATATTAATTAATGACACATTCATCTTACGCACTAACGGCCATCTCTTCCAGAGACTCCACCCACCTGCTCACCCACAATGTCGTTTGTCAGTATCAAGGTTGTTTGTTTTGTATGGTTTCCTAACTTGTTTCTACCTGTCAACTTTCTACACGGTTATTTCTGTACGGTGTCACGTCCGTGGATGCATGACATGCTTTAGGTGGCGCCACCTACAGTTCCCGTACTGTCCTGTAAAGAAAATGTCTAAATGTCTGAGGAACTTTTTATTTCTTTCTAAAGTGATGTTCCCCACGGCCAATGGAAAGTTAAATAAAGGATTCAAATTATTCTTTCTGGCTGTTTTTTGTTTGTGTCTCTGTGTTTGCTGGGGCAGATCTATCTGATAGCACACAGCTGCAGCTGTCCAAACAGCCAAGAATGCCAGAGCACACAGGCACATATTCTGGCCAGGAAAAAAATGTTTTGCACAACAAACTCAGTTATCAGATGCAAACGGATTTCTAACCTCCATGAAAGCTGACATTCTGATGTCAAGACTTGATACTGCCCTTTTCAAATTGTCAAAAATGCACACCTGTCCCTGCAGAAAGATTAAGAGTGTCAATTCTGTACCTGCTGCGAGGTGCTCAAGAAATAGTGAATATGTGTTGTTACCTTCTTGGGTTAGCCCATCTGACCTTTGGCTCAGGCCACCTGGAGTGCATTGCTGTAATTGTACAAGATCTGCTTGAGGCAGTCTAACATCTTTTTTGTTCTCTGCTGACTTCATAGCGGAGAAGATGCTCACTTGCAAATGGTGGCAAAGAACACAGGGCTGCTCTGACCCACAAGCCATCCCAAGCTCAGGACGTAAGGCAGGGTACACGCTGGCGGGAAGCCAGCCCACCACACGACATTCACATAAACACAAACTCAAGGCCACACACAAAGAGCGATTTGCAGCGGAGACGGGAGCAGTAATGATTCCAAAGTCACATTGTCTCACATAATCCCATGTGCTCAGCTACCTACCACCTTATTCCACTTCTCTGTTCCGTTCTTATTCGGTTAGACCAACCAAAGGTGACAGTTTAATCCCATCAGTGTCCCAGCCCTCAAGGTTCAAGGCACTATGCTGTATGTTACATGTCAGCTAAGTGTCAAGCCTTTTTGACTCATTTTAAAGTTGGCCACTAGCATCTATATATATGCATGGACAGGTCCTTTGAAACTCTGGACTTAAATTCCCCACACCAGCACGGATAGATAAAGCTACTGACAGGCCTAAGATCTGCTCACACACATCCGAAGAGTCGATGCTCCCTCACAGCCCGCAACTGGAAGCACCTACAGCGTATTATAGACAGAGGAGACAGACAAGGACAGACAAATTTTAAATATATTTTATAAATGATGTCAGCAGGAACACACTGTGTGAATATGCTAAATTATATAACTTCCCATCGAACCAGAATCCAAACCTGGTAAGACATCTGTCAGTCTAGTGGCACCACCTAGTGTCGAACTCCAACACCAACTCAAGAAATTTTCCCAACCCACCATTACATATAAATGACTTGGACTGTTTTGTGTTCAAAACAGAATTGCTCTAGGTTAATATTTATGTGAAAGAGTGTTCCGTAGAAATTGACTCAATGGCCAGAACCTGTCATAGACATGATCGTGTCAAAAGCAAACCCTGGCACCATTCAGAGATTTGAGTGGGTGCTTATAATACAATTCATATACCAACCAGGTATCTAATATTCTGTATGTGACACATAAATCCTTGTTTTAAGGAGCTGACTTTTCTGCTCTCAGCAAGGTTTTAATGATTCATTGATGCCTTCCAGCCCCAAAATGTCCCATTCAAGGTCTTGGCGACTCATCCTGCGCGTAGCCTGCAGATAATCTATGATCGTCTAACTGCTTAAATTATACGCTTAATGACACAGTGCCAAGTAGGTGGTCCTGTTGTGGATACAAACTCCACACTGAGAGTGTGCTTTTTTGGCCAAATCGGCATCTCTAAGTGTTAGTGCCTTGTGACAGACTGTCATCCTCTGCCTTGTACTTCCTGTGATATCATCCAGATTCAGAAAATACAAACTGCTGTACTTATGAAAAGTACCATTAATCATTTATTAGACCAGCAAACAGAATAATCTGTATTTAATATAGATTACTTAAATGGTGCCTTTGTTTCAGTCATTGTTATTATGTTGAACCAATGTTATGTTTCATGTGTGTTTCAGTTATCTGATTTATTGAATCAATTAAGGCAAATTAATTAAGGTGTTTATAATGCATGCATAAATAATGGCCTTTACACCCAGTGTACAACCAGCACAGGGACTGAGAGGCACTGCAATTAAAAACACCACTGGCTATTAAAAACGTTTCCCATTTTACTGGGAATTACAGTCCAAACCATCTTACCATTACAAAATAATTTAAAAGCACAGCTATTTTTAAACCAGACCTATTGATTTGACTCATTTGGTAAAGTTGAAAAATACTCATTTGAATAAAGAATAGTTTATTGAAAAATCTGCCTGAGAATTACAGTTATCTGTATTTTAGTGCTGAGCCTTTTCTTCTATAACTATATGTTACTTCTGTAAAACTGGAGTGATTTTATAATCAAGGTGACTAAAACACCTAAAAAATATCTTGGAAAAAAACATCTAGCCATGGGGAAATTATGTAAGAATCCAGCTGGGGCTTAATCCCTTTGTGTTGCACTGCAGGGAACTGGCAAGTAAAACAGAATTCACTGTTTTCATACCTCTGTCATCTTGTTTTCCTGTTTATTTTCAGTCATAAACAGGAAGTTTCATAATTTAGCAGAAAGTTGTGTTATGGAATTTTCAGTAGTTACTTTGGCTACTTCTTTATAGACTCAATATAGATGCCCCTCCACCCAGCCCCCAGTGGGGATGAGCTATAGGCGAGGGGGGTCGCTGCTGTGATGGGGCCGGGGCCAGATGCCGACATGGAGAGACCGTAAGTCATAAAAGCCCCATCAAACTGCTTTGAGGTAAGTTCTTGAAGAGTACTGCTACAACCCCCGGTCATCATCAACCCCGGTCATCATCTAGAAATGTTTTTATAAATGAATTTGTTGATGCTGGTGGAAAACACAACACTCCAGAATCTGCCATCCATCCAACATTCATCATGATTCACATCCGGTTCTTCAAAACATTCAGCGACCTCTAGTACCCTATGGATGAAGACATTGTTATTCCAGAAGATTCAACAGTATTCCAGAGGGAAATGCAACATCTGATCTTATCTGATCATTCAGAATTATTTGTATTCACCTTGTGCTTTCAGTGATTGAGTGGACGTGAGTCATGTGAGAAAAATTTATCATACCCTGAACCAAAACAAAGGCCACTGGTGGCACCATATTATTTTTAGGGGAGGGGCATGGGGAGAGGACAACAGCAAAATGAGGGAGGGGGAGTCCTAAGAGGATTTTTCTGCTAAGAGCACAAAACACTACCGTATTTTCTTAAACTACACAACAATTATCATGATTTGTATATATTCATGCAATTCTGGGAACTGGTAAAATGATATTTATTTTATATATTTTTAGGGGCACACTCCCCCCCCAGCCTCCCCATTGGCTCCATCACTGACAAAGCCCCCAGAATCCACCAACATGAGAAATGAGCACATGAGCCTATGAGCTTCATATAATATCATTAACACATACAAGGGTGTTGACTGTGATGTCAATAAATTAGTGACTGCATGGAAATAGAAAATATACATTTTACTTCATTGTTTTATTTTACGTGATAGAGTGACAGGTTGACAAAACAGGATCTGTCCAGATCTAACGGAAAAGTGCCTATATTGAGAGAAAGGCTATAAATGATACATAAAGGTCATACACTGGATGTCCGTAAATTAAAACTATGACCAAAAGAGGACCACCAGTAAAACCGACAGTTTGACAGCTCTTAATATATATGCATTTACAGTGTTTAGGTGTTGTGCTTTAAACTGCCCCCCCCCGCTAGAGATTGCCTTCTCTGACAATAAATATGTTTAATATTTACCTCTGCCGGATCACGTTTCTCATTGAAAGTACTATTCAATTCTTGTGATAAAATATTGTAGTATGGATGGGCCTCTATGAATACACCCGCATGCCATTTGGGCTATGTAATGCTCCAAGTACTTTTCAGAGAACAATGGAGCTTGTACTGCATGGACTACAATGGGAGACACTCCTGATATACCTAGATGACAAAATGGTTCTAGGAAGAGGGATTGACAAAAGCCTTACTCACCTGGAAGATGTCCTACAATGTCTGAGTATCTTCAGATTGATATTAAAACTATCTAAATGCCATCTTCTCAAAGAACAAGTCCTTTATCTCGGGCACATTGTTAGCAGTGCAGGAATCAAGATTGCTTTATTTGTCACATGCACAGATGTACAGGTACAACATGCAGTGAAATTAATTTTATCCTGATCAACCCGACCATACATATACAAACATTACAGGGGGGATATAGGAAGAACAGAGAAAACAGAATTACATGAGGAGAGAGGAGGAGAATAAAAAAACAGCACCCAGACTGTACTCCAGTAGGGAGTATAATGTAGGAACAGAAAAAAACACCTCAGCAACATAAGCACATAGTCACCACACCTTACAACATAAAAAGTCGTGACTTGCAACAGGGTAGGGAAATGGGGAGGTGGAAGTAGTCCAGCATAGACAAACAGCCATCCGGTCCTGCAGCCAAACGGCGCTGGTCAACAGGCCCGCCTGTTCATGCTGGGGGGTATGAAGCGGCGAAGGCGTGGGATGGGGAGAGGGTGTCCTTGGGGTTGGGGGAGAGGAATGCAAGAGAGTCTCACTGCCTTGTTCTTCTGGGGGAGTTGTTGAATTCAGCAGCAGCCTTGGCCAAGGCCAGTGCTGATGAGGGGGGATCCAAAAGCAGATAGAATAGGGTTATTTGGGTTTTCGTGCGAGAAGCTGTAATTTTGCAGCTCCTGTAATGTCCACGCTGGTCTCCGCCATCCAAAATCCTTTGCAGAGCCATGAGCTTCTCTGTGATGTTATCAAATCTGCGGTCCATAGTCACAGTGATGGTATCCAATTTGCGATCTATAGCCATAGTCTGAGTGCCGACAGCTCAGCCAACTCCGTCAATCATCCCGGCTAGCCTAGTGGGGCTTTGAGCGGCTGTCACTGTTTTCTTCAATTTTCAATAAACCAGGTCAATGCCTAATCCAATCAGCATCAGACCTGTAATCATGGTTCCGAATGTCTTCGATGTCCTCCACGGACAGAACCACCAGACACACGACCCTCCACTTCTCCCATCCGTCCATTGTGTAGCCGGCTGCGTACGTCCCTGCAGGACAGTCAGGTTCCCCCGAACCTGTGCTTCTCTTCAAGAAGATGGTGTCAATTGCATTGAGAGATCAGTTGATCAAATCCATGATTTACTTAGTTCGAAGAGCAGGGTTGAGAGAGTCTCTCAAGTATAGATAATAGACTGGACGAGACGATAGGAGCAATCAGCCCAAATCCAGCCCTCATCAGTGACAGAACTGGCAATCTCCAAGCTCCAAACAGGAGCTCCAGACCTTTCTTAGACTGTGTAATTACTATCACAAATTTGTGCCAGCTTTTGCAGAACTGACTAACCCCCTGGTTACCCTACTGAAAAAAAGGAGTTACATTTTGTGGGTGAAAGACCAGCAACGTGCCTTTTCCCATCTCAAGGATAAACTTGTTTGTGCCCCAGTCCTTGCATATCCATCACTTAAAGGTCAATACATCCTGGACATGGATGCCTCGAATCACAACATTGGAGCTGTATTATCCCAACTTCAATGGGGGGAGGAGAGAGTGATCACATATGCTAGCAGCCACCTCACACCAACCCAGAAGTCGTACTGCGTTACAAGATGCGAGTTCTTAGCCATTGTGCAGTTCCGTCACTATCTTCTAGGCTAAAGGTTCCTTCTACGCACAGACCACCGCAACAGTCTTTGTTGTTTTGATTCAAACACCCTGAAGGACACCTAAGCCAGTATGAATTTGAAATCAAGCACAGGCCAGGGAAATGATACTAATGCACTGGTAAGTTAGGGTGAAGAAAACTGGGACAAAAGCAACTGCTACCAGAAGGGAAAGAATTGACAGACTTGCCATGTTGAGGCTGTAGCTATTGCAGTAGGCTCCATGAGCAGTGGGAAAGATTAGAAGAAGATGTTGATGATGTTGTACCCCTGGCAGTAAGGTATATCAAAATGGGAGAAGGTGCATGTAGCACACATGGGCAGGGATAAGCAGAGGACCAGCCAGGACATTCATAAGAGATCCCATCTGTAATCTGGCTAGAGCCATTCAGCAGTGAACAGTTAATACAGGAGCAGAAATCAGATCCTGTCTTGTCAATTCTACACAGATGGATAGAAGCTGGGTCCCTTCCCACTAAGGAACGGGTGGCATTGGAGAGCCCAGTTGTAAGAATATATTGGCTGTGTTGGCCCTAACTAGAATTACATGCAAGAGTGTTATACTACCACTGGGAGAGACCTGTGGCCTGTACTACGAAGCGGGGTTACTGGCTTATTGGGGTAAATTGTCTGATTTAAGGTAGCCTGAGCAAAATGTAAGTGAATGAATATGAAGTCCATTAAAACTCTGGTACCTTAATTCTGACAAGTTACCCTGATAAGCCAGTAACCCCGCTTCGTAGTACAGGCCACTGGAGGTTTCGGCTCCTTGATCTGGGACAGGGAAGGCCTCCACCCATCGAGTAAACTGGTCAGTGATGACAGGGATGTACCTGTTCCCAGAACTTGACAGTGGAAAAGGCCCCATGATGTCCAAATGAAGTCGATCTAAATGTTGTTACGTGCCGTAAGTTTCGGGTTCGTGCTGAGTAGGTTCGTCGGACGCCCTGCCCACTCGCCATTCTTCTGCCGCCTCTTTGGTTCCGCCCGGACCTGGCCACGCCTCCCAGCTGCGCCGACTTCCGGTTCCGGGAGCTGAAAAGCCGAACAGCAAGACACCTCAGGAGCTCTGCTCATTTTCTTGATTATTGGTTTTGCTTATTTGGTTTTTGGATTACTCGTGTATGACTGTTTTGGATTGCGGATTTTGATTCTTTTGCTCGCCCCCTTGGTACTTTTGCTTTGGTTTGACTTCTTTGCTGGTTTTCTGATCTCCCGCCTGTCTTCTGACTA
>JAOYFF010000128.1:14307591-14319622 GCA_025773925.1 Cryptomyrus ogoouensis
TTGTTGGTTGGTGTTTGGTGTGGGGTGGGTTTCTGCGGTCTTGTGGGCCCCTTCTCTTTTTTTTCTATTTGTATACCCCCCCCCCCCCCCCCCCCCCCCCCCCCCATAGTACATAGCTAATACACAGCCATCTATATTAGAATCACATATGACATGCAGTATTTGTAATGTTCAAATGTTTAATAAAGGAGTTTATTTTGAAGTACATGGCATTTGTGTGTGTTGTTTCGAATCATGGAATTTCTCTGGTATTGGTACTGATATCCCGAACAGTAACGACTAGGGAAGGCAAGATAATTTGTCAAATCATTCTATGTGCTTTGCGTTTTCCTATATTCAAGCCCCTTCCTCCAGTTGTGTATCTTGTATGCCTGCCACATGTTCCACCTCCTTGTGTTGTGGTGGCACAACAGAGGGGCAGCATGGTCAGGGTTGGACATGAAGGTATCTCTTAGATCAATGTCCGCGAGCTTACGGTGTTGGGCACGAGTGAAGCAGGAAACAGTCGGATGATCATTTGCAATGTTATCTGTATAGATTTTTGGTTCTGATATGACTTGGGCAGAGCGACTACTTTACCTGCGACGCACATTGTCATTGCCTAAAATGAACATGACTCCACGAATGGGAAGTTTCAATCGCACTGCAACTTGCACACACCTGGAAGTTACCGGTTCTTAAATATACATGATGGAAGGGAACCATAACAACGCGTAAATTAATCCCCAGTACCAAGACATCGCTACTGCAGTAAGTTCCTTCTGAGACCAGTAAAACGTAAAACTCCCTCTACTATGAAAATTATCCGGTGATAATTACTAGGTGTTGCTGTCCCTTCTCACTTAATGACACTAACCCCGAAAGGCTGGTTCGATCATTGGCGCTAGTGCATGATCTTCAGGATTGGCAACAACAATGGGATTTTTTTTCATGTCTCACAAGCAGGGCACTGTAATATGTCACGTGATATGATGTGACGTGATATGTGACCCAGCTCATGGCAGTAAAAACATTCTCTGGATTCGGGGGACAAAGTGGGCGGTGAGACACACAGGCATGGCTGCACAGGCTTAAGGCTTTTCGGGGAGCAAACATGGATCTGTGAGTCAATGAGCTCATTGGCCAGTGTGGTGGCCACCAAGAGTGAGATCCTTCTGCTCATTCAAATAACCATCCAGTCCAGCAGGCAGTTTTTAAACCCCTCCAATAGTATTGGCTCCTTGAGCTGATCAAAGTCAGAGATACCGCTTGTGGCACAGCACTTGTGAGAGGACTAACAGTTTTCTCACAAGTGAATTCGAAATGAGTCTGAAAAGTGGACTTACGAAGTTTGCGAAAGGCCTTGGGCACCAGTTCATATGCCCTTAACACAGTGGCTTTCACAACATCATAGTCCATGCTCAGGTCAAGAGACAAGGTGGAGCCGATGGCAGGACACCCAGGCAGAATTTGACTGTAGAATATCAAACTCCTAATGAATCAATAGCGTGTCTTTGTGGGGAGTGATGCCTCGTATGTTACCAGTCACATGATTCTCTGAGAATGATAGAAGCCTTCAATCAGGGCTTTATCTGAAACTGGCCTTCATATTTGATACATAGTTGGGATGGCAAAAGCCAATGCTCCAATCACCAGGACATTTTTAGTATTTTTGTGGCCTGTTAGCTCTTGAATGACTTTCCTCAGTGTGGCCTTGTCTGAGTGGGTAAAAGGGGAAGCATCTTGGAAATACCAAAATCACTCTCTTTACTGAAAGGCTACCAGCTAACACTGTCTGCCTCAGCAGCTATTAACTGCCATGGTGCCACGCGGCTGTAGAACTAACATCATGCAGTGCATTCATAAAGTATTCAGACTTTTTCACACATTTTATTTGGAGCCTTATGCTGTGATCATTTACCTAGATTTTTACCTAAGCAATGTACCTTCAATGCAACAAAATGACAATGTGAAAACCGAAACTTAGATTGTTTTGCAAACTTATTAAAGTAAAAAACTGAACCATCGTATTAACATAAGTATTCCGACCATTTCCTATCACATTTTACATTTGTCTCAGGTACATCCAGGTTTGGCGTCATTTGCCTCAATTCTAAGCATCATGTCTGATCACCTGTGCAGCTCCATCCCACCGACGAAGCATGTTGAAGACCTACGAGGAGTCTGTTTCTCAAACTATACACTCTAATATATATGGATGGTAGGTAGGTAGGTAGGTAGGTAGACAGACAGACAGACAGACACTTCATTTATCCAGAAGGAAATTTAGGTGTCAAGTAGCTTATACACAGTATACATGCACATAAGCACACATATATACTGCAAAAAATACATAGGAAAATATCATTTGTGTGCCATTCCAGTGAGGAAAAATAAAAATAAAAATGTATCCTCTCGCTCAGTTGTGCACTGAGGCCTCCCTCTCTTTCTGTTGTGGTTGGAGCCGGTCTGCGCTGCTCTGTGAAGGGAGTGATACACAGCATTGTACAAGATCTTCAGTTTCCTGGCAATTTGTTGCATAGAATAGCCTTAATTTCTCAGAACAAGAACAGACTGGTGAGTTTCAGAAGAAAGTTCTCTGTTTCTGACCATTTTGAGCTTGTAATCAAACCCACAATTGCTGATGCTCCAGATACTCAGCTAGTCCAAAGAAGGCCGGTTTTATTGCTTCTTCAATCAGCACAACAATTTTCATCTGCGCCAACATAATTGTAAAAGGGTTTCTAATGATCAGTTAACCTTTTAAAGTGATAACCAACATTCCACTGGAACACAAGGCTAATTGTTGCTGATAATGGGCCTCTGTACACCTATGTAGACGTTTCCAGCTATGATAGTCATTTACAACATTGACAATGTCTACACAGTATTTCGGATCTCAATCCGATGTTATTTTAATGGACAAAAAACAAAAAAAGGAAATTTTAAGTGACCCCAAACTTTTGAACGGCAGTGTATGCACTAAAACATTTGGAAATTTATGTGAAGCAATGAGAAATGCTGTTTTGCAGTGCAGAAGTGACATTATGGTGTGGTGATTACACTAGCTGTTAATTGTTAATTGTCATTTGAGATTTAAAAAAGAATAATACTGTATAGTGGTCTCTTAATTTTTTTCCCAGCTTTATGCCAATGTGATGTTTCCGTTTTATTTTTAATAAGTTTGAAAAAATGTGTAAAATCCTGTTTTTGCTTCGTCGTTATTGACTGCTTCATCCGTACATGACTCTCCAGTGCTTTCTGCCTTTATTTCTCAGATCTATTGAATTTCTTAGCATGCTGATGGAAATGGACAGACATGCACAGGGAAATCTTCTCCATCCCATGGACAGTCTGCCTGGGTGGCTTTGCCATAGCAGGGGGGGATTTCCCTTCCCAGGAAGGATGTAATATATTGAGGCCAGGTCCAGTTTGATAACAAGATGCAAAGTAAATCTATTTTAGTGTTTGGTCTACTAAATGTATTTTTTCCCTAAAATACCTTACTGTGCAGTATTTGTGGAGGAACAAAAAGACTCATTTGCATCTTGAATAAACTGAGACACTTTGTATGTTTGTACTATGTTCATTCTATGTCCAGTTTATGTATGCTTATGCAGTTACCAATTCATACTGGCTAGAGCCGCATCTTCTCCATAAGTTGAACTGGGAAGGAGAATAGTGCCTATTTGAGTAGGTTGCAGTAATCAATTTAAGGATAAATAAAGGCCTTAGACTGTTCACCAGTGAGGTTTAAATGACACATTTAGATCCAGCCATTTTCCAAACTTTATGGAGGTTCCTACGTTCTCCCATTTCTCCTGGGTCCTCCATGTCCCCGCCAGCACAGACTGGCACTCTGGCTGCCCACAATTCCTGGCCAGTGTGCAGCCTTATCTTTAGAATTTGAATTGGGCTGAACCAGTCATCAGGGAAGTGTGCCTGCATGTCAGAAAGACAGAACAAGATGAGAAGGGTGTGTGTTTGTATTTGTGCCTGTAACTGATATACTGGAGGTAGCAGGTGGTATGAAGGCTGAGATGACCTTGCTGGTGATCATGGCAGCAAGAGCACAAACACAACATGGCAAAACGTAGTCTAGAAGGTAAATTTAATGTCAAAATGTTCGTACCAGTCAAACAACGAAACATTCCCACAAAAGAAAATATACAAACAAGACCTAGTAACTCAGGTTACAAACATTCATTAAAATGACTGCTCTTGAGCATTTGCTCCCTCGAGGGTGAACACGCATGTAGCTTATTAAACGTTCTGTGGGTTCTGTGCCTGTCGGATGTTCAGTGTGTCTCTCAGCATCAGGTCTCGGAGTCTCCAGAGAGCGTCGGCCATGGTGGTGTGGGCACCCTTGCTCTTCAGCCAATGGGATGGCAGTCGGCTCTCCTGCTCTTTGGTCAGACGGACATCCTTCCTGCGTGCTAGAGAGACATCCAGAAACGGCAGGCGGATTATCAACAGTCTTGGAAAGAAGCCACTCCAAAGATGATGATAGTTTTCAAAATTCAACCGTACAAAATGGCTAAAAAGCGTACAGAAAAAATGAAGACAGACCTAAGTAACAGTGTTTGTAACTTCTCCCATATGCTGCACAAAACAACTCTGATTCCTTGGTAACGCAAAATAAATAAATAGTGCAACTGGCTATATAACTCGTTTAATGCCAGAAGGTCTCACCTGACAGAGCCTGGTCCCACCTGCTGACAGAGGGTGACTCTGCATGGAGACCCTCAATATACTTCAGGTAGGCGTCGGAATGCAGGAGGCACTGGGACCTGGGAGGTGGACTCACAAACATGGGCGTGGAAGGCTGCAGCAGGGCAGGCTGGCACATCTGGCCCTGTGTTGGATAAGGGGGAGGGGCCTGCTGGCCTTGCCCAAGGACGCTCATCTGGGAAGATAAGTACAGATATCACAATCATTCTTTATGCACTTCTCCAAGTGTTAGCAACTTATAAACACCTTTGTATAATGTATAATGGTCTGCCTGACATACAGGACATATGAGTAGATACCTTAAGAAAGCCAGATCCATCCATAAGGACCCCGGCCATCCCAACCACAAACTCTTTTCATTGCTGCCTTCAGGGAAACAGTATCAGAGCATTGGCTCACGGACAAACAGGGTCCGTAACAGCGTCTCAGGCACTAAGGCTATGCAGTAGCTGATCAGGCAATTAGTATCGACACTGCACATTTTTCACATTTCTATTTTTTTATAACTTTATATTTTATTCTTCCTTAACCTTATTTAATACTTATTTCATTGCCTGTATTTACTGCTGTACTGTGTACTGTTGCATTTGATTAATAAACTTATGAAAAAAAAATTTGCCTTTATAACTGCCTTAATTCTTTGTGACATAGATGATTGAAACATTCCTCGGAGAAGCTGCACCATGTTGACATTACAGCATCACACAGTTGCTGCAAATTTGTCGGCTGCATTTCCTGATGCAAATTCCCATTCCACTACATCCCATAGGTGCTTTATTAGACTGAGATCTGGTGACTGCACAGGCCATTTGAGTACAGTGAACCCACTGTCGTTCAAGAATCCAGTCTGAGATGGACTGAGCATTGTGACATGGTGCGTTATCCTGCTTGAAGCAGCCATTAGAATCTGGGTACACTGTGGTCAGAAAGGGATGGACCTAGTCTGCAGCAATACTCAGGTAGGCTGTGGCATATAAACGATCCTCAACTGGGACTAAGGGGCCCTAAGTGTACTAAGAAAATATCCCACACACCACTACAGCACCAGCAACCTGAATTGTTGATAGAAGGCAGGATACATGCTTTCATATTCTTTATGCCAAATTCTGACCCTACCATCTCAGCTAAAAATAACTAATTTGAACTGGCAACGTTTTTCCAATCTTGTATTGTCCAGTTTTGGTGAGCCTGTGCCCACTGTAGCCTCAGGTTCTTGTTCTTAGCTGACAGGAGTGATACCTGGTGTGGTCTTATGCTGCTGTAGCCCATCTGCTTCATGGTTTTATGTGTTGTGCATTCAGACATTCTCTTCTGCATACCTTGGTTGTAACAAATGGTTATTTGAGTTATTGTTGCCTTTCTATCAGCTTGAACCAGTCTCTTAATCACTCTATACCTGCTTGAACGGGCTGAGCCGGGGCACGGTTCAGTTGGACTTGGGCATGGTATGAATGTAGCATGATCGTTAACCATGGCCAAGCACAGAACACAGACATGATGTCAAATGATGCGACTGGCACACACATGCACATATGCAGACTACAGATGACCTGGACCCAGAAGGAACTGATCGAGAAGGCTGTACAGGTCAGGTAGGGAGAAATATTTAACAAACATGGCAAAAAAGTGATTGCTTTGGCAGAGGTGCGGTGTTTGCTGGAAATTTGGATTGGTGAGAGTATCCAGGAACTGGATGCAACATACAAGAAGTCAGAGATATTTGGTAAAATGCGGGACTCTCTTGTTATATATGCAGCATGATTAAATGAAAATCAGTGCGTTGCATACTCAATAAATCTGAGTGTCGTGTGTCATCATAGCCATTAATCATGAATTTCATTCTGCTGCACGATAGCACTTTTCTTCCTATGTTTTCTTAAACACAAAAGATGACGAAAGCATGCTCAGGCCCAGAATGTTAAATGCAATGTGAGTGCAGACCAACGAGGAAGTGGTGAAGGAGCAATCGTGCTTGGGCACAGTACAGGACAACCGGCCCAAGTGTAATTTTGCCCCAAGGCATTTCTACCCAGAGAACCACTACTAACTGTATGTTTGATTCTAGTATTTGATGTAAACATTAACTGAAGCTCCTGGCCTGTATCTGCATGATTTTATACATTGTCCTGCTGACATATGATTAGCTGATTACATAAGTGGCCAGTGAGTGTATTTCACAAGGAAATCATTGCGGCATCCCACAACCCTAAAAGGAAAAACTGAAAATAGATTTTTAAGCTAAAATAATAACAGAAAACACCTGAAGAAAACCTACATAACATCTGACCAAAACTCATTCAGGGCTTGCAGTCATGTGAGAAACTTAGGACACCACATTCAATATTTAATTCTTTATTAAGAAATATCAACATATCAATTTTAAATCTTCTTTCAAATCATATCTGTAGATAAAGGTAATTAATCACCTATGCAAAAACAAGAAACAAATTCACTTATTTACCAGAAGAAATTAATTATGATGCCAATTTCCACTGAGGAAAAAGTTAGGACACCCTCACCTCCATTACCATTTAAAATGCATAGAATTAGATTCTGTTGCACCACATCAGGTGAAAATAATTAGAACACCGTCACAGAGCTTTTTGTTGGAGTCTGTCTTATTTATACCATAGACATTTAGTTTGGTTTGCTCTTGATTGTTGAGGTGAGTGGTATCACCATGGCGAGATCCAAAGAGCTCTCTGAGGCCTTCAGAGAGCAGACTGTAGATGCATATGAGTCTGGGAAATTTACAGGAGTAGAACATTTAACACAATTGCCAACATGGCCAGGTCAGGCCATCCTAGCAATTTCAGGCCAAGAGCAGACTGCAAGATGCTTAAAGAAGTCTCCAAAAATCCTAAAATGTCATCACGGGACATACAGGAAGCTCTTGCCAGGGCAAGCTTTTCAGGGCAAGACTGAAGTTTACCAGAGACCACCTAGACAAAGACTTTTGGAGCAATGTGCTTTGGACAGATCATTCTGAAATTGAATTATTTGGACACAGTAACAGACAGCATATTTGGTGTAAACCAAAAACAGATTTTGAGCAAAAGAACCTCATACCAGCTGTGAAGCATAGGGTGGAAATGATCATGGTTTGGGGCTGCTTTGCTGCAGCAAGACCTGGCCAGCTCACCATCATAGAATCCACTATGAATTCTTCATCATATCAAAGGGTGCTTAAGGGCAATGTGAGATCATCTGTCCAGAAGTTGAAGCAGAAGTGGGGGTGGACCATGCAACATGACAATGACCCAAAACATTTCAGTAAATCTACCAAGAAAAGGCTTAGAAGAAAGTAATGGAGAGTTCTGCAATAGCCAAGTCAAAGCCGGATCTGAATCTTATTGTGATGCTGTGGGGTGATTTGAAACGGGCCGTGCATGTGAGACCTTTTAAACCTCACACAGCTTAAGGACTTATGCACTGGAGAGTGGGGAAAACTTTCTTCCAGCAATGTCAGAGATTGATGTATGGTTTCGGAAATGTCTTATTGATGTTATTTCATGTCAAGGGGGGACATACTAGCTATTAGGGCATAGGGTGTCCTCTTCCCTCAGTAGGAACTGGCATCTTAGTTAATTTCTTTTGTTAAATAAGTGAATTTGTGTCTTGTTTTTGCATAGGTGACGTAATTACATCTTTATTTACAAATATAATTTGAAACAAGATTTAATATTGATATTTTGATCTTTACTTAATATTTAATGGCTGTCCTAATTTTTTCACATGACTGTAGATAAGTTTTCTAGTTCATGGGTACTTCAAGAACATAGAGTTTGGCCACTTCAAGTCCCTAAAAGGAAAGGGCTGCCTCGCACAGGAGCTGCCTCGCACAGGGGCTGCCTCGCACAGAGGCAGCCCTGAAGTGAACCAGCAGAGTCATACCTGATTTCCGTAAGCACTCCCAGCACCCGGAGCTCCTGCTAGGGTGTTCACACTCTGGCCCATAACACCTAGGAAAAGGATATTAGCAGTTCAAAGAAGCATAGGTCAACTGTGCTTCTACAAGGGCACTCTAAAATTAAGCTCATCCCCATGGGTTCAATCTCCATGGTCACAGCTGGCTGAAAACCAAGTATGACATTACATGACAAAGTTCATCATTGGAATTAGCTGAATTTTACAAAAGTGAAGATCAAACAACAGCTGACGATAGTCTAATTGTCATTATGCAAACATGATGAGTATCTTCTTTAACACTGTGAAGAAAACTTCACAACAACCACGGTGTGAAAGTTACTGAAAGTAAGTCCTTCTGGTGCTTACTGGTCATTGCCCACTGAATCCTGAACAGTGGAAACCAGTTATTGTGTGCTAGTACTGTTAGGTAAGGATACATTCCCATGCGATTCACATCAGAATCTGGACTGCTGGTCAGAGGATCCGAATTAAGGGTTTGGCTGAATGAACTGCTGGGTTAGCTGGCAAAGTGGCTTCACCATGTCCTTAGCGAGCACCTCGGCCTGTCGTACAGGTAGCCCTCCACGGGAAGCGACTGCACGAGTATGAGACACGCTGGCTGCAGAGGTGCGCTTACCCAGGTACGGCATGCCAGGGAAGGCCAGCATGCGTGACGGACAGTGCTGGGCTACTGCAGGCAACCCTGTGTGATGTGTCCACATGCTGCCCATTCCATCTACAGGGCCCTCAAAGGGCAGCATAGGCAGACCACATGTACCAAGCATGTCTTAAAGGGGTGGGAGGAAGTGACAACAGAACAGATGCATGCATCAATCTCATGCAACTTGTCATGCACTAGTGTTCATTATCAACAGTACAACTGCTTAGATGAAGGAGAGGACATAACATGAATATGGTGACTGTTAGTGGTAAAAGCTACGTAAAATGACATCATGCTCATGCAATCAGTGCTTTAACTGAACTACTATGTCTAACATGCTTAACAAAACAAAAACATTCAAAACATGCCATCTATGTATGAATCATGTCTGGAATCTTCTTTGTAAAGTGAACTTTACAATACATGGGGTGGAAATCCCAAAGACATAGTCAATTAAATGCGTAGGTAAGATAATAATGATGGGGCGAGTTGAAAGACATGAATCGTTGAGCAGTTCTGCTTCCTATTCCCACGCCATTGTCACCCGCAAAGTGCCGCTGTGTCCGTGAGGGGTTACCTGACGCAGGCGTCATGTGCTGGTTAAGCACCCCCATTGGGGTCGGGGGGGGCACCACTCCCACGAGGGCCCCTACTGGAGTACCTGCTCTGGGGGCAGCGCCCTGCTGCTGCTGGATCAGCCGCTCCTGCTGCTCCACCACTTTGGCCGCTCGCTCTGAGGGGAACAGGAGGCACCGCTGTGTGAGCGGGCTGTGATCGGCATCCGACTGACCTGAAGTGGCCAGCGGAGCAGCCTCCGCATAAACTCTACAGTGTACAAATTAAAAGTAGAGAGCGGCCGACACTGGAGATTAAGTTAAAATGTCAGATGTGAGCTGCCTTCCATTTCCTGACAAGTAGTCTCATGAAGAATTAGCTGTTTCACATTCATTAGATCTGAACTTTCGCTATACTACTACAAGAGTTGGAATATGTTATCATTTACTGTAGCTGGAATCATTTGGCAGATCACTGAAAGTGATCCATTTGAGGATTTCACATTGATATTAGCTCATAAGCTCAGGAGTTACCCTGTATTTTTATTGAAATATGCTGATAGATGTAAATCTTAATGAATGAAATTAACATTTTCTGGTGGAAGAGATACGTATAAACCACCTTGAAAGTCACTCCACTAACATTAAAGTAGTCTTTAGTAAGTGTAAGATTTAGCCAATGGGTCTTTTCCTTGCCTTCATACTCCGCTTTCTTGTTAGCCTCCAAATTCCTCCACTCAGTGCCTACGAGACGGCTGAGCTCCCCGAAGGAGAAGTCAGGGTGCCGGGCCTTGATGACGGCTCGCATCTCGCTGCTAAACAGGATGTAACCGCTCATGTTGATCTTCCTCTTTGAGCCCTCTTTTTTGCATAGGCCTTTCATCAGTTTTGGCGTTGACTGTGGGTGAGGAACATGGGGAAGGTTATATTTACTTAGCATGTAGCATTATGGGTCTACTTTGCATCACTTGGGTTCGCTTGCCTGTGTAGGTGTGTAAGGCATCATGTCCAGGTCGCCTGCTAGAGACGTCTGTAGCTGTGGCATCACTTGAGCATCGACCAACTCTCCATCCTCATCTGCAAGGTCATCCAGCTCCTCGTCGGTCATGTCGGCAAACTTGGCCTCTAGCTCCTGGATCTTCCTGTCCAACAGTGGAGATGGCTCCTTCTGGGGCACAATCAGCTTCCTGACAGGAAAGAAAAATGCAAAAAATAAAATCAAATGCAACAATTGTTGAACTGCAGTTGTCATGGCTGGCCTGGAGCTTGTTTCAGCATCTTTTACATCCTGCATGTCACATGTACATGTACTAGTTACTGGAAACCTCCTGATGGACACAGAAAATCAAACAGTGTTGTTTAACAAGGTAACAAGCCAATGACAACAAATAATTAGCAAAAATTTACATAAATATCTTAACTGTCTTGAGAATGTTTCTCCTCTTAAGTGTAGGACAGCTGTAAGTAACTGTTGCTGATATTATTAAAAATTACCGCAATATTACATCCATTTCATTTTGCGCAATTTTATTTCTTGACAAGACTTAAAATGAGCATTTACTCCTTATTGTCTAATCATAGGACTAGTTTGACTAACAAGTACAAATCACAAGCTTCTGATGACCTGAAGTAGTAGATCTCATCATCAACCACTTTGGCTGAGAGAGAGAAGCGCTTCAGGCCCTTAAATTTCTTCATCTGCTTCTCGCTCTCAATATAGCGACTCTCACAGAGCAGCACGTCGTCCTCGGGGACCTCCGTCGGTCGACAAGAGAGGAACTCCTTGAAAGAGGACACTGCGCACTTCCCTGTGGGCAGACCGTGTCAGACACAGTGGGGAACCATCATCACTGAAGACCTTTCTGATATTAAACCCTGATACGATTATTTCAAATCTGGTCACTATCAGAGGAAAAGAGGACAGAATGATACTTTTAGTCATATCATTGCCGGTTTTATTCTGGAATACAAACAGTGATATTAGATCCTCTATTGTCTATTGTTGATATTTGGAAGGCTGAAAACATCTGATCAACGGTAACATAAGGATTATTGTCACCGAGTGGAGACTGAAAAGTATCACTTGAGCAAAGGAGACTAAGGGGGGACATGATCCAGGACTATAAGATTCTAATGGGTCTGGATGCTGTTCAGCCAAATGGCTATTTCAATATTAGTTTAAATACTAGAACTCGTG
>JAOYFF010000128.1:14329705-14358871 GCA_025773925.1 Cryptomyrus ogoouensis
TTTTTCACAGACACTGTACAAACACTAGGTGTAACGAACGTCAGGAGTGACAAAGGCCAAAGAAACAAACAAAAACATCTACCGAAAACAAACAATTTGGTCCAGAGGGCTGCTATATATTGTTGCAATTACTGACACAATTATGCTATGGGTATTTATTTATATTTCTAGTAAGAATCTTTACATTTTAAAAACAATTTTAATCAAGAAAGTTACATTGAATCACATTTTGACACTTCAGAGCTCAATAACTCCTTAATTTGATAATGTGCAACAGAAATATTTCTGAGTCAAAAAAAGATTTAATTGAGTGATTTAATGTTATACATACATACATGCGTATACACACACACACACACACATGCACCCTAGTTAATACTAAGATTGCTCAAATATTGCTGAAATTGAGATAATATAAAAGCCAGTCTTCAGCTGGAATTAAAATAAGGGTCATTTTTCTGAAAATGTTTTTGAAAACGTGGGAAATTATTTGCATATTAAACAAAATATATCAAAAGGGTAATCAAAGATAAATATGGGTCTTCCACAAGTGTAATCAAAGTGTAAGTGTATCAGAAATCATTAACCCGGGTGGAACTAAGACTGACACAGGAGACCAACAGGAGGGCTGAAGGAGACTCAAGTCTAATCTAAAGGGTGGACTGATTTTGCTGCTTATCAAAGAAAATTTAAGGTATCATCCCGTATCTTCTCATCCTGGTAACCCTTCTGGCCCATATGAGAAAATGAACATTTTCTCCTTTCTATTTTAAATCAATGAACAAGACACACCTCCACACCTCGTTCTAGTTGCTGCTCTAGCGGTTTCCACGTAAGAGCTGAACATGACTTGGAATTGCACTTACTGGATCTACAGTGGGGATGCTGGAAGCTCTCCTCTTTTTCCGGTGGCTTCCTGGTGTTGAGGAGGACGTCTGTCCATCATCAAAGTCCCCCCCACTCACACTACTGGAGGGGGAAGTCGCCCTCCTCCTCTTGGAGCCCATAGGAATGGCACCTTTAAGCGGATATCGAGTATTAAGTCAGAATCTGCAATGATTTTAACGCAGACGCTAAACAATGTTAAGTGTGACTATATGCTGAGGTTTTCAATCCAAATCCTAACCTGTTATACTGGTCTAGCCACACACGTATCCATAACGCATAAATCAATGAAACCGAATAGCATACAAAATTGAGAACTAACAGACAACCAGACCCTACTCCATCCAAGCATCCATCAATCTTAAAATTGCTTGGAATCCCACTCAATACTTCATAAATTGTCCCAAGCTGAGCTTCAGACAAAGGTTACCCGCCATCGAGCTGCTATTTGACAGCAGTACATAGAAAACCAGACATCCTCTTTGGTACCTAAATACATTCCTGTGTTTCTCTGTATATCTCCATATAAGACTGGACTATGGAAGTCAGCAACATACTATTGGAATATTGTCGTAATGGACATTAAACCAGCAATAAACATACCTGAAAACCAATGTTAACTGTCAAAAAATTGGCGACGAAAGCAGACTAGAAACGGCGATTAAACTGTCAGCTGTCAATGAGGCTGGCGAACCGTTTATCGACAAAATTGCTGAAAATAACTGCACTGATAGTTTAAATAATCTCGGGAAAGTTAAAAATCCATCGCCAAATGAATGACAAACAACAAAGAGGATGCAATTTGCATGAGATCCTAAACATCGTTCCGCCGAATCAGTGTTACTCATTAGCATTTCAACCAGAACAGGCCGCCCCATTCATTCCCCACTCTTACCTGCTATCCACTTAAGTCTCGATATAAACTTAGAATGATTTGATGGGTTCAAAAATGAATCACTGCCAAAAACTTATTTCTAAAAATTAACCATTTCTATGCTGGGGCGGAACCGGAACTCCCATGCTAATTCCGAAAAGAGGGCGGGCACACTAGCGGAAGTTCTTCTCCTCTATTGGCTAAAATGTTCCAGATCAATGACGCATGTGAGACTGTTGACGCTGCCTATCGCTTATCGAGGTAGTACTGGACGTGGAGGCTATCAATCCTAACTGAGCATGAAATGTCCAGAAAAAAAGGTGATCTTACTGAGAACAACGTAGTGAGGTTAATAATTTGTACACGATAATAGATGTTTGTGATGTGGTCCATTTTAAGTGCATTGTGTCTAAGAAAGTACTGTAAACATCTTAACCGGTTATACCAATGAATTAAAATTTATAAATAAAGGATCTACGGATATATATTCGTGCTGATTGTAGGTTGGGTCATGGGTATTTAATTAAAATATTTAAACAAATTGTTTGTTTAAATAAATGTACGACTTGACACGATATCTTGAGCAGGCCAGCATGATCCTATAGTTTGGTGTATGCTTGTCGTCTGCTACAGCAAACTAGGATTTTTGTTAACTGAAAACCAATTTAATTAGAAGGTGTGCTATTCTGGTAAGATATTGCCAATTTGGTGTGATCAGATAGTCTTCAGACACCCCGAAGACTATCTGCCTCGCTTTTTACGTCGCTTTGGACAAAACTGTGATCTTGTCTGTCTGTACTACGATAATATCTTGATCTAATTCCGAACTTGTTTTAACACTTATACAGAGTTGCAGTTATTGGATGTTATCCTGTAATAGTGTAGACCTTTGAGCTACCGCCTGCTGCATTCTCTGCATGGTGTTTTGCCGCAACTAGTGGCGACATACGCGTCTGTATTCAGCAAGTCCTACTTTAAGCAGAAGTTGAGTAGTCTACGCTAAATATGTCCATGTGGAAAATATCATTCTGTATTTTAAACGTTAGTGATTTTTTAAGTAATTCAGGAAGCTACTGATGCAATTTAATTTTATGCAATGTATGTTTTCTGTTTATATAAAGCTTTTTTTTTAATTTGATCAGCCTGGAGCCATGCAATTGTCCAAGAGCACATCAAACATAAGCAGTTGAAACCTTGCTGGAATGGTAAGATGGTGTCCTCCCTTGAGCAGTGGGATGCTGTGGGGAGTCTGTGTACTGACTGAGAAATGAGGAAATGACAAGTCTTGAATTCCAGTGAAGACTCTAATCCAACTCTGATCTCAATTTAGTGCCAGACTAAGAGTGGTGCTCTGGTTTGCATTAAATTTAGGATACTGACAGCACCACAGTGTTTGGGAAACAGTCCAAAGAAATGTGGCTATAGCTCTTCATTTGCTGATGTTGGAGGGGGACTTGTTTATTTTAAAACATGTAATTGCATTTTTTTTTTAACCAGGAACAACATGAGGAACCACTTCAGCCAATCAATGGATTTTAAGTCTTAAGCAAAGGTTTGATGACTGCAAAAAGGGTTAGTTAAAAAGATTTCTGTACAAACATGCTGAGCATGTACTAAGACACGAGACAGCCCGAACATGTTTGTCTGTATAAAAAGAATTTCATGCAAAAAGATTTCAAACTTTCTACTTCAAATGCAGATTCCCTTGAGGCAAACGTAGGCTGGCATCTCTTACTTTCAGCTTACACTGGTACTTGATGTCCCTGAAGAAACTCCAAGAAACAAGACTGCATGAGGACATGCAGCTACTTCTCTAAGGTTTTTCACTAAAGATGTTAAAATTATCCTAACTAAACCCAGTATGCACATCAACATTGTAAGGACCTGCCACAGACTTCGAGAGTTTGATTAAAAAAACTTTAATAATATTGCCAATATCATGGGTACTTGCTGCATTTTGTCCATACATACAGTAATACTCAAAGTATCAAACAGAATATTTCCCTGAAAATCCACAACACTATCGGAGGGAACTGCCCAAGTGGTAAAAAATCCTGGCATCTTAGCAGAACATAAACTCCGCAGCAGCTACCAAAACATGATATGAAACCCTTAAGAGTTAAGTTAGTGTGCTGAGAATCTTCTGTGCAGTAAATGTGTGCAGAAGACAGTGTGAGGTGAGGTGTAGCTAAACGGAAAAGTCATTAAGCAAAAGTGACATCTTGATATGCCAGAGAAATATTACAGGGGTGTAAGGAATGACAGAGGCTGAAATCTTTGCAAACCACAGTGGAAAAACTTTTCACACTTGTGCTTGTTTGTTGCTCTTACTACTAAAACCTATACCTGGTATATAGTGGACATCGTAGTCATCCTGCAGAACAATGTTCCAAAGGTTTCTTACGTACGTTTTCCTGAGACATCAAAACAGTACTAGGAGAAGACAGATACGCAGGCTTGGTCCATATAGGTGCGGCTGATTTACTTATCCTCCACATGCCTTCGAACGGGGTGAAATTTGCCTGTTGGATCTGGCACGTACCACTTGTCCCAGATGTCGGTGAAAGATGCTCTCCCCCATGGCTTATAGTGTCCATTCCAGTGCAAGAGCTTGGCTGCTTTCACAAACTGGGGAGAATAGCGATTTGCAGCACCAGTAGATCCTGAGAAGACAACCAGATTGGTAGGTAAATAAGTGTGATGAAGGACAGATTGACTGAATGACAACTGGCTATGCTATTAGAAGACTAATCTGTCGAGATTAGGGATATACCAAGGTGTCGAACGTGCCACATGGGGTCAATACTGGAGTGGCGTTTGTAAAAGACAATCAGCAAGGGGGGTGTGGTCACACTGTCTGCAAGAGTCCTGCTGTAGAGGTCCTCTCTGCAAATGGTACAAAACAAGCAACAACACACTTAAGCTCACTCTTCCGGGAATTAAAAAAATACTTCATAAACACTCATATTTCAGATCTCCCAGACATCCAGATCTGTTGCCTCTTCATCTAAGAAGCTCATCAGAACCGGCTTACTTAAGATGACTACGACAAGGGGACCAAACGCCAGTTAGGCAACATTCACTCACTCCACATTCCTTTTCATCCACATTTCCAGCTGGCCTGTGATGTTCTGCAGCCTCCACTCTGTGAGGTTGGCAACAAAGACTCCGGGATTGAACGAGCATGTGTTGGCCCGCATGCCAAGCTTTCTGATTGTGTCCTTCTTGAAGTCCAGGAAGCCAATGTAGTTGATCTATGTGGAAGGGGAGAAATCAGAACTACCAAAGGCTACAAACTCTTCTCACCCATAAACTCCTGTATGCAACATCAGAATGCTGATAATCAGATTCAGTTTCTTCCCACTACCTGTGGCATCATGAATAGCTCTGCTGGATGACTGCAGTATTTCTGTACTTTGTGTTAATAAAAATGTGTCATTTATGTTACTCATTGTCATGGTATTACAGCATGCCTGTTTGCCAATTTATCATGTACTGTTCCTTGCACTGGGTCTGGCTGAACAAGTGAGTACTTCAATGCACTTTCTGCCAATAAAACATGCAGAGTCTTGAATCTACTCAATATATGGGGGGGAAAATATCAAATCAATTTTTATTAAAAATGTAGGTGGTGACAGGGTTGTGTTTGTCATAATATTTCAGAATGTATCCCTAAAATCTAAATGTTTCCAGGTAAAATTTAAGGTATAGTTTGTTTATTATTCTTGGCTTGTATACTGATTAACTAACGCGAGTCATTCATGAGAAAATTATCTAGCTAATAATGCAGTAGTTTTCATAAAATCTTACTACTAAATACCAAAACTACAGTGGCTAAAAGGGATGAATATGAATGATTCTTAAGTAAAGTAGGGTAATTCACCTGGGTCCCTGCCCCACGAACAATTCCTTTAGAAGAAGCGGAATCGCAGTCATCTGAGAATGCAGCTGCATGTCCTGCCCTGAGATTAGTGTCAAACAGCTCCTGGATGTCGCCTGAAGCAGAGTGTTCAATGCCAAGCACTATTAGTTTCAACGGAATAAATAATCCATGGGAGAAATTTTACACAAAAGTTCTTGTGAAGATACACTGTTACATTCCTTGTAGTAATACTTGAAAGTGGAGGTTAGAGTATTCCTTTGCATGGCATTTAACCTGAACTGGCCCAGCAGAATCATCCAGCTCTTCATAATTATAAAACCTAACACTGTCTGGAACCCCAAGCTTTAATTACAGTGCTAAATACATGCTCATGTATTAAATACAAATGTTCACATTCCTCTTATACTCTTGCATACTAGTACCTTGTACAATGACATCGTCGTCCAAATAGATAGCTTTTTCTGTATGAGGCAAGAACGTGGCCACATAAAAACGCGCAAAGGTCAACTGCAAAATAACGAAAGATGTTAAATATTAAAAAATTACGTTTTTTTTCTTCAGTAGACTACAGGATTCGTTCTTACCGGATTCACTGCCGCGACTTTATTTGGATCACTGGATATTTTCCCGTGTAGGATATGTGGTTCAAATGGGATAATTCTGTACTTGATTTCATTCAGGCTGGTTTGGCTTACCCAGGTTCTGCAAACGAAAAAATATATACTGCCATAAAACAGAAAAAAGATGATTTTGTTTTAAAAACGGATTAATAACTCCCACTTACTTTAAGTGATCCACGGTGTCATTTGTTGTTACGATGTAGAAAACGACATTTGCTTTACTGTTGTGGTACACACTGTTCATAGCAGCCACCAAAGCACCAAGTCTGTCTTCGACAGCCGTAATAAGCACTGGCACTTCATCCCCGCTCCGTGCAGCTTTCTGCCGCAGCTTCAGATGTGGTAACACATCATGCACTGTGTCTTGGTAACAAAATAATTTTATTAGGCGTTTCTGAAGATGTACTGTCCGTATTGCATGCATTTAATCATTCATATTGCAAAAGAGTTACCCGAGACATCAGTTCTTGTAAAGTCATTCAGATTTAGTAGATTCCGATGCACAACAATTAGAAATACTATTCCGATCAGCAACACGATGATTGCGTTTACTGCAGGAAAAAATACAATATAATGTATGCGCAAATGACAGGGGTCGATCTTACAACACAAATCAATACCATGCACGATTTCAGAACAAATACGACCAGTGTCAGTTTTAAAAAAACAGTTTTTAAAGCAGACTGACCTCTTCGCGCTGGCATCTCGCTGCATCTGGAAATTAACCTGTAACATAAAACCACACATACGACACTAACTCATAAGAATTATTGCAAGAGACAAACTACTATTCAAAACAAATAAAAAATGACTTCAAATTAATTTCACGAAGTTTGGAATTAATACATAATTAATCACAATCTACAAAGAACAGCTCGACACCATCCGCAGGCAATTTTTTGTAGCATAAGCTGAAAAACAGCCACGTGCATTTAGAAGAAGGCTCTATATTTAATTTTTTCAGAATGTCATATTATAAAAAAAACCGGTCAAAGACACTCACTTATTCATAATACTCCCGATAACTTCACTACTAAGCCAAAACGCCAACTCGACATACACAGCTTCTTGCAGCAAGTTAACAGTGCAGTTAAAACAGGTGTCTTAATATCTGCCTGTTTTTTAACAATATAAAAATCCAAAATGTATAACATACTTTCAGTTGCGTAATAATAACATAAATAGTATTTAGTGTTTGTGTTAAATTTGTTTCTCTATACATTTCCTATATGTTTATCCTATTAATTTCAACACATTAAAAAGACTACAAACGGGGCCTTTTCATATTACGTCAGTGACCGGGGCCAGTACGGTTTAGCTACGTCTTCTTATTCGTCCGGAAGATTCGTTCGCTTAATCTCACGTTAAATACCTTATATAAACGAGTGACTTGTTTTTCTGTTTCCTTAGATTTGTTAAGATGCAGTCAATCTTCAGTTCAATTCCGACGCACATGGTGAGTCTTGTATGTACAATACAATAGGCGTCAGTAAGTTGAAATATACCTATGCGCCCTATAACCAGCCTGTTAGCGGCCATGACATGTTTGCAAATGTTTCATGCATACATTCAATCTGTGTTGTTTTGCTTAGTTTATACTTCTGTCTTTATTTAGACAAGCTGGGATATTATCGATGGCATGCAGTGTTGACTCTCTTTGCAGATTTGCCATGCTTTGCAACAGCTTCCGATTTTGTGCTGGCCTCTTTTTCATACTTGCTGTGTGTTCAGTTAAACCGACCAGCTTTTCTTTTAGGATTATAAAGGACAAAAGTTAGCGGAACAGATTTTTCAAGGAATCATACTGGTGTCTGCAGTAAGTTTTTCGTTCTTTTTTTCATTCAAGTATAATAATTATGCCTGTTAGGCAATCTCTTGACATTTTATTTGGTTTCAGGTAATCGGTTTTATATATGGCCTGATCATTGAACAGTTCGGCTGGACGGTTTATATTGTATTGGGTGGTTTCGCCATTTCTTGTTTGGTGAGTAATTTTGCGTAGATTGTGCATCTAACAGACATGTAATACGTTGTTCGATGTAGCCAGGTCGTATAAAGTTTATTATATATTTTCAATAATAATAATAATAATAATAATAATAAAAAATATTATAATAATAATTAAGTATGATTGGTTCTAGCTCACTTTGCCCCCCTGGCCCATGTACCGGAGAAACCCTTTGGCCTGGCAGCCTGTGTTGGCAGAGTCGCAGGGAGAAGCGCGAGAGAAACCCCAAGAAAACCCGAAGAAGCCGAGAAAGCACAAGTAACCAGTCGCTGTCTGCTTGTGAACCTTATAAATTGACATCGGTTGCCCTTTTTGTTATGTTGCTGAATTTCAGATCACTGACTGTACTTTAAATATGTTATTGAGTTTAATAAATGTTTCTAAAAAAATTATGGCTGTTTCAGTGTCATTTGTTATTGTGTCTATTATAGATTAAAACTAAAGTGGGACAAGTAGATTACTTGCCGGAGCCGTATTTGGTAGTATTTTTTCTCCTTGCACTAATTGTAGCATGCATGTATTTGAAAACCAGTTGTGGATTTTCTTGATAACAAAAATGCACAGGAAGAATCCGTTTTAAAAACTAAATCTATAACAATACCATGAGCATATGGTATTATCTTTGTTACCAATCAGTTTGATCACAAAAAACAATAAGGTGACAATTTGTTCGCACACTAAGCATACCACACTAAGCCATAAAAACCTTTAAAGCCGCAACTGTTAATGTCAGAACTCAATGCAGGAAGGAGGTGTGAATGACAACAACAGAAGTATCGGAATTGTGAATGTATAGATATAGCACAGGAGCCTTTTATTGTGACCTGTTGCATCTGCAAAATAAGGCCTTATGAAGCACTCTTTGCTGTGCATTGCTGCATCCAAAACATGAGACTGCCTGTAATCGAAAGGATATGTCATGGCATCATGATCAGAGAGGATTAACAAACATATAGAGTATGAGGTCTAAAGTGGCAAACAACTGGGGAGATACTGAAAATGTTTGCACATTTGAAATGGGTTGATTGTTATATTTTAAGATTTAGCCTTAGTCTGCCAACTAAGCAGTCACACTGCAACCTCAAGCAGAAATCTAGCAACTTACAAATATCACACACACCTTTCTTAGTTTTGTATTTTATGTACACTCAAAAAATGTACTTTTATGTGCACTTTTCAGGTTCGCTCCCTGTTTTGGTTTGCTGCTGTTATCTCAGCTCAGGCAGAATGTGGGGATCAGATAACTGCTTGATAACTCAATCTCTTTTATTTCCTGATTGATGATACCTGAACCTTTAACTCCTTATGATGGAAACATAGAGGTATCATCTTACCTGCTCCTTCTCACTCTTACCAACTTATAAATATTGCTGTGCTATGGATAATTTGTACCCTGTCTGAGAATAGTAACATTTACATTTGTTTAGCATAACCTTTATTCCAGAATAATTTCCAAGCAAGGCAGGCAGTAGATTACCAACATACACGTTTGTTGTACAAGTACCATTTTTAAGATTTTGGTGAAAAGCACTAAAACACCACATGACGCCAGGGGCTGTTGACTTTTGATTTATCTTCCCTCCAGCTATTTGGTTAGAGGATTTATGGTGGATTATATACATTTAAACTTGAATATGCGATGATTTAATGGAGTGAATTAATATGCATTGTATCGATGCTTATAAATGCTTGTTTTGTAACAAGTGGTGTTTGCAAAATAAATGATTTTATATATAAATTACATGGGCAAAAGTATTGGGACACACCTCTCAATAATTCCATTCAGGTGTTTCATTCAGACACATTGCCACAGGTGTATAAAATCAAGCACCTAGCCATGCAGTCAGGTGAAGGAATGGGTTGTTCTGAAGAGCTTGGTGAATTCAGGTGTGGTGCTGTCATAGGATGCCACCTTTGCAATACATCTAGTTTGTGAAATTTCTTCCTTGCTAGGTATCCTACAGTAAACTAAATGGTATTATTGCAAAGTGGAAGCATTTAGAAACAGCTCAACAACTCAAGCACAAAGTGGCAGTTCATTTAAAGTAAAAGAGTGGGGTTGTGAAGTACTGAGGTGCATAGTTGCATAGTGCGTAAAAGTCACCAACGCTCTGTTGACTCAGTAACTTCACAGATCCAAACTTCCTTTGGCATTAACCCCAGAACAAAAACTGTGTGCCGGGAGCTTCATGGAATGGGCTTTAGTGGTTTAGCAGCTGCATGCAAGCCTCACATCACCAAGCACAATGCCAAGCGTCGGATGGAGTGTGTGAAGCACACCACCACTGGACTCTGGAGCAGTGGAAACGTGTTCTGTGGAGTGACGAATCACACTTCGCTGTCTGGTACTCTGATGGATGGGTCTGGGTTTGGCGGGTGCCAAGAGAATGTTATCTGCCTGACTGCATTGTGCCAACTGTGCAGTTTGGTGGAGGAGGTACAATGGTATGGGGTTGTTTTTCAGGGATTGGGTTAGGCCCCTTAGTTCCAGTTAAGAGAAGTCTTATTGCTTCTGCGTACCAAGACATTTTGGGCAATTGTATGCTTCTAACTTTGTGGGAACAGTTTGGGGAAGTTTCTTTTCCTGTTTACTGATTACACACTCCAAGGTCCATAAAGATATGGTTGGGAGAGTTTGGTGTGGAAGAACTTGACTGGCTCACTTAGAGCTCTGACCTCAACCCCATTAGACATTTCTGTGATGAACTAGAACAGAGATTGCGAGCCAGACCTTCATGTCCATTATCAGTGCCTAACCTCAGAAAAGGGATGTCATAAAAGTTCCTGTAGGTGAAATATATATGGGAATACAATAAAACTTGCTTTCTGTTTATAATTTTGCGTCAAATATTGCATAGCATACAATAACAAAACATACCTAAAAAGTACCAACTGTGTTCTAGACACGACAAATGTGACAGAAATCCACATCGATCTGCATATCTACACATGTCAAACGTGTCAAATCCATCAAAGTATTGTTTAAATGTATGTAAAACCATAAGATGAGTCTAATCATACACTGTTAAGGCTGGCATCTGTAAATAAAGGGCATGCATAATTGCAGCGTTACTGTGCCACCAGATGGCGCAAATTGATAAAATAAAGATAAAATGGGGAAGACGGAATTAGAATTATTTTCGAAAATTCAACAATAATGAGCGACATTTTCTAAATTTCGCTGTGTCATAGACAAATTTAGGGGATGGCCGAAAAGGTTAGATTATACTGACATCTTCAGATATGAAGTGGCAGTTGGTTATAGCGGAAGTCAAGTGGGGAAACGAAATGTTAAATGGCCTTACTATGAACACAACAAATGATCGCAGTGTCGTTATATAATATATTTTCATTGAAAAATGCATGATGAAGCTAGTCCTTAATGCGAAACAGGTAACTGTCTATTTAATTCGTCAGTTTAAATAATCTGGCCACCGACGTCTCTGTTTAAGGAATTTTGTATCTTCCTGCGATTTTGACATACTTTCTAGTCGTTTAGATCAATTTGAAATGTTACGTCCACTATACTCTAATTGTCTATAAATTCTATAGCCTTGTAAGGGATAAATAACAGCACTTCTAAGATAGAGCGCCTACAGAAACAGGAGCCTATCACGAACTGCACCCTGGTCACCGGAGAACAGCGAAGAGAATGCTGATTGGTTCAAATCGATCTAGACCACGCCTTTGGGCCCCTCCTCCGTCGCTGGTGGTGGTGACGTCAAGGGGACGCTGCTGGACAGTCAAAGGGTCTGACTGGCTTTTTTTGCGATCGAAAATCCTGACAGCGGCGGTGTTTTGGTGGGGAAACGCGGCGATTTCCAGGCTACTGAAATTTCAGGTAGGGTTGGATTTTAGAAATTTGCGTCGGTGCAACATCGTTCTTTGCGATTATGTCTCTGTCCATTGTGTGAACGTGGAAATAAAAATGTATGTGTAATTACAGTATATATCATTTTTATCCAGGAATATGCGTGCTAGCTGGAATTGCAGAAATATATATTTATGTACAGTTATGAAAAATTCGGCTTTTTTGGTTTGTTATTGAAAGTGAAGATGTATGCACAGACCAAATAGTTTGCAAGCAAGCGTTTTGTTATATTATGTTAAGGCAGCCCTGCGGCTAGCGAGCTAATCAACTAGCAAAACGCATAGGCGAAGATGATCAAGTTCCATGAAATACACTTAAAGAAAAACACAACATTTAATATAAATTATAACGCCTTAAATTGCATTACATAGATACAACTGACCAACAGAATGGCATTTGTTAGCGGCATGACATTTCCGAATAGCTGATATCATTAACGAGATTGTTAATTGTTAAACGGTCTTTATCGCTTGTTACTGTTGTAGGTGAACCGTGAAAATAAAATATAGACTAGCCTTCCAAGTTGATTTAGACTCGTGGAAATTTTGCGAAGGGTGCTTAAAGTATATGATACTCTTATTAGAGCCTTGCAAATAAAATACTAGATGGCAAAATTTGAATTTTGACGCCTTGAATGAATGAAAGCCATGAATCAGATACATATTTTATGGTTCTTTGACTTCGACACTTTACACGCCTTTCCTATCAGACCTTGCATAGCTGCCTAGCAGCTAGACGAAGAGTCAAGAGTGTTTAATCTATACTGCAGTATCAGTAATCCGGCATTATGCAGACACACACATATTTGTGGTGTATGATATGTTCTCGTAAGAACATGTAAAAAGGCTGTGAAATCAGGCGGAAGGATGTCAGATTTAAAGACATTAAAGTCCAATGAAAAGGTGTCAGCCATGCACTGCTTTGTTAAATACGATATCGACGTGTAAACCATGAATGGAAAGAGGGAAAGAGTGAAATCGTACATGCTTAGAGCCTCGCTCTATGCTGCTATGCTGAAATTGACGTTGCTTATCAATTAATAAAAACGGATTTGCTTAATGTCACTGGCAACTGTCTGGTTTAGATCAAGCTTTCTATCATAGCGCCAGTCAGACGGCTTGACAGCAGAAATTCAGCTGCTGCTGGTAGACAGATATGGTGGGTCCTCATGTATAGTGGAAGCCGTTTGAGGAAGCGAATATCAGTGCTTTATTATTGCAGACCAGAAACGACCTTTCTTTCTTGGGCAAATGAGTGTCACAACGCAGTTAGGCATACCCAGAAACTGAATATATGGAAGACCTGTAAATGTGTTTGTATGTTTGTATTTACTAACTAATATACTAACACAATGTCACCTAATAGGGATTACAGGACTCCAAATGACTTCAGGTACAGTCATTGTGACGTTTTTCATAGGCGCATAGGTGTACATATTGCTATGTTTCATTTTCATAATGTCAGTTGTTGATTGAAATTATAATGGCCAGTGAGATTTAGAATTTCCTTGATGAACCTTAAATTAAAAATATTACTTGATTCCTTTTCAGAAACAAATGGATGGTCCTCCTGGTATGTGATTTATCTTAATGCACATCTATTGTATTTTTATTGGGTTAATTTAGGAATTCAGTTTTGGCAAAGTCCCAACACGGAATATGATGATAAGTTGGATGCATGGATCCTACACACTTGTGTTGGATAGATGCTGGTTTTTATTGTTGGATTTTTTTTTGTCTATGAACTAATTTGTCAAAAACCAGAAGTTGGCTTTGGAGGTGTTGCAATGGGCCACTGCTCACTAGGCTATCTGCAGTGTGTTGGCCTCTTGTGTGATGTGCTCCACAGCGCCCCCATCCTGCATTGTTGGAGAACCTCGCTGGTTATGACATTTCATATACATGTCCAGCACATGTCTAACTAACAGGGTGTCGAGATGGAACATGTCCCTGCAAGGTCCATCTGAAACATCGGTGCAGTGACATTTTGGTTTGGGCTGTGTTTTATTACTTGTACAGAGGATGGGACTTGCCCACTTATTGATGGCCTGTTTACAGAGGGCCTTGCAATCCAGATTCCCCACCCCCTGTGTGTGTGTGTGGTGGCAGGGGGGGTTGCAATGCTGAAATCGGAACTGAGCAGTACACTGAAACGCTCGCTATGGGCCGTCTCCGTGCGTCACAACCTCTCACAGCAACAGAACGCAATTGCTGGCTGTGATGTCACAGTGTCTGTGTCTCTTCTGTCCACCGTGCAGCGATGGGAAATCAGTGAGTACAATCATTTTAAAACATTTTATTCTTAATATTTGCCTGGCAGGTAAATGTTGCATGAAGACATACCCATATGTGTATAAACACATCCTTTAGTTAAGCTTGATGTATGTTTATTTCCTTATATCATGAGATATTCAGAGGAAATGTACACAGAACTGAACACCTTCCTCCTTACTCTGAATCGTGCTGATATGTTGACCTGCATGCGCTAATTTTATTTTTTTATACATTAAAAATTTTTAATTGCTGGTAGTCACAAACCTTGGAATTAGTGCTTTTGTTCTGTTAATGGCCCACAAGGCTCATTTACGTTCTTGTGAAAGGAATTCATCCATTATCCTCTAATGGATTTTCCTACATATTGCTGTAATATCAGTACAGGCATAGAGGCTTTGTAAAAATCTGCTTAAACGCCATAAGAAAAGATCTGTTGGCCATTTTCTGCATGACAGACACACATGGGAATACAATACATCACCTTCATATGCAGGCATGTGTATGAAGATTTCTGTTTCAGGCATCAGTGGCTTCACTGCATTTATGTTTATATGCACTGACATCTCCATGCACTTACAGAGACAGCCAAATTGTCATCAGTCTCAAATAAGAAATACTCGCTAATATATAAAGACTGATACAATTTTGTAAATGGAACAATCTTTTTGCATTTAATTTGCCCTGAAAATGCCTTGATGTCTTTTATTGGAGGTTCAAGCACCAGCAGTGCTGGATCCCTGTTGTTTTTGTATCTAGTGTGGCAGCAGATATCCATGAAAAGGATGGTACTGATCTTAAGACTGCTGTTAAGGATCGACGTTTTGCACTCCGAAGCAATAGGATTCTTGTAGAATTTATTTGCATGCTTTTCAAAAGAACACTGAAATCAGTTTTGAGGTGACTAAAACTGAACAAGTAGCAAAGAAGTGGCAGATATGATGAGAAACATTCATTAAACTATAAGAACTTGGAGTTACTGAAACATGGATTCATTGCTCACTGACTGGTCACTGTTGGAGACACTGGGCACATCACTGACATTTCCTGTCCTGTATCTTTCTTAAGTATATATATTTTAAATTATATTCTGCATTTCAAATTTGGTCAAAGCTGTTTCAGGGAGGGCATTCTCACAGCTTCTAAATTTGACTTCCTGTGTTGGTCGGTCAAATTAGAATAACTGACTTAGGGGGAACTTTTTTGTAGACATTTGACTATTTCCTCTTTCTGTTTCTCTAAAGCTCTGTAGAGTTGATGCTGAAACATATGCAAAAGTCTACATTCACCTCAGATGTATTTGACTGAAATGATCCTCTGTCCTCCAACCTTTACTTGTTACATAAACTCCTTCGGCATTGCTGGGCTATTTTGGCTGCCCTTGCAAACGTGCGCTGCCCCCTGGAGGTGCCTGCATGTATTTACGGCCAGTGATGTGCCTGAAATAAGTGCTGTTGCTGTCACCTTTTATTTTTTTGAGCCACAATTTGGTTTTCACAGCAGCCTTAATTTCTGCAGCGTTTCCATGGAAACATGCACCGTGCTAACTCCAAACAAAAGGAAGGCAGCGGTCCTCCAAGGGCACGTGCCCGGCACCAGCATCGCCAGCCTTGTGTTAATGGTTGTCATGACTAGGGAGGGCTCTGCTTCAGGGAGATCCAAGAGGAGCGGCGAGACTGCTGAACTCCCAAAAATGGTCAATTTGTGGAAAGTTGTTAGAAGGTTGTTCTCTTTGTTTCCGGTTCACTGTGGAGTTCAGTGTTGGAGTTTTGTCCTTAGGTAGGGGGTAAATGTGAATGGTAACAGGTAACACGGCCATTACCAATTTGGTCTCACAAAGCTGGGCCTTAGCACCGTTAGGGGATGGCATCTGAGGTGTGTCATGCTGCTTGGGAGCCCGGCTGCTACTTGTTATGACTCGTTTTGCTGAGTCGTCCAGAGTGAAACCTCTGAAGGGCAAAGTGCACTCTTCCCCACACACGGAAGGCTCTCAGAACCGTCCCACAGCATCAGTGAATCAGGCTGCCGTGGCGTGCAGACTGGGCCATGTAAGGATGCATTTCCTCTCTGGCCCCAGAGAGCCGCTCTGTCTTTACACCAGGAAGTGACACGCAGGGGACTCTCTGTCTCCATTGTCTGCTTCATCATCACGCTGTTAAAAATTCAGGGAAAACCTGGAATTACTGTGCTGTGCACGGGTGTAGTTCATCTTAAACTGTGACATGGCTTACTGTTTGCAGCTTGGTCTGGTGCTTCCAGAAACTCAAGAAATGTAGGACCAAGACAAAGGTCTGGTTTTTGTTTACTAGCTACGTAGTTTCTAATTCCAGTTATTAACCAATGGCTTGAAGTTGGGATATCTGTTGCTGCATTTGATTAAGATAATTTTCAATGTTTGTCTACATAACCCCCCCCACCCCCATCTGAATTATTAACATGAGAGTTATTCAGACCTAGAAAAATAGAATTAGTGATGCGTTTGAAACGCATTGTAAAGTTAAGCATGGGGAGAAAATCAAGTTTTTGTGATTAAGTACAAAACTTTATGGTAATAAAAAAAATCAATTTATAGCAAAATAGATTAGATCAAATGACAGCAACATATGTGCAAATATCTGAAGAAACTACAAAAGAACTTGTACAAATCTAATAAGTGACTGTATCATATCCCAGCTAAATCATGCAAGTTACAAAAGCATAAGTAAAATTAAATTTACAATGTTGTAGATAATTCGTTTTCTTTCACATGAGGAGAAATACTTGTATGACTCAAACCCAGCCCAAGCCATCCATTGGTCTGTCTTCCAGCCTCACATACTGTATAGGGTCATTAGGAAACCCTTGAAAAATAATTATTAAAATTTTGTTATTCCTCTGCTTACCAGTGAAAATGCTAGGAAGACCAGTTGCAGCTTGATTGCTGGTTTTCTACTTTTTTTGTCCTGAGGTGCCCGTGTGGGGTCCTGAGACGCCCGTGTGGGGTCCTGAGACGCCCGTGTGGGGTCCTGAGGTACCCGTGTGGGGTCCTGAGGTGCCCGTGTGGGGACAGTGATGCAGTAATGACTGGGGAGAGTAAAACTTCACATTTGTAGGCAAGCTTGATTTATTCTTTTTTTATATGAACTAAATACCACTGCTGGTGAGATAGTCTGACATATTTTTCTGTGATGTGGGACATTTAACAGTTTTTTAAATCCTCTTATGAGATTTGTAATAGTCTGAAAATCTGTATATGATGTATCATTCATTTTCTGACCAAAGCTGTAGTTGAAACTTGGATGACAGAAAATAAAAACATTGATACAAATGTTCCAAAGAAGACAAGGCCTATTTATTCAACTTGTCATGATTTCATAAATAACAGCATCATGATGTCATGACTGTGGTTATCTGTGTTCACGTTTTATTGGCTAATCTGCTCTGGAATACAGCCAGGGTAATGATACTACTAGTGATTTTATTGTCCAGTGGCATCGATCAATGGAAGTATTTCAATATGCTACTTGTCTTTTCTTGAAACATACTCTACACTGTAAATGCAGTGACCCACACGTGAACGTATGATGTGTTTCAGGACGGTGTTAATACCTAAATTAGCTTTATTGTCCTCCCGCACAGTAAATGGATTTCTGGCCTAGTCGTTGTTTTAAATCCCACATAGAGAGTTTGCTCATTCCTCCTAAGCGTTTACACTGGTACACTGGGCTCTGTAGGGTCCTCTTCCCTGAGTCGGGATTGACACATGGCCCTTGCTCTGTGTGTGTGGAGTTCTTTCCTGCACTAAAAATGTATGGCATCTGTGATGTGTCAACAAGCGTTTCAGCTGATGTAGGCTGAAGATAATTATTACAAGCTGCTTTTAAGGGATCCTGTGAAATGTTGATACCCTGAAGTGGGGCCCTCGTTTTGTGCTACATACTGATAGGTACTAACGCTCCATATACTCTGCATTTGCTGTGCTACCAGCCTGGTAAACGAACAAAGAGTAACTTAGCAAATGCAACCAAGCTTAAAGTCGCTTTCTAAACTTTCAGTCCATCTCCCACCCTTTCCTAAAAAAAGGTGAAAAACGTGTGTTTTAAAATCCGAATTACATGACGTAAAATTGGATATATTCAAATGTAAAAGTCTTTTTTGGCTGCTGTCCCATCCAGCCCTGTGCCCTGTGCTGCCTCCTATGATCCTGATCAGGATATGTTGTTACAAGATGGGTGGATGGATGGATGGACAGTCTTTGTTTTAAGCATGTAAAAGACTTTAAAGGCATACCACAATTCAAGTTTTTTTATATATCTAAATAATACTTAAAATTGTATTTTATAGCTTTTACTATTTTTGAAGGTGAATTTTTCTCTGCTTGCTAAACATGGAGAATTTACCCAAAGTATATATGTGTATTTCCAATGAATCTTTTCAATAATTTAATGAATGAACTGGTGAGACGCAGTGGACACACAAGGAACAAATATGTGTATATACTGGGAATGTCTCTTATGTTCCATGTTTGCTGCATTTAATTGCTAAGTGCGTAAAGGGCAGATTAAGCTGGTGTTAGGCTTACTGTAAGTAAACACTTGGCTTGACCCTTTGACTGGTCACACTTTCCCTACAGGATTAGTGCTTTTTTTCTATTCCTTTGCTTCTTTGTTGGAACTATCTGCTAGCCTTTTGCCAGGAGAAAATACCAGTCGAGCCCTTTATCAGAGGTAAGTTTGCTCTCTTCACTCAGTTCTCTCTCTCTCTCTCTCTCTCTCTCTCTCTCTCTTTTCCTTTTTATCACATAGCTGTGTAATTTGCTGCCTCCAATTTCCTGGTGGGAAATTGATTCTGTTTGGGATTTCAGAAGTCCTTGCTAAGGGAAGGTGGAAGTGACTGCATGCATGGAGGATACGATTAAGCGTGATCAGATACTGCTTTGGCCCAGGTGAACAGGGAGATGTCTGCAAAGGAGATAGAAATGAAAGCATGCTGACTCTCTTGGGTCAGAAGAACCGTTATTGCGCCTGTGTATGCCCTGTGTACTACAAAGAGTAACACCCCCACCTGTTTTGTGTGTGTGTGTGTGTGTGTGTGTGTGTGTATATGTGTATATTTCACATATTTCATGTGCAATATACAGATCTCACTCACACAAGCACACACACAGAAACTTTATAAACTTTGAAGGAAATTTTCAGTGTTGATGGCCGCCAAGAAGCCATATGATCTCCAGCGTCCAATCAGATCAGTCATCTTCAGTCAGTGTTGAGCCGCTCTCTGGGTGCAGGATGCTGATGTGGCCTGTCAGGCTTTCAGCACATTTAAGCATTGCCCTCCTTAGGAACTTCATGGTTGTGAAATCATGTGACCATATAACACTAATGCCTCACCTTTATCTCCCTGCAGCTAAGAAATACTTTAGTGGTTATTTTGGACTGCCAGATTAAGCGAGGCCGTTTGGAGCAGCGTGCTTTTCAAAGCCTTTGAGGTCGCTGAGTTGTCTCAAATTCTTCTTCCCAGCTTGCCCGTGTCTGACCGTAGCGACAGCAAGATGCCTTTGGGTGAGGACGGCAACACCTGGAAAAAGAAAACTTCAGATATTAAGGAAAATTATGACTTCAAAGAAGTTCTGGGCACGTAAGTATTTTCAGCATTTATGGTTTTTGAAGTACAAAATCTAATTTAAGAATAACCTTTGTGCTTGGGCTCAGCCTCTTATAAGAAAAAGCAGTGGATTAAATCAGAGGATTGAATGTGTTCTGTAATGAAGTTCTGTGGTCTGTTTCCATGGATGCTGTTGTATTCTTCAACTTTTAATGTGTATGCATACCTGTATGGTGCTGGTACTTGCTGATTAACTGTGCAGCTAAGGATTAAGGCTTTTCCTCTGCAGTGTAGTGAGCAACATCTCCGCTGGCCTGAAAGGATCCATCTGGGTGTCATTACTGGAGTGTAGGGACCATGTCTGCTCTCTGTCATTATCGGGCTTTGGCGATGGCTCAATGCGATGGCGGCCCGCACCTGTTTGCAGGAGTTAAGAAAAGCAAATGGCTGATGCTGGCTGATAACGGCGGAGCAGGTGACGTGTTTGCATCCCGTCGGCACGTAGTTTCATCTCTGACGTAACCCTGGGTGGCTGGTCGCGTATTTAGATGCTTATTTTATTTAGAAAGAAGGTCATGTTTTGACTTCGCCATCTTTTAAAAATGAGCAAAAGGGGAAAGATTCTGTTTTTTTTCATCTTAATTCTTCAGTTATATAAAGTTTAGGGTTGATGAGTGTTATTGGAAGGTTATTCCCAGAATATTACAGAGATGTACTATTTACAGTAAATGGTGGTCGCCGGGGAGAGCCAGACTTGTTTGGCATTATCGCTGAGCTGTGGGTGCACACAGGGCCCCAGAAACAGTGAGTACTGAGTGGATGAGGCTGTTTTCCCACAAGCCAGACACTCTGTGATACCACATGAGAGTGACGGAGGCCGGCAGGAGGAGCCTGGCTGCTCTGGTGGCAGTGAAGGCAGGACGGACACTCCGGGCGATGGGCACAGCCGCGTGACCAGGCAGAGTGGCTTGGCGGCGAATTGACTCGGCTCATCCTGTCAACACAGCGGGCTGGAAAAGCACAGGTTTATCCCAGCAACGGGCCGTCCACAGGCGGAATCACGCTGCAGGTTCGCCTCCCGTGCTGAGAGGCAAATAATCTTGGCTGAGATACCCAGGACCAAAATAGCAGAAGCATCCCTTTGAGAAAAAGGATAGGGCAAATTTAAGAAACAACAGCAAAAAAAGATTTATCATTTTAAATGGATGTTTAATGCTCAGCTGAGGGAACAGAAGAATGCGACAGAAGCTTGCTGGAGGAGGACACCCAAGCAAATGTTCCGGAAAGTTCCCGGCAGCTCTCTTTGGTTTGCTTCCTTTGAGATGCTCGTGTCTTGGCTGGCCTGACGGTTACCTAGGTACTTGCAGTGTGGGCTTCATGCTTTGAGCCCCGTGCTTGCAGTGCGGGCTTCATGCTGTGAGCCCCGTGCTTGCAGTGCGGGCTTCATGCTGTGAGCCCCGTGCTTGCAGTGCGGGCTTCATGCTGTGAGCCCCGTGCTTGCAGTGCGGGCTTCATGCTGTGAGCCCGGTGCTGGACCAACCGCAGGATGCACACACTCAGTGGAGGGCTTTGTATGCGTGATGGATCAAAATAAACTACAGGTGTATGTGTGTGTGGAACCAAAGTTGAGCTCCTTGTGCTTATAAAGGTAATACATGACATTTGAGCCCAGGTGTTGAGAAAGGAGTGGGGAACCTGTTCCATGGAGGGCCAGTGTGGTTGTGGGTTTTTGGGATGGCCTCTCAATCAGCCAATAATAGTGGGTCTCCAGGACTGTAGTTGAGAACCACTGCTGTATTATTGGTTGATTGAGAGGCCATCCCAAAAACCCACACTGGCCCTCCATGGAACAGGTTCCCTACCCCTGGTGTAGAGCGACCAAACAAATGTTGTGTATAGCTAAAAAATGGCGGTTTGTGGCTCTGTTGGTCATCAGAAGGTCGCCAGTTCAAATGCCATGACTGGCAGAACGATGTCACTGTTTGGCCCATGAGTGAGACCCTTAACCCGAATTGCTCCAGAGACCCTGTCTGACCTGTTCTGCTGATCCTCACTTGTACAGTATGTCACTCTGCCAAGAGCATTTGCTAAATAAATAAATGCAAATGAAAGCAAGAATAATATACTCTTTGACATCAGATTGGAAGTATTTATGAGACGTCATCTGGTTGTCTGTATCGCTATTTCAGTTTGCCATACATAATTTTCAGTTACATATTTTGAGGTTATTTATACTCCTTTAAATCAGGTAGAACATTTTGTTTCTGTCTGTTTTTTGTAGAATAGGTGTGTAGGTGGTGCTTGCGAGTGAAATCTAATTACAGATGTAGAATCAGTGTTGTTGCAGTTTAATCACGTTACATTTTCCAGGTAAAAAATTTTGCTTCCCCAGGGAAAACTAGGGGTGACGTCATCATATCACATTAAACGATTTGATTTAAATATTCATGTAATGGAAGAACTAGTTTATTTTGTTCACCAGCTGTTTACACACAGGTTTTGATACTCAACTCATTTGTGCGCCAGTCAGTTAGGCTGTGCAAAGTCTTATTTTGAAGAGCTGATTCTCAGAAGTGGCTTCCATCCAGTATAAACAGGCTGCTGGCTTTAAGGTTATAGCAGTGCCCTTTCCAAAGCATTAACGATGCCTCTTCTTCTCCCTGCCGCACGCTAGCAGCCCCGCCGAGGGGACGACAGTGGGATGCTCCTCTTGTGTGTCCCGCTTATCGTCTTCGGAATCTGGACTGCTCTGCTCCGCCCTTTTCCACCGCAGGGTTAAACCCAGGACATTTTATCTTATTGCTTAGCCTGTGAGTCGCACATCTCCTTCATGCCGGAAGCTCTGCAAGACCTGTAAGAATCCATGGCAGTTTGTTTGTTCAGTTTTGTGATGTCATATGACCATTAGGAATGTGTAAACCACAGATGATGCTTGGGTCTGTCGTGGGCTTGTTGTTAATGGAGTCTTTATGAACAAATTAATGCCCATAGGCATCTTACATGTAACAGTCCTGTTATGAAAAGTATGGCACAGAACCTCCCTCAACAGGATATTCAGGCGTAATTAGTTTTCCTTGTGTGTCCCTGTTATCATAGTACCCTGCGGGCGTCTGCATGAAAGGCTTCCTCTAGCTTAGATGGGATGGCTCATGTTGTTTCTGCGCATGGATTTGCATTTGCCGTAAAAGAAAAAAACAAAAAGAAAAGCGTAAGCCTGTTTTGTGGCGGCTACACGGGCTGGCAGAATGCGAGGGGCGCGCCGGTACATTCCGATTTGCCATATGCCACGAGTGCCGGCTAGCTTGCCAAGGTCTAGGTTTACAGGGCACTGAGGTAACGGGGTACCATTTCCTGTGCGGTTCCTGTACACATGTCAGCGCTAAATACGGACAAGGCCAATCTGGCAGGATGCCAGTGGTTGCAGATCCTGCAGTTTCATTCCCGTTTTCATGCTCAGTTCGTCAGTGAGTCACCCCAATACTCAGCTGACCAAGTGGACATGGCAAACGTCGCTGACAGGGCTAACGTCACTGACAGGGCTAACGTCGCTGACGCGGCTAACGTCGCTGACGGGGCTAACGTCGCTGACGCGGCTAACGTCGCTGACAGGGCTAACGTCGCTGACGCGGCTAACGTCGCTGACGCGGCTAACGTCGCTGACTGCCTTTGCTCTGGTTTCCCTGAGCACACCTTTGGGTGCAGTTACCACTTTATCACCATCTCTTTGTGTCTGTTTTCTCTCACTCCAGCGCAGATGTCATTCTCTGGCTCTTTGGTTATAGGGTCTTGTCGAGAGAGGCATTGGACCTCTTAGTACAGTTCCTGAACCTCTCTGGGGGTTTCCCTCTGTTTTGGGCCCTCACTGGCTAAGAAAAACACATAGAGGTGATGTTCTCTGATTTTCAGCTCTCTGTGAAAACTGGAAAGACCCTCAGCATGTGTGCCATTACCTGAAGGACACTGAACAGCCATGTTAGTTTTCCTGCACATGGAAGTCCCTTTGCTCACTGTTTTTTTTCTAGTCCCGATAAAGGATATCTCAGCGCAAATGTATTTGTACAAACCTGAATGAAATTCCTCCCAGTAACATTATGGTATGGAAAGTGGACGTTACCTTAGATCCAGGGAAAAAGCTTTGGTATGAGAGATTTTGTACCTAAATGTTTATCTTTGCTGAAATATTTGTATTTTTTTGATGCTTTACATGTAAGCATTCCATTTTCTTCATAAATACTGTGTGTGTTTGTATCTGCTGAATATTAATTTTGTCAAGTGTTGTTGTGAACACAGTAAGTTTAAAGAGAATAGTGTATAATGATGACATTCAGGGGACATTCACTGCGGTCATAATAGTCTGTGTGTTGTATTATTCTTATTAAATAGCTCCATTACGTAGCTCACTCCAAAGACCACTCTTATCTGGGAATATGTAATTGACACTTCTCTTTATTTTCATTCGATTCAGTCGTCCGAGCTTGTTTATGGAAAGATCAGCGGCTTGAACATTGCTCAGCTGTGTATCTGTTGCAGGTTAGTTGTCTAGGCAACTGGAGGAGACTCTTTCCTTATGGACTGTATCGGTTGCTACGGAAACAAAGTTTTTATTTCTATATTAATAAATCCAGTTTCTGAATGTGGAGAAGCTGGTACGACACTGGAGTCCACTGCATTTCCAGAGATCGTCTGGAGGTTTCGTATTTAAATTCCAAGACAAACTGTGCCTTTTCTTAACCATGAGGAAGTTGCCATGGCAAAGAGCGCCCGCACTTTCTCCCTCTGTCACGTAACCTTTTATATATCTACCTCAGCCTTCCTGTCTTACAGCGAGCCTCTCCGGCAGCTGTGTCCTCCTGGCTGCTTGCTGCTATCCTCTCTCAGATTACAGAATCACACAAGGCTTCTGTCGTCCGGTGCTGTGTTGATCAAATGGGACATAGAAATAGTACAGACATATAAAGGGGATGTTAAGGTAATGCTTGTTCCAGTGGCCTGTGCCTGGCCTAGTAAATGCCCACCTCCCATCTTCAAACAGGGCCTCACGGAACAGGAAACCTCAAACCGACAAAATGGTCAAGTCTTCTGGTGTTTTTTGCAACTTACTTCTTGCAGCCTTCAGTGGTGGCGGTGGGTCAAGTCACTGAATATTTTGGGAGCTGTGTGAGGTTCAGCCCATTGAGATAAATAATAAAACCCTGCCAGCCCCCCCCCCACTCTCCACTTAGTGTCCCGAGTTTAGGAATTAGTAGCACCAAGCTTAACAGGATATCCGTAAACACACACGTGCGGATAACGCGGGCAGAAGGGGCCACGTTTCACATGTCAGGGATGACAAACGTAGCGCTAACGAGGACACATTTCACAGCCCTCGACTGTGTCTGTTTGCCAAGGATGTAATGAGTCAATAAAGTAAATATTTGCACGGCACGCTACCGTTTAAACTCCGGCATGTTAATCACACTTCCTGAGCGAGCGACTGCAACAGCGTTGTCGTAGAATACCGCTGTTAAGGTCCTCAGATACCTTTCAGTTTGTTTGTGGGAATCATAACCAAGCCGTGTTCCATGGAAGTAGCCATGCTAAGCTGCTGCTTGTGGTTCTGGTGTATGTTGGTTGAGGGACAAGTAGATATTTGTGCAGATAATTAGAATCGTTAACCACGCCGTGGCTTTGAATTTGGCTGCAGTTAAAATGGAATGTAAAAGAAGCATTAAACAGCTGCCTGCATGAGAACGAGAAGCGCCAGAGTGACGATGTCCCCGTTATAAACTGAAAATTCATTATAGCAATACTTCCTTATCTACTTCGGAGCTACTTGGAGAACCATTATTAGCCTGTTTGGCATTTTTTTCTGCATCTTAGTATTGACTGAATAAAACATTAATTCTTCATGTTTTTTCTAGGTCATAATTGCGGCCTACTCTTGGTTTGATGTCTGTCTGTCTGTTTAATGATTATCTTGCTATTATTTTAGGTGGCTTTTTCACAGAAATGGTATCCCTTTGCCTGTCTGGTTCTGTACGCCTTCTTGCGGCTGCCTTTATATATTCGCTATAGCAGGAAACTGAAAATCACCTATAGCTCTGCCTCTTGTCTGCTGTACTATGGCATTTAAGGTAGACAGCCAGTGAAGACACAAGCGATGTAACTCGACACCATGATATTCTGGACTGATGGAGTCACTTCAGCTACTTTTCATTTCAGCTTTGTTAGTGTACCGGTAAAATGGGCGGTTTCTGTAGTCATTTTTAACATTGTATTAATAGGAGCGATAGATCGCACAAGCATCCATGTTGGAGATTGAATATATGTGCTGGCCTGCATTTCTGTGAAATGGAAAAGCTGTGAAATGGTGGGGGGTGCATGTGGTGGAAACAAGAGTGGTGTTTTGGTAAACTAAAGCATGCAAGTTCAAAGTCCTCCTGCCCTTTGTCCTGTTCACGGTCTTAAAAACAAAAGCCTCCCTGGAAAAGATCAAGGTGTGAATAATGTGAAGAAGCCCCTTATTCAGCACAATAAAGGCTGACCTTTGTGAAGCCTCTGAAATGGGGGTGTCTAATGTGAGTGTGGAGCCAGTGGCTCTGCCGCCCTATCAGCCTTGTTCCTGCAGGGCCTTCATGCGCTATAGGCCCCTGATCTGGTGCCGGCCTTTGCCTGAAGCGCGCCGACTCCCAAGGCATGACAGCTGCCGAGTGTCTCTTCACTGCGGGGTGCCTCTAATTATGCACGAGTTACCGTCTTGGGCTTCATGCTTAGCATATATTAGAGTACAAAAGGAAGGATAGGCCTGCGATATCTTACAAGTATGACTTTTCCTTTGCAGGAATGTTGAAAGTGAAACCGCTGGCTGTGTTGGTGATAGAAGCTGAAGTCAGCTTCTTGAAGGGAGGGGGAATCTCAAATTAATTATAGATGACCCTGTCTGCTGCCACTGCTTGGCACGGAGATTGCCGTGACTGATGACAGACAAGCACAGAGGAAGTAAACAGAAACTTCCATGATCTTCAATATCTGCTCAGCTCAGCAAACAGTCTGCAGAGCAATGACTTCAGTGCATTGTCACCATGCTTGCTGTCTATTAAATAGGGTTCCCAGGTATCAATATTGAACACTGAGGGGCATCCAGATGGGGCATCTCTCATGGATGTAACGTTAGACTTAATGTATCTTCACAGTAATATAGACATGAGATTTTTTCAATCAGAATGTGAAGAACATCTGGGTGCTGGGATTTTCGAACATTAGAGTAAATGTTCCCCTCGATGTGTCCATGTAACATTGAATACATTCTCATCATTGCTTCCTTTTTAACACGGAGCCAGCAGTGCGTGTTGGATAGGGCTCCTCCAAGAGGCAGAGGCAGCAGTGCGTGTTGGATAGGGCTCCTCCAAGAGGCAGCAGTGCGTGTTGGATAGGGCTCCTCCCAAGAGGCAGCAGTGCGTGTTGGATAGGGCTCCTCTAAGAGGCAGCAGTGCGTGTTGGATAGGGCTCCTCCAAGAGGCAGCATGCTCTGTAGCTGGTCCCGTGAGTATGACCAGATTCCAGGGGGTGAGAAGGTTTGTGAGAGGCCCAGTCTGCAGAGAGCGGGCCACTGTGAGTGAGAGGGGTTACAGCGACCCCCCCCCCCGGGCGTCAGGGAACCCGAACATGTACAGCCGCATGCTATACAGGCACATACCTGAAATATATAAGGTCAGTCAGGCAGTGTAGACTCCTAAGCCAATGGTTGCAGGTTCAAGTCCTGGGGAGGGCCCTGTTGAAGAACCCTTGAGCAAGGAACCTAACCTAGATTACTCCAGTAAAAATATCCAGCTGTATAAATGAGCTGGAATTGCTACTTTGGAAAAGAGCGTCAAATAGGAGTATATGTTTGGTGTCAGTTATGGGCTGTACCTGCACGTTAGATCAAGCCATGTGAATGTGCCCTAATGTGGTGTGTTTAATTTTAACTTTCTTTTATTTATTGTGATTAAATGACAACAAGCCTCAAAGCTACATAAGTTTTAAATAAAAAAAAAAGTTCCATTTTGGATTTATTGTTATTGAAATGTTGAATTTGAGTTTTGACTGGAAGTGTATATGGCAGACAGGGCTATAAACATACACCGAGAGTGGGGGCAGAGCTTCTCAGGGATGGGTGGAGCCATTCTTTCACTTCTCCTTTGCAAAAAGTGGGTTTCCGCACCATTGTTTCTGCCCATTTTGTTAAACTTGCCGCTGTTCCTTTTCCATTTTTAAAATTTATTTCTGAAACATTTTTATCCAAAGTATCATACATTTGAGAAAGCATTGTCAGCCAGTCCCTAGAGCAATTGGGGTTCAGGGTCTTGCTCAAGGTGCCAACAGGGAAATCATTCAGCTGACCATGGGATTTGAACCGCCGACCTTCTGATCACAGGCACACCTTCTTTCAATCCCAGTGTCTTATAAATGCCATTTAGAAAATTCCACAGGAATAAATTTCCGGTATTAATTGCCAGAAATGTTTGAGACAGTTTCGGGTGTAAATGGGCTTCTCCACAGGATGTAAAGTCACACTGTTAAGGACTTGGTGTGGCCTGTTATTTTTAGCAGGGTTCCTCTCCTCAGTGATGTATCAGATGCTGTGCTGTGTGCAGAGAGTAGGGATGACTTACCCTTTACCAACCAAGGACGCACTTCCAAGGTCCGGCTCCTAAAACCCAATTTTTATGGAGGGGGTTGCGTGCATGGGGGGTGCTTTGTGAGCGGCTGCCCCCCTTGGCGGGCATCTCTCCCCATCAGTTATTCAGCTTCTGCTTCCCACATCCAGCAGGCCGCATTGACCCGCCGTTCAGGACCAAACTCACATATCATCTGCTTCCCTTTGAGCATCAACTCTGTTTTGACGGGCAGATGAAGCCAAGCATCTTGGAACAAGGTTTCAGGGGAGGGACCAGACACTCTGCTGTTCAGTGTCACTTGCAAATTTTTAAGTATAATACATAATAATACCCTGCCCCGCCAAAAAAAAGTCGCCATTTGAATTTTTCATTGGACTGCCTTCAGCTTTGATTATGGCGCACATTTGTCATGGCATTGTTTCCACAGGCTTAAGCAACATCTCACCCTTTATTTTAATCCAGATTTGCATTAATTTCTCACCGAGATCCTGTATTGACAAGTGAGTTGAACCACTCCGTAAAGCCTCCTTCAG
>JAOYFF010000128.1:14388168-14400207 GCA_025773925.1 Cryptomyrus ogoouensis
GAGAGTAAAAACCTTAATGTGTGATTAACATGCAGTGACAGGGAATGAAAACCCCGATGTGTGATTAACATGCAGTGACATAGAATGAAAACACTAATGTGTAATCAAATCATCAATGAAACAATGTGATTAAATCAACAATGAAAACTCTCAGATGTAACACACAGTAGTACAGAATGGAAACCTTAGATACAGTGTTTCAAAGTTTACTGGAATAGTTTAGCTTCTGCACTGAATTATGTAGCATTTTTGTTGTACACATTTTGGAGGTTTAACATTTTCCCATTCATTTTTTCACATTTTCATTAAATACTCTGAAGTGTTCCTTAGAGAGTAATGTGTGAAATATTTGTTTCATATATGTATTGAACTCACTTCGTGTCTTCACAGCTAAAGACTTCATTGTGCACTTGATGGAGAAAGACCCCAGAAAGCGCTACACATGTGAACAGGCTCTGCAGCACCCTTGGTACACAGTCTCCCTATTCCCTACATTCCAGCATCTCTTTTCCCAGCTTTGCAGCCCATACAGTCCATTGTCTGTCATAAAGCTGAGAAGTCAGATAGGATTGCAGGATTTTCAGCTGGTGATTGAAAACCTTCAGATCCTCTTTCCCCAAACTCTGAAGCTTGGAGCAGCTGTTACTGAGCCATGAACATGGATGACAGTTATGTTATGAGTGTTGTGTATCGGCCCACTGTACCGTCACCTGGGATGAGCGTCTCCCTTTAGCTTTAAAAATGGAGAACCTGAGAAAGGCCTCCAGTTCATCTTTCATATACTTACTACTTTTACTGCTTTGCAGGATTGCCGGTGACACTGCATTGGACAAGAACATTCACGAATCTGTTAGTGCTCAGATCAGGAAGAACTTTGCCAAAAGCAAGTGGAAGGTAATTGGCTTCCAGTGCTGCCACCAAATCTGACATATGGGCCCGAGATTGCATGGGGAGGTGGGGGCTGTGCATGGAAGAGGCATGTTTAGGCAGAATAGCGAAACACATTTATACAGGCATCCTCCACTTTACGAACATTTGCTCCCCACCACTTCACCTTTATGTAAGACCTACATTAGCACCTGTTTTCCTTAACCAAAAGAAATGTGAACATTTCATGAATAAAGGAGAAAAGCGAAAATAATAGATATATAGTCATGGGACACTTGACGTTTTGGTCAACGATGGACCGCAAATGGTGGTCCTGTTAGATTATAATGGAGGAGAACAATTCCTAGATACATACATACATACATACACACATACATACACACACGCACATACATACATACATACACACACACACATACATACATACATACACACATACATACATACACACACACATACATAATACACACACACATACATACATACATACACACATACATACATACATCATACATACATACACACACACACACACACATACACACATACATACATACATAAATACTTACTTACTTACTTATTTTATTTATCCCCTCAGGGTTAATTCAGGTACCCACAGCTTACTAACGGTAATAGTACAACACCCTACAAAAAAAGTGTAAAAGTCATAGCCATAGTGTTAGCACAGCACATTACTCACGTATTGATGCTGCTGTAAACAAACTTACTGCACTGCCCGTGATATAAACGTATAGCACATGCAATTATGTACAGTATTTATTAATTGACAATGATAAGAAACGACTATGTTATTTATGTATTTACTATACTGTAATTTTTTAAACATTATTCAGGCTATACCATATAATCTAGGTGTGTAGTAGGCTATACCATCTAGGCTTTTGTAAGTACACTCCATGATGTTCTCACAACGGTGAAATGGAAAAGTTGCAAGAATTTTGGGGTTTTATGCTCATCTGGTAAACATCATACTGGCTTCTAATTTAAAGAAAAAATATGGATTTGAATAAAGACATGAATTTTTGATGTTGATTTCTTTTATGGTGCAAGAGAGGACAGTACTATAATTTACTACTTCTGCAAAATGTATGTGTTCACATGACCCATGACCTTTGACCTTTGCAGCAAGCGTTTAATGCCACGGCAGTGGTCAGGCACATGAGGAGGCTACAGCTGGGGACCAGCCAGGAGGGCCCCAGCCAGAACACGCCCACCAGCCCCTGCCACGGGGACCTCCTGCTTCCTGAGGGTGACGAGGAGGAGAGCAGTGAGTCTGACACTGCATGACATCCTGTCCTGAGTATATTCCTGCTATGCTGATCTCTTTCACAACACAACTTTCCATTTAAATATAACTTATCAACACAAATACAGCTTATGAGACTTCCACATTAGCTGTGCACTAATGGTGAATAAAAATAAAAGTGTTTCTTGTAGCTTCAAGCGGAATCAGCTCCCACGTTCTTTGCTTTCCCAGGTGATATTTTAGATTCCATGCAGTCACAGTGACCTCAGGTGCCATTTTGAATGCCTCTGTTTTCAGCCCCACATTGCGATGGTGTGTGTGCCAGGACAGCAGAGGGCAGCGCTGAGCGAGATGGCCTTCACAACTGCACCTTTCGCTGCCATCCTGCTAGTCGAGTCTGAGCAGAATCACACCGCAAGGGCAAAATGTTTCACTGGAGCCCAGAACCCCAGTCTGGCCAGGAATACAGAGTTATTCCAGCGGCCCCCACCAGGGAGTGCTGCTGAGTAAAGAATCCAGGGTGGGAAGGGACACTATGCCAACGAAGGGAGTCACTACGTGAAAGTTAACATGGAGCGAGGTGGACAGGAATGCCCCAGATGTATTATGGGTAACATTGCAGCCATCAGAGCATTTGTCTTTTTTATTAAGAAATAACTCATGTTTTTTTGTTTCTTATTATGTATATCTTTCATTTTCATTTATCTCCTAGTAAAAAGAGATAGCAACCAGAAACACCATATGAGGCTCATCCAAAACGTTAGTCTCCAGAGAAAATTGTTGCCTCTTTCGATTTTGAAAACGTTCTCTTCATGGGAAGGCCGCTAGTTATCTTCCCTGTTAGATATGCAGCACAAGATCAGCTAGCTGACTGCAAGGCCAGCTTACCATTGGCTAGATGCCAAGTCCACCTACAGTTCAGCTGGCATCAACAGATTCACTGTGTCTTGTTTTTTTCCTACTTTTGTTGTTTTAATTATATGTGTTTCATTTTCAACTGCCATCATAATGTACAGCTAACTGGTACATCAACATCAAGCCCCAGTTGAAATTTACCATAGAAATGCGATCTGGGAGTAGAGCTGTTAAAAGCGTGTCGAGGCAGGAATGTCCTCCAGTGTCCATTCACTTCAGTGCCTTGGAATTACAGTATCATCTGTTTGCTAACAGTTGTCATTTTTAAGTTTCAGTCAATAGTTCTGTCAATTTGCATAGTCAATCCATGTAATTTCAGTAATGACTATGTGCCTCATTTATTGATTCATATAAGACAAATGCCTTTTAATTATCAAAATATCTGAGAAGTTGTTATTAGCATTCGTATAGTGTTAGCTTTCAGGGAGCTACTGCTAGTGCTGAATGCATCCTCTTGTCCCTTTGTTCCAATCCCCAAATAATTTACAATAATTTGTCATAATGTTCAAGTTTCTTTGTTTTTGATGACGACGATTGTCCTTTCTTTGACAGCCAGAGGTGCCCATTCCATACTGTGCTGTTCATTCTTTCATTCCGTATTGACATGAAATCTTTGTAAATCCGCCCACTCATTAGTACTGAAATTATCAACTGGGCTGTTAATGTGTTTTCATAGTTTTCGTTGTTTTCATTGTCTCTCTGAGGTCTGTGGTTGCTGTGAGTACTAACGCTATCAGGGCAAACCTATTTATCAGACAGTACATTGCTTTATTTTTTAAATATTGGAGTTTTCCTCTTTTATGCTTGAGTAAACATTTTAACATTCCTCTTTTAGAAAGAAAGCATATGCAGGTATTTCATTAATTTCAGATAATTCTGTGAAAGGTCAAAGCCTGATCAGTTTAAAGTAACATTATTTTTTTAATACTCATACTTTTATTAATGACATTTTACTAAAACTATAGCATTAGCATTTATCATTTAAAACATACAGTAATCTCCTTCCATTCAAATTTTTATGCATCCTTGCATCTGTACAGAATGACTTGAATTAAAGAATGTAACTAAATGATTTTTAACATCTCATTGACTCATCTCATCATTTCACCATGGGCAGGACTATTGCAATGCAAGGAAATTACGTTTGGGGGTTATAATCGCTTAGTCAGCATTATCATGCCGTTTCTTTTCATTTGCAGTTATCTCCATGTCGCTTTGTGTTTAGAGCCATTTACAGGGCCTCACTGCCCCCCCGTCCCCCCCGTAGATCTGGGGGTAGCTTAGCTCGCTTACACGTTAGCAGACATACCTCTTCAGGATCTACATTCATTTTCAGTTGCTTTACCTGTGATTGATTCAGAGTCATGTGTAACAAGACATACAGACACCCTATCAATGCCGTCTGTATCTTGTCATTTATGGTGATTTACCTTCGTGTACTTTAAAGGGAAATCAAGTTAAATGGCCTGTCTAACTTTATATATCTAGATTAGAGGTAGATCTCCCCAGGGACCTTAATGGCAGAATCCCTTCTGAGATCTTAGCCCCTTTTGCAGTAAAACCTCCAGTGCATACATGTACACAAGGCATTTTGGAAAGGTCTGATTTGAGAAAAAATATCTAAATTGGATACATCCTGTCCAGCCCATTGGCTTGAGAATTTTTTTTAAAGACGTCGTACCAATACCTAGTTCACTAGTCTGATACCTTTCCTACAGATGCGTATCAAGTTGGCTGATGGGAAGCAGAGGATAGTTTCCGTTACAGAGCAGGAACGAGGGGCACTGATGACATACACTCTCTATTCTGCACCAGACTGGCTCTGGCAATTGTTCTGTTTTGAGAATCTGCATGTATTTGTGGGACTGCTGTAAATTGTGGGGAGGGGGAAAACCTTTCTATTTTATTGCTGTTTATTGTATAAAGTCAAAAAGCAAGATTTCTACTGCATCACTTTCTATTATAAAAATCTGAGCCCTTGGTTGTAAACCCTGCTGTTGACAAATCCATGTGAGTTGTGATGCTGGACGATGACTGGGGGAGGGGAGGGTGCCCAAGCATGGGAGCAGGAAGGAGAAGGGACTTCGCTATAAAATCAAATCTAGCCTTCCTCGAGTTTTATATGTCCATACAATTCCCTGCCTGAGAGTCTGTTGCCTACATGTGAATTAACATACAGCAGCCTGAATATTTTACCTTAACATATAAGCCTGGGCTCATACTACTTAATAGAATATAGGTTCACTTTGTCTTGAACAACAATTGAACATACTGTGCGTTAATTTTTTTTTATAACTTAATCGATTTGCAAACAGCCACTTGAAAATTCTGTTCAGGGCATTGACTTTGCCAGTGTCATATGGATAACATCAATGAACACCATAAGGTACAGCCACTAGCTGCTGAGGTGGCCACCGGCATGTTCCGAAGGCAGTTTTATAGCCTGTCCCCTCCTTCCATGGGCATCAAGGAGTGGCTCCTTCTGCAAACGGGCGAATAAGCGTTCTTGTGCTGTTTGTTTGCTTATGCTACGTACCTCTTGTGGATGAAGTGGTGAGCAAGCGTCTGCATGGCCAGGATTATAACTGTAAATTAATTATGAAAAAACAAATGCACATGATATACACTCTTCTGATTATGCTACATTGTCAAGATGCTATTGCCGTGAGGAGCCATCTTAGAGGAAGATGTTTTTTGTTGTTACATATTTAACTCTTGACATGAAAATATTTTTATGAATTGTCCACAAGCATCTGCACGTCGTAGATATGGGGATATTGTTCCACACAGAAGCCTTGTTTGCTCAAGATGCTCGCTTAGGATTGTACATTGTAGTTGACTGATATTTGTGTTGTTCCACGCAGCACGGCACTTGTTTAATATCAATCAAGTCCTGCTTTTTATTCCATAGGCTGTAGTGGCAAATTTATTCTGCATATAAGGAACCGTGACGGACAGTGAGTATTTATGAACAGGCATCACCAAGCAGGGCTCTAATTGTTCCTTGAAATCTTGTCCCTTGACCGCCACTTTGGGAAAATTGCTATTAAAAATTCTACTCAAGCAACTCTCCTCCTGCTTCCCAGAATTCACCCCGATTTGCTCGACTTGTGAGGGTCTGAAGCTCTATGGCTCCCTGCCCCCTTTTAGTCAGACAGCGTTGTTGCCTTCAGGAAAAGGAAATTCCCATGACTGTTAGGTTTTGGATTTAAAGTTTAGTTGTAGACAGATTTCTACTCTGTAGCCGTTTCTGCATCTAAAAGAGATTTTAATAATAATAAATAAAGAATTGTGAACTACATGCTTTATATCAAGCTGACAAAGCAATATTGATAGAATATAAGCGATAGCATGTAGTGCCTAGATCTGTTTATTAATGTATTTACCTGATTTACCATAATCTACAGAGTCTATTGGTATTCTCAGAGACATGTAAATCCTGCTTATTTTTCTTCACTCCTGCTGTAGTTTGTCAGCACCTTCTCAGAAGTAGTCAAAGGGATCAAATCATATTGAAGTTTTTGAAAATTCCTTTCTGCCATCTACTGTTTTCAGTGTGAAGGTAAAGAAAATGAAACACTTTTTGACTATTCGAGAACCTTGAGTCAAAGTTTTATTTATATTTAAGGACCTGCTGTGTAACCAAATTCAAGCATAAGAACGTTTTCCTGCATGGGGAAATCAGCAGGCCAGTGTGGTCTCCTGTGCTTCAGTGCAGTGTACCTCTGTGAACAGTGCAGTGTGCCTCTGAACAGTGCCAACGAGAGAGATGCAAAGGCACTTGGCCCCATGGTACCAGCTAACCACCTACCTCTTCTTGCTACACAGAGTTTAGCCTTCTCCACTGCACCTGGAAACAGTAGAGCTTCCCGTGTGCAGGTTTAAAATTGCCGTATTTTTGAGTTCAGGGTCCTCTGCCCCTAGGTAACCCCCATCCTCCTGTCCACCAGAAGTGAACAGTTGCTTAACAAGGTTAATTTGCAATGATCAGAGAAAGGATGTGCTTGAGAAACATGATATTTTTAAAGACACGCCCCGAAACACAAGCCCTATTCAATCAGGACTATTTCACCATTTGTTTGTTTTTCCTGAGATTTGCACATACAAGGCAGTTTTTCTAGCCTATATGCAAAGAGTCTATGAAGGGCTTACTGCTTAAAGTTGATGGTCAGGTGTTTATTAAGAGCGGGAATACTTTTGGATTAGGCTATGTTTACTAACAGTGTAGTACAGGTTTGTTTGGTTATACAGCTTGGCAGTGTGGGCTCGGATTGCTTTTCTGTGCTCTTTATTTTCACTTTGATTTACTAAGGCAAAATGAGTAGGTTATACATCAAACTACGCAAACACACACACATATATATATAAATACATACACACACACACACACACATATATATAAATATATATACACACACATATATATAAATACATACACAAACACACACACATATATATATAAATACATACACACAAACACACACATATTTAAATACATACACACAAACACACACATATTTAAATACATACACAAACACACACACATACATACACACACATATATATAAATACATACACACACACACACATATATATAAATACATACACACAGACACACACATATTTAAATACATACACAAACACACACACACATATATAAATATATACTTTTTGTATAAGCTGTTCCGAGCTACTAATGTATGGATGCAATGCATCGTGGGTTATCGAATATTACTCTGGAGTACTGTTCAATATAAAAGCCAATGATTTGTACTTTTGAAAATTTGTTAATGGCCAATAAAATAAATCTTCCTTGTCTATGCACTGTGCATTATCTCATCCTTTTATCTCTTTCCCTGATCACCAGTTGTGCTGACAAGCTCCTCCCATTGTTGGCCTAGAAGCGGTGGCCCCAGTGGCTTCCTGCTGCAGACATGTGGACATGCATTTCCTCACATGGCTGCTGCTTCGGAAACTTCAGAAAAGGCACTTCAGTGACATGATGGATGGTCACGCCACTAGCCTGTATCATTATCGGGTGGAGAAGGTGCCTTGGGATGTGAAACGTCTGCTGAATGAGGTTTGGAATGGGGTTAAATGGAGTCTGCCTGGTAATCATACTGTGGTGTAACATACCGACGGGACGGCTCTGTCCGCTGGGGACCAAAGCCTTAGACAGGCCTCGAGGGCCCACTGCAGGAGACCACAGCAGATTCTTTTCTTCGTACATCTTTCTGAATGGAACCCTTCCTCCATCTGTTTTCCATATTAATGACATGTTTGTAGAATTACAGTGTGTGAGCTTAACTGTGGCTTCTGTCAAACAGGAGCTCACTCCTGATGGATTATAAATGCCACCCTAACTTTCCCCCCATGCCTCTCCTCACAAGCGCCATGCTCCCCACAAAGGCTGGTGAACTTGCTTCCTGTCTCCAACATTCCATTGCTGCAGCACCGTGGGAGGCTTTCCTGTACACACTCCATTTGAATGCAATGTGACATGAGAACGATGGCATTCTCTTAGCAGCTAAAACATATCAGAATATTTTTCATTTTTCACAATGTCTCCTTTATAGGTCTACACCCTATATGTCCCATAGATTTTCTATTTTTAGCTGACATGAGTTAGTCCCTCCTGAGGACTCTTAATTTGACAGCCCCAGCTATGCCATGTTAGCCTTTGACATGCTAGTGTAAGGAACACACTTGAACAAAGGGACTTTTATTGTAGGCGTATGTCAAACAGGCAGACCAAGGGTTAGCGATATCAAAGTGGTACGAGCAGGGTCGGGATCCAGGAAGACAGAGGAGTGGAGTCGGGATCCAGTGTCATGGTCGGGGTAACGTGACACGGGGTTCAGTACCTGGGACCAGTACCAGGAACCTTAATGGGGCACACACGGGACTCATGAGGAGGAAGATCAAGGAGAGGAAGGGCAGGGCAGAATGGAGCTGGATGAAAAACAGAGATCAGAATGCTCAGTACGTCTCATATGTATGCAGCAATGCCTCGCACTGAAGTGGAGTTATCGCAGGGCATAAATATAAATCCAGTGCAATAGAGAGGTGCTAAGTGGAGATACCTGTATCTACTCGTCCACCTGAGGGCAGGGGGGCATGACAGAACCACCCCCCAATGGCTGCCTCCTGGAGGTCACGGGACCTGATGAGAGTGGACTTAGGGTTGCAGGGCAGGCCAGTCTGGGTGGTCCTGGTAGAACCAGGTGACCTCTGTGAGGAATCCAAGAAAGCCCGGACTGCAAACGCCTCGCCGTTCTCAAGGGGGATAGGAGAAGAGGGTCTGACAAGTTCAGAAGGAGGATGCCCCAGGCTGTAGCAAACAGGTTTCAGGAGGGAGACGTGAAAAGAAGGAGATATATACGGTAGATTCGAGGCAACTCTAGGCAATATGTCACAGGACCTATTCTATGGAGGACCCAGAATGGACCCATATGTTTGGGCACCAACTGATGACTGGCCGGGAGGCAAAGGTTCCAGGTGGATGACCAGACCCAATCTCCTGAGCAGAAGGTGCACGCATCTCCACACCTGCTTGCTGTGCTGGTACCAGTCCTCCACCAAGAGCACCTCTGTAGGTTGGGAATCCCAGAGGAAAAGCGGGGGCTGGTAGCTGAGGACACACTGGAATGGAGACAGGTTAGTGGATGGCTAAATGAGGGAGTTCTGGGCGTACGTAGCCGAGGGCAGGTAACAGGATCATTCTGCCAGTTGCGAGGAGCACGTCAGGCATAGCATCTTCCACACCTCTTGATTCGTTCTTTCTGCAAGCCCGTTATAAAGAGGATAGACTCAAGAACACATTTAAGTGAGAACACAGGGCTCAAAATACTCTTGCCTAAACTGGAGTCCATAGTCCATAGTAACAGAACACTGTCAATAAAACAAGTTAATAATAGGTCAGCCAGTTCTGAGGCAGACAGGAGTTTAAGCAGGGGAACTAATCTGCACATTTTGGAAAAGCTATCCACTATGGTAAGAACAATGGTGTAACCCAGTGAGGGGTGCAGGTTGGTCACAAAGTCTGTGGCTATGTGTGACTAAGGATGAGTGGGTGGTGGGAGCAGAAGAAGGAGGTTAGTGAGGGGTGTGGAAGGTGCCTTCTTCTGGGCACAGGCAGGCCTCTCAATGCCATGCAGGCCACCATTAGTGACGAGTGATGAGGTGGGAGGTAGCTGCTGCTCTGGGGTGTCTCAAACCTAGGTAGGTATTGACCCATTGGAGTGCCTGATTGTGGAGTTGAGAAGGGATGAACATTTGGTCCGGAGGGCACTTGGCAGCAGGAGACTGATGATCATTTATACAAGCCAGTTGCTCCTCGAGGTCCCAGGTGACAAGGCCCGGAAAACAAGACTGAGGCAAAACCATCACCCGTTCCCCTGGGACTTTAGGGGTGTTGGACTCACAAGAGAGGGCATTGGCCTTAAGATTCTTTGTTCTGGGAATGTACTTAACCTGAAAATCAAACCGGGTAAAAACAGGGCCCACTGAGCCTGACGGGCATTGAGCCATTTAGCCGTCCAGAGGTACTTGAGGTTCCTATGATTAGTGAGTACTTGGGGGTGGGTTGAAGAGCCCCCTCTAGCCAGTGCCTCCACTCCTTCAGAGCTGCCTTGATGGCTAGAAGCTCACGATTACCTATGTCATAATTTAGTTCAAACAGCATTAGTTTCTTGGAGTAGAAAGCACATGGATGGACCTTACCGGTGGCAGGGTCTCTCTGGGACAAGATTGCTCTGACTCCCACTTCCAAGGCATCTGTCTCAACAATAAAGGACAGGGAAGGATCAGGCTGGTGCAGAATTGGAGCAGAGCAGAAAAGGTTCTTGAGCTGGTGGAAGGCCAAAGTGGCCAGGGCTGTCCATTGCAGCTTCGTACCTCGGACCTTGAGTAGGTCGGTCAGTGGTGACACCTCAGAGCTGAAACCCTTAATCAATCAGTGGTAGAAATTAGAAAACGCTAGGAAGTGTTACAGGTCCTTGGCAGTGCGGAGTAGAGGCCAATCTCAAACTGCCCTTACCTTGACCTCATCCATCTATATCATCAGAATAAAATTAAGATATCATCTATGTATGCAATGACGAAATGATTCAACATGTCACCCAGGATGCAGGGTTGGAAGACAGACATGCTGTTAGCTAAACCATATGGCATCACTAAATATTCATATTGACCCAGGGTTCCCGCGGCTCCTTAAAAAGTCTTATTTTAGAATTGCCGAATTTAAGGTCATAAAATGTCTTAAACAGTATTATTTTTTTATGGTAAGTCCAATGAACAGTGATATCCAGGCCTAGTAATAATGGGCGATAAATGGCAGGAGCTGAATAGTTTTACTCTCTGACTGTCATGGATAGCACTGAGGAACCCCCATCGTCATCTCAGCCACGCCCCTCCGGGGGTTCCGATCGATAGGGCTTCCCCGAGGTGTTCGCGTCCTGTCAACCAGATGTTCTGGTCATACCGGTTGCTCCCGTTCCAGACACTCATCTCCCAGCTGTGTCTTGTTTTCTGAGTTTCTGCCTGCCCCCTTTCTGGACTGACGCCGATCGCCCAACCTCAGCCTGGACCCTTGACTGTGTTTTTCGCCTCTCCCTCGTCTGTACCGAAGCCGATCTTCATGTCTCTCCGCCTGAGTTTCAGCCACGTTCTCGGGCTCTGCCCTGGGTACTTCTGACCTTCCTTAGGAAAGAAGTAAATAAACAATCAGGACTTACAGCTTGCCGCGTCAGTGTCCGTCTTCTTGCCTTCACAACAGAAGATCTCGCTCACAAGATGGACCCAGCGGATCAGGATGGTGTCCAGCGCATTACGGACGCCCTGGGTAAACAGGGGATTATCCTGGGACAGCATCAGGCCAAATTATCAGCGATCGGGGAATCCCTGGAGACGTTCCACGCGGGCTTGACGGGATTAGCCTCCCAGGTCCAGCAGCTTCATTCCGGTGCCTT
>JAOYFF010000128.1:14400307-14415977 GCA_025773925.1 Cryptomyrus ogoouensis
CCTGGACCCTTGACTGTGTTTTTCGCCTCTGCCTCTTTCTGGACCGACGCCGATCGCCCGACCCCTGCCTGGATTCCTGACCGTCTTCTTCGCCTTTCCCTCGTCTGTACTGTAGCCGATCTTCCTGTCTCTCTGCCTAAGTTTCAGCCACGTTCTCAGGCTCTGCCCTGGGTACTTCTGACCTTCCTAAGGAAAGAAGTAAATAAACAATCAGGACTTACAGTGTCCGTCCTCTTGCCTTCACAACACTGACATCATATCCTTTGGTGTTTCTTTTATGAATTACATGTAATTAAACTGGATAATTACACAGTGAGATATTTAGAGGAGTGTGGATGTTCTGAGGATGTGGCAAAATCAGGGGAATATCCCCTCCACTCATCTGCAATCAGCTACTAATCGATTTTAAATGAAATCGCCTTGCACGGCCTAAGAGGGATGTTGAGAAACTTACTGGGGTGCTTTGTTCATGTTCCCCTGGGCTGAAACATGCTATTTGTATCTGTCTTAGTCAAGAGCTTGGCACTTGGTGGTATGTATGTAGATGATGTGGGGAATAGAAGTGGGCAAGTTCTTTTCAAAAAGCATTTTTTGGGCTCATGTCTATTGCCCTCTCGGACTTGACCAAAATAGACTATGTACAGTGGTGCCTGTGGTTCACGAACACTATCCGTTCCAGGAACCAATTTGTATGAGAACCAAGGCAATTTCTCCCATAAGAAAGCATTGAAATTTGATTAATTTGTTCACAAGCCTACCAAATAACAATTGTTATTAATTAATCTTCTGTTTTTTTATAGTTTAAAGACTTTAACGAAAAAACACAATATAGTGTGGCGACGGGCGGACCGAGGCATCGCGGTAGCAGAGAGAGGCATGAAGACTTGCTTGCTGGGGAAAAAAATGCTCTTTATTAACAGTGCTTAACCCTTGTATTGTTGTTGTTGTTAATGTTAATGTTGCATTTCCCTATTGTCGCGTGTGTGTTCGCCCGTGTCTTGTGTGTACCCGGTCCAATCCTCGTGTGTATTTAGCGTGTGTAAATCTTCCACCGTGTGCATCTTGCAGTTCGGCGTCTTACAACCTTGTGCTTCCCATCTGTGGGTTGGGTGCTCGTAGGATGCCTGCTGTGGTTCTTCTATTTGCGATTGCACGTGGGGCATGCTGGGACATGCTGGGACATGCTGGGACATGCGTCCCGCCGGTGCTGCACTAGTATAAAAAAGGAATCTGGTCGAGGAATCTGTTCGTCGACCAAATTTTGCATGCAAACCATTACATCTCAGAAACTAAAGCAGCTCAAATGAAAATTTTAACTGCACAAACTGGCACAAACAATTGAGATTTGGTTAAAATCTAAAAATGTATGGGTGGGCCAACTTCACAGAGGTGGTCATAATAAGGTATTTTTAAACAAATTTTTCTGATCATTGTTCCCTTTTCCTTTGAGGGGTGTAAAAAGCATGATGTTTATGTCTCTGGCAACCCATTGATATAAGACATTTTTTCATTGCAATATTGTCTCCTGAGAATTAGCTAAAACATCAGAATCCCTTTCATCTGAGACTATGCACTTCAGATTGTCAAAATAGAGTCCTTAGTCTTTTGCATGTTTGTATACTGCTGCACATCCCTGTGGGTGTAACAAGCACAGTATGTGCACTGTACACGTGTCTATGTACCTGTAGGCTCATTTTATTTTAATAATGCATCCTTTATATCCTTTAAACTGTGCCAGGCTCATGCTAGCAAAGTCACCTTTATCGCACCTGGGCCGCATTGCACCGGGTGTATGTTAGGGCCACATGTGTCTAAGGCTGGCTTGAGTGTAACTTTCGGTTTACGTTTCCTTTTGATCCATACTCTTCATCTAGCCTGATCTTGTGATGCTTTGTTTTATATGACAAATGAGAAACTGTTAATTGCCTCCTCTGGTTTCAGAAGGACCATCAGTATGGTGCTGAAAGTTAGTTGTGTGGTATGAACTTGGGGTCGGTGATGTCCCAGGGGTCTGTAGGGGGTTTGTGAATGAGCTGCAGGTGACCTGCAAACATGCTTCATAAACTGAGGAACATGTTTTATAAATAGATGAAATTCCAGCAACATTATCCAATTCAGACACAAAAATACTTGTGGGGGGGGGCACCCACAAAGAGACGTATTAAAGTCGCCTTCCTGATGTGTAGTTCTTAGTTATGTGTTCATGCATAGAAGGTTTATTTTCATTTGGGGGCCCCAGGTTGAAAATCCCTGCTATAGACCATTGCCTAGGCACAGACCCCCTTCTCTCCTGCTTTTTCAGTCTGAGCCTGGAGCCTTTTCCAGGTAAGAAGCAAAAGGCACAGTATATCATGGAAGTCATATTCACAATTCTCCGGCCTGTACAGTACTGAATAATGTCCATTTTAAATAATTAGTGCCAGTAAAATCCTTTGATTAACGGTAATGCTTATTTGCATTGTGACAGACAGCCTCATTAGGTTTGCCACCAGCATGCACCATGTGTGATATGAAGCAGCTGCTTTCAATAAGCATTACAGGAAGTAATGGAAAAAGCAGCATTTCGCAATAAACAGGCTCTGCTGTGAACCTCAGGCAAGGGATATATGTGTATTTGTGTGCACACACACATATAAGTGTGTCTGTGACTGATGTGTATAAAGCAAATGCCATGGGGTTCACTGATACAGCATCTGGGGGTCTGAGTGTCTGAGACCGCAGACAGATGCAAAGGCTGGAAGCACATGGGCACCCCTGCAGCCAAGGGGCTGTTATCTGAATGAGTATTGGCAGGTTTATAAAGTGAGAAACAGGGCTTTCGGTCTTCACTATCGGGGGGGGTGTATCTTATGATTCTTTCATGTTTTATGGTTATAAACGCAATTCCCATCCCTGTGGAGGGTGCTGGAGAATGTGCCCCACGATATGGACACTGTTCCGTGGACGTTTGTGTGTGAACACATAAAGCCTGCATGTTTGTCTCACGCAGCGTATAATGGGAACCAGAGCTCAACTCCTTAGGTGAACAATATGACGAATAGCTGAGTGCTCTTGCAACTTGTGGCTGTTTTAAATCCCTAGATTAAGAGAGAAGTCTGGAAGATATCGCTTTAGCAACCGGGAAAGAGACAAACAGAGGATGTAAGTTGGAATGGAAAAACAGTGTATTAATGTAGAAAAAACAGCTCTTTTATGGCAGGAACATTTCCACAGGTCCAGCTAAGTCCAAAACAAACCCATATGTATGACAAACCTATTAAAAAGTCCTGGACTGATTTTGCAAAGGAAAACACATTGTCTGTCAATGAGTAAAAACAAAGATTTTGAAATTGGGGTTATCTGGCAGAAATGTGGAGTGGGTGACTGACGGGGCCTGCAGAGAAAGAAAGATGCCTCCCATTTATTCAAGCTTAGTTCCTGTCTGGTTCAATCCAACCCCGATTCCATACAAGTGAAATACAAGTCTTTTCATGCTGCTCCTTTGGGTTATAGCGCCCTCTAGCAGATGGATAGTAAAGCGCTCCCCAGTGAGTCTGGGACAAAATTTACGGATAAGCGGATTTCCATGCTTGTGTTCTTCCCTTTAAGTATGCAGCCATTTTGAAATAGTCAGTATAAAGACTTGGTGATTTTAAGCACATCAGGGGAATCGTGCTCTGTAGTAACAGGGTCAAGCAGGGCCAAATAGCACAAGAGAAATACATTTCTACAGATGGACTCACTGTCAAGCATTTTGTCCCTTGCTAGTCTTCTTTATCTGTTCCAATCTTCACTTTTGTGGGAAATGTTTTTCCTTATGCTGGAGGTTAGTGGTCTTACTGAGAAGAGAAGGGTAAGTTTTTAAACTGGCTACACTAAGAGATGATGGTCAAAATTTCTGTTTTTTTTTTCCCTAATAGGTACATGCTGATTAATCACATTATGGTTGCTGGAGAGGAACTCTGGATGTACCCTTTGGTACTTCATCATTGTCCAGCAGGGATTTACTGGGGGGGGCAATGTCTGGGTCAGTTCCCTCCTCAGTGCCGTTGCCAGTCTGGCTCTGAAAAGAGAATTTATTTGTGGCGGATGTTCCATAAATAAAACAGGGTTTTTAGCTCACAGTGGAAAATGATGAAGAACCAAAAGCCACAATAACAGGATTTGAGTCCTGTGTTAGATTTAGGTGACAGTTGCTATGGACGATCCTGCCCCAGAAAAAGCCCTCTGTGTCCTCAGAATCATTAAATTAGTTTCCAGGCTTTCAGATGACTCAGAAGAAACCTCCATGTGTCCAGATACAAGATGGATTTCTCTAGGGCCTTAGTGTACAAATAATCGTTTTAAGATCGACCTTCCCCATCATCTTGGACAACTGCATGAGAAGAAATCAAAAGTCCTGCCAAAAATGCATGGCTCTGGAAGTTTGTTCTCCATCTCAAAGCAGGCTTTGGGTCCTGCTCTCCTTCCAGCTTGCCAGTCATTTCACTGTCTCCATCTCCACAGCTGACTGATGTAAGGTGATTTGCTGGTAACCAAATCACATGCCATTTTGCTCTCCAGCTGAGACCCAAATAATCCAAATGGATGTGATGGTGTGAAAAATCAAATTGATTTGTGTAGCTTCACATTTTATCCAAAATTTGCAGTAAAATTAAACTAGAGGAGTGTACACCTTGCTTCGATGAGCTTGGATGACTACATACAATCGACTGATCTATCTTACATATCCTGGTAACATTCTTCTAAGATAGTAAGAAATAGTCTGGTCTGTTTTACGAAAAGCACATGCAGTTTTCTCAGGGTAGGTGTTTCGACAAGCCTGGTCTTATATTTCTCAGTTTGACAAATGCTATAACAGCCACAGGATAATGTCCATCTCTCTGTCTAAAATCACTCTTTCACATGAAAGCTAAGCAATCATCACATTGATATTACCTCTTACAGTTGCAGTAATTTGTACGACTTGGCTATTTTTTCACGGTTTGACCTGTAAGAAAACGATACTTACATACAAAAAAGTTGCTTGCGTAGTGAAATGTTTTTGTAAGTACTTACAAAAATATTTCAGTTCCTCCAGCCTTCTTGCCAGTGATCCAGTGTTTTTCTCAGACTTGTTTATACTGCATATCAATCCATTTAACCAAACTTCAAAGGAATACCTGGAAACATAAAACTGACACTGATCACAAAACAGTTGTGAAAAACAGGTAATGATGGCCTCCAATGGCTTTAAGCAACTTTTGCTGCATTGTGCAATTTGGAAACATTACAGAATTACTCAACAGCACATACACTGCCTGGCCAAAAAAAAAGTCGTACTCTTTAATATTTTGTTGGACTACCTTTAGTTTTGATTATGATGCACATTCATCAATGCATTGTTTCCATGTGCTTATGCAACATCTCAGCATTTTTTATCCAAATTTGCATTAATTTCTCATCAAGATCTTGTATTGTTGATAGGTTAGTTGATCCACTCCGTAAAGTGTTCTTCAGCACATCTCAAAGACTTTCAATTGGGTTAAGGTCAAGACTCTGTAGTGGTCAGTTCATGTGTGAAAATGATTCCTCATGCTCCCTGAACCACTCTTTGACAATTCGAGCCCGATGAATCTTGGCATCATCATCCCGGAAAATGCCCAAGCCTTTAGGAAGAAAAAAATCTGTTGATGGGATAACCTGGCCGTTCGGGAGATTCAGGTGCTAGCTGAAAACATTGCTAAGCTGTAATAATGATCCAATCATTGGTTCTTAAGTACTTGCTGATTTAAATTCTAATGGTGACCTTTTTATTGGCCAGGCAGTGTATATTGGAACAATTACCAGTGAGTTTTCAGTTTGTTATTCAACTTTTCCCAAAATATATCAGAAAATAAACACAATCCACTTCTAATCAACAAATACATTGAAATATAGTCAAGCACCACTAACAAATAACAGATGAAGTAATTTTGCTGCTGTGTATGTAGCCATATATGTAACAGATAAACCCAGACCATAGAAAGTGTGAGGCACAGGCTGGAAAACATTCAGACAGTGACGTTAAGCAAACCAGCAAACAGTTACATGATAATTATCCAAAACAGACAGGGTGATTTATTTACATGCTGAATGATTTTTCCATCGAAGAAAAATACTTTCTATCGGGCATATCTCATGTATAAGAATCATAAATGTGCATCACACTTGTCTGGCTGCCCTGATTCCATGCAATTCTATAAAAACCTCCATATATTGCATTCTTCATATGGGATATAAATACAGCAAAGCAGTTTAATGCCGTGAATGTCAGTCCATTAGTCCATTAGTCCATTAGTGTAAAGCAGTGGCATTTTCACAATGAGGATGCCACCGTTCTCTCGATGCTGAGCCTTCATTTTTTTGTATCTAGACTCTGTCCAGGAAGTAACCGGACAAATTTCACCAGGTTCTCCATCCCAGGGCTAAACTTTCTCATCACTTCCATATCCATACATGGAACATAAAGCGATGTATGTAAATCCAGAGGAAACAAAACACAGAGTTCATATATGCAAAGCAGGGGCTGCACATGAGCTCCAGTCTTAGAAGCCTAAGACAGCAGTGCTGTGTTCTGAGCCACCCTGTTATAACACTGACTTTAAATCCCAGAAGAAAGTCAAAGACTCAAGTTCAGATTCCCAGAGTGGAACCTTGCAAACTCAGAATCACGATCACATTGAACAGTCTCAGAGAGGCTTGGTAAATTAAGAGCCTCTGTAATAGCTTATTGAGGATTCTTCACCATGTACCCCTTCTTTACAGGTAACAGAAGGATCCAGTGTAACATGCACAATGACTTGTCATCAGTTTCAGGTTGAGCCTTGTACGCAGGGCCACCCCTAACTCTTTCTACTACGCGGTGCCCTATTTTCTCCGGACCACCTTGCTTTGAAAGGTTCCTCTGTCTCCTGATTGAAGAGTTGTTCCTTTTCACCTTTTGGTCATAATACCGCTTCCCTTTCCTCAATGACTTCTGGCTGTTTGTAGGTTTCTTGCATCATCCTAGCCCACTTCTGCACAAAAGCTTGACGAGTCTGAATCTCATTTTCAGGCTTGAGGTAACTGCTGTGATCTTCATGAGTATCCTGTGTCTCCTGCAATTATAAGCATGAACCATTTGAGTAAATGTTCTTTCCAATCAGCCTTCTTTTCTTCTTGTAGCATACGGAGCATTTGCAACAATTTAAAATCAATCTTTCAACAGGGTTCCCCTGTGGATGGCAAGGTGTCACACATGAATGAGACTTACCTGTGAGTTACTGAAGATGCTGGAACAGGCTGATTTCAAATTTGTGCCCTGATCATGATGTATTCGTTTAGGGTATCCAAATAGTAGAATTAATTCCTGATTTTTTTTTTCTGCAGCTGTTTTCTCAGATTTGTTATGAGTAGGGTAAGCGTGTGCAAAGCACGTGATTTGATCAACCAAGTTCAAATAGTCAGCTGGTTTTGTTGGAACCCATCAGTGCTCTTTCTGGAATGTTCAGGTGCACCTGCTTGATACAGGCACATTTGTCATATACTCCATTTATCAAGGACCAGTAGAATCTTTCCCGTGCAAAGTGAACCACTTCATCTGATATGATATGACCCATGTGGTTTTGCAAATTCTTCAACACCAGTGGTTTCTGTTTCTCTGGTAGCACTAACTGTTTGCGAGTTCCAGAATGCCTGTATAGAATTCCTTCCTCAAGCTCGAGTTTATTCCACTCGAATCTCCTTGTTTCTCTGGTTATGTTCCTCTTGTCTTTCTGATTTGGGATCTAGTCATTTTCCATAAGTATGATCACTTCTTAATTACAGGATTGCTGTACTGTGCAGTCTTGATGTATGTATTTCACAAGGCTTCAACTACTTGGCTATATTAATTCTTGGTATCTGATGATCTAAGCCACAGAGATGCTACCTATAATACATCACCATCACTGACTGCTTTGTCTCCTTACCACACCATGGAAACAACATCTGGTAGCATAGTTTCCATGTACTGTACTGTTGTCTGGTAGATTCACAGGATACCTCAAAGGGATATCTGTGTCTGTGTCTGCATCCTGCCTGCCAGGCCTGTACTTTATATTGAAATGAAAATCGGCGGCTCACCAACCCAGCGATGCCCCTCAGCCATAAGTCTGGCCATGCTGTGAACGAAAGACAGAGGATTATTGTCAGTAAAAATAAGTGCATAATTGCAAAAGTTGGGGCCATCACAAATGGCCCACTTGAGGCTAGGAAATCAAGCTTTCCAAAATGCAAATGGAAAGTGTACTCTGCTGGGGTCAAAGCTCTGGATCCATATGCTATTACGTGAAGTTTAACATGCTGGTGTTGATAAAGAACAGCACCTAGGCTTTCATTGGCCGTATCTGTGACAGTCTGGATATGCCATCATAGGTGTTCTGCTACAACCGCTTGGTTTTCTGAAGTTCATTTGATGGGTGTGCTGGACAATACGGGCGATATCATATTGATATTATATCATTCATGCACAATAATCACCAGATGAGCGGTGAGGCATTTTGCCGGGTGCCAGTTTTTCAGTACTATATGGACATCTATTTACGGCCATAATTTAAGCAGATTAGTAGTATGGCTAAAATATTAATGAGATGTGTTTTTTGACGCCTAAAAGTCAGTAATCTGTATAAACTTATCTTTATGTTTATTAAATTCGGTTAGTGGAGCACACCACGTAATACTGTTCTGGTATGCTGTCACTGTTGTCTTGGCTTCAGTATGGATGAATGAATGAATGAATGAATGAATGAATGAATGCCTTTTACTGTCACTATACATGTATAGTATGGATGTTACGTAAGTATAAGCATCACATATAGCACAGCACTGAGTAGATACTATGGTCAAAATATAATTTGCCATCATTTTTAACATAGCTTTTAAAGGTGTAATAGAATGAAAATGAAAATCTGATTTTACTTCAACATAACTGAATAAGGAGAGTTCAGTACATGTACTGGCAGACCAGGAATCGCAAACACTTTTGTTCTCTTTTTAAAATATAAATCCTATATATGTAAAACGGGTAGATAATGGGTAGATAGTAAAACCCTAACCGTTACGTAACAGTGTGAACTACGCTCCCAAACGTAACATACCCACTTTGAAGCCCAATGGACCTGCACAGCCGGAACTCCAACAGTATCATTTGTTGACTGAGAAACAAAATAATTAAGCCTACACTTTTCTTGTTACAATCAGGGATGTAGTAGATGGCAAATACACAAAAATGCGTTATAACGCACCTTTTTAATTAAAAGTGTTTATTCATCTTTTTATTATCGTTTACACACTGTGTCATTATGCAATTTAAAAAAATTCAGTCAAAAATATACCGCGTCATTCATTGCGTTATCCTAAACAGCCCAGCACACTAGACTATAACCAAATTTACATCATATCTGAATTTGCAATTATCCTATCATAAACTGATCTATTTTAATCGTATTTACTCAGTGAAAACTATCCCACATCTCAAGGTTGTAGCTTCTCGTCAGTATAAACATAATCCAACCATGAGCTTTTGTTTATAGGAGTCAAATCAGGCATTTTCATTTTCATAATGACTGCCGGTGTTCTGACAAAACGTCCAGCTTTATCAAAACATCCTACCATAGTGCTAATCGATAGCCCTAACCCTAACTCTTACCCTAACCCTAATCCCCCAAAAACCCCTAAAACCCGTACCTTAACCCTAACCCTAACCCATAAAACCTAACCCTAACCCCTAAAACCTAACACTAATCCAAAAACGGTGGAACTGCACATGCGCAGAAAGGCTCGATAGCACGTCTCGATAGGTAGGATGTGTTGTCAGAACACCGGATTATTGTATCGTTATCATATGAGTAGCGCTATTTGCAAATGGGTGGGTGATTATAGTGCTTATTCCCCTCTGAAAGCTCTAAAACATTTAGTTGGTATCATTATATCAGAGATTTTCACGAGTCACAAAATCAGAGTACGAGTAAAGTCTCAAGTCTCCATTGCGCTTACAGTTTTACATGACTATCTATCAAAAATATAGCCACCTATTTGATTTTTTTTTCTATTACTAACTGATGCAACTAAATGGGAATCACCACTTGAACAGTACATGTCTCATAGTTCCTTAGGCTATATATATAATTGCTATTTCAAATGCCTTTGGGGCAATAACATTTTGTAAGAACCTTACCACTTTTCTAATATATATTTTAAAACTAATATTCTCTCAAAATTAACATTATGATGAAGACATCCCTTGAGCATAAGGGATAGATCCGAATGAGGAAGCCATGGTGCTGGACCGTATGTTTATGCGCAAATTGCTGTGCTAAAATCATGTCAGACTGGCCCAGAGCCAGTGCCGGACTCCGCCCCCAACTACGTTTAAGTGGTGTGATTGGCTAATAAATAGTATAACCAAGACCCCGTTTGTCCTGATGCGGAAGTAAATGTATGATAAGCTAAGTTGCAATGTTTCTTTTTACACATCATTTTAAAGCAGAACCTCAAGTTAATGGATAAAGTCGGTTTGTGTCTTTGTTCGCGTGTATGTGCAATTAAATGATTATGCAAATAACACCGCAAACTCCATGTTAAGGTGTTAAATTAATGTGCAGTCGTTAAGGGAGACCCGTACGCGGGGCACAATGAAAAGATGCAGGCACTTTTTAATTTGTAAGAAAATAAAGCTTGACTTAGAAGGGTATGTTAGAAACGAGGATGTGTTTTGGGACATATCTGCTAAAAATTATTGCAATAATTGCTGATCTGTGTCACCATATATAACCAGTCGCTATCGACGAGTCTCAGTTGCGTTAAAATAAAAAATAAAAAGTTGCATGTCGAGTCCGGATACAGTTTAAGAGCGACTAAAAGTGTGACTCCAGGCCGAGTCGCAAATCCGATTCCCCATCTCTGCGCTATATATTTGAAAAGTATTCTGTTAAAGGTTTCTGGGGGCAATTTAGGTTTCTAGGACAAAACTATTTTTTTAAGGATAGTTTGGTGAAATTTTGTTCTTATCTTGCATGCAACATTTCCAACTATAGGCAAAAAAAATTCAATGTAAAAATTACAGCCTGAGCACAAAATCAGACCTAAAAAGATCTATTGGCATTTTAAGGATTAAATAAGGCAAGTCTCTTTGCTTCACTGTTGCTGAGAGGCAGTCATGTGATCTGCTGCTAGTATTCTGATTGGAAGATCTCAATAAGTTGCCAGCTGAGATCAACATTGTCCAGATAGAAATTTGTTGCCCATTCTCAATGGGAAAGTTGCCCTGTGCATCATCACCTTTAGAGTAACCTTAGATGTCATTGAGATATGGAGAACAGCACTCATCGTGAAAATCCTCCAGAACAGTCCCCATGTTCCTCTGGAATGCAGCGGGGGCATTAGTAAGGCTAAATTGTATTCAAATTCTCTCATACAAACCCCAGGGAGTGCTGAAAGCTGTGGAATGTCTTGACCTTTCATCAGCAAAGCCTGGATGATAAGCACTGCCCTGGTCTAGAATGGAGAACCAAGTGATTCCCCCCAAGTTGTCCAGTAGATCCTGTATTCAGGAGAGTTGATGTTGATCTGGAATGGTCTTGCAATTTAAGTTGACAGACAGCTGTAGAGTTATTTTTCGAACATAGACAACTGCTGAAGTGTGTTACGAAGTGGATTTTTTAATTCAGCCACTTTCAAAAAAGTTTTGGACATACTCCTTCACCTATTTGTACAGTGGTTTAGGAATTCAGTTGTAGGGTGTTGAACTGAATTTCATCTCTCAGATTGATGAGACATGGACGCTATCCAGTGAGCTGAGACGAAGACTGGACTCCTTTGGTACTGTGTCGCTTTGGAGAATCTTTGGGTACTGCTGGTTTGACTTTGTGTCAAATGAGCAATCGCTAGAGGAGTCCCGAATGAGGCACATTACCTACATTGTAAGGGAGCATCAGTTACGGCACTACGGCTATGTGGTGCGTTTCCCTGAGGGTGATCCAGCTCACAGGATCCTCATTGCTGAGGACCCAAGTGGCTGGACCAGGCCGAGGGGACGCCCATGTAACACCTGGCTGCGGCAGATGGATGGCCATTTCTGGAGGGTGGGACTGGACCGTGTATCTGCCTGCTTCCAGACCTGACCTGACCTAAGATCAGAGCTTTGGGAAGGACATAACAAACATATAATGTTACCCTGATATAGCCATTCCAAAACCAGCTTTAATGTATGTTTAGGGTCATTGTCGTTTTGGAATATTCACATTCGTCTAAGTTTCAGCCTTCTAGCTGATGATTTGAGGTCATGTTGAAGAATTCTAAAGTAATCCTCCTTCTTCATTATTCCATCCACTTTGTGCAGTGCACCAGTTCCACTGGCAGTAAAACAGTCCCAGAGCATGATACTACTGCCATATGCTTCAATTTAATTCAATTAAAAAAACTTTATTTGTCCTCGAGGGGCAATTAAAGGCACACAGGGCAGTTGAACAAGAAAATAAATAAATAAATAAAAATACCTTACCTTTTCTCCCCCAAACATACCTCTGGTCATTGTGGTCATTTCCTCCAGAAGGCTGTATCTTTGTTCATTTTAGTGGTTCTTGGATTGCATCTGACATTTCGGACTACTTTCTTCTCAGCTGAGAGTGACAGTTTGGGTCTTTTTCCAGACCTTTGCAAAGTGACTACAGCTCCATATGACTTGTACTTATGAACAATTGTCTGAACTGATGATCTTGGGATCTGAAGTTGTTTAGAAATGATTCCAAGGAACATTCTTGATTTGTGTGGGTCTACAATCCTCTTTTCAGATCTGCAGTGAGCTCCTTGGACTTCCCCATTGCAGCATGTGTTGGTCAATCCAATGAGTGATGTCAAATAAGACCTTTTTATGTTTGCACAGAGGAGTTTCCAACTGTAGTCATTCATGATCACTAGCATTCAGTTAAGAGGCCATGACACAAAGTTAAAAGACTGTAAGCACCACTACATCAAAATGACAATTGTGAATTTGACCCTGTGTATATAATTTTGACATTGTGTTGATTTCAGAAAACCAACAATAAATAAATAAATTAGAACTTGTGCATCAGTTCTGTTTTTTATAAGGTTGTTCAGGAATCGTTTGAGGAACATGAAAAAGAATTCAAGTACTGGGCTCCAAATTCCTCAGATCTCAATCCGTTTGTCCAGCACATCTGTGGGATGTGCTGGACAAACAAGTCCGATCCATGGAGGCCTCACTTCACAGCTTACAGGACTTTACAGTATCTGCTGTTAATATCTTAGTGTCAGATACTGCAGAACACCATCAGAGGTTTAGTGGAGTCCATGAATTAATGGGTCTAAGCGGTTTTGGGTGCATTAGGGCGACCTACACAGTATTAATGTCCCACGATATGCTTGTTAAAATCAGGTGTCAGAACCTCAGATATATTTTTTTTCAATAATCTGTTACGTACTTTGTTATTTTTTTCTATTTTATTTAGCCACTGGCAATTTTAAATTCCTTCTTTTTCTCAGGTTTTGTTTGCTGGCAGTCATGGAAGCTAGCTCCCTTTAGGTGGTGCTGTGAGAAATGTGCTCCTGTAAAGTATTACAAGCCAAATAAATACAGGGGCCTTTTCACTTGCAGTCCATTTGCGGAGCAGAGTGAAGCTGACAAAGCACTGCGTGGTCTGGCACAGAGCCATTTCTTCATTAAAACCTTAATCAAACATGTGCTTGGCTTTGCCCACGGCCCCCTTTTAATGTAGGGAGCCGTTACTCTTGGCAGCTAGGTCATGTGACCACCTGTTGGTAGTTGGAACAAAGGCCTCAGGGTTACAAGCTGTTTATGCAGAGTCTCACACCTAATCCCCTTCACTTTACTTTGATTGACTTTTAGCCTCTCCAGGGTCAGTTCAAAACGACATCTGCAAAGCATGGGAACAAAGGAAGCTTCCGTCCACAAATGACACCACACCTTAGTGATCCCGTAGCAGCTGCCCAGAGCGCCAATCTGCAGGGCTGTAGCTCTGCAGGTCAGGCCTCTGTGCCTGTAGCTCACAAGGCATAACACTGCATTACCAATGTGAAGGTTGTGGGTTCAAATGTCAGACAGCACACAGAAAGTATGACTCTTCTTTCCTTGAATAATAATGTCACCTTTAAAAGGACTGAATGCCTCTTTTTTAACCATTGAGCATCTGAGCCTCTAAAACCCTGCTGACTACCTACATAAACTACATGCAGGAATCAGGATGCACACAGTATATAGGCATTTATTTATTTTTTGGCAGTAAATCACAGTAACATGAAAAAGTTGCATGCTGGTACACAAAGTCTGAAATGGGAACCAGGTTCCGGACCCTACCACATTCAGAGTGTCTTCTGAGGCTTCCTGTTCAGCTGGTCTTGTCGTAAGCTGGGTAAGGACATTCAGCCAGGATGCGTCTCCTTTTAGAATGCAAACGGATATGTGGCTAGAGGCAATGTGAAGTTTTTTGGGGGTTTTTAACTGCTGCTGATGCCAAGCAGAGTTTGCATGAGCACTGAAAATCCCCCAAAAGCAGCCACCGCGATGAGCTGCATTCTTCAGCTTCCTGATAAAGTGTATCTTATTCTGGGATCTCAACCTAGTCACTGACATCCATCTGCAGTCATTTTGAGTTGCTTTTCCTAAGGTGAGCAATGCATTATGGGCTATAATAAGCTAAGCCTGGGGAGCAAGGGCTCTTGTTTAAAAAGTTGATGTTTTGTTACACGATGCAACCAGCTACCCATAAACTTATGGCAAGGTTTCAAATTGGATTTTAAATATAACAGGAAAACATGAAAAATAAACAATTTCATTAAATGTTTCTAATAAATGCAACACAAAACATTGACTATAAAATGTAATCCTTGTGTAAGCAGCAAAATGGCCTACTGGGAAGTTTATTGTATTATTGTATTGTATTATTATTGTATTAAGTGAAAATATGAGCATCCTGTAAAGCCTCGTGCCATGTGCTTCCCAGGACAAGCTGCAGGCTAACTATACATATGGTTACTTTTGTAGTTAGATATGTAGTTAAAAATGTGTAAATGGAACAAGATTATTGTCTGAGTCCTTAATCTACAATCTCAAAAGCAGATGTATGACAATAAGGCAGTCTTTTACTGATATTTTCCTTTATTTGTGTTGCTTTTGCTGAAGTAACGTGCCATTTGCAAATGCTGTGAGTGATTCATGGATATTTACATCCATTCCCAGTCCTGTGCAAATCCAATGGCAGCAAGAAAGTGAGCGATGGCAGATATGACAGATATGATCACCGTGGCAGCAGTATATAGCAATGACATTCTCAGCCAATTAGTGCAGAAGCTGGTTGATAAGGGAGGTACATTTGCTCAGAGACATATGAATATCTGTGCTCCCAAACCTGACATCTGTCCTCCAGAAAACAAGCATGTCCTTGGTGCACACTTTGCCCCAGAAATCCAGCCGGCTCAATTATTGAAACATGGATAAAATTTAGGATATCCTAATTATGGTGCATTATAGCAGGATCCACCCACGGTGGGTTAGTGGTTCTGCAGGGGGGGGGTGCAGAACACCAAATTGAAATGAGGATATCCTAATTATGGTGCATTAAGGTAGGACCCACCGACGGAGGGTTAGCGGTTGTGCAAGGAGGCCGCAGAACGG
>JAOYFF010000128.1:14422688-14435972 GCA_025773925.1 Cryptomyrus ogoouensis
AGGCAGGGAACAACCCAGGATGGGGCGCCAACCCATCACAGGGCACAATGCAGGGAACAACCCAGGATGGGGCGCCAACCCATCACAGGGCACAATGCAGGGAACAACCCAGGATGGGGCGCCAACCCATCACAGGGCACACTCACACATGCACACCTATGCTCAGTTTGGTAACTCCAATGAGTCTCAGCATGGTGTTGGGCTGTGAGGGGAAACTGGAGTACCCGCAGGAAATCCCGCAATAACATGGGGAGAACATGCAAACTTCACACACACGGAGCCATGAAGGAGACTTGAATCCTGGTGGCAGAGGTGTGAGGCAACAGGACTAACCACTACACCAACCATACTCTTTTGCCTTGCAAAATTATGCCTATATGCTACCATTGTGCAATATCAGTTTCAAAACCAGTCAACTGGTTATTTTCGTGTTGTTTGTCCTCCATGAGTTCCCAGGCAAAGGGTCAAGAAACATATCAGGTCCATCACTCACAACCTTGTTGATGTTGGCTTTAGACGCTTGGGTATGTGTGAAAGCCTTCAATGCAGAAGGGGGCGCAGAGCACAGTAAATAGGGATGTGAATTATAAGCCAGTTCGATTTTGGTCTTGCAAGGCAGCAATTCGATATCTGGCGACGTTACTGCAATTACTCTACCATTTGATACAGTTCGGTAATACATGATCGATATTTTCAAAACAGTCATAACCTGATTTTAGTGGAATTTCTTTGAATTGACGTAATGTTTTTAATTGACTTACCAAATAAATGTATAATTTTCCATTTTAACAACAGAATATGTTGAAGGAAAACTATACAAAGTACTTTAAATATGTCTCAAAAACACAAACGTCTGCACAACAAATATTCTGTCTTGTATTTATAGTTCTGGATATGTATAGTTTACTCTTTGAAAATGTAGCAACAGATGTGTACTAAACGACATAAAATACACTAATGTACTGGTATCAAGTCTTTACTAAGTCTCTAAAGTCTCTAGATTTCTTTACGTGAGAGATTTTTTCACAGATTTTTTTTCAGCAGCTTTTGGTGTATTGTCATAGTTTAATGATATGAGTCAATATTTATTAACTAAGTTGATTATATTGTATTGTGGCCTTAACAATTGATGCATGGATTCGAACTGATGAATAGTTTCACCCAAATAATAATGCAATAACCATGGTAACAATTAAACTAAGCTAATTTAATGAGCCCTGTTGATTGGGCTCTTTCAGTGCCTGTGGCAGGCTTCCATGTGGAACCAGGGACACCATCAGAATGCTGAAGTGGGCATTGTTTGCTTACTATCTCCAGTCATGGAAAGTGGAGGAAGGGCTCTGTTTGCCAACAATTGCAAAACCTTTACTTGTCACTAATTATCATCTGTGAAGTATCAAAATTTGCCGATGACAGATTAGTGGGTTGGGTGATGCTCTCTGCATTTGACAGGCTGTTGTAGTGGGATCATGTAGGTAAGGAAAATACCCTTGAGATATGCACTAGGGAAGATTTTTCAGGTCACCTGGATGTCCTTTTTCACAACTGTGTCAGCAAGAGCTGTGTGGCTTTTGGAAGTCGGGGAGCACAGTGTGGCCTGAAAAGCACATGTTTGCCCCCCTGCTATCCTCACCTCGCTCCCACTGCATTTTCTGCCAGAGGCTTAACACATGATAATGTTCTTTTCATGGAAAAACAATAAAAAGCAACATCAACAGAGCCTCATCTAACAGAGTATATGCAAGGCAGTCAACCACGGTGCTGGAATGTAAACAGGAGCGTTTAAGGGTGTTGAGGAATAAACTAAGCAGGGATGTACTACATAAGAGGGATGTACTGCATAAGATGGATGTACTGCATAAGACGGATTTACTACATAAGAGGGATGCACTGCATATGTGGGATGTACTACATAAGAGGGATGTACTGCATAAGAGGGATGTACTGCATAAGACGGATGCACTGCATATGTGGGATGTACTACATAAGAGGGATGTACTACATAAGAGGGATGTACTGCATAAGAGGGATGTACTGCATAAGACGGATGTACTGCATAAGAGGGATGCACTGCATATGTGGGATGTACTACATAAGAGGGATGTACTACATAATAGGGTTGTACTGCATATGTGGGATGTACTGCATAAGAGGGATGTACTGCATAAGAGGGATGTACTGCATAAGAGGGATGTACTACATAAGAGGGATGTACTGCATAACCGGGTTCTTCATTTACAATAGTGACATGTTGCTGACACCAGCAATAATGTTTTTTTTATCATCCATCCATCTTCAGTACCACTTCAATGTCTGCTTAATTATTTGTGGTGGTTACCTTGCAGGTCCAGTTAACATGCAGACAGAAGGAACCCATTATCCTTAACTATCGTTAATTAGATGCCTTGTGCTAAACTGTGCACGCATGAACATGTGAGCCATTCTGTGGCTTTCAGCTCCAGCTAGGATCCCTGTGATTCAGTGCAGACTGGTCCCTCCAAAAGTAACACACAGAAAACTCAAGCCAAACTGCTAATTAGATCCAGATGCTGAGCGCTGAGAGAAAATGTTGCGTCTCTGCATGCACTGTTTTTATGTCAGTATATTCAAGCCGGCTCCTCAGATCCTACTGTCTCCTACAGTTTTTATTTTTTGTAACTGTGATCCAAAGCCTTTTTTCCCCAAGTATGAGCAACATTTTAATTTCTGCAAAACATTAGTTGGTATTAACAAGTCAAGTAAGAAAAATGGCAGAATGACATCAATTTAAATTTATAAATCAATTTTTATAAGCAAAATCCTGACATATCTTCTCAAAAATGATTTATACATTTATAGTTCTACTTTAGTCACTAAATAAGCTTTTTCCCATTTTATTTCAATATTGCTGAAGATGTGATTTTGAGTTTCACCTTCTTAGGATTTGTGCCACTTCTCCCAGTAACTCATGTGATGTATCAACATGCACTAATACTACGGAGACCATTCAAAGGCCAAGCATATCTGGTGGCTTCTTCTTTGTTCTGAGCACTGACTGGTTTCCAGAATGTTCTCAGATCTTGCTCAATCAGAATTCCCAGTTTTCTAATCAGAATTAGTTCCAAAACTGCCCCGTCTGTGATGAAAACCCAAGAACTCCTCAGGCAAACTCAAGTGTTGACACAAATGTTGTTTGGACGAAGACATATTGCTTCACTTAACATCTAAATTCAGCTTTTTATTCCTGAGGATTTCACTCAAACTGGAACCAGCTGCCTGATTGGTTCATAGTTCCATAGTATGTGCACAAGCCTCAACCTGAACCATTCTAAAGACCTGCCAATGTAAGTGTGTAGACTTCAGACTGAAGTACTACTCCATGACCTTAGTGTTCTGACTACAAGATAGGAGTGTGTGTGTCTGTATCCCCAAGACCAGGACGAGTGCTAAGAAGATGAATGGATGATGTAGGTGTACCAGCTGAGTAACATTGATTTTGTCTTAAAAGTCATGTTGAGCTGCAGAATAATCGGTTATCAATCAATCAATTAAGGCAATTAGGCCTAGAATCTGTGAAAATCACATATATGGATTGTACTATAGTAATGTTCATCTTCCAATAACAATACTTAATGGAAGAAAAAAAATGTCCCTTTTACAAGAAATCTGTTGGCTTTCTCCCCAGGGAAAACATCTACACATTTTCAAAGAATATATGTAAATAATTGTTTAATAAACAATTGACAGATGGTGCATAATGGCATCTTCTCACACTGCGGCAGTGCTCTTTGGCAAGCGCACTGCCACAGGAAACCGTGAGTTCTTTTGCTTCTTACTCGGTAAGTTACAAGAGATATCAGCGCATTCTTCCTGAACACGTTCATCAGCATGCAGTAAATTCTCTAGTGTATTCTGCAGGACAGTGTTTCTTGACCTAGTCTTCAGGGACCCAGGCAGTCCAAATTTTTGCTCCCTCGGAGCTCCTAGCACAACCGAACTGAGCCATTTACAAGACTGAATACCTGGGACAGGTGTGAGTGAGAAGGGAGCAAAAGTGTGGACTGTCTGGGTCCCCAAAGACTGGGTGGAGAAACACTGGTGTGGGAGAATGTTCTATGTTATCTACAGGCAGGAAACCAATGGTTATTCTTAGGCTGCCCTTCACACCATCCTGCTTCACGCCTAGATCTTTCCTGAGCTCCCTCAGCAAATTTAAGAGAAATTAAAGACATCGTCATATGTTCTTTGCCTCACCCTTCAGATCCCCTTGTCAGGGCAGACTTACAGAATCCAGTCTCTAACAACATGCGTCCAGTGAAACAGGACACCTCGCAAACAGTTACGGTACAGACATCTGCCCACTGCCACAGAATATTCCCCTGACAGTCTGTACATACAGACATTATTGCTCTTGGCTCTGGGGCACCTTGTCAAGTTCTGTGAGGAAATGGATATTAATGACCAGGAACAATGCCTGTGAAAGGCCAACATGAAGCCAGGCGTTTATATTTGCATTGTGAAACAGGGTATTAGATGAAAACCTGAGAAAACCTACTTTCTCAAACGCGATACTCTGCTTGCAGGAGTTCATTAGTGATTCAACCACAGATGCTGCCTGTTACGGCCCTCCAAGCTCAAAGTACTGGACTTTCTTACTGGAGCGATTGGCACACTGATCTAACAGTGAACTCCTACCCTGAAGTTTTCCCTTTGTCAAGCTAAATTGCTTTTTTTGTATGTTTGTGTTTGCAGATCATGCATGATTATAAAGAAAGACCTAGAGGTGTAAACCTGTCTTTTGAAGCATTCCTCAATGCAAGCAGCATCTGCTGCAGAAACAGATTCTTCATGTTCTACTAACATGTCACACCACTACATATTGCTGCACAAACTCTTAGTAGCAGTTAGTCTGTCCAGATGTTACTTTAATATTAGCAGTACAAAGGGAATCTAATCTTCTCAAGCCTTTGCTTTAAGAGCTTCTCCAATTTTGTAATAAGCTGAGTAACAGCATCTGGTTCAACGGACTGCATAACTTTCCAAAATTACATCTACTTTAAAACTGAGGCAGGATATCACTGTTTATCACCCAAGTACTCCATTTGAAAGCAAGCTTGTTTTAAATCACATTGTAGAAGCATATGCATATACTTACTACATATAACATGTAAAATATGGTATCACAGTTTTGGAGCTTCAATGGCGAATTAAGACTGTGGGGTGTAGAGTAGCTAAGAGGGACAGGTCGTCGTGTATTCGAAACCTTTTTCACAACGGTGAACTACTGATGCAGATAATTAAGCTACTGCATAAACTCCAAAGCTGAATTAAACGGAACAGGGGCAAGAACAAGGGAAGCCCTTAATATCTGCTAAATAATCTAAACTGACGCCTCTTAAGGTGACTAAAATAAGATTCTAAATCTTCAAGACAAAACCGTTTTGGTTACATCTGACCTTTTCTGTACACTTCTGGTTCCAGAAAAAAAGATGGACTTTCTATTTGATTAAATACATCCAGCTGGCCATACAGGTGAAATAAAAATGATATTTGACACAAACATGCAATCTGTCATCCTCAATCGCCCAGTAACAAACTGCTATTCTGCGCCTCGGATAATTGCTGAGTCTGCTAAAATACACTTTCGCGAGGCAGTGGAGGAGGGAACAGCTGAAACATTACAATCTGGCGCAGTTGCCATGGAACACAAAACCTGAGCGCCCTGGAAACATGAGCCATTTACCCCCCGATCCCTTCCACACAGCCCCACTTTGCGCACACATACACACACACACACACGCACACATACACACATACACACACGCACGCACGGATGCAGGATGCACATCCATTCACAGCTGGGCTAAACTTGGTCTTATAAACAGCTTAAGAAATCTAATAAATACATATATAAATGAGTGAATGGATTAGTGAATACATAAATAAACATAGAAGAAATGACTAACGGCAATGAATCACTCAAGTATTCCTCTGTCCATAGGGATCGGACTAACGGTATTGTACCAACAACAGAAATCAATATCAATGTTGATGAATGGCCGATGACGTTCATGCCTGGGCTCCGCAGTACTGCGAATCACACCCCAGCTCAAATACTTCAACCACATGCAACCACATAATATCTACTGAATGCTGAAGCGTCCTTCAGTGACAATATTATAAAAAGTTTAACTTTTAAAAGAGATTCTTTGAAGGAAAGATAAATCAATGCCACAGAATATTAAGATACCCCACTGGAATATAACGGCAAATTCTATCAATATAAATAAATCTACTGCGCCGTACAGAAAGTTCAGCCACACCTTAAGAAGAAATAGTAGGCATTGTTTTCCGTGACGCTGTATGAATAGCAGGGAAAGTATCCGAGTCCGGTGACATTGAACCTGGATCCAGCGGGGACTTCCAGCATGCTGCCCCATGCTTGGTCGCACAGAAGCTCGATCTCGGCGGAGAAGAATAGCTCCGTGTCGTACTGCCAGGGTAAGTAGTTATAAACGCTGTATGAGTCCCTGTGCATTGCGAGTACCCTGGCGTAGACAATGATCTCCGCGAGCTCTGCGCGGCATGCTTCAGTCTGGGGTCTCCAGTCATGGGGAAGCTGGCACCCTAAAATGCCCCCCGCACAGGTAATCAAAAGTAATGCAAAGGTGCCGCGCATCGCAATCAAAAAAATAATAATTAAAATTAAAAAAGGAAAAAAATGAGTGGGACTTAGTGATACCTTCCTGATACTGGGTCAATTGAACAAAATTTTCAAAATCTTAAAGCATTTTAACATCGAAGAATGCGCAAACTTAAGTTTTATAACTAGTCGACACAGTACTCAAAAGTCGCCGTGAGTTCCCTTTGTTCAGTCTGCAGATCAAGTAATGATGGGTTACTGGTCCCACAGTCGTCGACTATGTGCGTATTTAGTTTGCTGTGTCTGGGTGAGTTTCCACCCGACCCTCATCCCCCTCCTTGCTCCGTTCGGCTTCTCTGCGACGCGAAATGTCAGTCGGAGGGTACTGTGATCTTCCTTGTACAGAAAACGGTCATAACTTTTCACAAATACACGACTGAAGTTGCGCCGCATTTTATTCTCCGAATTCTGCGTCCTCCTGCATGCTTTGCATCCATCCATAAAAACATTAGTCTTGAGTATGAAGTAATAAAATTAATTAATTTTGAAGAGTGTTTTACTTATCGATCAAGCTTGTCCATCATACGGAAGGCAAATGTCTGATTGCCATATTGCAGTGTTCAGCATATAGTCGTTAGATTAGAAATCTTATTTGTTTATCGATATATCTAAAAGCTTTAGTTCCTTAAGTAATAAAAGTACTTGTTTGAACTATTTTTACTTCACAGCTACAATCATGGGAAAAAAGAAAGTATACCCTCCTCAGAATGCGTGTTTTCATTTAATAACAATTGTGTGGTCTTCATCTGTCTATCCATCCATTTTCTGTAACCACTTGTCCTATTCAGGGTTGCAGGGAGTCTGGAGTCTATGGGTATAAGGCAGGGAACACAGGATGGGACGTCAACCCATCGCAGGGCACGCTCACACACCATTTACTCACACATGTATTGGAAATTTGGTAACTCCAATCAACCACAGCATATTTTAGACTGTAGGGGGAAACCAGAGGAGACCCCATGATAACACGTGGAGAACATGCAGACTCCACACACATGGAGGTATGGTGGAGAGTCAAACACCGGACCCCGGGGTGTGAAGCAACAGTGCTAACCGCTGTGCCATTGTGCTACATGTGTGGTCTTCACCAACTTAATAAACAAATCAGATTGGTTCGTTCCTGCTCTTGTGTTACTCCCTCCATCTGTTTGATCGCTTGTTAGCCTTCTATAAATGTGCTTCTCAGTCCTGTGTTCCCCAGTCCTGTCACTCCTGTGTGCCCTTGTGCTCTTCCTTGCTTTTGATCCCTTGTGATCCAGTTGTTTTCCAATCTGTTCCCTTTTTTGTAATAAAACCCATTTTGTTTGCTCTGACTCCTGCATCCTTCATCCCGCGTAGTGTAACAGAATGACAGGACTCCCAAACATTCTCTGCAGCTTGCTCCTCCACTCTGGTTTCCATGCATCCCTGCACCCAGCTGGGTGAATATGTGGGGTGCCTTGGACCCTGGGACCAAGAGAGTTGCCTGTACTGCGGAGACCAGCCTGCCTTCGGGTGGAAGACTTCTCCCTCCTGTACTCCTATCAGGAGTGGAGGAACAATCCGGTGGTTTGGAATATTCCCGAAGCTATAGTGCTCAGGCAGTCTGCAGGTGAAGTACCGGCAAAGCTCACCCTGGATTCGGGTCCCCTGGAAGTGTAGAAGGTTCAACACCTGCTGACGGAGATGAGGTAACTTACTGAGCTCGAAGCTGAAGATCCACCTACTGGCTCCCACAGCTAGCCGCCGATCCACCCTCTGACTCCTCGAAGCTCTCTGCCAGTTCTCGCCGCAGGAGGCAGATACTGAAGTGATGGACTGAACCTACGCCTGATACCATTCTTGCTGCTGCTGCATCCAGCCCCAGAGAGGCTGCTGTCATGCCCAGCGCAGGAGAGGCTGCTTTGCCTGCGTTCCAGGCTCCCAGCCTGGAAAGGCCCACTTTGACAGTCCTTCAGGTGTCCAAGCTCAGCCATATCTGCCTTCAGGTATCCTGGCTTAGTCCCGTTTGCCTCCAGGCGTCCCGGTTTGTCCCACTCACCACCAGCTGTCCCGGCTTTGCCCTGCCTGCCTCCAGGTATTCCATCAGATCCGGCCTCCTTCCCTGATGTCCGGGTGGATCCAGCCCCATTGTTTCTTGAAGCCCAGCTGGTGCCCACCTTGCTGTTTCCCAAACTTCAGCTAACGCCCACCTCGCTGTTCCCCAACGTCCAGCCAGCTCCAGCCTCGTTGTTCCCTGATGTCCAGCTAGTCCCCTGATGTTTAGTCAGCACACACCTCATCTTCTCTTGATGTCCCATCGCTGCCCCCTTCACTATCCATGAGGTTCCATCGGCGCTTGGCTAGTCGCCCGACTCCTTGGCCGAGGCCTGCCAGGGTTGGGTTGACCCTAATGATGTCTGGTTGGAGAATTTGGAGTGGGACCCTCTGGGCTTTGTCCTATGTCCTGCTCCGTAGGTCCTCACCTCAGTCACACTTGCACATGAGGGCACTACACTTACCCTCTACTGGCAGATTCCAGACTCTCCATCCCTTCTGCTGGCTCTCGTGGACAGTGGACTTTTATTTTCCAAACTTATGGTCATAATCTTCCTCAAGTCTTTCCTCCTAGGAGAGAGTCAACTCCACCAGGGCCAACTGCTTTGTTGCTCTTGACCACAGAACTAGATCAGGCTGGGAGCTTGTGCTGGTGATCTCTTCTGGGATTTTTAGTTGCTTACCAAGGTCACCCCTCATTTCCCAGTTGTTTACTGTAGCCAGGATCCCTGTAGCCCCAGCTTTCTTGCCTGCCTTCTCCCCTTCCCTGAGGAAGTGGATGAACTGGGGGCCTCTGGCATGGGGCTTGGTGGGAATTTGCCTCTTCTTCTTCTCCAGACTGGTACTGGCCCAGTCAGCTGGGCCAGTACCAGGTCATGGCACCATCTAAACTTGCCATCCACCAGACTTGCTCGGCATGATGACAAGATGGACTCCAAGTTAGCTGGTCTTTCAGGCCACACACAGCAGCAGTTCTCTGCCAGTCTTTTACCTGTCATTCAGCTCAGCAGTATACCACCTCCCCAGACTCAGGACAGCTTTCTGTCTGACAGCTGGAATCATCTCATCTTCTATTTTAAATTGGCACCAGTCCTGGATTTGGGGTCATGTCAGGAAAAGGCTTCTGGATTTAGCTGGATTTAGCTGGATTTAGCTAGTAGAGATCACAAAACAGCAATAAATTCCTTCATTGCTGTTTTGTGATCTCTACTAGATCTTCTGAAATCTATCTGCCTTCTGGCATTAACCTTGCTGTTATTGTCAGATCATCTATGATTGGAGCCAAAACTGACTTGGCTAGAAGGTTTATTGCTGTTGCATTGGATCACAATGATGGTAAAACTGGTAACAATACCAATAACAATATCTCCAGTCATTGCCAGTTGGTGAAGATGCCAGACGTTAAGTACATCTTGACATGACTGGAGCAGCTGTCTTAATTTCCCAGGGACATGTTATACCTTCAACATGGTATCACCTCACTTGTGTGGGACTTATGTAGGCATTTGTTAATTCCAGCGACAGGACTGTCTCCCTGTTTCCATTTTGTGTCCTCAATGATCTTTGAGATAACACCGTTGTGTTCGATGCAGTTGACCACTCGAGGGACTCAACATTTATGTACTGTGGTGTCTATATTTTTATCCATGGGCTCCCTGTCTCCAGGAAAACACGTCTGGGCCCCCTGCACAGGTTATGATATTATTTCTCTTGCATTCTGCAATGATGACAGAGGTTGTCAGTGTTTATTAATATGAACATAATTTGGTTACATTGCCAAAGAATGTAATTTCTTTTAAATATCTCAAACAAGGTTTCACTCCACTATGTCCACCAGCACTCTTTGTTTTTCAGTTTGTGACTCTGCTCTCAAAACATGAGGTGAATGTTTATGAACAAAAAATGATCTAAGTGTAACATCAAAAGCCTGACAACCATTAAACGTGCTTAACAACTTTTAATCCCTCATTTTCAGGTATTAGCCTGCAACAGAATAAAACAATTGCAAATGACGATATTTTTAACAATGTATTAAAATGAACCTGATTCCCTGCCTTTCCCCTCCATCAATTGCCCTGTGAGACGCCGCTTTCGGAATGGTTTGATTTTAGCTATAGATTCTGGGAGTCTGTGCAGTCGTGACCGAAGCTCTCACACCGTTTACAACCAAGAAGGAATTCCATTGGTTTCTATTAAAAATCTTTCATAAAGTCCTAATTTTAAAACACAATAAAAGTATATTGATATAAATGGTATTGTGTTATCTAGTTTTGAAAATATATCAATATACAGTAAAAAAAAATAGATTCAGGCTTCCACCCAGGACTAGCTTTAGCAACGCTGTAATATTTTCCACGCTTCTCAAATAAATTGCGTGGCCTCCCTCAGTCCTTGCTGACGCCCCCTAGTGGGATGCAGCCCCGCACCCCCACTACAGTACAGAATGTATGCTCAGATGGATGTAACGTGCCAAGGGCAGTGTGCTGGGTGACCATGTCTGAGGTGGGAGAGGGTGGCAGTTGTTGTTCCTTCTGGTGGCCTGGGGGTATAGACTGTTCTGGAGCCTGGATGCTCTGGTATTAACACTCCTGTACCTCCTGAAAGACGTCATGAGAGTGAAGATTTGGTGGGCAGGGTGGGTGCGATCACTGATGACACTGCTGGCCATCTGCAGATTCTCCTGTCACAGATGTCCTGCAGTGAACAGAGATCTGTCCCTGCGATTTTCTGGCTAACCTGACACTTCTCTCCTTTAGCCTGTCTCATTGTTGCTGGTGATCAGGCCAATGACTGCTGTGTCATCTGTGAACTTGATGATGTTATCTGGTTTGGCAGCCACATAGTCGTGGGAGCAGGGTGTACAGCATCAGGCTGAGTACACATCTTGAGGAGTGCATGTGTTCATTAAGAGGGTGCTGGAAGAGTACTTGCTGAAGCAAACAGACTAGGGTCTACCAGTAATGAAGGCTAGTACCCATTTGCACAGTACAGGACAGTACAGCAAAGACTATGCAGCTTGGCGGTGAGTCTAGAGAGGATGACTGTATTGAAGGCAGAACTATGGTCAATGAAAAGCAGTCTGGCATAACTGTCTTTTCTCAAGATGGTTGAGGATCATGTGCACAGCTAGTGACATAGTGTCCACTGTGTATCTATTAGTTCTGTCCACGAATTGCAGTGGTGTCAGAGTTGCTGGGATGATACTCAGGATATGACTTTTGACCAGGCTGCCAGAGCACTTCATGAACACTGGAGTGAGAACCACTGGTCTGTAGGCAAGAAGAGAAGGCCTGTTCTTCCTCACCAAGTGCCACTTCGTTTTTTCTATGACTCTTTGTTCAGGGCTTCAAAACATGCATGAAGGACATTCAGCTCATCCCATAAAGATGTGGAGCAGCTCCGTTCTTCAGTTCCCCTGGCTTTTGTATTCTGTGATTTATGCAAGACTTTGCCACATTTTTCTGGAGTCGTGTGTGGTGTAGTGATCTCATTTTCTCATGATTGTACTTTTAACCGAAAGGGGCTGCACATGATACACATCTATAAATTTTACTTACAAACTCCCCAAACAGAATTGAGGGGGGTGTAAACAAAGCCCAGTGTTACACAGCAAGAGAATCCTAGGAATGTAGCCTTTATTAGCTTGGCAAAAAGCCAGCTTCACTGCTGCCGAGACATATTATTAGATTGCTATGCTAAAACTGTCACGAAATCAATAGCTGCCATCTACTGAGTTGCCCTCTCAGGTTGCATGCCTACTCAAATAGTCCTGCAACATGGACTACTGCCTCCGCAGCTGATTGCAAATAACTGGTAAAAACAAGAAATGTAAGCACAGTGTGCTGGCCCTCCCCAAGAAGCTCTGAAATTTTTTCAGGATGAGCCTTGTTCATAGTTTGACTGAGCTTCTTATAGTCATCCTCTGCTTTGTTTAGATTGCAGTGACTTTTGGTGTAACACATAAGGAGCGTGTCTGGGGATTCCAGTTACAATGTACAACTGCATTTAATAGTGGTGTCATGGTTCTGGAAGACAGAACCCACAGCTCCCCTCCCTGCTGCTGTAGGTGCAGCCTGTTAAGCTATCAATTATATATGAGACTAATGTTACGAAACACTTCTCACAATTACCACTACGACACTATATGAATCCCAAAGATATTGCTCTATTTAAAGTTAGGACAAGTTTTAAATTTTGTAAATTTTACATATCACATTGGTTTTGTTGTCTTCCACCTCGGTGTGTCACGTGAATATCTTGGTCCAGTCATGGAGTGGTCATGTCTGCAGTACCAGCCACCTCCAAGTCAGCAGGGTGGGAACATTCTGATTTGCCAGTACAGTTTAGTATTTCATTTTTAAATTTATTTTAAATAACTATTGTATAGGAGTCAGGTGGTCAGCATTGTTGCCTCACACCTCTGGGACCAGGGTTCGAGTCTTCACCGTGTGTGTATGTGTATGTGTGTGTGTGTGTGTGTGTATGTGTGTGTGTGTGTGTGTGTGTGTATGTGTGTGTGTGTGTGTGTGTGTGTGTGTGTGTATGTGTGTGTGTGTGTGTGTGTGTGTGTGTGTGTGTGTGTGTGT
>JAOYFF010000128.1:14440165-14470263 GCA_025773925.1 Cryptomyrus ogoouensis
TTTTTGGGGGGGAAAGTTGAGAAACAGCAAAACCCCACACCCCCCCACCAAGGGGGGGGGGGGGGGGGGGGGGGGGTGGGGGGGGGGGGGGGGGGGGGAGACACCATGAGAAAAGAAAATTAGGTGGATATATAAAAGCAACATCTGAAGACATCAGCCAGGAAGTTAAAGCTTGGGTGCAAATGGGTCTAACAAATGGACAATGACTCCAAGCATACCTCCAAATTATTAGTGACAAAGTGGCTAAAGAACAACAGATTCAAGGAATTGGAGTGGTCATCACAAAGCCCTGACCTCAGTCCTATAGAGGATTTATGGGCAGCACTGAAAAGGCGTGTGCGAGCATGAAGGCTTACAAACCTGACTCAGTTACACCAGTTCTGTCACCAGGAATGGGCCAAAATTCCAGCAAACTATTGTGAGAAGCTTGTGGGAGGAAAGTGAACCAGTGAACCAGTTTCAATGCAGTTCTACTAAATACTAAGGAAGTGTATGTAAATTTGTGACTTTGATGAAAGTAATTAAAAAATACTCTCTAAAATGATTTCTCTCTTTATTCTGATTTTTAACAAATACAAAAAAATTTGGTGATCCTAACTAACCTAAGACAGAAAAAGTTTGATTTAATGTTCGACAGTAAGAAAAAAAAAAAAAAGTCTTTTTCTGAAGTGTATGTAAACTTCTGGTTTCAACTGTACATCTATTCCTGTATTTCAGGCCTGCAGCACATCACAAAAAAGTGGGATGGGGGCAATTTAGGGTTGATAATGAGTTTAAAAAATAATGATGTGATTTTAAACAGGTGATGTCAACAGGTGATTGTAATCATGATTTGGTACAAAAGCAGTCTCCACCAAAGGCTGAGCAAAGATGGTCAGAGAATCTCCAGTTTGTTAAATAATGCATAAGAAAATGTGTGTGAGAGTTACTGAACTTGTCTAAAAACAATGGTCATCAAAGAAAAATTGGAAGGGATTTGCATATTTCTCCCTCTATAGAGCATAATATCATTAAACGGTTCAAGAAATCTGGAGGAATTTCCGTAGGTAAAAGGCAAGGTCGCAAGCCTAAGCTGAACACTTGTGATCCCTGATCCCTCAGACAGCACTGTGTTAAGAACCGTCATTCGTCAATAGCTGATATAACCACATGGGCAAGGGATTCCTTTGACAGACCTTAGTCAAGCACTACATTACGGAGTTACGTTCACAAATGTGACTTATAACTTAACTGCGCAAAAAAGAAGCCTTATATTAACCATGTCCCAAAGCGACATTGACTCCTCTGGGCTCGGAAGGATGGATCATCACACAGTGGAAACATGTATCGTGATCTTAACTGGAAGAAATGGAGGCCATGTGCTCCGGACCAAAGATGAACAGGACCATCGAATCCAAAAGCCAGGGTCCGTCATGGTCTGGGGTTGAATCAGCGCCCTTGGCAAAGGTCATTTATACTTCTGTGATTAATGCAGAAAAGTACACTGGCATTTTAAAGCAACGTATACTGGCATCAAGACAAAATCTTTTCCAGAGATGCATTTTTCAACAAGACAATGCAAAACCACATTCTGCAGGTATTACAAAGACATGGGTGCAGAAGAAGAGGGTGTGGATACTGGACTGGCCTGCAGTCCTGACCTCTGCCCAGGGGAGAATGTGACAACTTGCACAACAGCGCAACTTATGTTGTGTTTGCAGGAAAAATGGGACAAAATAACACCTGAGTTCTTCATTGCTTGCTATCTTCAGTGTTGTGAGAAGGAATGGCAACATTACAAAGTGCTGATTGGTTTACCATCCTAACTTTTTTTTGGAATGTGTTGCAGGCCTGAAATGCAGGAATGGATGTATATTAAAACGTGAAATGAAGTAGACCAGACAAAGGATGTAATATCTTGGGTTCATACTGTCTGCAATGAATAAGTCAAAGTAAATTTTAGAATCACGTTTTTTTTTTTTTTTAATTTGCATTTTCCGTAGCATCCCAACTGTTTCTGATTTTGGGTTGTAGATGTTGCTGAACACTTACAGTGCATTGGCAAATATGCCTATTTCAAAATAAAAAGACATCAGTTTTTTAATTCTGCTTATTTGGATTGTATGCTATACAGTAGGACCTCTTAGGGAAATTAAAATATTAATATACATGAAAATAATTATCATTGCAGGGGGTGTCACCTTCGGTGGATTTTGCCAAGCAGACTACTAAATATTTTTTGCCTGTACATTTTTTTACCCCTATAAAAACCTGTGAAGTAACTTCCTTGCAGATTCATCTTAAACTGCAGAAGGTAAAAAGCAAACTTTGGCCAGGAGGTGGCAGCAAATCGCTTATAAAACTTAATTAGTATATATTTTACGCTCAAGGATACCGCTCTGGCAATGTTTTACTTTTGTTTAACAATACCTGTTGAATCAAACACCCCAGGGCTTTAAACAAAATACTGGGTTGTTGCACTTCACATTCAGTTCAGAGCTCACAAGTTGAAATGTGATCTTGTTGTTTGAGTCCCAAAAACACAACGTACAAACATCTCCCAAAGGATGATAGCACAACACACTGCCTAGTGATTTTTGGTGTACAATAAATAGGGATATATCACTCTCTAAAAAATATGATATTTGAAAAATTCATATTCAATGTTTTGCTGAGTAAGTGGAGAGCCTATTAACAAATTTATGAACAATATACAATGTTTTGTGTTAAATTATTTTATTACAAACTAAACAGTTGTCACACAGTAATGACTGTGTTCTGGGACCTATGTAGGAAAAGAGAGATGCTACGCCAAGCTGGGTTAGTGTCACCCACTGCATTCCTGCCTCCTTTGCATTCAGCTCGTGACCGTTTAGTAAGTTCAGGTGAAACTGTAGCTACTCCCTTCAATGTACTGGAAAAAATAAGTAAAAAAATTAAGCGTTTCAGAAAAATGAAACAAATTTGAATCCCCTATAATTTAAAATGAAGGCTTTAGTTTTTTCATGTATGCGCATGTGTTCACATAGCATATGAAAGACTGTGCCTGCAAGCATCCTTGGATTTTATTTCTTTATTTTTACAGGGTATAATGACTAAAGTTTTTCACTGTTTTTGTTATTTAGCACCAAAATTGTGAAGCAGGGATGTGTTCCGTCCAACATACAGTGCATCTGTTCAGCACCATTATTATAAAAAGCACCAAGACACGCATGAGCAGTTATGCATGTGGATCTTGTGTAGTAACTAAAATGCGAATAAAAAGACAATGCTTTCTAAAAACACTGAAAGAAAAAGTGTTATACTTCAATCGACACGGATTGAAGGAGCTTTCTGGTCAGTGATGCACTATGAAAGCTGTTTAAGGTGCGTTTTTCAGATCTTGTATGATAAACATTTACAGCAGCAGGGGACATTACAGGAATTGTATTCAGCTTCTTTCCTGTGGGCTGGAGGAATCTAAGCTGTCACGCTTTCCTTGGTTCCGTTCCTATGTCGGATGAAGTACCGACGCAAGCGAAGTACCTGTCCTCTGTGCACCATCATAGCTACAAACTACCGAGGCTGAGAGCCTGAGCCTCTCTCCTGACCTCAGCAGCGCCACCTGGCTGTGGCCTACATGCCTGAACCTTCCTCCGATGCAGCCACACTGACCCGGCCCTGAGAAAAAGAACCCCAGTCAATACCAATCTTTTTAAAAGAGATTAACATAGAAACAAAAAATAAAAATCAGTCTACGGAAAAAAACTATTTTTAATATTTAGCTGTAGTGGTCCAGCTTTGGGTTTCCTATACACAAACATTCGTGTGTATATGAAGCTGCTTACTGATCACTGGCTGTCCTGTACACAAATGGTCAGACACTTACATGAAGCTCTTACCGAATTTTGTATCAATTTAGACCCATCATTCAGTCGGGCCGTCAAACTCTCCTCCTGTGGATGAAAAGCAGTTCAGGACATCATAGGATGTGTTTTTTTTATGAACATGACACTTATGCCAGATTGTAAATAAACACTGAATGCATACAGACTGCTTGTTCAGGGTGTAACCTGGATTTGCATTCTAATTTCCACTGAATCACCACAACTGTGAATGATTGAATGAACAAATGAATGAATGAATGAATGAATGAACAAACAAATGAATGAATGAAAATGGTTGTAGGAAATGGTTGGGCTAGCATATTACAAACAAGCTCTGCTGATAACTGATAGGAATATAGCTACTATCTCAGCAAATATGATGTTTCACGAGGAAACATCACTTTTTATTCATGTATGTAGGAGCACATTATTGTAATTAGTTGGACAGTAATACAATTTTAAAGAACGAGTGTAATTAATAGTTTTTAAATACTACTTCATTTATAAATATTTTTACACTAAAGTGTTAGTACTACTTGTAAGATAATGTAATAATGACAGCAGTGTAACTTGTGCTCCTGGGATGCCCTCTGTCTGTGCACCGGGAAGCATTATCACGAGTGACATCTTCCTCACGTAATCCGAGTTGGCTTCCAGCGACTCCTCCGCCTCGCTGCTCTCCATGTTGCAGCCCCTCAGGCAGCGCGAGGGTGGCTTCTCCCGGCCGCGGTTCAGGAAGTTTGCTGCTGACGACTTCCTCTTCAGCGCTGGAAGAGCCCCTTCCCATGTCAGATAGTGCACATTCGGTCATGCTTTACATTAACCGCACCTTCATAATGCATCCATAGAACATTCGTCGCACCTTCATAATGCATTCATAGAACATTCGCCACACCTTCATAATGCATCCATAGAACATTCGCCGCACCTTCATAATGCATCCATAGAACATTCACCGCACCTCCATAATGCATCCATAGAACATTCGCTGCACCTTCATAATGCATTCATAGAACAATCATGTGCATCATGTAAGTATATCTAAACATCCTAACATTCCTTAACAGCTTTAATATACATTAAAAATCATTAGATGATAATAAGAAACATTATAATTGCATAATCATATAGTGTTTGTAATTAATTTATATTAAAGCTGATAAGGTATCTTAAGTATTAATAAGGTACTTTAGGTAGATTTCTTATGAATGTTCTTTGAATGCATTATGGAGGTGCAGTTAATGTAAAGCATCACCAGAATTTTTTACTGCCAAAGTCGCAGCAGGTGCACGTCAGCGAGAGTGCAGAGGAGGGTGCAGGTACCTGGGAATCCTTCCTTGCTGCTGCCCTTGAGGTGACAAAGACTTGAACGTGAACCCAGAGTGGCAGGATGGTGCCCAAGCACTCGGATTTCACTTACCGGCCTCGATGCAGACGTAGCTCAACAGCAGCAGCACGAGCAGAGGCATCAGCGTGTCAGTGCGCGGCCCCATCTCTCTGCTCCGGCCCTGAATGGTGCACCGAGCTGCAGCCCGGCCCTTTGTACACTGTCGGAAGCGAGGCCACGCCCCCCAGCAGATCCCCGGGGGGGGCCCCCTGGCACTGCCCGCACTCAGGAAACAGCAAACCTTTTAAAGTCCATGCATGCCTTATTATTCATTCAAAACAACAGGATTTATCTACTATTTTAATTATTGTTTGTAGTAAGAAAGGCAAAATTGTCTGCAGTCTAAGGAAATTAATTGATTTCACTCTTAGTAACAGCTGATGTATTATTTTTATTGTTGTTTTTAAAAGCTGTGCAGGACCTCAGATGTTAATGTTACCCAGTATTTTATAAATGTAAATGTTTTGCCTAGTGATGCATGAGCTAATCCTTGTTATCAGCTGCACTGCCCTCCCTCCGCAAAACTTCTACCATTTCAATCTCTCACCCCTCCGAGTCTCCGCTAAAACAATTTGGTTTTTGTTAATCAGTGCCCAGCAAATCAGATACTGATGATTCGCGTGGATTATACAGATTGGGAATGAAAGAGTGCTAAAACAAAGGACCTTGTGATGTTGCAGATTCTGTTTCTGGTCGAAGCCTGTTAAACAATCAAGACCTCAGAAAGAAGTTAAACCTCTACTGAAGACTAGACAAAATGGTTTAGAATTATTGGAAATACTACAGCGGCAGTCCTTGAAAATAGGGAACTGTTTTTAACATTTCTGTGATAGATCTTGTTTCTTATCATCATATCAGCCAAGGAGGAGGTCAGGGCCTTGCAGTGAAGGAAGGGAAACCGACATCTTTGCTTCTCAGACCGTTCTGACCTGCTCAGGTGCTTTTTGTTTAATTCTACCTGTGACTCCCTGATACTCTACATTTCACTTTGGGGTTTGTAACATTCCACAGGAAATGGCCCCGGGCCCTTTGAGTTTTCGGCATTGGGTTCTAGGCGAGAGTAGCTCTGGCACACACTGAATGGTCAGGGAAGAAGTTCTTAACTTGATCTCCTGTTGTAACCCCACTGGTGCATGCAGACAGAACGTAATTTTGAAGAGTGAACTGATTTCTGGGAAAGTGACAAGTAATGTTCTAGAATATTCCGAATGTTCTCAGCTCAACTGAAGCACAAAATGGACTCATTCTTAGACTTTTATTTTGAATGTGGCATTAATTCTTTATTTTGAAATACATAGCAACGCATCCTTGTTTTACTTCCATACACCGTCTTTTAAATGCTGCTGCTTACAAGAATCTATGTTATTCATAACATTTGTTGTGCCATGTGCAAAAACAGGAAAAAAATCATTGTATCTGCTCATGAAACTTCAGTGATTTAATATAAAATAGACACTGAAATCATAAAAGGACAAAAGAAATAATTATAATAATTAAACTATGCAAATCATTCCTACAGTTAAAGATCATTTGCATTTCATTTAAACAAAATTTTAAATTATGGATAATGAATTACTACAGAAAAGTCGACATAAAAGGTAAAAAATCTATTTGCAATAGATTTTTAATTCTAAAAAATGTACACATGTGTACTAAAAGATTAATCTTTAAAGAATTTCTGTCAGCTACATTTAGCTTCTAAAGTGCTGTGGTAAATTGGAGAAGCAGCTTTAATAAATGTCTTCATTATTTTTGTAGGAGAAGATTAGGTTGTTATTTCTATGTCTGTATATATTTGCATAACAGCATTTTGAAGAGGAGTAAGAATGTTCTGAAATATATTAGAAAGTTACAGAATTCCTCTCTCCAAACAGTGCACAAAGTCTCTCTCTCTCTAAACTCTGTTGCTTGCTCTCTCTCACACACACAAACACATACATGCTGTACATTGCAATAAATCAATACGGACCATTGATCATGTCTACATCTGACACCAGCAGTGCCTATACGATTACAGGGGAACATTCATTCAAGCTTACATTTCAAAAATTCGATTTTTGGTGCCCGAACACGAAATCTCAGAGGGAATAATGAATGGGCATCAGATCACATGCACCCCTGTAGAAGGCACTAAAAAAAGATTGAGCCCATAATCCAGGGATTGTTTCCTGAACAAACCCTGCAAATCTCCAATGCCTTCTTGTTGCAGACTAGAAATCTTTTTGCACATTCTACTTTGTATAAAGATTACCTGCAATTTTTGTTGATATGCATCTTTTTAATGAATTATGCTATGCGAAGCATGATCCAAGTCATTTTAAAATGTACAAAATTTTAATTAACGTCCAAAATTGTGCTGTAATGCATGCAAGCTAAAGTGCAAAATGAGCATTGTAGAACTTTTTTTCTAAATTTTCCCACTTTCATTAGTTCAGCTTTTGGCTATATATACATATATATATATAATATAGGTTCTTTGACGAGAGAAGCGCTTATTTCTGTTTCGTGTAATACTGTCTGTATTGTGTCGCTGTTCACAGTGGCCACTGTGGAGGACATGCAGGGACAGTTTGAAGTCCCTGTGAAATGAAGCTTAGCAGTGTGAGGACATCTATGTCATATGGAGACACTCGTCATGGGTCCACAGCCATGTGGCGTCACATCAGTGCAACTTCGGCCCCGTCTTTCACCATAAAGACAAGGCCAGTGTGGTCTGCTTCAAATAGCCTTTTGAAGATTAGAGAGACTTTATCAAACTTGTCTGATCTAAGGTCCGAGAAGGACACCAAAAACAGACAGATATCATGGGCTTTAGGCCTACACACATCCAGATACGCCTCTTGACCTGTTTTTGAGGACCCCCCCCCCCCCCACACACACACACACACACAGATATCACGGGCTTAAGGCCTACTCACATCCACACACGCCTCCTGGCCTGCTTTCGATCATACAGATCAAACGTGCACATGGCAGATTCACTTGGTCTCATTAGAGATGCTCACTGTGTGTCCAACTGGTGTGTCTCCTTTGCAGTCCAATTGCTCGTATCCATTTTTTGTAAAGGAGAGACTAGGGCTTTTCATGGCTTCAGAACATCTGCTGCATGATAAGAAGGGGCTTGTTACCTATATCAGACAGGCCCATCAGGGAGGCTGCCCCACCTCCAATCCCCGAAGACTCCAAGGGTACCTTCTCACACCTCCTTTTCACCTGTGTTCATTATGCTCGTCCTTCTCAGGTTCTCCTTCACCTTTATGAACTCTGGTGCTTTCTCCGCGCCTTCCTCCTGCTTCTCCTGTTCCCTCTCCAGCTGGAACAAAGGAAGAATCATCATAATGGCTGTTGTTACACTGACATGGATCCCTCCTTCATTGTTGTCTCAGGCCTTCTGAGGTATGGTCAGCCCATCTGTGGGCTGCACTCAGCCTGTCCTCAGCTCCATGCTCTCTGTGTACATCTACGTACCTCTTCCAGCTTCTTGTGCCTCTTGAGGAGCTCCTGTTCCAGTGGGGATATCTTCCTCCTGGCCTCCTCTTCCACCTTCCTCTGCTTGATCAGCTGCTCCCTCTTCCTCTGTTCCAGCACACGCTGGAGCTCTGGCTTGCTCTCCGCTCCCACGCCCCTGGTGCCGCAGAGATACAGGTAGAGGAAGAGGCTCAGCCATGCAGTGCCGGTCTCAAAGAAGGAGCCCCCCCCCCCAGGGGCCCAAGCCCAGGGAGTTCAACTGAGTACTTAAGTGCTCAGACAGAACAAAGACACCCACAGAATTCAGCCCTTGGGGGCCGTGAATGGGGACTTCTGCTGCAACCCTGGAAAACAAGTGCGCCTGGCTGAACACTGAGTGCACGGATAAGCATGAATGTTATTTCCATATTAGACATCAGGAAACTGTAGTTTTGAAACATGCAAAACAGGTAAATTCATGTGCCCAGTAGAGGGCACTCTTGCCATGCTTATAACTCAATAGATTTTACAAACTACAGACAAAAACGTGTCTAAAACACAGCTGTGAATAATTCAGTTTGACAGCCGATAATATTATGTAAGAAATATACTGGAATATATTAATTATAAGATGTAAATACTAATTATAAGATATAGGTACTATATTAACGGAAAAAAGTATTCTTAATAATGACATTTCAAAACCTGGACCTGCTAAAAATTAGTTTTATCAGCTTGAATCCATTTTGTGTCTTTGTATATCTATTCGTGGCATAATTAAAATATGTACTGATTTAAATGCCATTTTATGTTGAACTACATCTGCATATAGACGTATGACTATGATAAATCGGTGAATAATTAATTTTTAGTTTGAATCTGTGGTCACTGTCCTATTTAAGAACTGTCGCAGAATCTTGGATCAAAGTATAATTTTGCAACATTTTACTTCCTACTGATGCCTTAGATAGTGACGGATTTTTCATGAACCTGATTTCACTAAGACACTGTTTTTCTCCTCTCAGTTGTCCTGTGAACAGTGCTGATAGCAAACTGCGACCAAGAGACCAGAGCAGAATGCACAGCAGAGGCGTGGAGCAGCATTACTGAGGCTGACGCGAATCTCCGGCAGATTATTAAATTAGCATGGTGCCCATTTCTCCTGGGGGTACTGAAGTCACAAGTCTGTAAGGTGTGAAACAAAAACAGCACTCAGGGAACATTAGCTTGGCAGGAGTATTTGTGTTCATATTGCCCATGTTGATAAGGAGGAAAACAGAAACAGTGATAATTAAACCGCACAGGCAATCGTGAGGGAAACAGGCCAGCACCCAAACACCCATACAGTTGTCGATGGGGGGGTGGGGGGCACTGGAATCACATTAAAAGAAACAGCTGACAGCTGAGTCTTGGCTTGGAGATTTCCCCTGACCGCAGTTTCTCCTGAGAATCCATGACAGGGCTGTGTTTCCCGTCTATTTAGGGGATGAGAACAGCAGTCAAATGAAGGACATTTGAACCCAGGGTGTGTTTCTGTCTTATTTTCTCCCTGTCTTTAAAAATCCAGAATAGGGCAGCAAATGGAAAGAAACTGGGTCCTGGGCTGTGACCTCTTTTTCTGTGCCGGTGATTCGCTGGTCACTCCCTCTGCAAGCTGCTCCCAAAGTGCCCCCCCGAAGGTGGCCCGGGGTCGACTCTCACAGCCCCCTGCGCCCTGACGCTTTGCCGCCAGCTGCCCGGCTGGATGCCTTCTTAATTGTCGGTGTGGCGCTGTGCCAGCTGACTTCTGCACCTCTGGCTCTTCTGCTGCACAGGACACTCAGTATCTCCAGGCGCTAACTTTGCCTGATTATTAGCAGACAAGGCAGTCGGCCTAGAGCTGCGTTGGCAGAATGAATGATATGACTGATAAACACAAGATAAGGAGTTTTTTTCCCTCTTTCAAATCAACACCTGAATGTAAGGGAATGCCGGCATTAGTCAAACGAGTCGAGGAAAGGGGCGTGATCTTTTGAGCTCGACTTAGAGATCAGTGGATGAAGTCATTTCTGAGAGGTCTGATAAGGTCATTTTTTTATGTGTATATTCAGGCACAGACAAACTGCACTCAAAGACACTGCCCATCCCCCAACCCAGCCCCCCAGTCCGAGAAAATCTCCTAGCCAAGACTGACCCAAGGGCTGCTTGATATACGTGGAATTATGGCTTAAGACATGGGAAAGCGACCTGTTTCTTTACACATGCTTTATGTGCTGAAAATGTTTTAGACTGATCGCTTCGGGCTGTTGTACCCATGGAAACCGCCTCCTGATATCAATGGTGCATTAGGGATTGTAGGACATCAGGTATTTTGCATTGCTTTGGGCTTTGGGAAGAAGCACATCCTAACTTATGATTGGAGGATTAATGTGGCAGGAGTCTTTGGCATTACTTAGGCAATAACAGGGCTTCTAGCTCATTTTAAAGAAATCAGCTTCCATGTTAAGTATATTGATTACTGACCCTTTTTAATTATAAGCTTTGGCTCACTGGCTAGGAGAGCTGCCCCACCAAGCTCTGAGGTTAGGGGTCTGAGTCCCGCCTCACTTTGTCTGTATGTGTCAGTCTGTGGAGGCGCCCCTGTGCTGTTTGGTTTCTCCTGCAATCCAAAGACATGTAATTACGTTAATTGTTACCTAAATTGCCCAAGGCTATGTATGCACTGTAATGTACCTGCATCACACTCAGTGTCTCCCAAACCTGTCTGGGATTGGATCCAGTCCACGTGTGACTTGTAGATTAATTTATTGGAAGTTTCTTCATGCAGAAGCCATCTGAAATAATTGTGCTATGTAGATGTAATGCATACTATAGTGTTCTAGGACAAGGATTTTCAACCTTTTTTAAACATATATACATAAACATACAGGACAGCGAACTTGGAGAGGAGCTGGGCGGCTTTAACACTCCTCATTTAGCAATTACCTCAGGTAGCTACCATTCAGAAATAGAGCAGTAATTAAAAAAAAATATTTTCCTAGCAATGTGTGCATTGATGATGAAAAGTCATTCACCCTACAGTGATGCACACAGGAGTGAGAGGGATCTCTGAAATAAAAAGTACTAAATGTTACAAATGTCCACTTCATGAAGGATAAAATAAATTGTGCATGAAAGACTGAAGTCAAGTACTAAGCACAGTTGTGGTTTCGCCTTTTGATTTTCACTTAGTGAACATTTCACTTAATCTGGTTGTTGGAATGGAACTGGGTGTATTTTTTTAGTCCCCCAGACCGCCCCGCCCACCTCCAATTTTTCAGGTACTCCTGTGCTCAGAAGAGTTTGTAAAAAGAACAGCAGCTTTTTAAATCTTATTTTGGGGATCTAACAGAGGCCACAGGCACCAAGCTCCAGAGAAAGGCGCTTTGTGAGTGTGGGTATGGGCCTCACCCCATCAGCCAGCTCCCTCATTCTAGGCTTCAGCTAATCAGTATCATTACAGTCCAGATCGTTTACATCCACCCCGAAATGGTGAAGGTTTTTCCTTTTGGTGCCTATTTTGCATGTACCTTTGCAGCATCTGCCTCGCGGACATGTGCTGCACCACAGTATGTGCAGTTATTGTGATTTTTCTTGGTATTTTACCTACATTATTTATATCTTGTATGCAATATTTATATGTTATACAACCCTTTCCAAAATCATCTATGGCCCTCTTGAAACAGGAGACTATTTTAAAGTTAATCACAGAACATTATCTGGATATTGATGTATTTATTGACTATCTGTCATCTGAAGGCCCACATCAGCATCATTATAGAAGAGCAAATATGCATTTTATCTTAGGATGGCTTACTTGCATATTACCATTTCAGGAATTGGTTCTGTTGTACATCAGGTACTGGAGTATCTAACTGTGAGATTAATTCAAACAGAATAAGAATTGCATCTTTCAGTTACTGGGTGTTCAGATGTGCCATTCAACCCCTGCCCCCCAACCAAATAAATCTAGGGTCTGTCAGAAGAGCACTTTGGAGTGGGAGCCATACCTTTTGTGGTTCATCAGAAGCTCCCTGTGGAGATCCTGGTGGCTTTTAGAGGCTTTCACTGGATTAGGGAGCTTTTTAGGCTTGATCAGATCATTGTCCTCTTCCATGTAATCTGGATGGGGCACGTAGTCGGCAGCTGTGAGCATATCTCGGCGCTGACATTGTCGTGGCTCCTCTTGCTCCTCCTGTTGCAGGTCAGCGTAGGCCGAGGCTGGGGGAGGACGAGGGAGCACCAGGGGCAGAATGGTAATCCACAGAGTCGGTCAGATCCCACAAAGATGTATAGAAGGTAGTGGGAGTATTGGTTCTCAGGTGTTGTGCTTCTATTAGCATTAGAATGCTCTAAAGTGCATCTTGTATGATTCAGTAGTATGGAGACTGTGTCACAGAGATGCACCTTAATGTTCTTTTCAAGGTTTTTCTCAAGGGTGCAGCAGAGAGAGAGAGAGCAAGAGAGAGAGAGAGAGAGAGAGAGATGGAGTGGCGGGTACAGACTCCTTACAGACTGCTGATACTTAATCCGCAGGAGGGGCAAAATCAATGGAAAGTTCGCAGAGCTTTTAGGAGAATCTCACTGAGTGCAGAGAGTATCAACCCTTATTTAACTGACTGAGCTTCTGGACGAAGAATAACTGAATGACAGAGAGTCTCCCAATATGGGGTACAGCTTTGCTTTAAACTATGAATACAGGTTTTAGCTAATATTCAACGGCGTTTCACACTCTTCTTTAAATATTAAATGTAAATACTTAGTTACTTCTAGGGGGGTTATGGTGACATGCAGTTGGCCTTTCCATGATTAAGAGATCAAAAGGCTGCCTGGAAGTAGGAACTGTGAGAAAGTGATAAACGCAGAGACTGCATCATTAGCGAGCTGGGTGAGCAGACCATGGGGAGATCTTAGATTCTTTCTGAACTGAATGTGGGAACCTTGAGACTTGTACCATCTGCTTTACTTGAGGCAGCTCTGCCCCTGGTCTCCTGTAGGGGGAAACACTTTTCATGTCTTAACAATCCTTTTTTATGTCCTTACAAAGGTGATTCCTTGCCCAACTTGTTCAACTTAACTGCCATGGTTACTTAACCTCCTTTTTCATGTCACTCTCTTCAACAATTCCCACTGTAGGCTCTGGTACACCCCGACCTTGGGCAACAACAGGTGCTATAAAGGTTGGACTGATGACCCAAAGGTGATGGGTTGTTGAATTTCTGGGCCAGATAATTAACTCTGGTAAATGTCCAGCTGTGCAAACCAGTGAAGTGTGTAATGTGAAGTAGGTGGATGTCTCTAAGAAGGTGGTACATCTGGCAACTCCCAGAGCTCCAGAGCTCCATCTCTCCGAACAGGCCAATCAGACGGGACCTGATGAAACAGCCATTCCAGGATGGGGGGGTGGGGGGTCAGGTTTCATACTCGGCAAGGCGAAGCATCATTTCTCAAGTGGAACCGGACCCACCTATGCTATTTAATATTTCAGAATTGTCCTTTGGCCTCAGCCCTTCCTCATATCGGGCTGGGCAAGAAGACTGATGGATCTGGGCTGGAATGGAAGAGATGGCTATCGACCATAAAATGACTGCCAAAGTTTAAAGGACTACAGCTCAATCCTCTGTTCACTGCTGCAGTCAAGTTGGATGCCATTTCTGATCATCCGTAGATTGTCAGGAGCCCAATGCAAGCTATGCTTCTTTGTTTTCTCTATTCGTCTGTGAATTTCAGACCCCCAGTCTCCTCCACTCGCTTGTTCTCCTGCCACACAGATGCTATTTCTATTACGGCCTAGAATTGCTTCCTTCTTTTCCTGGGCCGTGAGGATCCACCCGATGGATCCTTTGCAGTCTTGATTTTGTGACAAAAATATGGCCTGGTGAAGTGGGTATTGCTTAACGTAAGTAAAACAGAAATGTGAATGAAATATGTGTTAATGGCAATTATGAAATCAAATACACTATTCGCCTGACAATTAAAAATAAAAACCAGATGAACTGCATCATTCTCTGATACAAATGCATTATTATTATTGTTATTATTATTATTCAATAATAATAATAATAATAATTATTATTATTAATATTATTATTATTTTTATTATATTTACAGTTTTGACAGAATGATCACAATGATCATTTTCATCATGTTTCTAAACTAAAATAATGACTACAATATGAGTAAAATGTGCTTTAGTCATTTGACGAAGTCTAACACTAAATAAAACATGGATGTCAAAATGAACACCTGCTCTGCAGCCCAACTTGTTCCAAGATTTATTGTGTGGGTTTTTAGAAAAATGTGATCGACAAAAGCCCAGTGCTTTTGCGATAGAGATTTCTCATGGTGGTCCTGATCTATGAGCCAAGGCTTATTGTATTTAACGTATAATTCTGGGAAATGTAATTACGGTGTTCAGTTCAAATGGCCACATGGGGTGATGTTCTCAAGTAGCTTCTAGCTCTCTTTACCCTGAAATATGTTCCTGCACCATCCTTCACACTATTACACAAATGCATATGTATGCAAATTGTATTTATGTGAGTGTGTGTAAAGTGTATTATTTGTTTTACATATGTTTGTGTTCTGCATATTTCTATGTTTTTCATATGTATGTTTGTTTGTGTGCAGTGTGGCTGCATGTTTAGGGACAGCTGAGTAGTGTTTCAGTAGCACCTAAGGCCCCTGAAACACATGGAGTTCAGTCTCTTAGGACAGCTATGAGGTAACATCCTGCTTTTCAGACACCATATATCCTCAGATGAATATCGCCACATCTCACATTCAGCTGAAAATAATAAAAGAAAACAAAGCAAATCTGTACAGAAAACATTATATTATAATTATAGCCTTATGTAAGGATGCCCTGGCCCCACTCGTTTAGTTCAGCCCTCACGATTAGCGAGCATAAGACCTGCCCCGGCTGTGCTCTTCACTGTCCATGGTGCCCTTTCAGTCCTGAATGACATTAGCAAGGAAAGCTGCCCGTTTCCATGCTGTCTTGTAGGCCTGCATTTCTCAGGTCTTCGGGGGGTGAGAGAATCTGTTCTCAGCCCAGATTGTATACAAACAGAACAGTGCCGGTCTCCATGGGAACGCCAGCTTAAGCAGAGGATGCCCAGAAATGCCAGTCTCCCATGGAGTGGGGGGGATGGTCCGTTCTCACAGCCAGAACATCAATGTCTCCACTCCTACTCACCATGAAACTAATAGTGAAACTTCAGCAAACAACCATCATACAAAAAAGCAGCCAGCTTACCTCAGAAGGATCAACATGCAAATATGCGAATGAGTAATGAGTCAAGCCAAATGAAGCCATTTAAAGTCAGATGTTTAATCTGTGCAAAGAAAACACTACTGCTTCAAAAACAACGCGTGATTAATAAAATATTATTCAACAGCTTCTGAGTATTTCTGAAAGTTTATAAGGATTCTTTGAGCATTAGAAAACATTGTTCTTTTTTCCGGACACATATCATAACGAACAGCAGTATGGTTAAAAAATTAACTGATGAAGTAAACTCAAGTGCCCCGGTAGTTAAACATTCAGGAAATACTGTGATGAAAGGACATTAAAAGGCTTGAGGAATCGATTCCAAAGAGTGGCAAAGTACAAGGACGTACATAAACCAGTTTAAGTAGGAAATACTCCTGAAGTGGTTTTCTATTGCATTATAAAAGCCTGAAATTTCCTCTTCTTTAAAATAGCATTTACAGGTGCTGCATAAGAAACTACTAACTTTGTGTCTGCATGCCTTCAGATGTGATTTGCGCCCTGTTTTGAAGGTAAAATGTGCTAACATTGCCATGGGGGTGGCAGGAGTAAATTTGGAGGAAAAAAAGTGAGCTTCAGATACTGGTACCTCCTGAGATGTCTGACAGCATGTCGGAAAATAATTCCCCAGGCTGTGTGACACTGGGCTTGGTATTCCAGATACAGACTGCCGGCCACATCCTGTGGGGGTGTGCGGCTTGGGGGCGAGGGCACAGCGGCCAGGATGTTCCCACAAGCGCCACACTTACCCAAAAGCATCTGATACAGCCATACCCCCCCAAGCTCCTGTCAGCACGCTATACAGCCTCTTATTCCCACTTCAGCGGCCCATCCCAGTCCCAGAAACAGAAACTCTCTGGCTTTACTCTTGAAAAATCGCTGCCGGGCTTTGACACAGTATCAGTGTGCAGGTGTTCTGCCTCTATTAGCATGCTCTAAAATGCGACCGCAGTATGACCACAAAGCATGGGTACCAGCAACTGTCACAGAAAGGCATCTCAATGTTCATGTCAAGCTTTTATTTTTCTCAAATTGCAGGAAAAATTACAGCTTGACAACAATTGGCAACAAATTCTTGTTCAATTTTTGACAATATTACATTGTGTTGCAGTGCAAGAAGCATGGAGGTGAACAAGGCTACAGGAATGTGTCCGTCAGTGTCTGGGGGGCACTGGGGAGCCCCATGGTGCCGAAAAGGAAGCCTGCCTCCTACCTGACTTGACCATGCCGTCCCTGCGCCTCTCTGACTCCCTGGCCGGGAAGACGCCGTGTGTGACTCTCTGTGTCATAGTGAGCCTGCCCAGCTGTGCATCCGTTGTGTCCCCAGGCTGCAAGGGGGGACCATTGGCCACTGAGCCGCCGGGCTGCACTGAGCCACCGAATCCTTTAAAGCATGCTCGTCTGGCTGAGCTCGAGTAAACAGTCACATGACCTGGACTTTCCACAGCCCCGCCCCCTCCTTCTTCGGGCTGCCTTGGTGATCTGCAGGAGACCTGCCTCTCTCTCCATTAGTGGCGTTTTTAAGCTCTGTGGCTCATTTTTACTGTAAGTCTCCCAAACAATTTCACAGACAGCTATGTGTGCATCTGATGGCTTTTAAGACCTCTGTGAAACAAGGGACAATCGTGTTTGTATCCTAGTTACCATACTTGGGTGGTTGGTGATTATCTACTTTATTTCATTTTCCTGATTGAAACATTGCTGCTGAATATTAACTGTAACATAAATACAAAATATTATTTCTTCTTATCAGACTAATGCCACCTTTACTTATGGTTTAACTCTAAGCATTTCTGACTTCATTCAGGTTAGAGCTGACAGTTTCTCCAAAATCAGATGCATGGTTTGCATTTACTGAGCTGCAGTCGGTGGTCACTGAAATTGAGACTTTTGGTCAGTAACTGTTCTTGCATCTCTCTGGGCCTGGATTAGGAAGCTCCAAGTCGCTGCTTGGAAACATGTTTCTAACAATAGCTTTTTTTTAATTTCTGTTGTTACGAATGACAGTATGGTTTGTTTTAGAAAGCAAATGGTTTTAGGTTGCTGATTCTGGAAAAACACAATCAATCACCACTTTTGAATTAATGCTAACATCTAATTTTATTTAAATTTTGAAAATATACAGTCTGAAAACACATAGGCCAGTTATAACCCCACTCTGAACGCTCTCCTGCTATTGAAAACATTCACTAAGCCTGGGTGAACAAGGCAGACGCTGGTCAGTCAGGACTTAAATTCCAGCTTTCATCTGAATCTTTTTCTGGTCTCATGCCTTGAGTCCATGTTTGCGCCTCTGTTTACTTCCTGTGTGAATTATGCAAGTGTGAACATTATGTAATTGGTGATGCATTTAGAGCACAGCCACCCAGTGTGTGCTGAACAAAGTGGCAGGTATGTAGGGCGATAATGCGATAGATACACTGTCCCTCCATACAGGTGCGCGGGTGCGGGGGGACTCACCCCTGCCGTTGAGCTGTTTCCCGTTTCTTGTGCATGGCTGTTTAAAGTCGCACGCCTTCTGTGGGGACGGAAAAGAAGAACTTCAACACCTGAAACAGTAGCAAACAATACACTGCCGCCTACCAGCCATTGGCCCAATGTTGGCTGCAGTCAGGTTAGACTGGGGGGGGTTCCTCTGCAGTCCCTTGTTCTGCATTCTGAGTCTTTCTGTTCCAACTTCACATTGCAGTACAGTAGCCCCTCACAAGATGTTCTTCAAGAAAGCACTGGGCTTGTCTGGGAATCTTCAAGGGACTGTGAAAGAATATTGTGTTACCGTGAGCCGTTGCTAGGAGAAGCCCACTCAGCCTCTGAGTCTTTACTGCCCACAGGGTCTTCAGGAGATCACTGAACCACTGAATAGGCGAAGGCTAGTGGCGGTGGGGGCTGTCGTGGGTGGGGAAGCCCCTTTGTACACTGAGGAGGCGTGAGGGGAATGTGGCACAGGTTTGCTGTGCAGTTGGAGGCTGATAAGCACAATGAAGTTTCCCGATTCATGCGTTTGCTTGCATTACATACATATTTATTTTACGTCATGAATATTCACAGGTATTACAGCTGGATTACAGTGACATCTAAGACTAAATGTTCTAGTTATTCCAAACTATGAGTCATAATTAATAAAAAAAAGTTCATTTTCTTCAGTAGAAAGCTGAAATATTTCCAGTTCTCGTTCATCATCTTGGAATATATAAAATACATATATAAAATATGTAAAAATATATTTTTTTTCTGGAATGTAACCTATATAGACAAGCCTCTGTCTGTTGTAACTGAATATTTTAAGCATCTGGGAATTATGTGCTTGGAGAGTGTGTGAAACGGTACCCAGATCAGCGGTAAAATCAGTCAGAGCAGCGTTACAATCAACAAAGGCTTTACAAAGGAGGGAAGCCTGCTGTGACAATGCAGGAGCAAGCGTCTAAACGTGGTTCAGTGCAATAAGAGTCCCTCTGCTTTTATATGCACACAGAACACAAGGGCTATCATTCGCTAATCCCTTCACAGGCCACCATACCAGCTATAACCTGAGATTTTCATTGATTTTTAAAATATTCAATATGATTGAAAACAGGACACCAGCACAGAACGTGCCTATTGATCGTACGCCAAGCTCAGTATTGTTTCGAGGTAGTGAAGCCAAATTTTAAAGAACTATGGACTCAGCTGTAATTTTACACATGTAATCATTTGGGTCAATTCAGATTGGATTTCTGGGTTAATTTTAGAAATGGAGCCACATATTTGATGACTGTTCAAGCAACAGTTCCAGAAAGTGCTGGAAACATCAATCTGCTGGCACCAAGTAGATGGGGGGGGGGCAGGTTAGGGGTGACTTTATGACCTGGTGCCAGTGGGGGGCGGGTTAGGGGTGACTTTATGATGAGCCTCCACATATCATATTATTTCTCAAGGTGAACCAGAAGCCTCGGCTCCCCTTGGTGTCCAGTTACTGCCGGTGGTCATCTGACCTTTCCAGGCTGAACCCAGACGATTTCCCTCATATTTTATTAACCCGCTGCAGCAGTTATTTCTGCGTGTCCAGTGCAGCGACGATGATGTTACACCCCTCATATGTTGTGAACACAAAGGTTTTTTATAGATTTCAGCTGTGGTCCTGCGCTCTCGTTACACGCAGGGGTTTCGGGTTTCTCAGATGACAAACACGATTAGCAAACGCCACGGAGCAGCGCCCAGCTCTGCTAATTACCCACACACCTTGCGTAGAGATATTTTATTCTTCCTTTGTGTTACATCATAAACAGAAAAATATGGAGAAAGGCACGTTCCCAGTCAGTGTGCAGACTGTTTGCCGTGCTGGGGGGCAGTACGCTTACATTTCCTTTTTATGGGGTGCTTTTCACTGCCTTTTACATTTTATAACCTCTAAAGCCATATTCTTCTCGCACTGGTTGTCTTTAAGGCTCTATGCCCCCCCCAGAGTATGGTGTTCTTTCTTGCGTTGCCTGCTTGTTGTCGTTTGGGGGATGAAGGGGACGGATACTATGTGAAACATTAAATCCGGGACTCCCACTGGAGCAAAAAGGGTGGGAGGTCCAGGAGGGATTGCAGGCGCCCTCCATGTCCGAAGCTCCGCGTTGCAGGTTACTGTGCTCAGGGAACAGGGCGGAGCCAAAAGCCCAGGTTAGCGTGCCTCTTTGGGGATATGGTGCCTCACCGTCTGGAAAGGCAGCTATAACTGCTGCATGTCAATATATGTGGATGCATCTGTTAATTACACACGCCTCTCTCATAAACTACAGATGGCGCTTTTTCCGGAAACGTCGCTAGGACGAACCAGCATGGCAGCCTGGGTGACCAGTCTGGCTCTATCCTGAAGTCCCCTGAAGTCCAGCTTTCTGTGTCTGCCGGCTTGTTACTGGGCATTGGCTAGCTGACACTCTGCCATGATGCTGGGTATTAGTACATTACAAGTATATACTTTTAATGTAGCCCATCAGTGACTTTTGATTGACAGTATGGATTGTTTTAGAAAGCAAATGGTTTTAGATTACTGATTTTGGACAAACACAGTCAATTTTAAGTAATGATAAGATCTAATGATGGTTAAATGTACAATGTCTGTTTAGTGATACAGTTACGACTATGATAATATATTTAGTTTGATTAAATTTAGTGAACAAATGACTGTAGATAGTGAAGCAATTTCTAAATACATGTAAGAAGACTCACAAGGCATTTGGGTTTGAAATAGCTTAGTTGCTAGAATAACAGTGCCACCCAGTGGAACATTAGTGGTATCACATTCAACAAGGCAGTGTACACTGGGTACATTTAGAAAATGTTTGCTTCCTTGATTAACTGGTTTCTGTATATAGAGAACAAAAAAAATACCCCAAATAATATTTCTCTTTGAAGAGCTTGTGTACAGGCGTGCTCAATCCTTTGTTTACAGACCATTTTAAATGGAAAATCACTTATAAAATCATTTACCATATTGATAAAATAAGATTAAAAATGTTTATATATCCCAGAGTAACCCCAGAGTTGAATTACTTCTCTGTGAAACAGATGGCATTCCAAACATCTTTTGCATTTACTGAAGAAATTCAGTTATTGCTCAATGAGGTAAAACGATGATCGATGATCAAGGGATGGGGGACGGGAGATGTGTGGGGGTTACAGCCATCTTTTGAAGACATTATGGACATTATGGATTATAGTTAATTACTCTATAACTGCAATAAATATCAGTTATATGTGGTCAACTCGTCGAAACTTGATTATGGCTGTGCATTTCGCATTTATTTAATTTTGGTTATCTATATCACAGCTGTTGCTTAATGGCACCATATGGAATAGTCGGTGTTTCACTAAATGACGCTGAAATGATGGGCATCTCTGTCACGTGGCAACATGCGTCATCACGCCTGGAAGATGAAGGGACTGAGATACGTGTCTCGCGTGACAGTCCCCACTATCAACGCTTCCTGGAGCCGATGTGACGGAGTTTCAGGAGTTATAACAAGGATGTCTCCGCGTATGCAAAGTAAACAGCATCTGCTTGCATGCACCGCACACCATCTGCGGCAGGGCGTTCTCCTCCGATGTCAGGTGTTCTCGGCACCCCCCACATTGCTCTCACAAGCGGGGACGCATCAGGGCACATCAGCTGAACTCATGGCTGTCTCATCTTGTTGCCTTCGCAGAGTGGAATACACTGGCTGTCTGGGAAATATGCCAGTCCCTCCTCAACGACATCTCAAAAATCCCCCTAACAAATTAATGGGAAAGGCTAAAGGAGTCCATTTAAAGCACGTCAATGTGCCGATTTAGAAAAAATGTCATTCTACCTTCTTTTTGGAAAGGTGAAGATTGATTATTTTGGCAAATCCTTTCCCCACAAAGCAGCTTAGGGTTCTGGGTCTGACTCCTGCTTGTCTGCATTTGCAGAGTATGCATGGCCACCTGGTACTTCTGTAGGTCTCCTCTGGGTTCTCCTGTTTCATCCTGCTGACCCAGAGCATGCAGCTGGGCAAATGGAGGTCTCCAAATTATGTGCGTGTGTCCGGCAGCCTTGGATCCTGTCACCCAAGAAGGCGCCTTGTGCTCCCAGTAATAAGCTCCAAGCTACTTTAAATAAACAGCTGTGGAAAATGGGTAGGATCTCAGCTGAAAGGCTTTAGTGGCACTGCCTCTCCTGGAATTTGATCTAGCAATTGTCATGTTCATTTCACTAGCACACTGCCTGCTAACCAGGAAGAAAAGACACTAAGTACTTTTACTGAAACTCAGCTTTTGTGACTTTTAATGCATTTATTTTGGGTCTTTGGGGTAGGACATTTCATAAGAAGCTCACCAGCCATGACTTGTTGCACACCTAACCCTCTATACAAAAGAGTATTGTGTGTTCGGCAGACATCAAATTCCTATTATGGTGCTTTCCATGAATACAGAGGCCTTAGTGTCCAAAACTGCTGAGTTAATACTGACTGGGTAAATATAATTAAACTAATTTAATTTTGGTTTTGTAATCTTCAGAGTACAGGCAAATTTATATTAATGATTATTAAACCACTATGCATAAGATTACTGTACATCTGCCTGAATAACATAGTAATTATTATCATATAGTCATCATTTATTATTATTAGTAGTAGTAGTAGTAGTTCTAGTATATCCTCAGCCTAACCCTAACCCTAACCCTAAGCCTAACCCTAGCCTATTTACTGTACAAAAATACCACTGAGTATCCAGCTAAAACTGACTATAACACAGGTCCTTCTTGGGAACATTTTGTATGAAAGTGTTTGTCAATAATCTTGGGGCTGCCCAGTGCTGTTTGAGGCCACATTAGGAGAATTTCTGGTTATTAAACATTTTTGCATTGATGAAGTCTTTGCAATCCCTTTAAAAAGCAATTCTGAATATTTGGCTGTGTCAGGGAACAAAATTACACAAGGCCGTTACTTCAGGGAAAGGTCTGTGTTAGTGTTAAAAGGCCTTTTGCTTTCAAAAAGCACCTTAATGTCATTGTGCTTGTAAAAACTCAGAGTTGGTATTTCTGCTGTTCTTATGTAACTGCATCTCCTGGCAGGAAACACAGCTTATTGCTTTGCTTGTTTGACAGTGTAGGCATTACCCAAGTGCTCTTCCCCATGTCCAGCTAACAGCAGAAAGATCTCACTCCTGCCCCCTGGGGATCTCCACAGGAAATGCAGTCAATGGTCAAATGAACAGCTGGTTTGCAGGCCAAGGCTGAACAGGTTTTTGACAGTTTGCTGCAGACATTCTGGGCACTCACCTGTTTCTTATTCCCAGTGATTACATAAGATCATTCATTTTCTGCAACCCCTGTAAAGATCCTATATACCCTATATACCATCCTGTTGCGCTCATTTCAGTGGCTTCCCATGTTCTCGCCAAGCTACCCTAATTTGCTTAGACCCATCTTCACTCTCGCCCCTAAACAAAGACCCCTTTCTTTTTCCTCCACCTCCACCTCATGTTTCCTGTCCTTCCTGGTGCGCTTCCTGTAATGCTTGGCAGCTTGCTAATGACCGTTTCCTTCTGCATGAATGCATTGTCTTATCTCATTTTGTTTTGTACGAAGGAACGTGCCCCTACATATTCATTTCACACTGACCCTAGCAATGCGCTGTTTACCAGACAGGAAGTGAGCTACATGCTGCGGTGCTGTATCGAAGCACGTGGACGTCACATTTCCCATAATGCTGCATGTGCCATTACAGACCCATGGCCATGGGACGCATTGACACTGGAGAACTGAGACTTTGAGACGTCTCATAAAAAAGATGTAGAAAACACGAGGTTTGTTTTTCAGCCGACCAGGATGGGACAGACATGCTTGTTTGGTCCTGGCTGTGATTTAAAATAGACGACCCCCCTCCCCCAAAAGTAGCCATGAAAAGAAGCATTGTGCTGTGGCTTTTATTTGCTTGTTATGTAATACCCACCTCCTCACCCACCCTTTTGCTTGTCTGTTCTCCACACATGGTCTGTTGAGAATGATGGCAATAATGTGTTTTATTGCTCAATCAACTGGGAAGAAGGCTAGGGGTAAGACAGGGGTTGGGTCAACATTTTGTACCTCCGTTTATCATTGAAACAGCTCCCCCCCACCTACAGATAATTAAATAGGAAAGAGTGAACCAGTAAGTGGCAGCGTCCTAATTACTGATACCTGTCATCTTGGTTTCACAGACACTAAACCAGTGGGCGAGGCTTCTTTGCTGTCACAGCCAATCAGATTGACCTAAAGGGTTTCGAGGCAGCTGCCCTCCACACACACACACACACATACACACACACACACATACACAGGTTTTTAATTATATTTTTGTTGGGACTCTCCATTCATTTCTATGGGGAAAACTCTAATCCCAACATGACAATCTTAACCCCTACTCAGCCCTAAACTTAATCATGAGTAACCAAACAAAATATGAGACTTTTGGCATTTTTAGTTTTTCGATTGCTTTCACAGATCTTTGTGGGGACCAGAATAACAGTTCCCACAAGGTCAATATAACAGGTTTTTATTATATTGGTCCCCACAATGTAATATAAACATAATTCACACACACACACACACACACACACACACTGTCATCTGTTCAGGTATTCAGGCAGAACATTTCCCTAGTGGATGTCCCTGTTCGCTCTTTTTTAAACATGCATTTGACAAATATACTCAGGGTAAGTTTAATGTGTGAATTTCTACAACTGATAGATGAAAGTCAACCACAATTCCCCTTGTGACTATCTTCTCTTTTGTATTTCTTGGGAAAGCTAAACATTTTCTTCTTATAGTAGAAAAACTAAAAGTCATACCATAGAAAAATAAGAATAAATGCACAGTGTCTACTTTTACATCCCCCTAAGCAAGCCTTTCTCATCACAAGCCATTAACTATACACTAGGGGTATCGTCACTGCTGAAACGCTCTAAAAAGGTTCTTTATGAATCTATTATGCTTGTTTCTTGGGCAGTCTTGCTTTTTGGGGGAGGGGAGGGGTTAGCATTTAAGCAAAACTACCAAGTAAAAATATTGTTTGATAGAAATGCTGTATTTTGTTTGCCTCATTTTATTTTGTGAAACAGTCATCCTTATCTACGCCACTATGCAAAATACTGTTAAAACTCTTAGATCAGAGAATAATTTCCTTTACATTTATTTATTTACTGGTTACTTTCCTCCAAAGTGACCTTCAACTGAGAAAACACAGTCAGTCTGCAAGTGGGCATTAAGAGCCTCACTCAGCATCAGGGGCCCAACCTTGAAATCACTGTAATGGTTACTGGATTGGACCTTTGCATCAGGGGCAGAGTCCTATGTTGGAGAGCCACACAGTGTTCTAACCAGAGGCAGGACTATAGCAGTTTACTTCCCTGGGAATTTGAGTCACCTTTGAGAAAAGACAGCAGTGCTGTTGCAGCTCCAAATGTCCGCTAACACCTAGGATCACTCTGTCACTCCTCACTCTCAGATCACTCTATCGCTCCTCACTCTCAGATCACTCTGTGGCTCCTCACTCTCAGATCACTCTGTCACTCCTCACTCCCATGCTCCACCACTTTCACACCAAGGATCACTCTGTGGCTCCTCACTCTCAGATCACTCTGTGGATCCTCACTCTCAGATCACTCTGTCACTCACTCTCAGATCACTCCTCAGTCTCAGATCACTCCGTGGCTCCTCACTCTCAGATCACTCTGTGGTTCCTCACTCTCAGATCACTCTGTGGCTCTTCACTCTCAGATCACTCTGTGGCTCCTCACTCCCACACTCCACCACTTTCACACCAAGGATCACTATGTCACTCCTCACTCTCAGATCACTCAGTGGCTCCTCACTCCCACACTCCACCACTTTCACACCAAGGATCACTATGTCGCTCCTCACAGATCACTCAGTGGCTCCTCACTCCCACACTCCACCACTTTCACACCAAGGATCACTATGTCGCTCCTCACTCTCAGATCACTCAGTGGCTCCTCACTCCCACGCTCCACCACTTTCACACCAAGGATCACTCTGTGGCTCCTCACTCCCATGCTCCACCACTTTCACACCAAGGCTCACTCTGTCGCTCCTCACTCTCGGTTCACTCTGTCACTCCTCACTCCCATGCTCCACCACTTTCACACCAAGGATCACTCTGTCGCTCCTCACTCTCAGATCACTTAGTGGCTCCTCACTCCCATGCTCCACCACTTTCACACCAAGGATCACTCTGTCGCTCCTCACTCTCAGATCACTCTGTCGCTCCTCACTCCCATGCTCCACCACTTTCATGTGCCAGCATGATAACTCACAAGCAAATGATTTATTTAGTAACTAAAGACTGTTAATTGTAAATTTACAAATTATTTTATCTGCAATCATAGTAACATGTAACAAAACAATATTCAAATATATTTTATCACTTATTATTAACACTGTTGCCAGTAGTAACTATTTAGCTTTGTTGATTCTTTTAACAAGTATTTGCAGTATATTTATTATTTCAAGAGCGTAAGCATACTTGCGTGCCAGGAATTTCACTAAATTATTTTCATTAAACTCTCCTGATATGCATTGCATTTTATCAGAACACCAACTTATTATATAAAAGCATATGAAAGTTAAAGACTTTTCGAGATGGTTCCCCAGCAGCTCACCTGGGAATGAAAGGCAGCGCTGGGCTTTGAGGCCTGCTACCAGTACGGTCAGGCCCAGGTCGGGCATTCACCTGCTACCATGGGCCCGCAAGCTGGCAAGGGGAAGTCAAATGGCGGCCTTTATGTACGGTGACATTCCCAGCACAGAGCAGAACACAGCACTGGGATCCTCCCCTCCAGCTGTGTGGGTTATGTTGAGGCCCATTCCCACCTTTATTTACTTTCGTTTTCTAAACCCCCAGATATTAATGTGCAAGGTGTGAGGTTTTGCTCAGAAGCAAGACCAGGCTGAGGAGCATCTACAACATACTGTCCTACAGGAAACTCCACATATCTGCTCGCAGCCCACCTGCCAGCCTACGTATTAACATATATGTTATAACATGCAGAGCCCTCCTGCCAGCCTACGTATTAACATGTATGTTATAACATGCAGAGCCCTCCTGCCAGCCTACGTATTAACATGTATGTCATAACATGTAGAGCCCTCCTGCCGGCCGACGTATTAACATGTATGTTATAACATGTAGAGCCCTCCTGCCGGCCGACGTATTAACATGTATGTTATAACATGCAGAGCCCTCCTGCCAGCCTCCGTATTCTATCACCTGAAGCTCTGCTGAACTCTGAGCCCTGTGGATAACGCCCTTACCACCACCCGCCAAACAGTAAGTCCGGTCCTGCTTCTCAAATATTTGTAAGTTCAGCCACCTCCTCTATTTGATTAACATGGCCTGAATGCTTCATTTGATATCAGCATTCATACGTTTGACCTTGCAGCAGATTTTTTGGCTAATAGGATCTCTCAAATATTTACAAGGAAGCTTTCTTAGAATGTTTTAACCAAGACAGAAATATAAATTGTCATTAAATTGCAATTCAGTGAAATAATGTACAGCCTGGGTTTCTTTATCCTTCATCATACAAAGATAAAAATGAAACAATATAATGTTTCATTTCAGAATGCATTCATTATGGATATAGTCAGAATATATTTTAATACATATTTCAGTGAAGGTATAATGTCTAAGGTTAAAATTTATGACACATATTTGCCACAATATTCACACTGGAATATTTTCTTTCTTCAAACAAAATTTTTCATAATTAAAATAGTGAATCTTAATAACTGTACATATTTGTTACTTGATATCTGTTTCTTTAACAATCACAGTAATTTTCTGGAAAGTTAATCCAATCAGAGCCACTATTCATATATGATAAATAGTTCACCTCAACACACAAAATCCAGTCAATAATACCAAGATCAAAAGAACAATGCTGACCTTTTTTGCATATGTTGCTCCCATAGCTTCTGGTGATCAGCCTCTTACTTTGTGGGCCGTTCTGCAGGTACCAGGGACCACAGGTTTCCTTCCTGCTCCAGTGGTTTTCAGGCAGGGGCTTTGCCATCCACCCTGTGGCACCAGAACCACAGGATTTCGTTCCACTAGCACTAGACTGATGAGGAGACTGAGGAAATGTTTAGGAAGGCAGCAAAAGTGCAAATGTGCTGGTAGGAGTAGAGGAAACCCATGTTGATGAGATGGACTCTGCAGCAAGTCAGGGCATCCTACGTCCAGTGTAGTCTGAGTGCCAGAGGGAGAGATTACCCATCCAAATAGTCCTGCAGGACAAAAACTTCCTCAGGACAGAAGGAGCCACCTGTTCATAGCCGACTGCACACTCTTAAAGGATTAAAGACTCCAGGGAAGATTAGAGTAATTGCAGCTGACAGATGAGGAAGCGCGAGAGAGCGCATGGCCCGGGAGCAGGGGCTGCCTCTGGCTGTCCTCAAAAATGGACATTTTTTGAGTGGCGTGCAGGGTGTGTTGTTGCCCTGTAACCTCCCCCAAATGTCCCTGTCCTTGTCTGGGAGTTTGGCAGTGAGAGGCAGCCCCTACTGGCTGGGCAGGAGGCCCGAGGCCGTGACTCAGGAATGCCAGAGGTCCATCGACAGTGGGCAGCCCACAGAGTAACTGCATGCAGTGCCATTGTTCCCTGTACTCATTATGCTTTCACTATTCGTGCAAGAATGCTGTCAAAAATAAATGATGCTTTGAATTAACATGTATGTTTAATAAACTATTGGAAAGGTACTGGTCTCAAAACGAGGATGGTAGGGCTGAAATTTAATTGATTTTCCTGGCAGAGCGACTGATAAACAGTCTGGCCCCTCCCAGCAAGACTGGATCTCCCACAGGGACTGACTTTCCTTCTCAGTACACTGGAATCATAGCACTGAAACCAACATCTACTCATTAGACATTCAGTGCCTATTGCCCACTTGAAAAACTGTATTTTTAACTTTGTTTTTCTGTCCAGTGTGTAATGTTTCAATGTAATACATACAGTATTTATATTGCATTTATTGCTGGTTTTTAACACCTTGACTAAGAAGACAGAAATTTCATGTAGCGTATGACTCATAAGAAAATAAGAACATAAGAAAGTATAATAATCTAAAGCAGTTTCAATGTACATTTAGAAGACAGAAAATCCTTTTGCATGTATGTCACATATAGCTGTCAAGAGTGTTTGCTGGCAACAGGGGCACAATAGGGGCATGGATACGTGGACAGCAGGGGCTCAGTAGGTACATGGATACACCAGTAGCAGGGGCTCAGTAGGGACACGGATACGCCGTCAGTGGGGTACAGTAAGGGCATGGATGCACTGGCAGCGGGGGTGCATTAGGGGCATGGATACACCAGCAGTAGGGGCTCAGTAGGTACATGGATACACCAGTAGCAGGGGCTCAGTAGGTACATGGATACACCAGCAGTAGGGGCTCAGTAGGTACATGGATACACCAGCAGTAGGGGCTCAGTAGGGACACGGATACGCCGTCAGTGGGGTACAGTAAGGGCATGGATGCACTGGCAGCGGGGGTGCATTAGGGGCATGGATACACCAGCAGTAGGGGCTCAGTAGGTACATGGATACACCAGTAGCAGGGGCTCAGTAGGGACATGGATACGCT
>JAOYFF010000128.1:14490245-14508033 GCA_025773925.1 Cryptomyrus ogoouensis
TGCACGTGGTGGAAAATTACTGTTAAGCACTTACACTGTTACTACATGGAACAAGTTGTACATTCTTAAGAATACACATGAGTGATAATATATATACAATTTCAACCCAACACCCTGTTTTTGGTTTATCCCAGTGTCTGCTGTGTTTATTATTCATGTGTATTCTGATGGTTATAGTCTTTCCTAGTATTATTATCCCAGTGTCTGCTGTGTTTATTATTCATGTGTATTCTGATGGTTATAGTCTTTCCTAGTATTGTTATCCCAGTGTCTGATGTGTTTATTATTCATGTGTATTCTGATGGTTATCGTTTTTCCTAGTATTGTTATCCCAGTGTCTGCTTTAGTTTTCAGTTTTGCTTCAGTTTTCTTTTTCAATTTCTGTGTGCTTGTTAATGTTAGTAGTTTCATCTGTTGCTCATTCTTCCTGTACCCTCTTTGATTGGCTGATTAGATTATGTTTTACACCTTTGTTAGCCCTGGATTTTGCTATGTATTTAAGTTCCTGCGTTTGTTCAGTTCTTCACTTAATCACTGCATTAGGTGCTGTACTGTGTTCCCAAGTTCTGTTCCCTGTGTTACCCGGCTCCCTTTGTAGGTCCCTTTTATGGTTCAGTTAGAAGTGTTTACCCCTGTTTAATGCTGACCCCTTGTGGTTCTTTTGTTTTGTAATTTTCCCCAGTGTGTTCAGTTTCTTTAATAAACTCCTTTGTGTCTCGGAGGTGCCAGTGGATCGACCTTCATTCCCTGCCCACACCATGCCGTGCCATGACAGATGCCGGAATGAGAACACGGCATACAAATACACAATCGAAAACAGAGAGACACCAATACACTCAGCCAACATGCCTTTGGTGTTCAGGAGGAAGCCCAAGTGATACTGGCAGAACATGCAACCTCTACACACACATAGCAGGAAGTTAGAACCACAATCCCTGGAGGTGTGAGACAACAGTGCTGCCCACTGTGCCAATAAAACATTGAAACGGAAAATATAAAACATGTTGTGCAAGATGCTAGTGTCAAACTGCACATATCAATACTGAGAGGATCTTACTGGCTGAATATTTTTCTCCTGATTGAATGCATGTTTACAGGCTTCATATCCATAAATTGTCCCGATTCATCCCTCAATGCTCTAGCCTGACAGACATGGCTGCACGGAAAAAACAAGGCAGCTTAATTTAATGTGCTTGATGGAAGTTTTGTTGGAAACCACCCACTGTTATCACACCTCAGAACAGGAAAAAAGGTGGTGGGGGGGGGAGGGGGGATGAGAGGCTATTGACTTTCCAGTCATTCAATCAGATTTCCTGTTACAGCAGCCTGGGAATGATTAATGGACTCTGGAGCAGACAAATGTGTTTTGACTAAAGCATGCTTTGGTCGATATACAGTATTTGCTGATGCATCCTGCTGATGGCTTTCAGAGGCTTGCAACAGGCTGAGATGACCACTGAGATGGGGGCTGTACTTGTGACATGAAAAGGATTTTGGTCCCCAGTTATTAGGACAACGGCACAGAGAAGAGGGGCAGATCCGCAGGATGATGGCAGGGACACAAGTGGAGGTTGCTTGCCAGGAAGCACAGAAGAGGTGGCTCCTTCGCTGCAGCCTTGCAGAGTTTTGCAGGGTGTTTCCCCATTTCCCAAGCTGCCTCTCTACAGCTGCATTACAGCAGCTTGCCGATTCTCACTGTGACTGATGCAACCCATGGCTGTGGAATCTGTTAATCACTGCAAAAGGTGTTTGTTGAATATAGAATATTTTATAAAACAAAAAAAGCCACAGAAAATTTAAGAGCAAATTTTCAAAACTCAGTCCACAGCATATGTTTTCGAGGAAATTCCATGTGCGTGTTTTATACATTCAACAGAAGTTTTTTGTTGCTTCACATGAGGACTGAGTGAGTTTTGGTTCACAGTTCTGTAACATATGATGAGGAAGCCTGATTTTAGGTCACTGCAGTTTCATCTCAAAAACAACTCAAAACAGACTGAGTTTTGGAAATTTGGTCAATAATTCTGTATCTTCGGGATGCTTCAGATGAAAATGATCATGTTAGTAGCAGCAGTGAGCATAAAGTACGCTACAACTACGACAACTCAAAATTTTGTCTAAAATTGGGATTGCCCAGAACTAAAGCTACTGCACAGAGTGCAATCAGGCAGCACTGGAATAACAGGAGATCAGCTTGCCAATGCACAGCTGCAGGGTGACTGTGGAACAGGCACAACGCATAGGCTGCAAAAATGGCACAAAGGATACAACTGATAGCTCGAGCATCACGGAGGAAAAGACTGCTGTGACAGCAAGCGAGCAGGGAATACAAAGATGTTTAACAAAAGCAAAACTGACGGAAAACCACACGTTTGGGGGCGGCGTTTCAGCCTCTGAGGAGATAACTGTCGTTCTCCCACAAGAAAGGAGGTCTTAAGAGGAGAGACGTCTCATCTCATGGAAGCCCGAGGTGCGAGGGAGAGAGCAAAACACTGTGGCCGTCAGCCGACATTCATAGCCTTGTTAAGGTAACCACAAGAGTATATTCAGCGTTTTGACAGCCGCTTGGCATTCAAACAAAAACAGAAAGAGAAACATCTTGGCTAAGTTTGCTCAGGGGAGCCGGTGTGTTTTGTCAATGTTGTCCTAGATCAAATCACAGAGTGCTCCCTGTACTTTTCATGAATTTTTTTGGGGCCGGTTGTGCTGCTTCTGTCATTTGCTGATGAAAGAGGAAAATGAGATGGCAAACAATGTTATCTTAATGCTATTGCAAAGAATGATAAAATGAGTCATCGGTGTCACATGACCGCAGTAGCATTTTCGCTTAATGGTATGATAGTATTTTACAAGCAGTTTTCTCATGTTTAATTCAAGTTAATGGCACAGCACTAATATGCTTCCTGCACGTATGAGTTATATTAGTGTCAAATGCTTTTCCCCAACATCCATTTTTGTCCTATGTGATATTTTAATGAGGTTCTGGTTAAACATAAGCCAGTACACTCAATAAATTGACGTAGTGTTTATACCTGTTGCATGTGGTCAAAGTCTGTGTATTGAGTAAGTTCCTAGAAGAGAGGTGAATACAGGAAACAACACTTTCCTGATCTTAGCTTGATGGAACTGCCCAGTGCTCCTTGAGATCTTCCACTGCTACAATTCAAGCTGGGCGGTGAAGTGTTTGTTATGTAGATGCAGCACAAAAGCATGAAAATCATTGATAATCATTGATACACGTTAAATTGCTATACAGACCTAAGATATTGAAATATCATTTCTTTTTTTCTCATATTCTCTCTTGTGCCCTCCCTCATTAAAACTGTTCTCTGTTTCTCTGGGATACGTTGCAAAAACGTACCGTGGTACTTTTATATTAGTAGAAGTGGTTTCTGTCCCTAACCCTAAATATCATTGAAAAGGTATATTGATTCTTCTGGGTCTAATTTGGAATATATTGTATGAAAGGGTTTATATACTGCTCTCAGCTCTGGGGAGATGGACAGCGGAACCTGCTGATGATTTGACGTGACACTGGGCCATTTTACAATGGTCAAGCTTTACCATTTGTTTTCACACAGAAGAGCCCATTCTTGGCAACGTTGAGCTTGACACCATAAAAGTGTTGCCATAAAATGATTTTTTCCCTCTCAAAGTAGCCGTCTGTCTGGATGCCTGCTGGGGATTCTCAGGGTTTCATCTTGCTGAATACAGATACAGCAGATATCGTGAAAATTTCTCCACTGAAGATGCTGCCAGCACACACTTTATCATTTTTTTCCTCTTAACATTTGGCATCTGTTCCAAAGGGTTTATTCTTGCCTATGAGTATGTAGTCTGTATGAGTGAGCTGTAGCAGTTCAATGGATTTCTTATTTATTTGAAATAGCTTTTCATTGTTTTGTGAAGCTGGTAACTAACCAAGTCACTGAAGTCACTGAAAACATGACAGCAATATTACAATATCACAAAAAAAAAATCACGATTTGGCAATCTGGAGCGTCCCCTGAATGCAAAATTTGGTGTGTGTGTGTGCATATATATATATATATATATATATATATATATATATACACACACACAGTATATACACACATACCAAATTTTGCATACATATATTTCTTGAAAAAAACAGGTCTGATATTTCAGAAGCAAGCCTGTGTCCTAAAATATTCCAAATGTGCTAAATGCTACAAATATTCTTCAAGTCAACAGACTATTTTTCTTTGGTAATCATTTATAAATAATCAATTATTTTACATGCAGAATTTAGTCTATATTTGTTGCTCTGTAGTTACTGATTCTGTCCTAGAGGCAATTTGTTTAAAATAAATATAACATTATCCCTTGTGTTTTTAATCAAATTAAGATTTATGATAGGCTGCCAGAAAGTGATGGTCGTTAATATTTATGAATTGGTGATACTCGTTATTACAGCTCATCCCCATTAACCCATGCATGTCTAAGCTGTGTGCCTCATATTCACTGAATGCAAATTTTGAAATCAATAAAGGATTGCATGCAGACATTCATTATGTTTTAAACATCATTCAACCAAAAACAGCTCTAATTTAACGGTTTGCAAAAATGATCGGTGTTCAGTGTCACTGTAATCTGTCAATCTGACTCACCCATTTTATTATTTGTGCATTACATGCTTTTATATTTATACATATTATTTCCTAAAAATACTATTTTCCTATGGCCGCAAGAAATTAGATTTTGTTATGATTTGACAGTAGAACAAAGTGAGGAGAAAATGTCCTGTAATTATATTTTCCTGGAATTATATTTTCCTGTAATTATATTTTCTCCTGAAAACTCCACTTTTCCTTGAAACTCACAATATAGTTCTTGGTATATTTCCAGTGGGTGGCGCCAATGACCCATTTTGTCATCTCTTCAGATCAGACTGACATCCTACATACTAGATAAAATTGCATTTTCTTTCATATTGTATCTATCTATTCCATCCAGATAAAATCACCCATTAACATGCAATTTCAAGCTCTCATGAGCTAAGTGAGATATACAAAGCCTCCTACGCGCAATAAACAAAAAAAAAACTATTGTATTTTTCACTAAAGGTGTTTTTTTTCACCTGTGACTCATTAAGGTATCACATTTATGTTTTACATAGTGACTGTCATGCTGTAAGCATAAACAAGCTGTGAATTCTTGGCATAGATGTTATACACATGCTATTCCTGCGACACAAAACTCCTGATCGTGAAGGTACATGTTACATTTGTGTAGCCACTCCATCGACAGCACGTCTGGCAATCATATGGTAGCATGACCCTCCATTTCTCTTGGTGTAATGACTGGATTTGTTGTGGCAAGTTACAAATAAATGGCAGGTACTGTGAAGAAACTCTCTTACTCCATAGGCAACAGAACATACAGAAGACTGGAATCCAGAGGAAGAATGAACCTGCTTGTCTTCATCTTTGTCTCTTTCTCTCTAGAATGTTAATTTGCTCTCGTTGCACACAAAACGGTGATGAATCGTGTTTCCCAAGTGCACTTACAAAGGCCCACAAACCAAACCATCAGTTATGCTGGTAGCTTATGTGGCGCACTGCAGAGTAGCATTAAGGGGCATCCAAATGCCAAGGTCCTAATAGATGTTTCACATTTTATATATTTAGCAGGTGCTTTTATCCAATGCGACGTACAATAGAGAAGGCAGGACCAGACAATCCCTGGACCAGTTCAGGGTTAAGGTTTTGTTCAGATGCCTAAAAATGAAACCAGCAAGCCAAGGCAGGGATTCAAACCTGCAGCCTTTCCGTCACGGGCAGAGAGCCCACACTGGCAGAGTCACACCCTGCCCCTGCAGACTAAAACACATAAATCTGAACCTTTATCAACAAGGCACAAATGAAACAATAGGCTCCAGATGACTTCCATTTGAGGAAACTTCACAATGTATGTATTTTTCACACTTCATACTTAGAGTTACAAAAATGACTGTAAGTTTAAGGTGAAAATGTGTCCCCCCCACTGTACAACGATATACACCCAGTGGCTGAGAGGGCTGTCTGTTACAGGACACTGCAAGGCTGGGCAAAATGAAACATCTCTGTTATCTAATAGCTTGAGGTCTACAGCACTTCTGCTTCTAACTTATTGATGATTTGGTAATAAAAACCCTTCTTCCATGGTGTTGTAAGTCCTCTATAGCAGCGCTTCTCATACTGTGGGCCACAACCCCCTGGGGGTCATCAAATAAGTGGGTGGGGTCATGGGATGGGTTTCTGAAAATTAAAAAAAAAATTACCCCCCTCCCCAACAAATTTTATTGTTAACACTTTGTTGCCAAATTTTGTCATTGGTTACTAGCCTGCCCCCACCGCTTAGCAAATTTTAAGATACTGAAAGGGGCACCTCCACAGAAAAGCACTGCTCTAGAGTACAGAGAACCTGAACTGGATTATCACAAAAAAGAAAAAAGAAAATTGATCAAAACAGCAGAATCCGAGGGATGGGCCAGGCAGTTTGTTTTTGACTGATTCTCGTGTACACCAGCACTAATACTCCTGCACTAATACTCCTACACTAATCCGAAACCACAATTTTCCATTGCAACATTCTGGTACAGAAATATAACATTGTTTCTGAATACCTGCTAGACTTGTTTCAGTTGAGGTCGAGCTTTCGATAGCTGTGGAATGGGCACCTCACTTAACTCCACCCCAGCTCCGCAAGTTTTCCTGCCTTTGCTGTTTGTGATACTAGAAAATACCTCACTTCAACATAACTAATAATATAACAGACAGTATGATACATAATGTCATATAAAGAGAGATCAGATTGCTCATTCATCGGCACAAAATTTGTACCTGTTTTTACTTGGAAGAGCAAATATGCGGAACATATTTGAAAACAGCACATTGACACTGAAAGTGTCGCAATATGAGTTCAGCGAAAAAGGCCTTGTCACGCCCCGATCGTGCCGACCCTTCTGTGCCACGCCCCCCTCGTTAACCTCATGTGGATTCCCAATGTTTTACGGCTGTTCCTGGTTGTTGTCATTAGTTCATTGTATTTAGTCTGCGTTTCCGTTTGTTTCCCCAGTCTGGTCATTGTATTGTCAAGCTGTATTTGCGTGCCTTTCCTTTGATTAAACCCCGTGTTCCCCGATTCCTGGCTTCCAGTACGTTTGTCTGCGCTCCGGGCGCATACATCGTGACAGGCCTTATGCCACAAAAAAGTGTGAAGTGTAAAGTCGGACACAACAATAAACAGAAAAGACCAGAATGCTGCTTCATCTTCCTTTTGCATTGTTTATCAAAGAGTGATGGCAAGATGAAGACTTTTGGTCTTCACCTGAAATTTGCTTAAAAGTGAAATGGAACCTGACTGGGATGAAAAGAGATCTCCAATCACAGGACTATGGAATGCACACTGAGTCAGTGTTGTGTGGCTGGCGAGAGCAAACTCCGATTTCTCTGACAAAGAGCACTCTTTAGTTACATCTCAGGGAGCAGTAAGTCATTACAGAGAAAACCACACAGTTCAAAACTGATTTAAAATGCCGAATGATGACAGATAGAGAAATTTCTTCATAAAACCTTAGTGCTTTGTAGACCTCAGTATCTAGATTTTTTGTTGTGTAAGAATAAAATGTGCCCATGCAGAAAAAAACATTAAATAATTCTCTCAGTTCCATTATTCATACTGTATATATTATTTTAAACCATTAACTATAGAGAAAAAAGATGGTAAAAGATAACATTTCATCTGAGAACTTTCATTCCTAAACCATCCGCTGTAGAAGAGAATAATAAAAACACATACCTGTGAGAAAATGGAAAGTGTAGGTTATTAAGACAGGAAAGTCTGATAGGGCAGGATTGATCCTTTTAAATGTGTTCAGAGCATTAATCCAATAAACAAAGGCACAGTGTTGTGGGGAAGCTGGGAGTAAGATGGCCGCCATACTTGTGTGGGCAGGAGAGGCCAAAAGACCACGGGAAATAGATACTGAAGGACACGAAACTGAGATGGAGCCGATCTCTGTCTCATTCCCTCTATTATGCCAGTTTGCTCTTCTTAAAATAATGTACATTTTACATTTGAAATGTCCTTCCTGCTGACCCTCATGTGATTGGCTTATTCATTCATTTGGCATAGTTATACGATTAACAGATCCAGTTCACATGAGATTCTACTGATGCATGTTACAAGATTATGAATAAAACCATGGATGCTGATTGGCCAGTGTAGTGTCTCAGTGAATAATGCCCGGGCAGACAGCCACATAGTTCCCTCTAGGTCATTATTCTTAAAAGATGTTTATTCAATTAGCAGTCGTTGTAGCTATGCAATGGGCTTCGCGTGCCGTCAGAAATCCCATCCCTTGCTCCCCCAATCAGAGAAGGGCTTCAAAGTGGAATTTTTATCCATGTGACTGACATTAATCCTTGTAATTGCGCCAAGTAACTAGGAGGGGAGCAGGAACGATAACAGGCACATGAAACAGCAGCGCTGAGCCCTGGACAGTGCAGTCAATGCTGAGATAATGACAGCCTGGTAACTTGAATTAGGCCTCTGTATTTTTCAGGGTGGTCGCCAGTTTGTGGAAGATTAATCAAAAGTGACAGCAGCGGCTAATGAGACAGGTGAAGATGCCACCGTGCCTGCGACCAGACGGGAAGATGGGCGTGCTGATGTAATGGCATGCACACGCACGGTCTGCGCAGGGAAGCTGTCAGCCTCCTTAATGCGACGCGATAAATAAAGGGTTGATAAAACATTGAACTTCAGGACCCAGGTATACTCACCAAAGACACCCCTAAAGCAAACAATGCAGGGCTTTCCGTGAAAGTTTGTACTTTGTGCCTTGAATCACAAGATGCTTAGCGTGACTGTTCCTCAGAGGAGAATATGCTGTTTTGGATGCACTTGAATAGAGGAAATAAGATAGATTAAACCTACAAAGGCACAGAGCATACCAGATCACCGAGAAGTGATTAGTCCGCATTAGCTATGGCTCTTTAAGAATAATTAATTAAGAGCTCAGCATAAACAAAAAGTAGCCTACCTTCTAGAACATGTCACAGGGGGTTGCTCATCTCTGACCTACATTACCTGGCCTCACAGGTTCTCACAGGACATAATGGACATAAGTGACTCAGTGTGTTAGGACGCTGTGCCTTCGGTCAGCAGAAGGATGTCACCACTGGGCCCTGCAGCATGGCTCTTAAATCCCATCACTGCAGGGACTGACTGTCCCTGCTTTCTTAATTGCATGCTACTATAAAAAAATATATAAAATGGCTATAAGAGGTTCTTCCAAATAAATAAAAATCTAAGTGTAAAATAATGGTTGAAGAAAGTTCTTCAGAAACACAACAACAATCAAACAGGAAGCGCTATATCTCTGGTGCAGTGTGTTGGTCGGTTTTGTGGTCAGCATTGTGTATGGTGGCCTGCTCTTCATACTACCTGCAGGGGGCTCCACATTCAGCGTGCTTTATCCTTCATACTACCTGCAGGGGGCTCCACATTCAGCGTGCTTTATCCTTCATACTACCTGCAGGGGGCTCCACATTCAGCGTGCTTTATCCTTCATACTTTTGCACAGAGAGATACAATACAATGTACAATAATCTCACATGGTAAAAACAATAAATAAAAAAACGCATGATGTTTCTTAGCAAACCAATATTTTTTTAAAAAAAGAAAAAAACATCAGTATGCTCATCGATGGACAGGAAGCACCAGGGTGTTATTGGTTCCAGAGGTTTTCAGTCTCACTTCTGTAACATTAGATTTCGGGCAGTGATAAGTCTGACCTGGCAGTCCGCAGTTATTCAATAAGACAAGAAAATCAAATATTTGAAACTTGTTTTTGACAGTACTGATGCTACATAACGTCCACATTTATTTCCAAAACAGCTGCCATACTTTATGTAGGCTCTAAATAATGGATCAATGAGTGGTTGTTTTCATCCCAGGAAAATCAACATGCATAGATCACCCATCACAAAAATCATTTTTTAAAAATTATGTTTCTTACTACTAAACTGTTTAAATCAGAATAACAATGAATAAAATAATCACTGCAAGGGTGCCTCCATAAGACAGCTCTCACACATTTTCACTGGACTTAGATCAATATTCAGTCAAGTCAGTTCAATGTTTTTGTGGAGATCAAAATGGACTTGAAAAGGCTTTACTGTAGATATGTATAACCATTTCCCTTACAGCAAACAGGTCAGGAGCAAGCGTCAGTCCTAAGAAGTAGCGAGCTCACATAAAACAACCATGGATCTCTGTCAGCGGCACGTTCCGCAGGAGGAGCCGGGGGAGGCTGACCTGGGGCTTGCTGTAAAATGCAGAAGCCATTTAGAAAGTGAAAAACACTTTCCTTGCTCTCTGAACAGAAAACAAGTATGGAAGGAGGATATGTCCTTTTCACCTCATGCAGTATTTCACTGCCCTACTCTGTGCTTCAGTGCTGTCTCAGGTGAGTCTCTGACATCATTCTGCATTTCAGTGCAGCTATTAGGATTCGGCGATGCCTTTGGCCAGTGGTAGATCCTGATCCACCTCTGCACAGCACGCCGTCGTACTGACCCCCATCTGTTTCGGAACAAAGTGCTCCCGGTTTTCGGGTAATGTACCCTGTTATGTTGTTTACTACCTGGTAACCTGTGAACCCTGAAACTTTGGGGAGTAAGCTTTTGGGCAGGACAGGGAGCTTCCATCTGATGCTTGGTTACGATTCTAAGATTAGTACACACTGGTATTTTCTTTTTTTCCACTAATTTTTTTTTCTGTAATCAGGAGGACAGACTCAATGCTCACCAAACACATTAGATGATTTTGCTTGTGCTTCAGGCACCCTTCCAAGGTTTTTAAAATTGTATTTAATTTTTCCATCTGCTGAATATTTGTGTAGTGCTCCTTCTGCCTATCTTGCATTGTGCAGTATTGTGCACAATTGCAGCCCCTCAGAACAGCATAAAAGGCAGTGTTGTCTTAATCCCAGGGGGAACGACATGTGTAAATCAATTTTAATCAAACACAAACACCAGCGAGGCACCTACAGTTGGTGCACTTATGCAAACAGGAAAACAATGACAGGCGTCTGTCTTAAATTGTTTAAAATTTAATTGCTGCAATACTGCTTAAATTATTGGTGAAACTACGTTAAAATATATACCCTGCAGAAGTAATCTTCCTACTTAATATTACAAAATAATTGATCTGGGATGAAATGCAATGGCTTCAGTGCACATCTGATCATTGCACTTGACATGTGTTTTGAATTTTAATTATTCATTAACAGCAACTAAATATAATTACTGCCATGGATCATCTCAAATCTCCACTATATATAATAAAAAAACACTTTATTTATAATGTTAAATATCAGCACGATTACATACAAAAATCACAGAAAGGATAAGTGCAGAATTTAAAATTTAATTTTGTTGATCAGCAGAGGATCTCTATCAATCCCAGGCTAATTTACACACATAGTCCCTATCTGAAGATGCACCAAATGAGGACTCCAATCCCATCTAAAGATGCACCAAATGAGGACTCCAATCCCATCTGAAGATGCACCAAATGAGGACTCCAATCCCATCTGAAGATGCGCCAAATGAGGACTCCAATCCCATCTAAAGATGCACCAAATGAGGACACCAATCCCATCTGAAGAGGAACCAAATGAGGACTCCAATCCCATCTAAAGATGCACCAAATGAGGACTCCAATCCCATCTGAAGATGAACCAAATGAGGACTCCAAATCCCATCTAAAGACTTTCATTTTACATTTTACATCTTCTAGTTACTAATATTGCTTTCATTATTTTATTTTGCTGTTTAATTTTATCATCATTTTTATTGCCATTTTAATTTAATTTATTCTTTTTATATTATGTATAACCTATTTCATTTCAAGCACAATCCTGGAAGTAGGTGGAAACAAGCATTTCACTACACACATGTACAATGTTTTTGTATGTAGCAAATAAAACTTAAACTTGAAGACACACTCCTTTTAATGCATCTAAGGGAAGGACGCTGTAAGGGTCATAAATATTTTTATTTAAAAAAAAAAAAAACACCTGTGCCATTATGCAGGAGGTATCTCACCTAATATCACAGAATGGTCATAAATTATAGCTGCCTTGCAGGCCGTAATTAAGGAAGGGGCTCAGAAGCCGGGAGATTTCCTGTTTTAAGGCTGTGCCTGGTGTGTATTGGGAATTTAAAAGTGCCCTGTGCTGTTCTTTTATCTGCCTTCTGTGCAGGAGCCGAAGAACAGAGAAACAACAAAAAAAGGTCTGTTGGTCTCCCTACTTGCTTTGTACTTTCTCCCTGAGCAAATTTCCCCCGTGAACAGCCCATGCAGCGCGTCTCCTGCGAATAACCTGAGCCTTCCCTCCCCACGCAGGGCTCTGCACCTCTGGCAGCATCTCGGTCTGCTTGGGAGGAGGCCGACCTGCGCTGCCTGTGGCGGAGGAAAAAGATTCTTTCGTTAAAATTAGTCGCTGTGTGCAGCTGGGACCCGAGGCTATGAACCGGCTCCCCAGTGCTTCCGCCTACGGTCTCTAAAGCACCGTCGATGATAAATCGCGGAGTTATTCCCATCCACGTCCTGCACACAAACTGCATCTGAAGATATTCTCTAACTTTAAGCAGAGGTCACCTTCCAGCCTTTTCCATGGTGCAGTATCTGCAGCGGTGACGTGTGCGACACCGGGAATCGGCGCCATGATGCGATACGACCCTATACGGCTCCCTGCAGCGGCACGTGGGATATATAGGGGTAATCATTTTCAGCCCGCCATCTAATTGGAGGACAGTGTGCCGCACAACCCTGCCGCTGTGATATAATCATGCCACGCCTGCGGATTGCCAGCAAATTATCGAAACCGGAAAGCTGAGTGGTTGTGCGTGCAGCAACATCATGACTGATTGCTACTCATGTTGTCACCACTGAAAATATGTTGCATCAAGAGATAGAGCAGCATTTGTGACACTCAGATCTAAGATGAATGCTCAGGGAATGTTAATTAAGGGCATAATGGCATAAGGGCATTAAGGGATAATGATCCGAGGCTGGGATGGACCTCGGGCCTTTACTGATAGCATGAACAGCTACAGATACACATTTACTGGAGCAAAATCACAAACACCTACTAATAATCCTATTATGCGAATGTGATTATTCTACCAATGACATTACAACATGCTAAGGTAAGGTTCTGTCAGTGAAAATAATATATATAGGTAGTATTAAATATATAAGCAAATTGTTATAAGTAAATAAATGTACACAATAAACGCATAGATATGCATTAGGTAACACCTATTTTAAACTCAAGCATGCATGTGATTAAAGCAAAATATACTGAATATTGAATATTTAAATGTCGTAACAGCATCATCCTTGAAATATTATAATTTGGGATGAAATACCGCTACAGATCACCTTTTTCCAGTAACTGATCGAGAGGAAAACATGATATTTTTTATTATTTTGTATACGTATGAGCATAACTACCCCCTACATTTTTTGTGGTACTAAAAGCTAGTGTAATCTAATGGTGGCACTGTTGCTGCATTTTTAAGCTGCAGTCTGAGAGGGGCTCTCGGTACACGTCTGGCCGTACGGCGCAGCTTCAGCTGGAGAGTGTGACATGGAAAGGGAGCCGCTCACTGGCACACACTGAAGGCTATGAGGTCATCAGACAGAAGAGCGGACAGTGATGGGAAAACAAAACGTGGACTTCAATGAGGTATAACAGCAATGGCTGCGATAACAAAGCACATTATGGGTTTATGGCACTTTCCTGTAGCCTCAGTATGGCTACATTTCCTCTGGATTGTTTATACCGAATGTATAATGAACTCCGTGATTGTTTGATCTGTGGCATAATCCAGCATTAGCTGAAATACCCATTTTTTGTGTATAGGAACAATTTAGAGGCACTATGGTTCCTGGCATTAAATTCTGAGCTGAGTTCCCTGCTTTAGAAGGTCTGTGCCAGACGCCGGGAATTGCAGAGTAAATCCGAAGCGTCGTACATAAAAGGCACTTCAAAGGAGTAGCTCAGAGAAGGTGTCTTATAAAACTGAAAGACGAAGAGAAATGTTCATGCAAGTTTCTAGTCATATTTACGATCTGAAAATACATCATGCTAAACACTTATCACCTGTGCTGTCAATTGGCAGAAAACAACAATAGGCAAATGATTTTTAATCTAAACTGAGGATAGGGCACCCAACTGTGTTGACTGATTTCGACTAAACTGTGAGAACTGAACTTTACATCAAACAAGGCGGGAGTGACTGGAGTGCGTTTATCTTACAGAAGGTGACTGGATTAGAGCAATCCACACAGAAAGGTGACAGAGGAGCAGTCGGCGGCTCTACGAGCCCATGCTCTCCTCACATCCCTAAACCTGATGTCCCTGGGGATGAGACATAAAAGCTATCTGCGGATTCCATCAGACCCATTTCATCTGGCTTGATGAGATTATTACTGCCCACATCCAGACGCTCATAACCACTGCAGTCACCTCTGGAGGAGGGAGCGTGTTGCTACACCCATAAGTCTGTGCTATCATGCCCTCAAACAATGCATGATGAATTATGGTCATTCTTCCTTTTAAAACATGGCAGATTTGGGAACTACATGCTAGTAATCTAAAAAAATAAACAGATAAAAAAGCAGACAGTTATTGTTCAAGCGGGGCTGTAGAGTCTCAAAGCTATGTCCGTCTTATGATCTTAGGGGGCATTTTCTTCTTTTTTTTGGTGTGATGCTGAAATCTATAAAATAGCATGCTGATTACCTGCCCATCAAAAAGGCAGAATGCAGAAAATTCCTTTTAAAATAATTCCCATGCAACATGAGTCTTGCTGGGCATGTGCCTGTGTGGAAAAAAATGAATAATGTAAAATCATGCATGTGCAAAAATCCTCAAATGCGTCTTTAAAGAGGCTCCATGTGTCATGGTCAAGGAAGCTGGTGACTGTTGTTTAGGAAGCATCATCAAACCTCCATCGTTGATTATAACAACACGCCAATAGATTTTATATGGACAGTTAATTACTGTATAAAATAGGCATGCCATTCTGACATACCTATTGCAGTGTCCTGCTCAGTTTGTTCAGGAAATACTCAAAAATAGCAACATTAGGAGCTATAGGAGGAAATAAGCAACATAATTTCAACAGGCGGAAATAAAAAGGTGTTTGTGAAAATACCAGGAGAGTGGATAATCAAAGCAGGTCAGTCCCAACGCTCAAAGGTCCACCAACTCTGCAAATATTATTATATTATTATTACCAATGTACTTATTATAATAATTAGATTGGTAAGCAATCACTGCTAACTGGTTGATGGAATCTGACATGGTTTGACTTGCACTATTCCATTCATGCATGCATCCATTCCAGCCTGCAGTATTCCATCCGGCCATCCATCCGTCCTTCTATCCTTCCATCCCTTCAACTGTTTATCCAACCCAGGATTAGGGCGATCCTCAAGCCAATCCAAAGAATCACAGGGCATAAGGCAGGAGACAGCATGGAAAGGACCCTGGACAGTTCCTGTATTCCCATGGTGCTCATGCTTTTCAAAGACCGAGGAACAATTCCTGTGGTGGGAATAGTTCCCATCCCTGTGTTCATATAAACATAAACACAGATGATCAAAGCAATGGTTGAGTGGTTTTAAATCTAATGAAATTAAATGGTTAACACTGTACAGTGCTTCACCACAAGTCAACACTTTTATACTGATATGAATAGGGAAGAAAATCATAGCTCTTAGAAAGTGTTTTTAAGAGCCTGGAGACACACGATATTTTAACACTGAATGTATGATTAAAGGCACGTTTATTAGCTGGCACACTCAAAGGGAAAAAAACATAGAGTCACCACTGAGTATCTAGCTCTTCAAACAGAAATGAGTTATATTTAAAACAGCAGTAGACGGGACCTCAGGGGGAAGGAGAATGCCCTCAGACAGCTTGGAGCCAGGACCCACACATCTATATTCCAGGCAAGTGTTAGTTAAGAAAGAAAGCTGGGCCAATTTGATTTGTCTGATGGGACTGGGCTGGCTTGGGAAATGTAATCAATGACAAAGACACAAAAGTGAGGTTTTGACACTTCTTACTGCAAAGTTCTTGATTATAGCCATTATTTTTTCAATGACAAGTATAGGTTCTAAATGCAATGATTAATTGCACTGTCCAGAGTAAGTTACAGGGTATTAAAAATGTTAATACCCTCAATCCATGTCTTTGGAGCACTGTGATCTTTCATATGGTCTCAGTTGATGTTTCACAGTGTGCACAGAAACATTGCTTTTCATGTAACCTCTTTATTCTTTGCCCTGCACCTTTAACCACAGAAAGGAGAACTAAAATAGGCTGGTTTTCAGCCAAAAGCAAATGAACTGTGAAACATTTAAGAGAATCCCTTTCTGAGATATTTAGACGCGTCTTGTTCGTTTTTGAAGTGAACTCGCTATAGCCTTAACGTAATTATTGTCCGATTCGCTTTTTGTCAAGGACACCTAACCCAACTCACTTCCCGTTCCATAAGAAGCCATTTCAGATGTTTTCAGATCAGATGTTAATGACCTTATCAGCTCTGTTTGTGAGGTCAGTGGAGAATCTCTCCTCCCAGGCAACAGAAGACCATTGTGCATATATAACTATTCAGAGTAGGCCTTTGTTTTTGCCTTATACTGCATTACTTGCTGTTGCCTCCTAATCCCTCACACAATGCATTCCTTTACATTTGCTTGATAAAAGTGGCAGTAGGCACTCTCCATGGTGAGATCAGTGACACATATATTGTTTCCCGATTACAAATATCTTTGGTGCTTGACGCTAAATCCAAGGTAAAGTTTGGCTTTCATCCCTCGTCAGGAAATGCAATATAAATCCCCAAGAAATTACAATTCTCAGGATGTCAACTTTGGAGCCGCTGCCTTTGACCTGTCAGGATGTTTTCCTTGTAAAGGACCGGCTGCTTAAAGTGTTTTAAAAGCTAGATAAACAGAGATAAACATTTTATCTACCTTAACTGATGTGTGTTTAGGGTTACGCAAACCTCCACAAAGCCACATAATAAGATATGTATTTGACGATAAGCCTTGTTCTAGAGGCAGCCCTGCACTGGTGAAATGATTGATTCGTCACAGCATGACGTATGATATTGTAAAATGCTTTTGAGTAAAGCTGGCATCATGACATTAGATTGTAGTGCGGCTTCTGAAACGGTGGATCACTCAAAGCTACAAAAAGATGATGAATGAGCAAGACAACATCAGAACAAAGGCTTTTTATTGTTATCTCCTGAAGTACAACATTAATTATCATTCCAGCAGCAACTGTACGACTCAGTAAAGTTAGTTGGATATTTATAAATTTGGTGGTAAACAGAATCACAACAAAACTTGTATTACAAAGAACTACAAACAGATTAATGCAGATTAATTTTGCATTTTTGCAAATGCATTAACCAGTAATATAATGTGGGAAAGACCAGAAAACATTTTGAACGCAAATTATCATATATCAGACATTATATATATAATACCAGAGGAGCCAAACACCAGCTGCTGATAGACCGAACAGTCGCTCAAAACTGCAAAGCCCGACACACCAACCTGTGCACGGCCTGGATTGATTACAAGAAAGCCTATGACTCAATGCCGCGCTCATGGATCATTGAATGCTTGGAGCTGTACAACATCAACAGGACTCTAAGAGCCTTCATTGCAAACTCGATGGGGA
>JAOYFF010000128.1:14508133-14525478 GCA_025773925.1 Cryptomyrus ogoouensis
AGACGTCTCACTCCAGAAAAGTGCAGTACTAGGAACAGCTAAGATACTGCGCAGAACCCTCAAGCTCCCAGGCCTCTGGTAGAGGACCCGAGCTTGAAGAAGGACGAGACCACCCGCGGAGGGTGAGGAAGATCATATTTTTTATATATATATATATATATATATATATATATATGTGTGTGTGTGTATGATTATTTATTACTAATTACAATATCTGTTATTGTACTTAATACTTGTTTCATTTCCGAATCAGAATCAGAGAAAAACTTTATTGATCCCAGGAGGGAAATCACATCGATATACAGAGACGCCATTGGACACGATGGATGATATTTAACAGGATGGAAAAGTAATATATCGCAAACAAAAATGAAATAAAATTGAATAAACAAAATAAAATACAAAATATAGAATATATTTCAAATAAACTATGATATAAAGTTTCTAGGAGAAAAGCTGTATAGTACGTTCTCTATAAACCACTTTATATACTGTAACTATGTAACTCGCTTGCAGTATGAGTAGTTCTCTGTGAAAGATAAATTAGCTAAAAATGTTGTACAGCAGAAGTATTTGATAAGGTGCATTTTGTACTCACAGTAGTTGCTCACACCATGATAATATTATTGTTTAACTTGAAGTAGTCAATATGACAAAATAAGATTAAATGTTACTGGTGAACCTTTTTGTCTGGGGTTTAGTAACCCAGAGCCAAGGAGCAGAAGGCTAGAGGGCTGCCAATAGTATGAGTCCCAAATGAAGGATTACTGTACTTGTTCCTGCTATTGCTCTTAATCGTGCTACATCGCCACTGAGAGTAACTATCCAAGAATTCTGAAACTGCAGACAGTGAAGAACACTGCAATGCAACACTGCAAAGTACATTTCTGGGTTGTCATGCTATTTTTAGTGGACCTATACCTAGGTGAAAAGGGCCACATTTTTTTCACACATACAATTATTGATATGATGCTACAATTTTATAGAGTAGGTTCCAGTGTAATTGTGCATATTTTTGCAAATAGCATTAAAAGAAATAAATTCTAAATGTGATGTGTTTCTTCATTTGAAATAATGTCCCTTGAATTTCGAGTAAACTAGCACCCAGAATTTTATCTGACAGCTAATGGAAAAGCACAAGCATATAACAAACAATGACTCCACACTCAGAATACTACATTTGGGAGTTCGTCATTTTCCTGAACATCTGCAGCAACTTTATATTAACATTTAATGTATTGATATCTTAAGTGACAAGATTTTCTTTGACTTCATTTAAAGCACTATAAAAACAAGAAAATTAAAATGTCCGCCACACATCCTGTTAGAGATGCCAGACCTGACAGTTGTTTCTACAATGACAAATAGCTTATAAGCAAAGCTGAATGTCTACAAATCCTGTTCATATATTTCTATTGATTTCTAATCTGATGTGATACTGGTGACACTTGGGGGAGCAGGAGTTTTTGAAGCAGCATTACAATGCTTTAAAGGACATTCATTGTAAATTATATGTCCTTGCAGAATTAAGGAGGATGCTGTGTTGTGGGATCCTTTAACCACATGCTTGCAGTTCAGAACATTAGGCGAAGGCACTGATGTTCCACCTTTCTGTCTCTCCACATAAACCTGCTCTGCCAGATATTACGACAATGAAGGTGAAGCTGACACACCATCAGAAACCTCTGTGATTACAGGTGTCTCTGCCTTTTCCTTGAGCAGTAAGGCCTTTGCTATGAATGTCTCATATAGTGCAACTCAATCTGAAACTGAGAAGGAAGGATGTAATTGTTTCTACTTTGATGAGTAGAAAAAATACACTAATGACACAGATACAAAGGAAAAGTGGAAAACATAAATAGGTATAATGAATCGGTATAATGGGTCAAATTCTGATACTGGTTGCTTAACGATTAAAATGCAAATGGTGTCCTTCTGAATTCCAAATACAGCCAAGTCACCTATAAAAAGTGCACTCAGTGGCTCGGTCGATACATTTCTCCAGTGTATCTGACAGAGATTAGAGCACTCAGAGATTTCTTAGTAATAAAGTTGCTTAATTACTAAAATCTACAGCAAAAAAAAGACCCACATACTATACAGAAGTGATAACTTAATATGGGAAGACGATCATATCTATATTGATAAGATCCAACTTACTGCTACTGGCAAGTGTGCGATATGTCAACTGCCATGACTTCTTGTGATACCTACTGTACCACCTGCAGTTCAGTCTAGGTAATCCACCCGTAGCTAAACACCTGGGCCGGGCCAGTACTTGGATTGGAGACCAACTAGGAAAGCTGGTTTGCTGCTGGAAGAGGTGTTGGTGTGGCCAACAGGGAAGCCAGTCCTGTGGTCTGTGTGGCTCTCAATGCCCCAGTGCAGTGATGTGGACACTGTGGCTAACAGGGAAGCCCATCCTGTGGTCTGTGTGGCTCTCAATGCCCCAGTGCAGTGATGTGGACACTGGGGCTAACAGGGAAGCCAGTCCTGTGGTCTGTGTGGGTCCCAATGCCCCAGTGCAGTGATGTGGACACTGGGGCTAACAGGGAAGCCAATCCTGTGGTCTGTGTGGATCCCAATGCCTCAGTGCAGTGATGTGGACACTGGGGCTAACAGGGAAGCCAATCCTGTGGTTTGTGTGGATCCCAATGCCCCAGTGCAGTGATGTGGACACTGGGGCTAACAGGGAAGCCAGTCCTGTGGTCTGTGTGGGTCCCAATGCCCCAGTGCAGTGATGTGGACACTGGGGCTAACAGGGAAGCCAATCCTGTGGTCTGTGTGGATCCCAATGCCCCAGTGGAGTGACAGGGACACTGTGCTGTAAAAATGGTGCCATCCTTCAGATGAGACATAAAACCGAGGTCCTGACTCTCTGAGGTCATAAAAGATCCCTGGGCATCCTTTGAAAGAGTAGGGGCGGTACCCCGATGCCCAGGCTAAAACTGCCCGCCATGGCCCTATCAAATATGACCTCTATCCATTCCCTATACCTAATTGCTGAATTCTCTCCTGCCCCTTCAGCACCATAGTTACTGCGTGGTGAGTGGACTGGCTGCCGTTACATCATCCAAGTGGGTGCTGCAGGGTGTGGTGGTTAAAGTGCCCCCCTGTTAGTTCTGTGAAGCGCTTTGGGTGTCTTGGAAAGCACTATATAAATGTAATGTTCATTCAGTATAGGGCACAAGGCTGGAGCAGAGCTGGACTTTTGCTGACAGGCCCAAAAACCCATCGGCATTTTCTTGGTAAGGCCAGTACAACCCTGGGCATGAGGAAACCCTGGATCGGATGCTAATGTGTGTGAGTGTCTGCATTTGGACTGTGGCGGGAAACCAATGCCACACAAAAAGAGCTTACAAACTGCGGTACACACAGGGCAGAATTTAAACTCCCAATCCTTGTAGAGTGCTCCGCTCTGATCCACCATATCGCTGGAAAACAGATGGCAGACACATCTTGGTCAAGCTACAGCCCTCTCAAACTTTCTCATTTTATCAGAAGTTTCTGATGACTGAGTTGGTCAGCAGCTGTTTGTCTTCTTATGAAGCAGTAATGTCTCTGACATCTTCTGTTCTGATTCAGGCAGCATCACAACAATGAAACTGCACCTGTAAGGGCAATGCTACTCTCTTGAGGTAATCTCTTTGTTCTTGTACATCTGGACTTTGCTTTTGACAGCAAAGATCATGTTCTCATGGACGTATTAGAAAATCCCATTGCCTTCAGAGGACAGCTGCTATCCAGCTTCAGATGTTATCTAACATATTACCAGCATGATGCTAGAATGAATAATTAATCACGGAATTACTCAGGGGCGGAGTTTGACGTTCAGAGTTCCGCAGGGCTCAGTATTCAGTCCACTAGTTTCCTTCATCATACATATGACCCCCCCTGTCAAACTACATAAAACATTTTGCCAGCATTTTAGCTTGATAAGTTTTTTAAAACTTGACATTAGAGGCTGCATGACAGAGAACATCTTCTTACTGAACTTCAAAAAGAAAAAATGTTGTTATTAAACCCGTACAATTTTCGACATTAAGCTGAAACTCGACTTTGGTGTCAATGCAGGTGAAATCAAAGACGTTGGTGCTGCTACTATTGAAGACCTAGCAAATGCTTACATTAGAAATACATCCAAAGTGTCTTTCTTCATCTGTGGAACATTGACAAGGTCAAGAAATGCTGCTTTCTTGGAGGACAAGAACAAGCTGCTTCACATTATTTAAACTCCCCGCTACCTTCCTCCACACTGGTAAAAAGGAGACACACTAAAACGCATCGATATATTGGACATGTGCTCACCTTCCAGCACAAGCTGCCTGAAGGATAATAAACAAAGCAGATTTCTTATGCAGCTTGTAACGTAATCAGCTTGTTTTGCAGTAATGGCAATATGCATGAACTGCATGGGGTCACTGGTCATTCTAGGGGTCAATAAAAAAATCCACAAAATATTCAGCAGAATTTAAGAGCTTGATTCTCCTTTAGCGAATATTGGCTTATATCCTATAGTGATTCTGTGAGAACTTGCTATTAATAAACCATCCCAAACCAATGCTGTTAACTTAAAATGTTTTATTTTGCTGTTAAAGTGTATAAACATGAAAACATACAGTGGGTGGAAAAAATAGTGTAAAATAAAAGAAGGAAACAAATAACTTTAAATAAAATGACAAATGTAGCTCGAAGGTGAGTCATACCAGGTTAGATACCAATAAGTAGCATTTGTCACGGATGCCGTGCATCAGCTGTAGAAGACGACTTAGAATAACAACTAAACATCACTGGATCTTTCTGGGAGATTCTGGAGCTCTGAGTATGATGCAGCTTTACATCTCCTTCATCCCTCAAACAACTGGAAGCCTTTCTTCCTGAAGAATGATCCAATATCGCACTACACACAGCTCATGACTTCCATGACAGCATTCCAGGAAAGACGGATACTCTTTTAAAGGCTAAAGGTGGCCCTCTTCCTCATATATATCTCAAACTCATAAGGCATTTTCAGCATTTTCTCAACATTTTTGAGTTTATTAAGGCTTGCAATATCAAAACCGTAATCAAGCATGTCTACATTTATTTGTAAAGGTGATTCTGAAATTGTTTTTTTTAAATGCTCATGTTACTATTAAATTGAATCAGTTACTCTATAAAAATATTTACAGAACATCACTGCAGCCACTGAAGGCCATTTGGTCTGGAAGTTGTAAGTTTTAATCTCAAGTGAGACTGTACTGTTGTGGCCTTGAGCGATGTGCTTACCTGAAATGCTTCAGCGAATATCCAGCTATATAAATAGGCATAAAATATAAACCTTTTAAGTCGTCTGGCAGAGCCTGTGTAGAAGAAATCAATAAAAAATACTTGTGTTTCATAGATCTGTATAAAAGAGATGATCCTGTTTGTATAAAATGCTCCTGGGTCTGCATATCTTAGAAGAGGTGCTTTCATAACCTTATGTTAGGAAATTCAGTTCAATAACTTGAATATGTTTAATGCTGTCAAAGATTATATTTAAGTGAAGACCACTTAGACTTGTTTTGTTTGATTTCACCTAAGATATTAATTAGTTTGACACCTGATTGCAGTTTCACCCAAGTATATACAGCACCAGTGCCAGGGGTCAGAGAGTTATGGATAAAAGAAGGTCAGTGCATTGCAGAGGTCTTTCCGAGTCAGAATCGCAAGCAGAACCACATGACAGGGAATTCGATGGGAGGTTCTTACAGTACGGGGAGGGACAGGGCTGGGTTCAGTGCCACACAAAAGCAAACATAAAAGAAACGGTGTTTCTGTCAGGGTCAGCACCCCTCTGTCTGAGTCTTTTGTGTCTCTTCCCCGTTTGGCCAGCAGGTGCCGCTGCCCATCCTGTCCTCCCTGTTAAGGTCTTTAGTGTGTTTCCCCTGCTCCCTGACCAGCCGCATGGCTCAATGAGGTGAGCATTTGGCTACCAAATCCTGTAGCCTTGTGTTAAAATCCTGTTTCCTCTGTTTGTATCTTGTAGATTTGCCTCCCTAGTATTTCATTTATATCAATTTTTCCTAGTTCCTGTGTCTTGTGATTTGTATTCAGTTTTGGTTTTTCGCTTTGTGCTCTTGGTTGTGTTTCACCTGTCTGTTATTCCCCTAGTGTTAGATTCTGTTTCCTAGTTTGAGTTTCATGTTTTAGTTTATTAGTTTTACCTGTTTCCCGTTTACCAGCCCTTGTTAATTGTGCTCACCTGTCCTGCGTTATCCCTCTTCATTTATGTTCCTGTCAGTTTATTTCCCTAGTGGGTCATTGATGTAGTTGTAGTTGCTGATGGTTCTTGCTGAATGTGTTTGTGTTTTGATTTCCTGCCTCTTCCTTAGTGTAACCAGTTCCCTTGTAGATCCTTTTTATTTTGTTAGTTTACTTAATACTCCTTTTTAGTTTTGACCCCTCGTGGTCCTTTTTGTTTTGTTGTGTTCTCTGTGTTTTTTGTGTTTGCTGAGCCGCCCGTCGGTTGTCCACCTCCTTTCCCTGCCTGCACTATGCCACGCCCCCTGTGCCAGAACTGCCTGAGTCCGCGACAGTTTCAGCAAAAAGGAAGACAAAAGCATGGCTACCTGAGGGCATTAATGCAATGGTACCAGGCTAGATTTGGAAGTTTGGTGCTGCCAACTTAAAATGAAACAGAACAAAATAACTTACAATCTTTTTGGAAATATGGAGTGGGTAGAACTAATACGAAGTGAAGGCACAGCTAACTAACCAATCCTCCTGCGAGGACCCGCCCCTCACTTCCTGTAGCGTAACCAATCAACACCACTAGAACTCTGACTGTTATTAAATCATTCCAATCAGATCCAAGTATTTCTGCTTAACACTGAATGTGAAAAACATAGTGACTAGGCACAGGTGAGAAACTCGTACCAGGCTAAACACAGAGAACCTGTAGCACTGATGCAAGACACTGCAACTATTAATGTGGACTGAAAACCTGTAAAGTCTGTCATATAATATGGAATTAGGTGAGAGTGTGAGGCGTTGAATGGAGGTGAACCAAGTATAGCTATTGTCTTGGTTGGAATTTTCATGTTCATTATGCTCCGTATTCATTATCAAATGCAGCATAAGACTTTAGGATAAATATTCACTGAACTGCATACTAATAAAGACATAAAAATAAATATCCTTGAAGCAAGTTTAACAGTGCTTCTCTGATCCAGTCCCAGATAATTTAGTTATATAGTATCATTTCTCGCTCTTTTTTTAAAAAACCATGCCTGCTTATTTTATTGTGTGCCTGAACTTCACAGGGCAGAGGCACTGTCAGCGGCAATGACCCCCCATGGCTGCAGGAGAGACTGACGAAATAAAAGGAGCCGATGCCCTTGACTCCGAGCAATGTCCAATTCAGAAGGCAATCTTTTCCCGGAATAGACCCAATCTGGGCCGCTTCAACAAAAGGTTACAGCATTGAAATGTGGTTTAAATGTGAAGCCCCCCTCAAACCACTGCTCTGATGACCTAGACCAGGAAGATTTAATTTTTTTGCCTGTTTGGTCTTGGCATGATTCCCAAGGGGACAGTGAGTACTGTGACATTTCAGCCACAGAGTATTGGGGTCAGTGCAATAGGGGAGTTTTAATTCTTCACCTTATGTTCATTTCAGGTACTCAATTACATTGTCTAAACATGATGAATAACCAAAAGTAATAATGAATAAAGCCATTAGAAACCATTTAGCTGGGTACACTGTAAACCGCCCTGGGATAGAGAATGCTTATCACTGAATTGTGTGGTAACTTTCTGAGCTGTTTTAGATGTAAATAGATCACACTACTGATCTGTTGGTGGTGTTTTGCTTAATTACGGGTGCACTCTGCGTGACACAGCCTTGGGGTACACAACTCAAGGACCATTTAAACAAACAACAGCAACATTTACACTGAAAACCGTGGAGGTGACCAGCTGAGCGTTGCGATGATGTTAAGGAAGCCGGCGCTGGCCTGCCACTTGAGATGGCTCAGACCGCCATGCTGGTAACATGAAGACAAGGTCTGGCTCACTGAAGCTGTTACTGACCGAGACACAGGCACCCTCAAAGAGTGCCAGGAACGTCAAAACCATTAAACAAACATAAAGAATGAGACTGGAAGGAATCTGGTGTGTAGGAAATTCTGCAGGAACAAATCTATAGTAATTAGAAGTCAATTATTCAAACTCATTTTTCTGTACCTTCCATACAAATAAAAATTATACAATTATACACTGGTGTGGCAAACACAGCCTCGCTGAATAAATAAATAAGCAAACAAGCACGCAGATAAATTCTTAAATTTTACAAAAGTATTCTTCATTTAAATTCATCTTGTTCCCATCTTATGAAAAGATACTTGTTCATTAGTAGAATGTCAAGCCCCACTTGAAAATAGCTTTTGCCTATTGGATGCTTTTGGTCAGCAGCTGTATGCTTGGGCCTGAAGTGAAGCGTGCTGTGAACAGTGCTATGGCAGAGGCCTTTCCCCTCATTGCTTATCCTCCCAAATAACATGCTGATTCCTGAATTATATCTAAGTGTCACTTGCATGACGAACTGCGCCATGCCAGCTAATTTACTGTGCTTGTTTCACGGTCGGGGGACTGGCCTCCTGCTAATGTTGTAGTTCGATGAGACAGAGGATGTAAGTAATGTACCTCACCTCTGTCTCCAGCAGAAAGCCCACTATATGTAAGACCTGCTTCATTAACTCAGTAATAAAGCTGTTTAAGGTAATAGAAATGGTTATATGACTTCCTATAAATTAAAACATTGCCTAAATAAATCATGGAAAAATATCAATATCTTCTAACATACCAGAGGACTCTGGACATTGCCTACTATTCCTTGGAGACTAAAAGACACCTCCGTAAACTGCTATATGCCTTACTGGGCTTTGTGGTACTTCATTTTAAATAACAATTAAGAATTCCTTTAGACATGATGAAAACATCACATGCCTTTACCATGTTCTGCTGCAAAATATATGCATTCGTTATTTTGGGGTAGATTGGAAGACTGGAAGACTTGGGTAGATATATACATTCGTTATTTTGGGGTAGATTGAAGACTGGAAGACTTGGGTAGATATATACATTCGTTATTTTGGGGTAGACTGGAAGACTTGGGTAGATATATACATTCGTTATTTTGGGGTAGACTGGAAGACTTGGGTAGATATATGCATTCGTTATTTTGGGGTAGACTGGAAGACTTGGGTAGATATATGCATTCGTTATTTTGGGGTAGATTAGAAGACTGGAAGACTTGGGTAGATATATACATTCGTTATTTTGGGGTAGACTGGAAGACTTGGGTAGATATATACATTCGTTATTTTGGGGTAGATTGAAGACTGGAAGACTTGGGTAGATATATACATTCGTTATTTTGGACTCACTCGTTTGTTAATGGGTTGGGGTTTTGGTTAAGACTAACTAGCACCATTCTTGCCATTGTCTCCTTAAACACCAGTATCAAGGTTTCTCCGTGATTTTCTGTACCTGTGATTTTTCTCACCATATTCCAACAGATCAGTAAAACTAAACCTAGACTTTTCTGGAGCTCACTGACTGGGATGCCAGTTTCTAACTCTTTCTTTTGCTTGGGGGAAAGATAAGAAATATCTAAGATATTTGACACTCAGGAGGGAAGAATTAACCTCTGAAGAAATGTCTGCAATCGATGTCGTCACAAAGAGCAGGGAGTCCGGTGCAGCCTTTCTCCTTCTGCTTCCCGTTCTTATGGAGAATTCGTCTGGAGCATTTGCCCTTCAGCTTTTCTCTTTCTGGCCCCATTCTCTTCACGAGGCTGTCTGGCTCCTGCCACTATGACAGCAGCCAGGATAACACAGTGGTGTTTTCTGAACGGGCCCTAAGGACCACACTAAAAGGAACTTTCTTTGCTCTCGTTTATGATCGCTTCTGTGAAGCCTCCTCTGTGTTTGACTATGCCACTAACCAGTAATCAGTCTCCTCCTGCCCCAGGACATGGGTGGATTATTTTTCCTGGGCCTACAAGGATGTCCTTGGAATTTATGCCCTGATTCCTAATTATTTTCTCAGGGATGCCTTGCTGTAATAAGACATCACTGACTGTAGCAATGAGAGAAAGATTCTCACCTGCTTGAGCACATCAGATCATTTTATTTTTTTGGACTATAACTTTCTACTGTTAGAACTTATTTTTTCTGTCTGATATAAAAGACTGTTCCCCAACTTATCTAAGCACTTGATACCTCAAAAAAGCAGGCCTTTTGAGTACTTTAAATTTACTTATCTAGCAGGCACTTTTATCCCAACGATCCAAAGTGTCCATCACAAGCATACTGCTGTCAAGGAGCCAGCTTCAGTCAAAGGCCCAGCTTCAGATCAGCTAGGCTGAGAAAACAGCTGTAAATGGGCCAGCTTCAGATCAGCTAGGCTGAGCATACAGCTGTCAGAGGGCCAGCTTCAGATCAGCTAGGCTGAGCATACAGCTGTCAAAGGGCCAGCGTCAGATCAGCTAGGCTGAGCATACAGCTGTCAAAGGGCCAGCTTCAGATCAGCTAGGCTGAGCATACAGCTGTCAAAGGGCCAGCTTCAGATCAGCTAGACTGAGAAAACAGCTGTAAATGGGCCAGCTTCAGATCAGCTAGGCTGAGCATACAGCTGTCAAAGGGCCAGCTTCAGATCAGCTAGGCTGAGAAAACAGCTGTCAAAGGGCCAGCTTCAGATCAGCTAGGCTGAGAAAACAGCTGTAAATGGGCCAGCTTCAGATCAGCTAGGCTGAGCATACAGTTTTTCTGGGTGGTTGTCTAATGAAGAAGATAAGCTTGTTAGCAGCAATAGGGGGAGTGTTTTATTGACTATAGTGAAAAAGAAGAATGAAATGGCACATGGGAAACTATTTACAACATCTTTACTATAAATTTTATAAAAGTGTAATTGAGAAGGCAGTTACGTGTGTATAAAGGATGCATTTCTTTATCAGGTTAGAAATCATTTTGGATTTCAATCTTAGTCTATTAAAATTAAACATAGATCATCGACTGGGAAGGGAAATCACTACAGAATCTAATTTAGAAAGAACACATGAGAGACCTCAGAGGGTAGTGGAGTGAGGTCTTCCTGCAGAAAATGGAAGAATGGAATGCAGACCTCCATCAAAGTGGCCTAATTAATTATAGCAGAACATATGTATCCTGCAGATGAAAGTGATTTCCCAGAGGAGTCCATATCGAAAGGACCAAATTATGTTTCTTTACAAAAGATGCAAATTTAATTACTGTTAAAACAATACTTTAGTGAGAGTGAATCCAGCTGCTTTGGCGTGTGTTTTACTGAAATGGCGTGGATGAGAGAATCACTATTCAGTTGAACGTGAGGATGAAGAACTTCTCCACTTCAGTAAACTCACACAGACTGCAGATGTTTCCCAATTTGCTCTGCAGCACATTTTTTTTTGTTGAAGTACTTCGTCTGACACTGTACTGGTTATGTATGGACAGACTTTAGATTAAGTCACATGTACGTGTAACAGCATACAGAAGGAGGCTGTTAGAGGACCCCCGATGCATAAAATTTCATTCGGACATTCAGTTTAATTCAGTTCAATGCATTCTTTGTATTTTTGTATCTTACACACAGGGTCGCACAAAGACATGACCGGACCCCTCACAAATTTTACTGAATGCCCACCCCCCCAAACAAAAACTCCGATCACCTACGGGTACAGTGTTTAGGACCCTGAACGTCTCCAGCTTTTCCCCTGGGTGGCCCAGCTTACACGTTAGGTACTTAACTTTACTGGAATTCACATTGTAAATGTCCGAACCACAACATCAGTGAACCTGTCTTCCCCTTCACCACTTCAGTTCAGTGTCGTCACACCATGCGATCTGTACTGTGCCCGAGGACGTTTGAAGGGGTCAGCTGGGGCACGGTTCAGTTCAGTTTGGGCACGGTACGCATCTAGTGTGATCTTTAACTGTGTCCAAGCACAGAAAACAAACATGATGCCAATGATGTGAGTGACACACACATGCACACATCTACGCTACAAATGAGCCGACCCAGAAGGAACAGATCGGGCAGGCTATACAGATCAGATGGCAACAAATATTTCACATATCTGGCAAAAAAGGGATCGTTTTGATCTATGACAGAGGTGCAGTGTTTGCTGGAAATTTAGACTGATGAGAGTATCCAGGAACTACTGGATGCAACGTAAAAAAAGTCTATGATAAAAATGTGGGACTATCTTCTTATGCATGGAGCACGATTAAATGAATATCATTGCGTTGCATTCTCGATAAATCTAGAAGAATGCTGTGTCTCATTGCTCTCAAAACAACTCCAAATACACTACAAAATAAGGACATTAATCATGAAATCCACTGTGCTGTGAGATAGCAATTTTCTTTCTGTTTTCTTCAACACAAAAAGTCACACGGTGATGATGAAAGCATGCTCAGGCCTGGGACATTAAACGTAGTGTGAGCGCAGACCAGCGGGGGAGTTGGGCAAGGGAGGGGACAATCGTGCTTGGGCACGGTGCAAGACAACCGGCCAAGTGCGAGTACGCCCTCAGTCTCAACTAGGCTGCGGCCTGGCTGTGATGTTTGTGTGGTGCCTCTTGGTATGAGAAGAGACTATGATTAGAATGATCAGTACAACACTAATTACAAATTTGGATAGAACAAAAATCAACACACTCAGGGTGTTGCTATAAGAAAGACTGAGATTTGATTGGCTCATTTCTCATGTCATTCTGCATTGGGATTCCTACACGTCAAGCTGTCTTCACGGTCCCCAGTGTGCCGTTACGCCTCCCAGCACACTGTGACGGATCCCAGAGTAGAAGTCTTCTGGCAAGGCCCTCGAGAAAGGGGTACGTGGGCAAGGCTGTCCTCTCCAGTGCCTTTGAGAAATAATGGCAGATTAATTGGGTTGATTGGAACAGCTGGTGGGACCCAGGGCTTATCAGGGCACCTTGTCAGTCTCATTCATGCCAGCCTGTGTGTGTGTGCTGGCCTGAAACAAGGTGACATTGTGTGGCATAGAAAAGGGAGAAGCCAAACTCAATTCATAATACGGAAATTCCCTCATATCCCTCCTGGATACACATTGCAACCTTAGTGATAGGCTAAGCGACGAGGGAGTGTTGATGTGGGGGAGCTGTCCTGAAACATGCAGAACACCCAAAAATACTCAGTCAGCAAAGAGATAAAACCCACCAACAGAGAGGAGAGTCCTTTAGGGCAGGGGGTAATAAAAGAAAAAAATACAATATCAGACAGTTCCTTAAGTCAGGAGACTGAATTGAGTTTAACTCACACTATTCAGTGTGGCAGAGGGATAATTATGCAGTGAGAAAAAAATTAAACTGCTAATTACTACAATTTACATTCTTGCAAAAATATACACTCACTGACCACTTTATTAGGTACAAATATATAATCAAGCAATCATATTTCAGCAACAATATGTACCAAATCAGGCAATTACAGGTCAGAAGCTTTAGTTAATATTCACATCAAATACCAGGATAGGGAAGTAAGGTGATTTAAAGTGACTTTGAACGCGGCATGGTTATAAGTGCTAGATGGGCTGGTATTTCAGATCCTGCTGATCTACTGGGATTTTCACACACAACCATCTATAGCATTACCAGAGAATGGACCAAAAAAGAAAAATCATCTATGGCAGAGGTCAGAGATGAATGGCCAAACTGGTTCATGCTGATCGAAATACAAAAGTAACACAATAACCACTTGGTACAACCAAGGTATGCAGAAGAGCATCTCTGAATGCACAACATGTTGAACCTTGAAGCAGATGGGCTACAGCAGCAGAAGATCACACTGAGTGCTACTCCTGTCAGCTAAGAACAGGAAACTGGGGCTACAGTGGGCACAGGCCCACCAAAACTGGACAAATGGGATGGACATGGAAAAACGTTGCCTGTTCAAATAAGTCTCAATTTTTGCTGAGACATTGAGATGGTAGGCTCAGAATTTGGCATAAAGAATATGAAAGCATGTATCCAACCTGCCTTCTATCAACAATTCAGGCTGCTGGTGCTGTAGTGGTGTGTGGGATATTTTCATGGTACACTTAGGGCCCCTTGGTACCAACTGAGCATCGTTTAATTGTCACAGCCGACCTGAGTATTGTTGCTCACCATGTCCATCCCATTCTGACCACAGGCTACCCAGCTTCTATCTACAGAAAATGTGCGATGCTATCATGTCAATAACTACCAAAGTCTGAGGAATGTTTCAAGCACCAGGCTGAATCTATGCCACCAAGAATTAATGCAGTTCAGATGGCAAAAGGGGGGCCAGTCTAGCATTAGCAGGAAATGGATTTCACTTTTGTATCTAATTATTCCTGCGAGTCAGATGTTGGCTTTATTTTAGAACCTGATTGATCAGTAAGATGTATATTCCTAAATGCTGCTGTCAAAGAGCTGGCTGGCGTCACTGGTGTTTGGAATAAAGAACTGCAAAAAAACACAACCTGTGCAGCTGGATGGCTTATGGACGTGTGTCTGTATCCCCCTGCAAGCTTTCCCGACTTCCTGAACTCCATAAATAAGGATGTGGGCACTCTCTTCCAAGAAACTTATGCATTGTATTGATTTCTTTTTACAATTTTCAATTTCAAACAAACTCAAACTCTTATATTTCTGTCTTAGATAAAATTCAGATAAAAACTATTGATTGGTTTTGTTTTTACACACTTGGAGTACAGTGAAATCATGTAAAAATGTATACATTTTGAGAGAAAGTCAAAGTTTCAGTAAAACTAAAATCCATCTATTCTGTAAAATCCATCAGCTCTGATATAAGCAAACAATATAAGCTCTGTCAATTAATCCCCCGTAAAAGCCAGGAGACATTCTCCAGCTTTTATCTTACAGCTAGAGAAAATTGTTATGCCACACACAATATACTGCTTTTAAGAGATTATTCAGGACTTGACAGAAAGTACGATACAATGTATAGCAACACACAAAATGCATTCAAATATGCAGAAGAAAATGTAACAAACGATTTTAAGGTCGACTGATTTCTTTTTTAACCAGACTAATGAAAGTCTTAAATCTGAATAATTTATTCGGTGGTTAAAATTAGTACAAGTTGAGACAATCTGTCTCAATAGTTTATTTTAATTAATCTACAAGGCTTGAAAGTCTTTCTGATCATAAATTTGATATACTTTTATTTAGCACATTTTAATAAATTCTTAATGAGTCTTTAATATATTTTTTTCTTAAAGGAGTTGATCTGGCTGCTAATGGATTTCTGAGCTTGAACATGTCGATGTTTAAACTAATAGAATAATCTTACGATTAATATCAAACAAAGGAGTTTATTTAGTGTTATTTATTCATTTCAAAATGTGTTCTTGTGCAGGAACAGTGATGAAGGACTGCGAAAGAAACTGAGATGAGCAGGGAAAGTAGCATAAATGATACTGCAGGACTAGAGCGTGCTGTAATTAAGGAACTTGTTTAAAGTTTAATGATGAAAAGACTTCAGTAGCAGGAGTAGCAGAAATGCTGTTGTACACCATAACAAGGTAGTTAACCTGAGCTGCTAAAGCAAATGGCTCGCATTATAAATCATTACAGGTAAAATTAAAACCGCTGCTATACTAAAATAATAACACAATCAATCATGTTTACATAAAGCAAATGAAAAACAAAGACAAAAAAAGTTGTAATGTGGGCCAGACCATGCATAACAGAAACACTTGCATCGTTGCCTTGTCTGTTTGACTGCATGTCTTATCTGATCTTTTGTGTTTCGCTCACTGAACAGCGAAATGTTGGACCTTGTCCTGTAGTTTCAGATGATCACATCTGTCCCTGCACCCTGCTGTCCAGTCACCTTCTACGTTACTGGGCACTTGAGAACCCCACTCCATCAGTGTCGGCCGTCCGCATCACTGGCACCTCGGAAAGTGTGAATCCTTCTCAGATATTTGCCTGAACGCTTGTCTCGGTTTGCTTGGGCGGCTTTAATTTTGCAGAGACTTTGGCTTTTTTACAGCCCGCTGTTCTCACAAAACACGGGCGTGACGTCCTCCTCAGCACCTAAATCCGAGGTCAGCAGGGCCTGTACATCTGCACTGCAGCCTTTGGCAGACACAATTTGCCCTACCCAAAAGACCAACTCTGTAAATAAATCTGGGGACTGCAATTAAGCATATATTTAAGAACAAAGTGCAGTGCTTCAGAAGGTAAGGAGTGTGCGCCTGAATTTAGCCCTGTTTCTCTATGTGTGGAGTCTCTTCATTTTCCCATGAACGGGCTGCACTTCTCTGTGCTGTACAGTGGGAGAGCATGGAGATTGGCTTCTGAGACAACCTTCAAGACTTAGATCCATAATGAGAAACAGAGTGTCATTGGGGTGCATGAGCATTCCCAAATTAGAAACAAACAAACAAAAAATCCCACATTTTATCCGCTATAACTAATCTGTCTCTTGTGTGTGACATGAGTGTTCATGGACAGATGTGTCTTCATTTAGTATTTCCAGTTGAGAGGCTATTGAGGCTGACGTTCCTCAAGCCCGCAATCTTGTGAAGTATTGACGCAATGCATCCTGGGAAAAAAATGATTCTCCGAAAAAAACGGTTCATGGAGCTTCTCAAAAGAAAGTCAGGGCTATTAATGGCCCCTAAATTCCAATGTAATTGGAAATGCACAATGGCAAAAGAAGTGATATAATACAAGCAAAATAATTTCCTACCGAGCAAAGCAAATAAATGGAGATCTTTTGCTCCTCTGTCTGTGCTTTTGTTACCGTGGCCTGTGTTCGCTATTCCTAATTATTGTGTATTCTGTGGGATCATGGGAAATAACAAGGCAATTCAATTTCACATTTCATTATAAAATACACTTTGTGAATAGGCACATGGACTGTCCTTGGCCTGCTTCTGGGTGCTAATGCCTTACATAAACACACTATTTAAGGTTATTTGAAAAAGGGGCCCTATGCCTCATCGATGTAATATGAAACAAACAGCCGGATGGTAGTTGCTTAAATCAAACACCTTTCCCCAAATTTTCTTTTGGTCACTGCAATGAAATGTGGTCTAGACCCAACCCCTGGCATATCGTATAAATACATCCTGAAAATACATCTTCTGTTTATAAACGCATTGAACACTTATTTTAAAAATATTTTTTTCAGTACCATGCCCACTGTCTCATTTCATATGTCCATTCATTTCCTGTACCTGCTTCTCTTATTCAGAGTCCAGAGCCTACAGGCACAAGGCAGGGAACAACCCAGGATGGGGCGCCAACCCATCACAGGGCACAAGGCAGGGAACAACCCAGG
>JAOYFF010000128.1:14604718-14619395 GCA_025773925.1 Cryptomyrus ogoouensis
CTGACGTCACGGCCCCGGTGGCTGTCAGGGCCCCGTCGGCGTGCAGCTGACGTCACGGCCCCGGTGGCTGTCAGGGCCCCGTCGGCGCATGAATCTGCCTCCGCTGGCTGTGTGAGCAGATGCACCTGGGCGATACAGGCGTGTCCCCCCAGCACCCTGCAGCCACCACTGCTCATCAGGTGTCAGGGCTGCAGCTCGCAGCCCCCCCGTCCATACCTCTGATGGGTCATGTTGGTCCCAGGAGCGTTTCGGCATGGGGGGGGCTGAGCCCTGACAGAAATGGTGCTGGCTTTTTCCCGAGGTCACGCAGTGCGTTAGCTTCCTCTCCTGGAGTTGTGCTCTCCTTGGCATATGAAATCTCAGTATCAGTCTGAGCTCAGCGAGTCACATGGCCAGGCCCCCCAACAAAGAAATGTACCACCAGTCAGCGGACCTCCCATGTCCTACACAGGTGTAAGTTTTACTGCAACACTGACGATGCCTTACTACAGAGACACGCATGAGCATGACCGTTACCGACTGCTGCCCTCCTTCCATTATCTGATTCTGAGTCAGAAGCACCCCCCAAAAGAAGAGAACGATGAGGTGTGGGGGGGTTGACCCGGACATACACGCTGACGATTCCTGTGTGTTCGCTAAATGCTTGGGACCATGCTCCGCATTACTGTTTACGGGCTGCAGGGGGGGTCAGTGTGTGTCCAAGCTTCCGTGGCGGGGGGACTGGAGGAGGGCCTGACAGTGATGGATGGAGGCGAGCCTCCGCCCCCTCGTGCCGACTGCTGACTGGGCCCATGCTTAATTCATGAGATTTGGGCCAGGAAAGAGATGCCAGGAGGTTTAAGAATATATTAAAGAACTGTTTGAGATGTCAGCTGAGTTGTCAGGTGCCGTTAAGCAAAGGAGGGGAGGCTCTGCCTCCCGGGCCTGACGGAGGACTGAGGGATGAAAGGAGATTTTATTCTGCTCGGCACGTGCCAGAACAAGCTGGAAGGAATTCCTCGCTGCCGGGTTATGGCATGATATCACAGCATTTTCTTATAATGATTATAGTATCTTCTCGTTAAGGACGTTTCAGAAGATGGTGGGAGAGGAGCGACAGTCGCTTGCAAATGGCAAGTCGAGTCGATGGTGTTCAAGTGGGATATGACGGATTTTCATGGACATTTGAGAGAATCTGACACAATAGCTAATGACCTGTAAATTGTACAGTCTGTAAATGGGTGTTAGTTCATTTTAAACTGGAGTCTTTGATAATTTACATGTGAAGATATTCATTCTGGAAACCAGTAAATTAAAAAAAAATAACTGATTGTGGCCATAAATCACAGCATTATATTCTGTCTGCGTGAACAAGAAACTGTAAAGAACGGAAATAGTAATCAGCCTGCAAAACTTGGCGTAGATAAGAGTCTAAATATACAATCATCCCTTTTGAATTACACAAAGTAAAACATTCCAGAGATTTCACATTTTAATTAACATTTTTTATACTCAAGGGCACCACACTTACTACGACACCCCCCCCACCCCCCCGCGACAGGCGTGTGAAACATTCAGCCGGTGTGTAGAGAAGGTTACTGCTTTACTTTCAGACACACCGCATTCTTCAAACATAGTGACACAGACATACATCTATTTAGTCATTCTTAATCAATCCCACACAACTCTTGGATGCAACTACAAGGTTTATTCTGCTGAAATAACACGATGTAGATATTTCCCAGTGAGTTATAATTGAATATGATGCGTTTTCTCTTCCGTCATTCATCCTTTGTGTTTCTGAGCTGTTGCATGCAAATGATCTGCTACGAATCTCCGTTCGTAGTCCTGTTTCCCAGCCCCTTTTGTGAGGTCTGTCGGTCGCCAGGATGCATTTGAAGCTACAAAGTGCTTGACGGAGACAAAGTGAACTTCAAGGCTCCCTGCCTGCAGGTTCAGCAGGAGACAGCAGAGTTTACTTCTGGGTTTGGCTCTGAGGAGTCTTTTCCAGCACCTTTGTCTGGCTGAATGGGTTTTTCAAAGCTCAGCAAAACAACAGAGCATCAAAAGGAGACCTCAGTGTGTAACAGGATACAGAACATGTCAGGATAGTGTAATGCGAGGAATTTAGATGAAAAGTCGTTCTTTATGTGTCGCCGTGAGCGACACTCCTGCGCCACACCGATGCCCGAGCTTAGATCTGAAGGCACATCTCACTTTCCTGCACCTCAGAGGTTTACGAGACCCTGACAGGAAGGAGAAGTGGTATGCGGGACCAGAGAGGACCAGTGAGGACCAGTGAGGACCAGCGATCAGGCCACTAAGTGTGCCAGCGTGAGTCCAGAAGGCCCTCATGTCATTCGGGGAAAGTGGACCCAGGAAAGATGTAACGGGAGACACAGAACTGGTCGGGCTTAAAGGCCTGTCGCTCACTGCTCGTCTTACACCACAAGATTGACATTTAACTGATCCCTACGATGAGTCATAGCCACGGTGCCCCTTCCTCCTCCCCTACAGATTAATACTGTGAAGCAGCATCAGACTCAGCATGAGGAAGACATGCCGGTCCATTGTTCTGAAATCCATGAGCACCCACCACTATCAGAACTTCCCTAAAGGCAAAACATTTTTTAAAAAGCGGTTGCCAGACAGGTAGAGATGTTGTTTCAGGCATGGATATTTCACGGCATTTATGGATTCGTCTGTTGGATTGAAACGTATCCTTGGTGACTTAGTAAACAGTGTTTGTACAGCTGGGCTCTGATCAGACACATTTGAGCCGCAGATATGTGGATCCTAGGCAGTTTCAGCCCAGCACAGACATCGCATTTTGCTGGAGAGGGTAGGTGTTTAGAAAGGACACAAAGGCTATGTGCTTCAAAAAAATCAGAAGATTAAAAAAGTTAAAATGGAGCTCCATTCTGCATGAAACCAGCTATATTTTTTATCATGTTATTTGAAATTATTGGGTTTTTTTAATAGAATTATTGATCCTTTTCCTTCACTTTTTATACAGTACTGTGTAAACATCTTAGGCTGTCAAAAATTATGCCTGAACCTGACTATTGTGGCTGCAAGATCACATCATAAAATACACGATTCAACATCAGAACATATACAAATAAATAGCAACATATTTCTTCGGTTCTACAGACAGTTACTGAGATGCTGTTGGATGGCTAGAAGAACACTCCCTCACTTCCCAAAGCCCTCCTCGGGCCCCTCCAGCCACTCACAACCAGCTCACTTCATTAACTTGGCTACCTTCATGGGGTGCTGATTAGCCAGTACTGTACCTGTACATAAGTGTGAAGGACGTATCCCAGTACACATCAATTAATGAAAGGCAGCAAAAGGAGGAAAACAAATATCCCTGGAGCAAAGCAGGGAGTCAGCGCACTGTTTGCTAAAAGCTTTATAAGTGAGAGCTTAGTGGCTGAAAGCGTTTCTGAGCTGCCAGCCCCTCCATCCTGTTTGTACTTTCACGGACATGTAACTCATCACACTGCGTTATGGGATTTGATCTGCACCGTGCTCCCAGCTCAGACTCATACCTGAATAGCAGCCACCTCATTCCCTCTCGGCAGGGCCTCACACACACACTTTTTAGACTTTGGAAAAGAATGAAACTCAGGGCTGTTGGCCTTAGGTGGACTTGCCATCCATTTCAGTTGCATTACAGGTGACAAATAAATCGATTATTTTTAATTGTATATAAAAAAAAATTAAACATTAGAATTAACAGCTGTCAATGGTGAATGATTATGAGTAATGCCCCATAATGCCCCATAATGCCCCACAATGCCCCACAATGCCCCATAAGCTCAGGCAGCGGGTGATTTTTTTGCACTCCATTTACGTATCTTTTACTTTTTTTGTGTTTGTTAGGAAATGCAGAGTCTTGGCCGCACACCGCCTACATCTATCTTCAGTCATCGCTTTTCCAGTCCAGGGTCACCATTAGCCTGCAGCCCCCCCCCTCCATGAAGATCAGGGCATCAGGTGGGGGACACCCTGGATGGGATGCCAGTCCATCGCAGGGCGCACGCTATGGGCAATTCAGAGACACCATTTCACCTGACGTTGTGAGAGGTTACGGCAGCACAGCACCCAGAGGAAATATATACGGCAGCCAGACCCTGCACACACACAGCCGGGGGCTGAGAGGTGTGAGGTCCCAGTGTGACCCCCCCTGTGATGCTCTGTTGCTCTACGGTGTAAATTAAATTCTGAAATAATTAAAATGGACATGCAGCAGCTGGAAAATTCACCTGATTATACTGTCTTAAATGTTGCCTGCCCATGTCTCACTCCGGAGATCTTTTCTTTCTGGGAGCATGTTAACCTTCCCCGAAAAGATGAAGGTAACGTGTTAATGTTTGCACCTTCCAGTCATTCAGTAGCACCACAGAATTCACTCAATGACTAACCTGCCAGGTGAGCCTCTGACCGCTTTCCATGAGAAAATAAATTAGCCCTGACATTAGGGATGTGGATTTTTTAGTTTTTATTTTTTGTTTATCTTTTTTTTTTAATGCATTGACTAGCTAATGGAATGTGTGGGTGATGCCGTTCAGCGCCGACGCGGATCTGGAAAGCCAGCGGACTGGGCTGTGACTCCGCTCGCAGTCCCACAGCTCAATTAGAAAGGGTTTATCTCAAGTGAAACTGTAAACAGCCTCATTTAAAATGCAGACCACAGCAGCAGCACTGCGCACAGACCATGCAGCTGACAGCTGGGATGTTTTAAGACAGATTCAGAGTATTTTTTTTAATTTTCATTTTCAATCACGGATGATAAAATTAAATAGGATTGGTAAATACATAACTGAATATATAGCATTTACCCATATGCTTGTCACTCAGTTGCTCAATTTATAATTTTGAAATTGTCATATTTTGCAGTCATATTGGTAAAGAGTGACTTGCTTTTAAAAATAACCAGGTTCTACTATTGCCAGTGTTTGTTTACCTGCAGGGTGAACCTTTATGTTTGTTTGAAAAGGATAATGGACAATGTGCTCACATCTGACATACATCACTGCAAAACGGTTTGTTTTATTTGTTTTATCTTAGGATTGAGGCACAGTTAATGTCTAATAATAAGAATATGAATTTATGATAATTATAAATACAATCAAAGTTTATCAAAACCAACAGTCTGAGAGAAATTCTCCTGCTGCCAGTTTGAAGTAACCCAATTGAAAAATCATTATACAAAAAACTGCATTATTTATAGTGTTATTTCCGAAGTCCGCTTTCTGGGCAGACAAGGGAATATCAACAGAGAGAAAAGGCATGTAACCAAAGGGCACCCAATCAGTCCCCTTCTGGCTGGGATTAGGACAAAAAAAAAGAAGAAAAGAAACGATATATAGAGATACCCGGACTGGGACAGGGCACTGGGATCAAGGTGGGATAATGACTTCATTCTCCCAGAGGCATGCAGAAACAGCAGCCCAGTTTCTAACATATGCCTTGCCGTAAGCCGTACAAACTTAAAAGTATGCTTGACAAACCAGTATATAATATTGTAAAGTACGTGACAATATTACACTATTAAAATAGTGGGTCATATGGAAGATTTTTGCGATGGAAATGTATGCAATGTCCAGGCCTGATGATAATGAGACTGGCCACAGCTGGTAGCATTTTTATTCAAATTTATAATTTATCATTTGAGTATCTCCAAAAATATGTAAAATATGTAAAAAACACTGATAAATCTAATTCCCAACCAACTTTCAACTTTCCTAACTATTGGTCAAGTCATCTGAAATGTATAAACGGAGAAAAAATAAGAAGAATAGACAAAAAATACTAAAAAATAGTAAGGCGGCCTTTGATAATATTCAGATGAAGAGTTAAAAGGAAATATAATGAAATAATAATAAAACTCTCAGTTTAAAGCGTGTATAACTGACCAGAGCAGATAAAAGTTTTATATCTCACCAGTAGATGGAGCACATAACTTGCACTGAGGTGTAATTAAAATTTACTGTAAAATTTACTGTTGGTGGTGCTGCAAAAATGAGATGGAGGTTTTTTTAAATGTTTTGTCTAAATGATTATTATTTTCCAAACTTGTCCGTGATCGAGGCCTTAGGCACGGACCGTGGCTGCCTGATACCACTCAATGCCACCGCCTTGTGTGGAGGGTGAAACAGATATGATAGCAGCTATAGGTCCTGGCTAAACAATCGTGCGCACAGACTCACACATTCCAGCTGCATTCCAGTGTCGTCCATTCAACTTCTATACAAAGTAAAAGTTATTACCGTCTGCTACAGCGCTGGTGTTTTTTAATGTAACATTGTTCCATTGACTGCAAGGGACACTCCAGGACAGCATACTTACTAGAGATATTTACAAACATCACAATCATTATTGCATTTCAGGTCTGGGACACTAATGCCCATAGACAGAACTTTCCAGTCTGAGATTGCAGTGTAATGCTCCATATAGGAAAGTTTTACTGCTGGTTTTTCTGTGTGCAATTTCTGAAAACAGACAGACATAATGTTGTTTAATTATAAGTGAACTGGAAACTGCAGACAGCACAATTCTGCAAACACAAAACTGTTAGAAAAATGAAACAGTTTAGTTTCAAGAAGAGAAGTAAAATATTCTCCAGCAGAAGAAGGAGATCAGGTGTGTGTTGATATAAAAGGCACAGTTTGATGATGGCTCAGTCTGGGTTTGTGTGTTCGTTGGTGAATGAAACTGCCTCTTTCTCTGTGCAGTTTACCTGAATTAGCTCTGCTCTCCCTGGCTTCCTCTGCTTTGTCTCTGAATTGCCCAGACTCTCTCTAAGTGGTTTATCTGATCGTGCTCTGGTCTTCCAGGTTTCCTCTGCTGTTTGTCTCTGAACTGGCAAGGCTCTCTCTCTCTCTGCGGCTTACCTGATCTCACTCTAGTCTCCCAGACTTCCTGGGGCTTGTCTCTGAATTGCTCAGGCTCTGTCTTTGTGTGGTTTACCTGATCTCACTCTGATCTCACAGGCTTCCTCTGCATTGTCTCTAAATTGCCTAGGCTCTCACTCTGTGTGGTTTGATCTCGCTCTGGTCTCCCAGGCTTCCTCTGCTTTGTCTCTGAATTGGCCAGACTCTCTCTCTCTGTGGATTACCTGATCTCACTCTAGTCTCCCAGGCTTCCTCTGGTTTGTCTCTGAATTGCCCAGACTCTCTCTCTCTGTGGTTTACCTGATCTCCCTCTGTTCTCCAGAGCTTCCTCTGGTTTGTGTCTGAATTGCCCAGACTCTCTCTGTGGAGTTTGATATCGCTCTAGTCTCCCATGCTTCCTCTGGTTTGTCTTTGAACTGCCCAGGCTGTCTCTCTGCACTTTACCTGATCTCGCTTTAGTCTAACAGACATCCTCTGGTTTTCCTCTGAACTGGCCAGAATCTCTCTCAGTGGATTACCTGGTCTCACAGACTTCCTCTGGTTTGTCCAGGCTCTCTCTCTCTGCGGTTTACCTGATTTTGCTCTAGTCTCCCAGGCTTCCTCGGGCTTGTCTCTAAATTTCCCAGGCTCTCTCTTTGCGTGGTTTACCTGATGTCACTCTAATATCCCAGGTTTCCGCTGCTTTGTCTCTGAACTGCCCTGGGTCTGTCTCTGTACAGTTTAATCCTGTTCTAATGTCCCAGAATTCCTCTGGATTGTCTCTGAATTGCCGAGACTCTCTCTCTGTGCAGTTTACTTGATCTCGCTCTGATCTCCCAAGTTTCCTCTGCTTTGTTGCTGAATTGCTCAGGCTTACTTTCGGTGCTGTGTGATCTTGTTCTCATCTCAGAGGCTTCCTCTGTTTGTTTCTGAATTGCCCAGACTCTCTCTGTGTGGTTTACTTGATCTTAATCCGAGGTCCCAGGCATCCACTGCTTTGTCTCTGAATTGCCGAGACTCTCTCTGTGCAGTTGACTTGATCTCTGTCACGCCCAGCTTGTCGGATCCTCGTGTGTGCCACGCCCCCTCATCATCCACGTGTGCTTCCCTGATTGTGCCCAGCTGTTCCCTCTTATTTCGGCTTGTTTCATGTATTTTAATCCACGTCTTCCTTAGTTGGGTGTCATTCATTGATGTGATGTGCGTCACTGTCTGCCCCGTCTCCCCAAATAAACCCTCGTTTCCCGCTATCCTGCCTGCTTGCCTCGTTCATGGCTGCTTCCTGCCTGCTCGACCGCCGCGATCGTGACAGAATGACGGACCTCTCGAACACAGCACTCCCCGTGACCGAGGATTGTTACCTCGGTCTCGTTGACGAGGTGCTTCACTGGATCGCCCAGCCCGACGTCCAGGAAGATCCCCAGGCATGGGATCCCCAGATCCCATGCCTGGGGACATCCTGAAAGGGATGTCCCTAGAAGAGGACACGGACCTCGCAGAGAAGGTACGCGTTAATCTCCAGCAGCTGTGGCGAAGAGTGAGGGAGGTAGGGACCCTGCTGGAAGTTCGCGATATCGATCAGCCACTCAATTCGGCTTCCGAAACCGCTGCGCTGCCCTCGGCTCCACACATGGGAGGGAAAAAGACGCGGAGAAACGGCAGACGGAAGAAAAGATCGACAGCGGAGCCAGCGATCTTTTTAGGAGCCGTCTCCCTCTCCGCTGCTTCGCTCCCCACAGAATATTGAAGGGAACCCCTTCCTATCCTGGATCTGGCGGTGTTTGCACCCCGCACAACCATCGTCTCTGCACTGCAGCAGCCTGACGCCCGCCTCGCCGCTACTATCCGGCCATCACCGGCAACCTGCCCCTTCACGGGAACAGGCCTTGCTCGGTAAGGGATGCCATACCCCGGATCCCCAAGGTCCTAAAAGGGGCAAAGCCGGTGCCTGTCCCACCTGTTTTGCTGGCGCCTGATCTACCTGTCCCGGTGGCTACTGCGCCGCCCAATGAGGCTCCGGCTGCGGCGCCCCCTGCTGGCCCAGAGTCAGCGGTTGCTGCCATGCCCGATGCTCCTGCTGCGGCTCCGCCTCCGCCCGCTGCGACGCCGGCAGATCCGCCCATGTCTGCAGCCCGCCAGCCTGCTGCCGCCGCTCCGCCCGTCCCGCCTGTCTCGCCCGTCCCACCTGACTCGCCGGCACCACCTGTCTTGCCCGTCCCGCCTGACTCGCCGGCACCACCTGTCTTGCCCGTCCCGCCTGACTCACCGGCCCCACCTGTCCTGCCCGTCCTGCTTGTTCCGGCAGCCACCGCACCGCCCAGTGAGACTCTGGCTGCTGCGGCGCCCCCTGCTGGCCACGAGTCGGTGGTGCCTGCTACGGTACCCCCTGCTGGCCACGAGTCGGCGGTCGCTGCTACAGCGCCCCCTGCTGGCCACGCGCCCGAGGTTCCTGCTGTGTCGCCCGAGGTTCTGCCTCCGGCTGCTGCCCCGGCTCCGCCTGTAGCTGCTCCGGCCCCAGGCTCTGGCTCCGCCCGTGCCTGAAGCTCCACCCATGGCTTCACCTGCCGCTCCACCGGAATTCCCAGCACTGTCTGCAGCTCCACCCATGCCGGAGGTCCCGGCTAAGCCTGCTGCTACGCCCGCGGCCCCTGCTACGGCTCCGCCCAAGGCCCTAGCTCCGCCCTCGCCTGATGTCCAGGCTCCGCCCTCGCCTGATGCCCCGACGCAGGCTCTGCCAATCCCCCCAGCACCGGTCTCAGTCCCCGAGGAGGTCCCAGACAGTCTGACCACTGCTCCTTCCTCCTTGGAGGAGGAGGAGCTTGAGTGGGCCCCCTCAGGGACCTCCCTAATGACTTCTTTGACCTCGCCCCAGCCAGGTTGATACCAGCCAAGACCCCATCTTTCTGTGTCCCGAAAGGGGAGAGGACACAGGCGCAGGGCCGGGGCCCCGCCCGCCCTGCCCCCTGGCTCACCCTCGCTTGCCTTAGCTGGGGCTCAGGGGGCGCCTGTGGGTCCTGTGGCTCTGGGTCGGTGGTCGCCTGCAGGTCCCCCCCTGACACCTCGTCGCCTGGCCTCGGTCCCGCCTCCGACGCCTCGTCGGTCGCCTGCGGGTTTCCCTGCTTCGGCTCCTCGGTCGCCTGCGGGTCCCCCTGCTCCGGCGTGTCGGTGGACGCCTCCCTTGCCTGCTGTGGCTGCGCCGTCGCCTGCTGCGGCTTCCCCTCCCTCCTTGCCTTCACTAGTGTTCCCTCCAACTTCCTCGTTGCCTCCCCTGGTGCCCCCTCCGACTCCCTTCTCGTCACCTTCACATGTCCCTCGACCTGTCTTCTCGGCCCCTTCAGGGTCTCCTCCTGCTCCGGCCTCCCGGTCGCCTGCGGCCCTGACTAGCTCTCTCTGTGTCTTACCTGATCATGCTCTGGTCTCCCAGACTAGCATCTGAATTGTCCAGGCTCTCCCTCTGTGCAGTTTTATCTCATCCTAATGTTGCAGAATTCCTCTGGATTGTCTTTGAATTGCCAAGACACTCTTGCCAAGATCTCGCTCTGATCTCCCACGTTTCCTCTGCTTTGTCGCTGAATTGCTCAGGCTTACTTTCAGTGCTGTGTGATCTCGTTCTGATCTCAGAGGCTTCCTCTGTTTGTTTCTGAATTGCCCAGACTCTCTCTCTCTCTGTGGTGTACCTGATCGCGCTCTGGTCTCCCAGGCTTCCTTTGAATTGTCTCTGAATTGCCCAGACTGCCTCTCTCGCTGTGGTTTACCTGATCTCACTCTGATCTCCAAGACCTCCTCTGGTTTGTCTCTCTCTGCAGCTTACTTGATCTCGCTCTGGCCTCCCAGGCTTCCTCTGGTTTGTCTCTGTATTAGCCAGACTCTCTCTTTCTGTGGTTTACCTGATCTCACTCTTGTCCCCCAAGCATCCTCTGATCTGGCTCTGCATTGCCCGGACTCTGCCTATGTGCAATTTCATCTCATTCTGATCTCTGAGACCTCCTCTGGTTTGTCTCTGACTTGCCCAGCCTCTCTCTCTTTGGTTTACTTGATCTCGATCCGAGTTCCCAGGCATATTCTGCTTTGTCTCGGAATTGCAAGAAACTCTTTCTGCACACTTTACCTGATCTCATTATGACCTCTCAGGCATCCTCCGCTTTGCCTTTGAATTGCCCAGAGTCTCTCTTTGTGTGGTTTACCTTATGTCACTCTGGTCTCCCAGGCTTCCTCTGCTTTATCTCTGAAGTGCCCAGACTCCCTCTCTTTGTGCAGTTTCATCTCGTTCTGATCTCCCGGGCTTCCTCTGGTTTGTCTCTGAATTGCCCAGTCTCTCTCTTTCTGTGTGGTTTACCTGATCTTGCTCTGGTCTCCCAGGCTTCCTGTTGTTTATCTCTAAATTGCTCAGGCTCTCTCTTTCTGTACATTTTCCTGATCTCACTCTGATCTACTAGGCCTCCTGTGGTTTCTCTCTGAACTGGCCAGGCTATCTCTCTGTACAGTTGCATCTCGTTCTGATCTCCCAGGCTTCCTCTGCTTTGTCTCTGACTTACCCAGACTCTCTCTTTCTGTGTGATTTACTTGATCTTGCTCTGGTCTCCCAGGCTTCCTGTCGTTTGTCTCTAAATTGCCCAGACTCTCTCTCTGTGTGGTTTACCTGATCTTGCTCTGATCTCGCATGCTTCCTGTGCTTTGTCTGTGAATTGCCTAGATTCTCTCTCTGCTTTATCTCCAAATTACCCAGACTCTGTTTTTCTGTGCGTTTTACCTGATCTCGCTCTGGTCTCCCCAGTTTCCTCTGCTCTGTCTCTGAATGGCCCAGACTCTCTCTGTGCGGTTTCCCTCATCTCCCTTTGATCTTGCAGGGTTCCTCTGCTTTGTCTCTGAATTGCCCAGGATCTCTCTCTCTGTGGTTTACCTGATCTCACTCTGTGCCCCGAGGTTTCTCCTGCCTTGTCATGGAATTGCACAGCCTCAATCATTCGGCAAGTTTGATCTCACTCTGAGCTGCAACTTATCTTCTGCTTTGTCTCAGATTTGCCCAGGCTCTCTCTCTATCTGTGGTTTCCCTGATCACGCTCTGGTCTCCCAGGCTTCCTCTGCTTTGTCTCTGAATTGCCCAGACTATCTCTCTGTGCAGTTTGATCTCGTTCTCATCTCCCTGGCTTCCTCTGGTATGTCTCTGAATTGCCGAGACACTCTCTCTGTGTGCTTTACCTGACCTCGCTCTGGTCTCCCAGGCTTCCTCTGCTTTGTATCTGAATTGCCCGGACTCACTCTGTCTCTTTTTTTCCTGATCTCACTCTGGTCTTCCACTGGTTTTCTCCCAAAGTCTAAAGGCCTTTTCTTCAGCAGATGTTGATCTGAAATCTTGCCCTGCTTATGACCTTTACTTCTTATCAGAAACGGGTTGTTAGAGCTACAGCAATGTGATGCACAAGTAACGAACACAAACGAGAGCATCATCCTCGCAGCGCTGTGCTGCTTACAGCTGCCAAAAGTATTTATTGTAAAGCACAATGGTCTCACATTTCCAGGGTCTGGGCTCAGATTACCTTTCCCAGCTCTGCGTGTTGGAGTTTGCATGAATCCGGTTGTCAAAGTTAGCCTCTTGGACCCCAGTTATGTCCTGCAGTTAAAAAAAACATATAGCATAATGTTGCCTCTGAATTGCTTATATTGTGTAAGGATGCATCCTAAGATGGACTGACACCTCCACATGATGGCTGTGACTTGCTAAAATCTCAGTATAGCTGTAAAGTATGTCCACAAAAAGTACAAACAGAAATTCCTAACAGGACATAAAAACATTCATTATAGCCATAAAGACTGAGCGTGAATGATTGAAGCACTCAGGATGAGAATACCTAGGAGGGGTACTGAGCAAAATTATAACATAAACCCTAGTTATAAATTAAAAGAGTATATAAAAATTATATTAACTCACATATAACATAGAACTTATAAATAAGGTTATACAGTTAACTTGCATGCTCTGGCTATCTTTTGGACAATGCGTACAGTATGCTGACTGACTTTTAACATGAGATTTATTTCATGTCTGTTGTGTTTTTTTTTTTTCATCTCCAGCTTATTCTGAATGAAACGTAATAAAGTGCTAGATATCCATGACATTAAAACACTAACGTGGAACATAATGAATAAGTTATTTCCCCTTTGTTTCATATGCCTCTAAGGTTAGGCGTAACCATCAAAAACTCGTCAGCCTAAGAGAAACCTTGCACTTGAAATTCTGAAACTTCTATTTGTAAAAGAGAGGCAGTGTAAGCAAATCAATGAAAGATTTACAACAGTTGAGGGTAATTTTGTGAGGACCTGTTATTTTAAGGGCCACATTTCATCGGCATTCACTCTGATCAGTCTTGTCATTGCCGAAAAGTGATTGGCACCAAACCGAATCGCTGTTTAGTCGTATTTTTTACCCAGAGGGGCTCTGAACAGGTCAATGACAAAACATGTATTCCGCTGAGGGTCGGACCGAGGTCTGCCGTAAACACCTCATTATATCACCATGCACTGCGTCGTAGGCTATCGGAATCAGGTAATAAGGGGCAGGGTTACTTCTGCTGTCCCAGGCGTCGCACAGCTCCATGTGACTCTTGAAACCAAGGAGCCCCAAGGCTGATCTCCTTCCCAAATGAGCGAAAGATGTGTCCTACGTCCGATGACCAGATTCTGCACTGGCAAAACTAGAACAGTCGCTGTGGTTTCATTTGCTACATGGAACATGATGTCTACAAACAGCCCGCAAACTGGAAACAGTGAAAACAGTGGCAACAGAGAAACCCAACAAACTCTCACATATCACAACTAACAGATTCTGAGTCCATTATGTTTCCATCAATAACCATAATATTGTTCTTTGCACAGTTGCTGGTATTTCACCGTAAAATATCTGGATGAGTTTGTGTGTTTGCCCGAGGAATCAATTTGGCTTACCCATCAAGAAAAAATCAGCCTTTGTGAAAATTAAAAATGGTATTTTGTATGAAAAGAAGATCATTCAGGGTGACAGAATCGCAGGTTTTGTGCTCTCTGCTTGTGGTATGTATAGAAGTTTCATCACCCGTTTGGGCACCTTAGAATTCTTCTTAAAAAAACCTGACAGCTGTTTGGACTGATGTCTAGGGAGGTTGGTCGCTGTTTAGAGGGAAGTAGATACATATTTTGTATAAAATATGGTGCATCATATGTTAAATAACAGTGGTTAGATTAAAAAAGTTTGGCTTCCGTTCTTAGGTGTCTTGTAATCAAACCATGATTTAACATAATATCTTTACATTAAGCATAATACATCTCATTTATGGAAGGAAACTGACATTATATTGTTACACTGTTATGTTTATTATTTCAGTGTGGCATCATGGAATGGATTAATTTCCAAAATAAATTAAAAAGGTCAAAAGTAATGCACACTAATACAAAAAATGAACCAATAAATTAAAATATCTTTAGATATTAATGCCACTATGAGAAGAGTTTACCTCCATCCATGCATTTGCTGTAAGTTCTTGTCCTGATCAGGGTCACAGGTGGTCCAGATCCTGTCGCAGAGTCTAAGGGTTCAAAGCAGGGAACAACCCAGGATGGGGTGCCAACCCTTCACAGGGCACAGGTACAGCTATGGGCAATTTGGTAATTAGCATGTTTTTGAGCTGTGGGGGGGGAACCATAGTACCCAGAGGAGACCCCACGATGACATGGGGAGAACATGCAAACTCCACACACATGGAGCCATGGCAGAGACTCAAACCCCGGTCCCAGAGGTGAGGCAACAGTGCTAATTACTGGTTATTATTATTATTATTGTTTTT
>JAOYFF010000128.1:14620857-14635197 GCA_025773925.1 Cryptomyrus ogoouensis
ATTTAAATGAATGTCATATGCTTTCATTACAGTTCTTTAAAAAAATCGGAATCGGCAAAAATCGGAATCGGCAGGTCCACACTTACTGTAAAATCGGAAATCGGAATCGGCCAAGAAATTTGCAATCGGTGCATCTCTAATAAAAATCAAATGCAAAAACTGTATTTTAAAGTATAAGCCAGACACCAGTGCCCAGAAAATTCCACAGAAAGTTCCTCATGCTGCATGTGTATTAAAATAGAAAGATAATTTTGCTTTATTTCACACTAATACAACCCTATCTTGTCTACTGTGATGTAATAAAAAATGTGCTGGTTGACTAAACAAAGTATGTAAAGTAATCGCGTCCGTCATCTTCATGACCTGTCTGCCGTCTCTCACTACAGCAACAGCCAGGGTCTTTGGGAATTCAGCCAGGAGGAGATTGTCTGCTGATCTGTTAAAAAGGCAATCTCACTGAATTCCCCAAGTTCTCCAACTGGAGTCTACTTTTCTAAGCATGCCAACAGGCGTCTAGCAAACTGCAACAAAAAACAACGAAATAGATAATAATTAAAATAACGGGATTTAGGGTAAGGAAACTGCCGAGGAGAATTATGTCCGAATTATGTTTATGTTGGTGTGAAAGTATGATGTCTGTCTGCATCAGCCATTTCTAAACCTTTCTAAAGTCACACCAGTATTTTTAACATATACTCATGCATTCACTAGCTCGACTCATTTGGCTGATCAGTACCTCATAAAGTTGATTAACTAATTAAGCTAATTAGCAAATAAATGGAATGGCTGGGGTGCCATGAGGATAGACTTGGAAACCTGTGCTGTGTTCTAGCCATCCAGCAAAATATCAGCTCTGGGCTAACTGGAAAGATATCTGCCCTACATGCCATGATTCCTGTTTACAACCAGACCCAGATACAAGTAGGCAGTGAAAGTGCTGGAGAAATGAGCAAACCAACATAATATAAAAAATGACCAGATCTTTCATTACGCAAAGTTTCTTTTGTTTTAATGATAACAGATATACCCAGTTACATCATAAACACAATGGTAGAAATACTTTCCTTCTCAATGTCCTGATAAATGACCTGCTTTAAAAAGTAAAGGTCACTGAGAGTCGATACATGTATAAAAATATTAATAATAGATCTCAATTTGTTTAAAGAGGTTAAAATGACCTTTATACACCATCAAATTGATTATTGTTGCCTTAGTCACTATGGAAATAAATGCCTGCCCCTAAAGCTGGATCAAAGAGATGGCACTACATATATAATATGACAACACGTTCAGCAGCCTGTCTAATGTTCATTATTTTTACACGTTATTAAGATCAAATCTGCTCAGGGGTGCGTTTCCCAATAACGATAACTTTTACATCTTATGAAGACTCTAAAGATATATCTTCCAAAAGGTTTTTCTTTTCCTATGTCTTTTTCCCAAACAATATCTTAAGAGACTCCTTAAGGGAGAGCTTCTTAAGTACGTTCTTAATAGGCACCAGGAACCCCTGAAATCGATGGCTCGAGAATCGATTATTCCCTCCATGCAGCATGGGAGGAAGTGGTATTCTTTATAAAAATAACACTACAAAAATCCTTCAAAATGTTGCATTAATCAGAAAAGGGGAGAACTTAAAAATAAAATACAAAATTAGAAAATTGAATCATCTAACCGTAAATATAATTTTCGGCGATTGGGTGCGCAGACTCACCTCCCCAGATTGTAAGGTGATCACCATTTTATTTTTATTAGTTCTATAAAACACCTGCATGCACCCATATGTGTACATGTCATTGATTGAGCAATGGCACAATAGCCAAAAGAAAAGTTGCATTACTGTAAAGCACTGTGGGTGTCTTGAAAAGCGCTGTATAAATGTAACTTTCATTCATTCATAACGTAACAGAATATCCTAAGTGCTTCATTATTGACTACTAAGGGCTATTCCAGGGTGCTTTTTCAGGGAAAATATATTAGACTTATATGTAAATGAACCTGCATTGTTGACTTGTCATTTTGAATCCATGCCTTGCAAGGATGAAACTTAGCAAAGATTGCAGTCATGTATCAGAAAAAATATTTTTTATCATATGGATCAGTTATTTCTTAGTTAAGTGATGGTTAGTTGTGAAACTGTACCCTTTATGATGTTAGTCTTATTGTAAATGATGACATCTTATTATTAAATTTTAATAAAATCTTTCCTACATTGCGTCCTTTCAGGATGGCGATGCCCATTGCGATGTCACTATATGCATCTTACCCCAATCACCCACACAGCTATTGAACGATTAGAGTAGGCCGACATTTTGCTTAAAAACTGGACTTTTTGCCATAGTGGCAACACTGTATATCACATTAAGACCCTCATGCTTCTGCATGCTGACTTTCTTATGCTTTGCTGCAGCAGGATGTCGATGAGTGACATCACTGAATGGCAGCATGAGCTCTGTCCTGTTATAGCTCTGTCCTGTTATAGCCACACTAAGCAAACAGTCTGAAACACACCGGCAAGTGAATCTCAGAATAATTGAGAAACAGCATCTTTTTTTGCCTTCGCTTGTCAAACTTCAGATCTAAACCCCACTGAGATGTTGTGGCAAGACCTGAAATGAGCAGCAGTTGATTGAGTGGGCCAACATTTCTATGAGCAAATGATCAATTTCTATGGGAAGCATTTATTTGCAGCCGTTTTTGGTATAATTGGGTGATGCATAGCTTTCTTTACTAGATTCAGTTTTTTCTCCAAGTGCAAGTATATACAACGAATTTCATTCGGATGTGTTTGCGTATACATATCGCAGACATCAATACACGTATTTCACAGTTACAATAAAGACAATGCAAAGCACAGACAGGGTAACAACTTACAGTATAACACAAGTGCAGACAGGATAGACAATATAATATTTGCCATATATACTAATATTTACAGTGTAAGCTGCATGGGTATTCAAATTAATTTATTTGTTATTTTTTCACAAAAGATGCTTTCCTTTCTAATACTCTTTAGCCGAAGATAACATTCAATTTCAAAAAGTGCAACATGCAAAATTCAGACGGCAGCCAAACCATTTTCCACACCACAGTTCGTTGCTGGTTTGTTGACCAGTAATAGCTGAAAAAAATTTGCCCTAATATTCCTGTTGTGCTGACATGTGCATTCATGTGAGAAATTCTGTACTGGCTAGACATAAACAAATATGTGCGTATGTATTCAGGTTTGCAAAGGCTCTCAGGATTCGAAGGTCCTTACCTTCCCATCCACAGCGCTCATTGCTAGCGAGCCTAAAAACATACCAGAGATGTATAAGCCACGATCTCGCTATTTCCGTGTCATAGAAAAGAGACATTAGTATGATCCCTCCAACACTCATAGGTTTAGTGGAGATCAAAACAGCAGTAAGACTTGTGAAAGGGTACGAATGTGTAATTCCTGACAGCCAATTTCATTTCACAGTGACATTGACCAATTTCAGTATTAATATGTACCTTTTTGGCTTCACACATATATTTTTATATTAGACAATTCTCTGGATATAAAAGAAAATGAGATAGAACTGATAACTTAATGCTACATAGGAAGTACTGCTTAGGGAGCACTACATAATGAAGGATCAGTATGTACAATGAGAATGAAAGGTATTCATAATTTGTAGTATTTTATTCAGGGAGACTAAAACAACAAATCAAAAGCAGAGGTTTTGCTCAATATTTGTTTTATATTTTCCAAAATGCACTACAAAATAACAGTAAATAACAGTATGAGTGCTAAAAATGATGCATGTTGTCATGTTTTCCATACGTGTACAGGACCAGGTGTAGACTCCTGGAAATGCTATTGTAAGCCGCGCATTATAGGAAAATCAGCCAGAATCGTACTGAAGATGACACAATGAATCCCTGCAACCACAAAGATCAGTTCAGGTCTTCCTCCACGAGAAGAGATTATGATAAGCGTGTTGCTCAGGATCAGATTCTGTACTGCAATGATGATTGTGCTGCATTTACTGTAGCTACAGGAATCTTTTTATTCACACATTTTCTCTGTAGCCTCGAATGCCCACAGAGGCTTTGGGCACGTCAGGAAGACCTTGGTGAAATTAATAGATTTCAGGGTTGATCGCATCCGCAGCATGTATCAGTCGCTTCAAAAGAGAGGAAACCAAACAGAGAACTCGATATTATTTCATTTTAATCATCATCCTTCTGTATTCTTTTGGTAAGGGAACAACAGGCAGACCTCATTATACGTCATTAAAGATAAAAGTTTAACTTCAAGACGGGGTCATCTTGAAGGCAAAGCAATGTTCTAACCATCTACGAGAAACTCATGTGAGGAAATGCTGTAAAAAATAGGAAACAGGATATTTTAAGTCTTCATAAAGGATTCTCAAGGTGCCAGTGCAGGTCTACTTCAAACTCGCTTTCAGTTCACTCAGGACCTTTAAAAGACATAGAAAGGAACACATGAGATATTTGCTTTGCTCTCTGCAATAGCTGTAGGTCATTTTTCAATCCCACTGCCAACCGCTGTCCATAAACTATCACTGCTGTTTTAGCAAAGCTCTTACATTCGCCAACAGTCTGACAATACCCAGAAAAAATGTTAATGATAAACAAATGCACACGTCCTGCTTATTGCCAGTTCATTAACAGGAAATTACTAAATCGACCATGCTAACAGTTTATGATAAGTCTATTCATGGAAATATTATCCCGTGTTAGCTCTATTACCATGCCTAGCTTCAGATATTACTAATAATAGGAGTATATAAATCCATAGGTATTTTTACGGACAGCATATACACAGTAGTACTAATACCCATAATACACGGTGTGAATTAACTTCTGAGAAGTGTATCAAAAGATAAAAATAAAGCTGAAATATTTTGCATTGCGACTTTAGAAGCTTTGCTTTGAAGCCGATTTTCCCCTCCAGCACACAACTGCAAGACAGCAGAAGTAGCGCAATGAAAAATGCGACTCGAGCCACATGCAGACAGAGTTCAGTGGACCAGGTGAGATGGTGAAGTCCGAGCCTGTCGCTTGCACAATCCCCATTTATGGAAAATAAACGAGCATCCCCATTCCAGTGCCCTGGATGAGCAGCTCTGGCGGAACCTTTCTCCATGGGCCTCCGAAAAACGCACGCGTGGCCAGGCTGAGCGGAACAAGCAGGGAACCCACAGCCATCTGCACCAGATCTATAACACCAAGGCACCAGAGTGATGAATGACCTTGCAGTATCGCTAAGATCCTCATTCCCTTTTTTTTCCAACCCACTTCAGTTATGCTAATACAGAAAAACACATTCCTTTGACGATGTGCGCTCCGAGGTCCCAGGGCAGATCTCTGATAATGATGTTTCCTGTAAGTGTGTCTCTCTACCCATGTCCCGCTCATTCTCATGGCCTGGTAGCGTTGTGGTGAGAGCCAGCCAATAGCAGCAGGCCAGGTAACGTCCCGTCCCAGTAACCACTTCCACGACAGAAACGCAGCAGCCAGCAACACAAAATTCAATCCTAAAAGTTCACTTTCACTCAAGGGCAGGCCGGTATTATCATTTTTATTACTCTTTGTGCGTAGTGCAATCCTTCTCCCGTGAATCCACACCAGGAATGAGTAATCTGCTGTTTTTGACTCAAGGGCTTTTTGGTCAGAAACGACTGGTCTCGTTTCAAGAATGACCTTTGCTCCTTTTTAAATGACAGCGTGCGATAGAACAGCTCAGAGTCGCTCAGATAAAGACCTACTGTACCATTGCGGGCAAATGCGTGTCTAATGATAAAAGGATTTAAGGCCGCTGGTGGGGATTACACACCCCATGGCTTTAATAAGGAAAGTTCTTATACAATACACATGATTAACTGGATCCTTAAAGAGGAAATATTCCTAAAGAGGGAGAAGGTACAAAGTTGTCCAGACTAGGTAACTATGCCTTAAGGTGCAAATCAGTGTGGTGGCTTGGTGAAATGGAGTGAAAATCCTGGTTTCTGGAAACAAATGTTTTTGAAGTTTGTCTAATTAAAAGGCTGGAGGATATTGTACCACGTACTTTGTAGAAGTGTACTTCTTTCTGCACCGATTGCTTACCATTTTGAAAATAACTCCTCATCTCAAGCATCTGTTAAACATACTTTAAAATGAGTCCTTTTCACTTTTTCAAGAAATACCATGTTAGCATCACATAATTCATTTTACGGGAAGTCACTATTAATGTGGGAACTTCTGAATGATGGACTATTTAGATAGAAAACTGAAACTTCATCTATCCACATTTACATTTATTTATTCGCCAGATACTTTCATTACCATCTTATAAATTAAATTTTTTTATTGATATTGATAGATGCTATATATTTCTGCATTGTGTTAAATAATGCAACTAATACTGTTTTATACTAAAATGCACAACAATAGGTGCCTTAAAAATTATCAGCAGTTTTGCCTTAATTAGCTGAGTGCTTAATATGTAGATGCACAGAGGTGCAAAAATACCCTAATACACTATAAAATAAACATTTGTTAAGAAAACTATATAGCATTAGTTCATATGTAACACTCCTGACAGGAAAAATACAGATATTAAAATGGATCTCTCTGTATGCAAAATAATACCTGTATTGTAAGGTAAAATTAACTGAATGGACACTATTAACAGAAATTCAGTGAAGATGGACAAAAGACCAAACATGGACTGTTAGCTAAAGCAAAAATGTCCATTTTTGTCCTTTTAATCTCTGCTGTCTCTTAGCACTGAATAGCATTTTTATGTCAATGTGCTACAGTCACGTCTTTGTCATACTCTCCACGCCCAGCTAAAGTCACGTCTTTGTCATACTCTCCACGCCCAGCTAAAGTCACGTCTTTGTCATACTCTCCACGCCCAGCTAAAGTCACGTCTTTGTCATACTCTCCACGGCTAGCTAAAGTCACGTCTTTGTCATACTCTCCACGCCCAGCTAAAGTCGTGTCTTTGCTTTAGTTCCATACCAAGAGAAGTGGCTCTGACATTAACTCGAAAAGAGGAGAAATAGAGCAATCAAATAAACAAAAGATTCAGATGAAAGGGTCAACTGCATAAAAGAATGACTTTTTTCCATTGACTTTTGATCAACCTATGCAGTATAGCTGCAAAGGCAATCCTTGGGCCTTTTTTGGCTGTGATAGTTAGGGCTGCTTTATAAGAAGCTTTTAGATGAACTGTCGTGGCAATCAAAGGTGCTTTTTCAGAACCCTCCAGGTCTCAGTTCTGCCTGGGGGGGAAGGTGTCAGAAGAACAATAGAAAATGAAGAGGAGCATGATGGGGCTGACCTCCCTGGAGAATTCTGCTGAAGCACTCATACCAGCAGAACAGCTAATGCAGAGTGCTGTCTCGGGGAACACACAGATGTCAGCAGATTGTCTTTTTATCCTTTTCAGTTGTTCCTTCTTGGAACTAGAACACAGAAGCCTTATAGTCATCTGAATGTATAATGGCACAACAGTAAATAAAATAAAAAACAAAATAAAAAAATAAATGATCTTTTTAAATTGTGTGTTCTTCCATTCTTCCATTAGTGAGCATCGCAGGGGATCTGCAGGAAGTTATTACAGGATTGTGGTAAAGTCTTACAACATTTCCTGTTGCTAGATTCTAAGCACTAGTGTGCGAGACGAACATCATAATGACTAACATGCATTTCCTCAGCAAAAGAAAAAAATGAATGCAGTGGACATTTGTACTTTTCCAGATGTGTGCTTCAGAATATTTGATATTTTCATTCATCTTATTTAGATCGCAAAAGAACCCCTGAAAAAAATATAAGGGTAGTCGAAAAATTTGATTGTATTTATTGTATGTGTATACTACTTCAGTGCATTTCATCAAAATGCATTATATGGACAGTCTGTCTGTGTAATAATTTCATTAAATTGAGACCTAAGGGGGGAAACTTTAAGAACGATGCAGGCAGTGCGGGACTCTCGACGCGGACTGTATGTGTGTCTCACAGGTCTCTGCTTTCCCTGTTACAGCATACAGCAGCAGATGTCCAATGAAACACATAAAGCAATCAGTATCAGAGCAGTGCATGGTTATAAAATCAGTAACAATAACGTGTTTGGAAGGTGGGGAGGAGAAAAAGGAAAGAGCGACAAACAGTGAGGAAAAACAGATGTTCTGTGTTTGCATGGGTCTCCTCCAGCTCATCTAGTTTTGTCCCCCAACCCCAAAAGCCCACGTCAGGGATCGTGGTACCTAATCTGCCTTCCGTGGTGTGTGGTTGGATTATGTGTGCAATTACATGGCCAGCAATGGACTGGAATCCTCTGCCCTTTTCTGTGCCCTGTGCCATTGGCAATAGGCCTGACTGCAGTCCTAGACGGGGTAAGTAGCTATAGAAGATGGCAAGAAATGCATGCTGGTACTTAGAGAGCATATCGCAGGGCTATTCAACTCAGGCCCTCGATTCCAAATCCACGCCTTGTTTTCAGTTCTCCCAGGTAGTTAGTTTAATAATTACTGATTCTGATTGGTCAGAGGCTTCACACCCAGCTCACAGGTGAAGGAAGGCTGGAAAACCAGCAAGGCTCGGCCCTTGAGGACCGTGAGTTGAATAGCCCTGGCATATAGCATTCACTGGACATGTTCCCAGTAATCAGGGAACTAATGATATAAATATGTTTATTTCAATATATAACATCTATAAAATAATAACCATGACAGCAGCAGCAACAACAACAATAATAATAATTTTGATTATTAATATCGTTGTTATTGTTGATGTCGTTGTTCTTGCTATAATATTTAAGGTACCGCCCCCTAACCCTAAATACAGAGGACACATTTCATTGTTGTGCACTATGAGCTGCGGTGTGTCATCACTGATCACCAGTTCTATAGTCTACATTACTCCTTATTTTACATAATAATCACCCCTGCCTTCTGCCTTTTGAAAGATTACATGTTCAACTCAACCCTGTACTGGATATGGTTATGGAAAATGGATGGATTCAAATTTTATAAAGTTTACCAAAATTTACAAAAAAGTGGGAGAGACTTCTGTCTTTAACAAATGATAACTTCAGGTACTCTTTTAAGGCATGACGTGAAAGCCATAACAGACTGATCACAAATCCACCCGGCACCGTCCACCTCAAGCAGGTCAGTTCAAACGTTAAAAAATATGCATTCTTCTTTGGAAGATCCAATTTATTGAAATTTCAACATTAAAACATAAATATTAAGTGCATTAAAATAAAACGTTAGTTTAGGAGATGCATGTACCTCAGAGGCTACTGATCTGCAGTATTTGACATTCTAGGCATCAGCAATAGCAGCGTGCAGGAGTCAAACATCTTCCAAATAACACTTAAAAGGTGGTAACAGGAGGAGGGAGTGATCAGGAACAGGAACATTGTCACTCGCTGTAATCACGTCATTTCACTCCACGGCAACATGGGAAGATCATCAGGTCTGAATAAGTAATAGGTAATGTTTATTCAACACTTCCGATAAAACTGGTAGCTGAAACAGTCACACAGGAAGTGTGAGATTAAAGAAGCATAAAAACATGTCAGTGTCTTTCAAACTATTATTTCTTATATGCTTAAGGCATCGTGATTTTTTATTTTTTTTTTGCAGTACACAACATATTTTAGAGGCGATTTAACCTAAACTGTTAAGCAAAAATTCAATGAAGAAGCGACGCCCTTTTTAATCCACTGAGCCTGAAATAAAAGCATACTGAGGATTCCTTTGTCTAGCAAAGTGCCGAAATCCCTTTCTATTTGATCTCTTAATGTATTCTAATAATGTCTGAGTGTTTGCTAAGAAGCATTTAGACACTAACAACGTGTCGCCATATTTTCTGAATATGTCAGCGTTACAATAATATGCAGCGTGCACTGTACACTTACGTTTCATAAAACATGTTAATAATACACCTGTACTGAAGGAATGAAGGCCAGCAAACTACGATGAAACATGTCCTGTGCATAGATGACTAATTAAACCATACATGTGGAAGAATGGACACCCATCTGCAAAGAGCAAACTGAGCTACATAAATTACAAAAGGAGAGAATCTGACAATTGCATTATGCATGTATTCCCTCAAGGTTATATTCTGTATAAATTGCTGCACGCTGGTGATGGGGGTCTTCCGCTTTCCCGGGGGTGGATTCTCAGAGTCATAATGCTAAGAGCATTCCATTAACCACTAAGCAGCCACAGAGCACTTTCACTGGGACAGACAGGCACTTACTGTATTTAAAGATGCTGATTAATGGGGTAGATTTCCCCCACCTCACACCCCGGATCCCTGCGCATCCCATCCTGAGAATGACACTGTTTATGGCTGTAACATGGAGAATAATAAGAAAGGATATTACCACTGAGGCATGCTGTTTATCCTCAAGCAGACATAATGGACCGAACCTGCGCCTTGTGGAACCCACTCCATGTTTTTCTCCTTGGAGTCCATTAGTGGTATTGGTGTGGGTGACATGCAAAGTCACCACCTGCTATCTCCAAAGACGCCACGCGACCGCACACACGATCTGTCCTGCAGAGGGGCGGCATGCCGAGACGAGGGCTGGGGGCGGTCTGTCATCTGACAAGCCCTGCATCCAGGGAAAGCTGTTTGTCAGTTTGTGCAAAGTTGGGCAAGTTGGAACAATGGGGAGGGACGGGAAATTGAGGGAAGTGCAAGAGACAGAGCATGTGTTCACTGGAAGAAAAGGAAAATGATGCCAAGCAGATGGATCTCAGAGGTGAGACTTTTTTCCCTAATCACTGAAACAAACTTAACCCTTTCAGGTTTCTGCAAAAAATGAGTGCAAATGTCTGAATAATATTTCCTCTGCTAGTTCAGCAACCAAATGCATCCAAACCTATAGATTTCTTGTGAGAAAATCAAACGTATAACAAACCATGCTTTTTCCCCAAACAGCGTTTATTGAAAATGACTAAACACCCTTCAAAGCAATGATCCTAAAAAATGTGTCTGAACACCAACACAAATTTAAAAACTCATATAGCACTAACAAAGAAGAGCAGCAGTGATTCTTCACATCAAAAATGCTGACAACAGCTGCCCAGAGAAAGCCAGGAGCCTCCGTACATAATTTACATTCATTATTTTTAGCTGCTTACTGCACAGTTTTATCCCAAGCAATGTGTCCATCTAGCTTCGTAACCCTTATTCAATAGAAGGTCACGGCGGACTTCTGCCCTTCTCAGGAAGCTCAGCGCACAAGGATCCTGGACAGGACAGAAATCCACTGCAAGACACACACAGGGTAGACACACATCACCTAAACTGGCCTGCAATAGACTTATTTATATTTTTGGCTTGAGAGAGGACACCCCCGTGCGTGAGGGATGGAGGGAGCGTGCAAACACAACACAAGTAGAGCCAGGAGAGGAGATTAGAGCTGCAGCCCTCAAGGTGCAGCATCTGTATATTTAGCTCAGCTATATCTGGATGCTGGTTTAGTGGCTCGTCTGTGTACCGTGTCTTCGGCTTTACACATGTTAAGCAAATGGTTGTAAAGCCACTTTGAAATTAAATCATGGGTGTTGCAGTGGCTGAGACTCCTCTACGTTGTGGGTTTGAATCCCACCTCCACTGTGTGTGTATGTGGGGGGAGGGGATTATATATACAGTATGTTACATTGTGGGCACCAAATGTGCCACTGATGTGATGAAACCTGTTATTTTGACCTTGTGGGAACCATTTTTTCGGTCACCCCAAGGAGAAACTGAATTTTATAAAAATCTGTGACTGCAATTAAAAAACTAAAAATGTTAAAAGTTTTGTATTTAGTTTAGTTACTAATGGTTATGGTTAGGGCTGGGGAATTCCAGGTGCATACAACGGCAACATAGGGAAAGGGTAAACAAAATGCAACATTACCCATTTTTACGAAAGACATTCATGCAGGGATGTAGTCAGGTTGTAGTGAAGGATGCGATATCAGGGCTCCTCAAAACGCAGCTAGACACATTCACATGCGCTTTAAGTGCGTTAGCAGGCACATTCACATGCACTTTAAGTGCGTTAGCAGGCACATTCACATGCACTTTAAGTGCGTTAGCAGGTACACTCTTAGGAAGTACAGGGGTGGGGACCATCCAGGACAGGATGCCATGCGCACACACACTGGGCAACCCAGAAACAGCAATCCACCAAAATGCATGTCTGTGAACTGTGGAAGGATCCCACTCAACAACTGGGATAATTCCACAGAGACAAAACGGGGTCAGGGTTTAAGCCCCCGAGCCTGCAGCTGCGAAAGCAGGCCTACCCACTAAACCACTCTGCCGTCTACCTGGACAACATGCTAATTATTCACAGATACATGTGCAGTCATTTTCATTGTGCACTGGCTGAACGGTTGTTGGCCGCATCTTTCATTTTACACCCCCGTCCCTGTCGGCGTGGCACGACGGCTTGGCAGGTGTGGTGGGTTCACACCCCCACGCTGGCGGCTTTGAATCCAGCTGTGTTTGTGTGCAGCTCGCATGGCTGCACCCTCGCTTGTCCTCCCACTGTACAAAAACAAGCAGTTCAGGTGAATTTGTGATGCTAAATTGCCCTTAGCTTGCGTTTTTGAATAACTGATTTACATAATATCCATCGATCCATCCAATCGCTTCCTCTGGTCAGTGTCACCTTGAGCTGACCCAAGGCAACACAGGGCTGGGGTTCACCCTGGATGTGGGACGGTGCATCACACTGCAAATATTGTAGACAAACACTATGGGAAATTGAGTAATAGCAATAAGTCTAACAGCATGTCTTTACACTGCAAGAGGAAACCTGCATAACACAGGTGGAACATGCAAACTGCATACAACACAGACAGAGAACATGCAAGCTCCACACAGCACAGAGGGAGAACATGCAAGCTCCACACAGCACAGAGGGAGAACATGCAAACTGCACACAACATAGACAGAGAACATGCAAGCTCCACACAGCACAGAGGGAGAACATGCAAGCTCCACACAGCACAGAGGGAGAACATGCAAACTGCATACAACACAGAGGAAGAACATGCAAACTGCACACAACAAAGAGGGAGAACACGCAAGCGCCACACAGCACAGAGGGAGAACACGCAAACTGCACACAACACAGAGGAAGAACATGCAAACTCCACAGAACACACGGAGAACTTGTAAACTGCACAGAACACATGGAGAACATACAAGCTCCACAGAACACATGGAGAACATACAAGCTCAACAGAACACATGGAGAACATACAAGCTCCACAGAACACACGAAGAACATACAAGCTCCACATAACTGGAAGAGAACATGCAAATTCTACAGACAGGGGGCCACCGCTCCACCCCTGTTTATATAAACATATATGAATATAATAATAATAATAATAATAATAATAATAATAATAATAATAATAATAATACATCTAAACTTGGGTATTTTATTTTACATAGATGATTTGCTGCAATGTGTTTCATGGGATAGAGATTACCACCGTTATTCCATAAATTCACTAGCGTGATACTCCAAACGTGTGACATTCTGGAGTATTCTGTGTAATGTCCTTCCTTTTTATACACAAAATACAGCATTTCTCAGCTTGTGACCATGTGCAGTATCTGCCAAAGTGCAACTGCTGACCCTTTAGGAAAACTCGGCACTCATCCTATGATGATGAAGAAAAACAGTGTGGGTCTCTGCTCATTGAAAAAAAAAAAAAATACCGAGTGTAATTGTTTTGCATACTGCTTAGTTAATGCAAGTAGCAGCATCTGCTGTTGATATATTTGTGAAAAGAAATGTAAAATCAAGTCTTTATCATTTCAGCACTACATGTAAGGACAAAATCATATCAGGGTTACATTCAGGTGACGTGAAATATTTAATAATCGTGTCCAAACACAGGTGGCTTATGTCCTTTATTATTAGTGAGCCGTCCTTCATCAGCGCTCTAGCGGCAAACGTCTGTGTTACATCCATGGCAGGTCACCAATAATGAAGAACATAAAGCAGTGCGGACGCAATTATTCTTTAAACAATGGTGTTGTTTGGTCGACGATCCCAGATCATCTAAGGCAGGGCGCAGTGTTTTAAAAAGACTTATTCTGAGCCGCACCAACATATCCATTACAGGGTACAAAGCAGGGGCGGCAGAAGCATTTTGAATGTGGGGGGACACACTGGCATAAAACTAATATTTTATTTTAAATGTGTGTGTGTGTGTGTGTGGGGGGGGGGGGGGTGCTAAAAAAAAAATTTTGAAAGTGGGGGGGGCACGGTCCCCTAAGATTTTATGGAAGGCGACGCCGGGGGACAAGGCATACAAATGCGGG
>JAOYFF010000128.1:14676238-14704851 GCA_025773925.1 Cryptomyrus ogoouensis
ACATTTGTTATTGAAAGGTTGGTGGTTCCCATCCCGGACCAGCAGGGAAACCCCCACAAGCGGTCCACACCCCCCCCCCCCCGGCATGGAATTAGCTGCCAACTGCTATGTCACATATTGGTTAAAGGCAGAGGACACATTATGTTGTGTGCTGTGCTGTGTCAACAATGACAATTAATCACATCCACCTCAAGCTCAATATAAACTGAGCACTCGGCGCTCATACGAGTTCCTGAAGCGCCTTCGAGTCCAGTCAGCAGTGTGTCAGGACTTGACCCATCATAAACACATTTTTTAAACCATATTCTGCACAAAGGACATCCTACTTTCATTGAAACCTTCACGTAAACATCAGTCTCCTTATTTATTTGTGCCTTTCATACAAGATCGAATTAAGAAAACAATTTTTTTTAAGCATCACAAAACTGAATGCTGCAAACTGTATATTGAAATTGAATGCTTAATATAAATGTCTCATGTGGGTAACTGTAGCGATGTGCTTTAGTCAGACTCTCACATTCCTTCCATTTGCAGACAATTATTCTCATCTCTAAGTATTTTTTTTGGTATCACATTCTGTTTTTCAGAATATTTCATTTATTTGTGTACTGTGTTCTTTATAAACCGGTTTGCACTACATTTACTGTGTTTTGCACTGTGTGTACTGTCATTGCACCTTGTCTGTTTGGTACTATATGTATGTTTGTCTGTGCACTATGTTCTTGCTGCTGTATGCACCTGAATTTGCCCCTGTGATCAATAAAGTTAATCTTAATCTTATTAGATTATTCCTTAGACCAGAATCCAATGAACACAATGAAAAACAATAAGACAGAGTACAAATCTTGATGATTCAGCCTATAGCCTGTGCAAGTACCATATGCATCCGGACATGAAGAGATGATATTCCTTTAACTTCTGACACAAACACCAGATTCTTAGGTTGATAATTTATAGTTCATTATTTGCAGTTTCACTGGAAACTGTAGTTTATGATAATTAGCAGGTTGTCTCTTCAGAATAATACACTCCAGCTTTCTTAAAATTTTGAAGCTTTCTTAAAATTTTCACCTCAACAACAAAAGAGTTTGCCGAGGTATCCATTACAGCTTCTTACAAGAACAGCTTGACAACATGAGTCATGTTCTAGTAAGAACATATATGTAAAACAACAACAAGTATGATAAACCACATTCGTTTTTGCAAGGTAACACTGCAAAATTATTGGAGCTGTGTCTCTTGCATAAAAAGCACAGTCCGTTGTGAGGGTACAGTCATGTGGTACTCCTGCATATCTCGATACATTGAACCTGAGCCTCAAACAAACCACACTGCGTTCCAGAGTCCACGTCGTTAGAATAAAACAAACAACTTACGGTGACATCCCGCTGCTTGCCGGAGAAGACAGCTTAATGACCGAGAACCATTAGCAATACATCCAGGTAATTAGCTAAACTAATTCATTGTGCTTGCTGAAAATCAATGTGTGTAAGCGCCAGTTCATTCTCTTTAACTCAGGCTGCCTTTAAGACAAAAGGCTTAGTCAGCTGAGGCACTGAGACCTTTGTGTCTTTTCACAGTCCAGTCACAAAAACCCCAGTTATGAGAACCCACATATTGCATTCCACATTGATGTTAAACCGAATCTACAATGCAATTGTCTTAGTTGAGAAAAATGAATGTGACTGGTTAAGGTTATAAAACGTATGTAAGGCCTGGACCTGCAGAGAACAATCAATCATTATTTACATTCTAGAAAAATATCTCCAAGACAAATCCTATTACTGCAAATGTTATGACATATAAAACTATAAATGGCGGAGCTGCCTGCACAATAACATATTATCACAAGCAAATTTAAAATATATTTTACTGCTGGGACTTGCACATAGACTGTATTTTCTGTTCTCCTCAGAGACTCATAAGAAACCTTGTATTGCCTTATGAGAATAACATGTTAGCTGTTCTGTACTGTCACACCTATCCACCTATTGATTCAAATTACTGCAATAAACCTACGAAAACACTAAAAATACAAGATGTGTGCTTTTGATATGATTTATATTAACCTTACATAAAAGCAGAAAAGGCTGTAATAGACAAGAGAAAATACCCTTCTATTCCTCTCCTTTTGTAATTAATTGTCACACACTTATGTTTCAAGAAGATGTTGAAATATGTATACAGACATTAAAAAAAGATGCACACTACCTCATCGTAGATGCTGTCGTTTCTTTGGAAATCCCCGGTCCGTCTTGGCAGCACATGCACATGGACGTGCTGGAAGAAAAGGGCGCAATCATTAAAAGAAGAGCAGCAGAGAACAGGGCACAGTAAGTGCTATTCACACGTGGAAAAAATGATGTACATATTCCTGTAGTAATAGCGTCCTAAAACTATGACACCATTCTCCATGCTAAAGGAATTTTGGAAACATGAAAATGTAGGAACTGTGTGCTGATCCTGAGATCAGCACACAAGATTAGGACATAATTCAGTGTGTCACAAAATGCACCTCTGATATATTATATGTTATTATTATTTTTTTTTCTTTCAATTAAAGCTATACATAAACCACTAAAGTTACGGTTTCACGCATGCATCATCGGCAGCTTTATTAGCATCATGGAATGGGAGGAAAAGTTTGTGATCAATTCATGGAAACGAAAGTGTCATTAAATATGACTTATGGCTTATGACTTATGGCTTAATTATTTGTAAACTCCTTCTAGCTGTAACATTGTTACCCTCAAAGACATTTCATAACATTGCAGTCAGCTGTTGTAACTGACGTCGATGCTGAATGAGGCCACAGAAAGTCGGGTATCTCCTGTATGCAGGAACAACAGGCCGCGGAGAAAAGGGCCGCATTGCAACAGCGATTCATGTTTCAAAATGCAACCACACAGCACACACAATATTCTTTCTGAGTACTTAATTCTATTTAAAATGTCATAATTCAATATCTTTCCTTGTTTTTTTTTGTTTATTTCTTATCCTTCTTTAAAATGTTTACTTGGAAGTATGAGTTTTTAATCAAACATTTTTACAAATATTATTACTTGTATTTGAAAAACAAAATAAATATCATATATTTAAAAATAATTTGTACCATACATAAACTATATTGGCTTGAAACAATTTGCCTACAAGTAATCATTTTTATGTATTAAATTAGATAATTATAATTTGCTAAGCATCCAGTCATATAATTTAGGCAAGCAAATTCTTTGGATCTGCAGTTTTATTTTATCTCTGTCTTAGTAACTTAATAACAATACGGCAGCTCACATCTGCCAGCTGTCAGACTCTAATGCATGCAGTTAATGTACGACATACAGAAAACACCTTCTGGTTACTTATATTGAACCAATATAATAATTATATGCACCAAATATTTCAGCACGCCTGTGCATTATGATAAACAACTGGGTTGTATATATATATGGTTGCTATCAAACTGTTTTTTCTTTTACTTTATCACATTTGCATGAAAAAGTGTGATTGTGTGAAATATATATATATATATATATATATATATGATATGGGACAATATATGCAGACAAAAGAACTTTTTAAAAAATTAAAATAAAGGAGAGTAACTGAAGAGCAATGGAATTCTGGATAACCAGAAAAGAAAACTGAAATAGCATCTTTTAGAATGACAGAATGAATCTGAAAGCATTAAAGAAAATGTATATTTGCCTGTATTAAGTTAGGTAAGAAATGTTATAGTCTCTTCCGAACTATATTATCATTAAAACCAGATCTTAAATCGACATAAGAAATTAAAAAATATATTTAGAAATATATACAGATTAAATGCTTATGGCTTGTTAGCACTATGGATCTATGTAATAATATAAAACAATTTTTAAATTGTTTCAAATAAGATCTTCCTCATTAGAGTTTTGTCAGTATAATGAAGTGTTTCGCATAATACATGCATTATTAAATCTGCCCACCACTAGAACATATACGAGAAACACACAGCTCGTTCATCAAGGCGAAAATAGCAGCTGCACACATGAAGGTGACAGAGTTAATTCCAAGGAACTTTAAAAGTAAGCTTAGAGACAATCAGTCTTTATATAAAGGTCATTTTTCTTTATGCGGGACACCAGACAGGCTTGCAGAGTACATTTGGAATGTTGATTTTGGTCCTTTTGGCTGCTGGCTCTGCTCTTTGAGGTTATCATGAAGATTTGTAGATGTGTTTGGGGAAGAACTGTAAGGGCTACAAATGATATAATAGAGGTTGCACCAGATATAGAGCGAACTAGACAGAGGCGCTCCTGTGCTGGGCTGCCATCCTTTGTCTCAAAGGCACTTCTGACCTAGAGGAACGGAACAACATAATAGGGGTGACGGCAGAATGAATGTCCGCATCAGGGCACAGCTAAGCTCTTAGGGGGAGAGCCGGGGGGGGTGACGGGTCCAGCATCCATGCGAATGCTGGACCCGTCACTCAGGCATCACGATACAATCATTTCAGTTACTCAGCTAGTCACAAACACTGTAGGCCAGTTAGACGCATCAGAAGACAGACAATGTTCACAGATGTTTTCAGGGACTGGATGGAGATCTGTTAGACAGTGAAATAACGCCATCTACAAAAAATGCAAAAAACTGAGTATGTGATTTAAAAAAGTGTTCTGTACTGTAAAATATTTTATTGATGAATCAATATTAGCATAGGCACACAAATAAAAATGAGACAAGAGGAGGAGGGAGGGTTATTTCAGAGCATGTAGATGCAGAATATACGCGACAATTACCTTCCAATATCATGTAATTTATTGTCTGTGAAAAACAAATCAAAAGTGGAAATATAAGTATCCTCTATCAGAACAGAAAAGCTGCTGGCTTTCATGCATGTCAGCAGTCTTGGGAATAGCTGACCAGACCCTATATGAGTTTCACAATTATCACATGCTAATGGCTGCTGCTCTTCGGAGCTCGACTTAGGTTCCCTTCTTCAAATGCATAGGCGATCGCTGCTTTTTCTGTTTTGCAGACATACCTATCTTTCAAGAGTTATCCGTTTTTGATTTAGAGAAATTGCATTTCATGCAAAATAAATGTGATCACTAAGCGCCAAGGCAGCAATAGGAGGCTGAGGCAATCAGGCATGCAGGTTTTGTTTGTCTCTCTCTCAATTGTTTACAAAGATCAGCAACAAACTGTTTTGCAAAGAGACCTTTTAATTGATACTAATTGTTTAATTAGGCACGTGCTCACCCCGATTATCAAATGATTGCCAAATGGGGAAGCCCAATAGGGGCACCGTGAGGACAACTGCCGAATGCAGCTTGACAATCAGATGGTGAAAACGTAATATTCCATTATCAGATAAAAACATATTCCATGAATGATGCAGCTAAAGTTACCCCAGGTTATGTATCGCCTTTCAAAATGAATTAAAAATATATTCTCATTGGACCATATAAACCAAATATCAGTGTACACTGGATATGTGCAGATGTATAAAATATCTTGCAGGAAACAAGGATATTGTAGCTGAACCGCTTTGAGCCACTTTGAGTAATCGGATTCAGATTTGACAACAAAGATCTGTTCTAGACGACTTAATGGTCCAGACTTTAATGTATCTCCCTCTGTGCAGGTTCCACATAATAAGGCTTAGATTGACATTAACAACCATTTAGCCACAAAACATTGTGTTTAAGAAAATAAACTGTTTCAAGTATATTAAACTATCTGTATTTAATATTAATTAACTCCCTGCAGGGGTAAGAACAGGTCATGAGTGAAGTCCCACAATATGCATTTAGGTGAGCCAAGGGTCATTATATTATTTTACTCAAAAAAATGCAATTTTTAGCTTTCCATGAGAAGAATATTTGTTCAACTGAAAATGGGGCGACTATAAAAAAAAAAATAAGATATACGTGCAGTTTTTTCAGACTTAATTAAAACAGATGCCTATTAATTAGTTCCTGACTAGACAAATGAGAAAAATGGTTACACTGCTATTTATATTGTTTAGGGTAAATCTAGTAAGACAGGTAGACAAATGTATTTTGTCATGAACAGCTGTGTTCCTATTAAGACAAGAGTAAAAACAACCGAAACTGCGCACTGCAGCTACTAATTAGCACAGCACCAATCATTCCAAGGGTCCTTTGCGTCTTCAGCAAAGCAGTCTCTTAAACAGGAAAGTGAGATTCATTGAGAGATTTGTCTTGCTTTATATTTTGATAGGACCATTTATATCTTGCTGCTTAACATATGGTCTTTTTTCTCACTGAAAAGGAAGAGAATAGCCCAGAATCTGCATGTTTACAGTGAATCTCCGGAAGTCTGTGGCAACGCAAGTGGCTGTTTAGCCAAGCAGGGAAGTCCTTATTGCTAGTGTTTTTGGTATAAAAGCTGTTGTTCATCTAAAGGAAAATATGAAAACTTGCACCCTCACAAAGTTTCTTGTCGAGGGCTTTTCCTTCAGGAACTCCGTTTCTTTCCACAATGTAAAGACATGCGCTCTGACTGTCGGTGTGAGTGTACGTGCCCCGTGGAGAGCATCCCAGCCAGGAGGCAAGCCTGCCTCTGACCCTAAACTTCCTGGGATGGGCTCCAACAACATCCCCATGACATTATCCAGTAGAAGTGGCTGTTGGACGAACGGATGGTTATTTTAGAAGCAACTATGTTTCAAAGTCAAACAATAAGCTTCAAATATGAGAAATTATGACATATGTTGTTAATGATGATTTTTGTCTACTGTGTGGTTCAAAAACTTACCAAGTTTACAAAATGCTTGTCACACATGCCTGCCATTTCATCCATTTAAACAAAACAAATGGATGAAACAGGTTAATTTGGCCAGCATATGCAAAGATTAGTATTTAGGCCCTGAGACTTTGCTATGTAAGAGCGGTGGCATTACAATGTGCAGCAAAGTGAAGGTTATTATTATTATTATTACAGAAGTGGCCAAAGGTTTTGAGAATGATAGAAGATTGTTTTTCACAAAGTTTGTTTCTTCTGTGTTTGTAGATCGTTTTGTCAGATGTTTTTATGGTATACTGAAGTATAATTACAAGCATTTCATAAGTGTCAAAGGTTTTTATTGACAATTACATAAAATTTATGCAGAGAGTCAATATTTGCAGTATTGGCCCTTCTTTTCAAGATCTCTGCAATTCGCCCTGGCATGCTGTCAATCAACTTCTGGGCCAAATCCTGACTGATTGTAGCCCATTCTTGCATAACCAATGCTTGGAGTTTGTCTGAATTTGTGGGGTTTTGTTTGTCCACCTTGTCTGCCTCTTGAGGATGGTACACAAGTTCTGAATGGGATTAAGGTCTGGGGTGTTTCCCGGCCATGGACCCAAAATGTCGATGTTTTGTTCCTCGAGCCACTTAGTTATCACTTTTGCCTTATGACATGGTGCTCCATCATGCTGGAAAATCATTGTTCGTCACCAATCTGTTCTTGGATGGTTGGGAGAAGTCGCTCTTGGAGGATGTTTTGGTACCATTCTTTATTCATTGCTGTGTTCTTAGGCAAAACTGTGAGTGAGCCCACTCCCATGGTTGAGAAGCAACCCCACACATGAATGGTCTCAGGATGCTTTACTGTTAGCATGACACAGGACTCACAGTAGTGCTCACCTTTTCTTCTCCTGACAATCTATTTTCCAGATGCCCCAAACAATGGAAAAGGGGATTCATAAGAGAAAATGAAACCCAGACCTCACCAGTCCAATCCCTGTACCTTTTGCAGAATATTGGTCTGTCCCTGATGTCTTTCTTGGAGAAAAGTGGCTTCTTTGCTGCCCTTCTTGACACCAGGCCATCATCCAAAAGTTTTGCCTCACTGTGCGTGCAGATGCACTCACACCTGCCTGCCGCCAATCCTGAGCAAGCTCTGCACTGATGGTGCCCCTATCTTGCAGCTGAATCAACTGTAGTAGATGATTCTGTAGCTTGCAGGACTTTCTTGGGCTCCTGAAGCCTTCTTCACAGCAACTGAACCTCTCTCTTTGAAGTTCTTGATGATCCGATAAATGGTTGATTTAGGTGCAATCTTACTAGCAGCAATATCCTTGCCTGTGTAGCCCTTTTTGTGCAAAGCAATGAAGACTGCAGGTAACCATGGTTAACAGAGGAAGAACAACGATTTCAAGCACCACATTCTCTTTTAAAGCATCCAGTCTACTATTCTAACTCAATCAGCATGACAGAGTGATCTCCAGCCTTGTCCTCATCAAGACTCTCACCTGTGTTAACGTGAGAATCACTAAAATGATGTCAGCAGGTCCCTTTGTGGCAGGGCTGAAATGCAGTGGAAAGGGGTTTTTTGGGATTAAGTTCATTTTCATGGCAAAGAGGGACTTTGCAATTAATTGCAATTCATCTGATCACTCTTCATAACATTCTGGAGTTTATGCATCATAAAAACTGAGGCAGCAGACTTTGTGAAAATTAATATTTGTGTGACTCAAAATTGTGTGTAATTATATAGCCCATTGCTATATAATTACAATTGATTTCACATTATTATTTATGCAAAATCAAAGTTCCACTTTGAGTCACTCAAGAAAATGTGGGGGTGAGAGCCTGGAATGAGAGAGGAATGGTCCTTTTACCACCTCCAAAGGTGCGGAAGTTTGCTGTATTTTCTGGTCATGTCCCTGCATTTAGTTTTCATTCAGCAATAAGCCATGCATTTGAGCGAAGTTAATGACACCCCCCATGGCACAAGAATACAGGGAGAATAGTACCGGCCAGGAGTATTCACTGTTGAATAGCTTCAGTTCCGCTCGACCAAAACGGCGAGTACCTATAAATTTATATCACCACTAGCACATACCACTGCGCAATCGTGAATATCTCCCTTTCCACACACACCTGTTACCAAGAATAACTAGTGCAAACTCCCCTTTCCCAAAAACACCATCTCAGGTAGAGAACATGAAAATGTTTTACTTTCAATTCCCATCCCCGATTCCCTGGCTCTTCACATCCACCTCTAAGCAATCAAAAAAAACCAAGGCACATTTAAACAATATGTACATTTACCCGCAATGTTCTCCCTCATGGAGAAAACCCACAAAAAAACAGGCAATCTGGATCCACTGATGGGCCAACATGGGACATCTGACATGGGACGCCCGAAGCTGCATTTTTCCACATCGCATCGGCATCCGCATCTACATTCAACCTGCCTGAAACCAAACTGAAGTCATATGTTGATAGTGCTACCAACCATCTGTGCCCTTCCACGTCCAGCGTAATCTTAGTCAAAAGATATGTAAGCGGATTTTCAGTGTGAACTTCGAATTTTGTTTGTCTACAACCCATTTTAACACAAGTAATTCCAACTTATGTGCTGGATAATTTCTCTCAGAAGGGGACAAACTTCTGCTCACAAAAGTCACGGGTCTCAAGCCAATTCTTTGTTCTTGGTAGAGGACTCTCCCAAGTCCCTCTCTGCTTGCATCCACATGCAATACGTAAGGGAGCCGTGGATCAGCAAAAGTTAACATGGGCGCTGCAGTAAGGCTTGCCTTTAAAGCTTTGAAGGCCTGCTGACAACTGTCATTCCAGCAGGATCCAAATGGCTCTGTGGGTGTGTGGCGCCTCTGACTATCATGCGCAGCACCCTTAAGTTTATCCAAATGTTGCCTTAAATCCTCAAGATCTGCAGGTGCAAGCCTACAGAATTATTCACGGAAAGGTGTGTTCAGTGACCCATATAGAGTGTTGTGTATTCTTTGAACATCTAACATCAAACTTGCTGATGGAAAATACCTCTTTCCTTTCCATAATTCTGACAATTAACCTCTGCTTCCACTCTTCAGATACTGGTGAATAACCAAAATTAAATGATGATGGTGAAATATCACGCGGGGAACCATTTTCCTGGGGTATGGTGGGCACAGGTCAGGATTGAGGATCTTGCGAGCCGGATCACCCTCAGAGAAACGCGCCGCATGGCCGTAAGTGCCGTAACTGATGCTCCCTTACAATGCAGGTAATGTGCCTCATTTGGGTCTCTTCCAGCAACCGCTCCTTTGACACAAAGTCAAACCAGCGGTACCCAAGGATTCTCCAAAGAGACACAGTACCAAAGGAGTCCAGTCTTCATCTCAGCTCACTGGATACTTTCCATGTCTCACAGCCATACAGCAAGACAGGGAGCACCAGGACTCTAAAAACTTGGACCTTTGTCCTCTTGCAAAGATATCAGGAGCCACACACCCCTTTCCAGCGACCTCATGACCCCCCATGCTCTCCCAATCTGTCTGCTGACTTCATAAGAAGAGTCACCAGAGACATGAATGTCGCTGCCAAGGTAAATCTCTCCACGAAGTCAACATTCTCCCCGCAGATAGACACACTACTGATGACTCTGCCTAAGAAGTCATTAGATGCCTGGATCGTGGTCATTATCCGGGACACCTGCAATCCAAGACACTCAGACTCCACGCTCAGTCTCTTAAGAGCCCCAATCAGAGTCTATATTGACTCCACTAAGATCACAGCATCATCGACAAAGTCAAGATTATTAAGTCTTTCCTAACTAACGGACGCCCCACCGCTGCTGGACCCCACGACCCTGCCCAATAACATGGCCCTCCTCAAAACAACAGCTTGCAAAGACTCGTTCTTCACTGTGACAGTGATCCTTTTTGCAGACACCACAGTGGCTGGCTGGATCTCAGGCCTTACCAGTAATCTATCTGGAAAGCACTGTAGTTCAGGACGATCAACCATAATGGGCGAAGGGACTGTTTGTCTGGGATATTTCGGTATGCCCTTTACTACACAAGTGTGACCTGGATTCAATGTAAATGGCTTAGCAAACCACATAGTGCCTCTGGTATGATCATCATATAGACCCTTCTGTTGCATCATCTCATAAGCCCCTTTCATGAAATGATGAACATTCAAGCTCTGTGAGAAGTCTTCACCTACGTTTTCCCTACAAATCTCCATCAGTCTTCTCACTATGGAAGTGTTTGTCCCTACCATGAGTGAAACATCCCCATGCTATTCAGGGTCTGGCCACACTAACACAAGAGCTTTAACCATCTCAGCCACCCCTGCCACTGATCCAGGAAACTCAAGCCTTAAAGTCAAGTAACTATCATAAGGATACTGTGTAGTACCCAAGCCCCCATATCTGCAAATTCTCTAGAGGAGTCAGCGGCAAATGCTTTAAGTACCTCTTGTAAAAAGATCTGTACAGCAAGGTAATCTGAGATCTGCTGGATAATAAGGCCTTTCCATATATATCTTCAATCTGTACACCCACAACAGCGCTAGGTCCTATAAGACCCTCAGGTATATCAGCTTTCTCAGCTTGATTTGATCATTCCTTGCAGAGTCCAGTCACCGGGACATCAGGCCTTTCCCTCACTGCGCCCCTGGCCAATTTCCTGCCAGCTTCTGCCTCTTAGTGAGACGCTGGTTGACCATCCGAAGATTCAACACTTCCTCTGATAGGAAACATGACAAAATTCCCATCCCCGATTCCCTGGCCCTTCACATCCACTTCTAAGCAATCTAAAAAAGAACAAGGCACATTTAAACAACATGTACATTTATCGGCAACTTTCTCCCTCATGGAGAAACCCCAGAAAAAAAAACACAGGCAACTGATTACCAAATTAAAAGAAATTAAACACCCGGGTTTTGTGCTGAGAGAGTCACACCCTTTATGCTGGTTAGTCGGTGCATGCTGGAGCTCTTACTGGGCAAAAAAAATCAAACATCTCAAACAATCTGGTTCATCAACATCTCACTCATAGAAAGGAAAACATTTTAAAAACACACATGGGTGCATCTGTCATAATATTAACACCGGCAAAATTCCCCACTTTTCCCAGTAACATTACCACCCATTTCTATAGGGCGCCACACACTGCATGCTGTGAAGGTCTGAATCTGACGAGGATAAAGCAATGTTTTTGGCCACCTGCAGGAAAATACTCAGTGAGATTAGACTACAGCAGATGAGAGAGGACGCTGAGTAGAGTCTGCATGTTTCTCTGGGCTCTTCCAACATCTCGCTTGTCTCTACAGACAAAGTTCTCTGTCTGGAAGTAGAGGTCGTCATGCAAAGCAGTTTTCACACACATTGATGGACTTGATGGAAAACATCCAGCTATATAACTCAATAATGCCATTTCAGATCCTCAGCTCGGAGAAAATGTAAAAACGCGCCAGGAGTTAAGGAGGTCAGGGCAGCAGAATGGAGAGCCGTCCTTACTGGATAATAGCGAAGAGACAATCATTCAGGTCAAGGAAGGTTAGCCCGTCAGGAGGAATCAAATGGCCATTGTCACAGGTATAGCGAAACCCAAGGCAGCCCTGCATCAATCCGAAATGGCGGCACTCAAGAGTCTGGCTCTGAAACAGCTGCCCTAATAATTAGTGTTATCACCATACCAACATTTCTGTTTAGATATTGATACCAAGTCATGATTTTCAATTTTGATCATTTTCTATATTTCTCTTTAAAAAGACACTCTCAAATGTAATATATAGGCATGTTAGTCAAAAAAGCAGGTCGATCATAATTTTTTTCTTTAATAATATCAGTTGTTTGAGTCAGAGTCGGGATGAATAAATCGGCAAGCTTGGGCCGCTCGTGAAATGGACCCGTGTGTCATGGCAGAGCAGGTGTCCCCAGCTATTTTTGCTTAACGGCGAAACCAAGCCAAGGTCCACTGCATCCAAAAGGAGGGGGGCAGTGTGTCCCAGTCGCTGGTGCTCAAAGACTTATAGCGGTGCGGAGACAAAACTCTTGGCAGCATTCCAGAAAATTAACTAAAGTCTACACTAAAAATATTTTGGACTACATAATTATATCCATATTTGGTCATCCTGGTCATTGTAGTAGCCATTCCTCGGAATGAATATTAAAATAACAAGCTAATGCAAAAATCTTGATTGATTACATTTTTTATTCATTATTTTTCAAGGAATCAAAAAGAGACAAATTCTTGTCTCAAATATTTGTGCAATGGCCAATAAAGGATTATACTTAAAATCTTCTCTTCGACTAAACAGAAGAAAAAAAAATGAAAGCTTATAAAATATAAACCAAATTGTTTCATACCTTCATAACAGTATCCAAAGGAAATACCATTGCTTTATTTTTCTGCAAATTTCTAAGTGATTTCTGGATATATAATAAATTTCTCCTCCTAAACATCTGTTTGAAGCTATCGATAACTTACCTACATAAGGTTAGCAGATTTTTACGCTGTAAACATGAAACAGAAATAAACATTCGTATATAATGCTACACTTAATGAAATCAGTGCTTAATCTACTTTTAGTGTTTCTGAATACTGAGATTTTTTTTGCAACCAAATGACCTTCTTAAAGCAATCATTTTGGAATTATTTAACTTACTACGTTCCTCCAAATATATGTTGCAAAATAGTTGATAATAGTATGGAATGTATTTGCTGAAAATTAGATATTTGATGTAAAGCACTAACTTTTGCACTAGATATAATATAATTATATTGTATAATTCACATAAATGATGCAATTTGACCTCAAAATCGACATCTGTTTATTTTTCAGTGAGTACCCCTTCAACTGGGTAAATTCAGTTGCGCATATTACCTACACAATCCAATCAAATTCAGTCAAACTGGGCGGAGTACATCCCAGTGTAGCAACACTGAACTCACTGACCGCATCATTGATTTAGCTGTGCGAGTTGCCCTATCCTTTCTTTTACGAAGATGACAGGAGGAGCAAAGTTGTGATGCAAAATTTAAAAAGTACAATATGAATATGAATATTTTGCGAAAAATTACATTTTCTGAGAAGGGCATGTGTTTACATTTCACAAGAAGGACGGGGGCAGCTATCCCCCAGCCCCCATGCTATGCACTCCAGTAGTCCTGACACAAACTTAACCAATCAAGGCTAATTGATTGTGGGTAAGAATCCAACTGTGTTTCCGTTTGAACATGGACTGGAGCCAGTTGGTGACCACTGCTGTAGACTATGTATGAAAATGAAAATTGCTGCTGCTGGTGGATTTTTTCACTACTGGTTTACCATGCAACCCTACTAGTAATATTTAATTACATATAACTCATGTGTGTCCAGTGTTGCTGCAGGAAGGATGAGGATGATTGCTAGGTCTGGTAGGTTGAGATGGGTGGCTAATCAGGGCTAATACTAACTAGTCAGAATAACTCACTCCAACACTGCATGACATGGTTATACGGGGCAGACATGAAGGGTGGTGCTCAGAGCACTGCTGCCGTCTGCGTGGGATGGCTGCATTCTTGAAAATAAGACAATAAAAATGAGGACAGCAGTACCAGTGCAAGGTTATGCCTACTTTTAATATTAGTATCAGTTTTGCAGGTGCGTGGGAGGAGGCAGTGGGGGCTTATTTTATTTTGTCAGAGGAACATGGGGGTCAGGCACAGACCAACAGCACTGCGGCCTTAGAGAGAGGTAAAGAAAAACAAACACATCTGTTTTTTTTTTTTGCAATAAATTTTAAGACCCGAGCCTCGCCTTTAAAGGGGCATTTACAGCAAAGTTTCAGAAATAACTGCTGTCACGGCAGTTTATGGATTAGATCAACAATAACCTTGTTAGCCATCTGCAGGCAGCTATGGAAGGAGCCACTGAAAGGTGACAGGCTTCAAAATGTGCTTTTTTAATATAACAATGTCATTTATTACACTTTTCTAAACCATTTTTGTAATCTGTGCAATCTGTGACTGTGTCTGGCTACATATAATAGGTGACGTATTTCACAAGGCACCAGGAGAATAAGCCACTACCACATTTTATAATATAGATTTGTCAAACATTACCCTAGCTGGCTGTCTCAGTTTGTGCTGGACATTGTTCATTTGGTATTGCTTACTTTTTTGGTACTGAATGGGAATTTCCTGTGTTGCACACGAAGAACAATATATTTCATGGATAACAAAAGAAGAAAATAAAATCATCATAACAAAACGTTCAGGGTAGTGCACTGACTGATGTATCATGCGAAGAGAAAAGAACACTGGGAATTATCCAAGCATACTTATGTTATGTTTAGGCTATTTTGAAACAATGCTATTACATTACTAATACAGCCTAACTTCACCTGTCAAAAGTTCGTACTATATGTTAATGCCTATTCAAGAAGATAAGGGCACAGTGTACAGTAGTTAGGAACCAGTTCAGGTAAGTGAAAATAAAAAATGCCTTTACTAAATGAATAAGGAAGAAGTCTTAGTATTTGGTGAAGACCCTGTCATTACAATGTCTCAAGGCAGCACTAAACTAAGTTATTAAATATCCAAACAAGCAGGCTCACACAGTCCAAATATACAAGTTAAAATTATAATGGCTTTACATTGTACGAACTATGCATTTGCCAGCACTTCTCATTTGTTACAGGATCGTTTCCAGATCGGACTCTTCACTACGTTCACCCTAGACATCGTGTACCTCTTTCCAACTATTAGTGGAAACTAAACAATCCTGCAAAGAGCTTTTTTCCGCACCACTTTAATTGGCTGGGAGCCGATACTATACACATTGTCCAGTGGGCTTTGGTCTTGTTTTGCAGTTTCAATATGTCATCATTAGTAAAACTGGTTTCTTGCCCCATTATGGTAGCCCAGTATCATGCGAGGCATGCAGCTTAAGTCTGCCGCGAGTGGACAGGGCTGCGTATCGGTGAACCGAAGGTTACTGCGTGTCATCTTAATGCCGCACTAATGAGTTAGCACAGGCCCACAGGGTCCGGCTGCTGACGGTGAATGGTAATGCGGTGCCGGCACTGGGGTGAGCCGTCAGGGCAATCCCAGAGACTCAAGCCTCACAAGCTCTGATCAAATTGATACTCAGACTGATTTCTGCTGCTGTTCCTCTCTCCCCACCCTCTGCAGTCTCCCCACGGCAAATAGCCGGCCATTTTTAATCTCTGGCCACCTTAGAAAAGAAGCCTCCCTTATTGTTACCAGATCAGCCCAGCCCTTCTAAATCATCTTTTCAGACCGTCCTTGTCCTGCTTCTGTTAGAATTGCTTCAGAGGCACCTGCTATAAATCCTTCATAGCTCTGGGATCAGGATCTATTCCTGTCAGTCCTGTACCACAGCAAAGTTAAACAACAAAGACAACAACCCCTTTACTTGACCTATTTCCTGACAGGGGTTTACAGTTCTTTGAGCCTGGTTGGCACCACAGCTACATAAATCCTTGAAAGACAGCACTGAGTGGCAGAGCAGTGCTGGGTTCTTGAGTATTCGAGCATCTCTCTGTCAGTATCATAGAGATCTCAATGTTACACACTTAGGCTAGAGAAGGGTAATGATACAGGAATATTTTAAATAGCACCTCATCTTCCAGTGAAAATGAAAATCTTTTCTCATCCCAAGGCTTTTCGCTGATATAGCCTATAAAACAGCGTTTTCCAAAACAATTTTTTCCCGTTTTTCATTTAACCTTTTCATACTTAAGTATAATTGAGTTGTAATAATTTAACCACATATATACTGTAAAAGCATCTCTATAATGTTTCAAGCTTCTGTGCATCTGTTGTGCTCTACGTAGTATAGTGTCTTACTATTTTTATACATAGTACTCCAAACCTCAACTCCCTGTTTGCATTGTGCATCATGCAGGATGAGGATTCTGCCACAGAAATGACAAATGATAATAACAGAAATAATAATCTCTCTTGTTTCCCCCCCTTGATATTTTAAAAACCGAAACTTAATACCGCTACCAGCGCTACCTGTGCTTCTCCTTCTGCGTTGTAAGGCCCTCGGGCTAAGAACTGGCAAAGCGGCCTTTATAGACTGTTCAGCACTTATTCAATCACAGAGCCATTTCCTTCCCGTGCACACGCTACTTGATTGCAATAAGCTACTTGACAAATGGTGGTGCTGGAAGCCTGTAGCAGGTGCACTATATGCAGCAGATAATCTGTTTTCATAAAGTTCTGAGTAGAATTCTTATTTGGAGTAACTCCATGTTGGAAATTAGTGTGGAGATTCCGCAGCGCAGTTAAGAAACAACTCCTCCGCTTAGCAGAAAATGTCCAGGATTCAGATATGTTGCTTACAGTGGTGAAATATAGTACCTCTCCCCTTTAAGAATAAAAATATAAACATTCAAACTTCCAAGTGCTAATCCTGGTCAGAATCACGGGGGCCTGGTGCCTGTCCCAGTTCAGCAGAGGACTCAGGCCTGGGGGGGCACCCTGCATGGGATGCAAGCTGTAAACATATAAAACATATTCATGTATTTTTCAAAAAAGATGCAATGGATTATAAGAAATAAGAGTGTAATTAATTTCCTTAGCTGAGGCTGTTGTGGGGCACACTCGAGAGCACATCAAATCTGGCACTAGAGCATCATAACTGCAGGATTTTGCAGCCATTTATTATTCATGTTGGTTATTTTATAGTTGATTTAAAAACTGGTCAGGCAAGATGGCAAGCAGGCCAAAGGCGGATTGAAATGTTGATGCGTCAGAAGCAGACAGGGAGCCGAGTGGCGGCAGGCCTCTCAGAGCGCCGTCGACTAAACCGTCATTAATACAAACGCTGGAAACAAAGTCAGGCAAGAAGAATGAAACCCCCTGTTTCACAGAAGTAAAAAAAAGAAGAAAAACATTTAATACATTGTCTTGTGCGAAGATGTAATTCTGGAATTGCCATTAGCCAAATCTCTACAAGGCTGCTTTTCTCGGTTAGAGCGATTTAATGTTCTCTGCATGCTGTGAGAGGCTAATGAACATGAAAAAAGACAAAACAAAAACAACTGAAATCAACATCTTCCCAAACCCCCTGTTACGTGATGGTGAGTTTTAATGGCATTTTGTTTGTTTCGGAGGGGAATGGTATTTGCAGAACCAGCAATCGATATGAAGTGATATTAAGAAACACAGTGGCCGTGGGCGGAGCCACGGGCCATGAAGCGCGGTCCGATCTGGCTGTGGTGAAATGCGCTCCATTTGATCGAATGACACATTTCCATCATTTTCTCCCCAGCAGACAGTGCGCCATTAAAGATGTGGTGTAGTCAAAGAAATCAGATTCATATTCATTTCAAGGTTAATACAACTGATCTGGGTAGGCACATACAAAACGCAGTTAGCAAATATTTCAGCAATGAATGGACGCATTTAAAACAGATTCTATTGTAGGCTTGCACATAATAAGGTGAAGTTGGCATAGATTCAGCTGTTATTGAAAAGAGTTTGAAACGGTTTTGAAAGATAACCTTTACATTTAAAGTGCATTCAAAATATGCGGTGACAGAAGGCTTTGATTCGCCTCTGCTCCCGGGCCCCTGCCTCTTGGAGCCCGTTTGGGAACCGCCAAGGATTTGGCATTTGTCAGGGAGAATGTAATTAGCATCTATCGCAAACTTCCATCTCAATAATAAATCAAAAGTGGCAAGAGCTCCATCAAGGGTGAGGGGGAAAGTAAAAGTGGCACAGATTACGGGTTTCACTGACGCCGTCATCATTAAGAATTCGTTGCACCAAGAGAAGGAGACGCTACATGGCCACGGGAGGCTTTATGGAGGAGACGCTGCGTGTAACGTGCCCCGCTGTTTTCCCGTAAAGGCCACGGGAGGCTTTATGGAGGAGACGCTGCGTGTAACGTGCCCCGCTGTCTTCCCGTAAAGGCCACGGGAGGCTTTATGGAGGAGACGCTGCGTGTAACGTGCCCCGCTGTCTTCCCGTAAAGGCCACGGGAGGCTTTATGGAGGAGACGCTGCGTGTAACGTGCCCCGCTGTCTTCCCGTAATGGCCAGGGGAGGCTTTATGGAGGAGACGCTGCGTGTAACGTGCCCCGCGCTCTTACCGTAAAGGCCATGGGAGTCTTGGGAGGAGAAAGTACCAAAAGTACGTTACTGAAGGTGTTGGTTTTCCACTGCCGTAAAAACTGGTACTGGAGCCGAATGACATCACAACATGAGGCAGAGTATTTTGTACTGAATTTGAAAAATGGCTGTAGTATATTATAGGGCCGGATGACATGCGATATTAATACCAACATCGCATGTTATGTACATGAAATTCTTACATCCAGTCAGCTAGATATGATCAGGGTTTTTCATACTTTCCATTCTGTACGGACATTATAGTGCGGGGAGTTTAAGTCTCGCTGAAACATTTTAAACTAATAGAAAAGGAAGCCTTAGCTAGCTTTGTCACTTTAATTATTATTCCTTTTATAGATTATCTTATATAAGTTTAGCAATCAGTTGCGTGCGTTCTCAGAGACAATCATAATCATCTTCATCCTCGCTGTTTAAATCACTCCTAAACAGATCTGAGAGAAATTCATGAACTCCCTTTTGCTTTATAAATAACCTAATATTTTTTTTACAACAAAATCACATTGCTATTATTTATGCTGTCCAAGTACATTAAGCAAAACACTTTTTCTTACAAAATTCTTGTCATGCCATCCTGATCTTTTCGTTGTATCTGTTCTTCCGACCGGATCACAATTATTATTTTAATTTTATTTTCTTACTTCGTTTATTGTTGTTTTCTTAGTTTGCAACTGTTTTCAAGGAGACATTGGTATTGCATTTCAGTGGCAAGCTATTTGCATAACCAATTAACAAAGGAAGCATTTCGAGTCCCACCCCAAAGTCTCAAAGCCCAGCTGGTTTGGTACTTTTGGTACAGGACCTTTTGGTTCTGGATCTTTTGGCACTGGTACAGTACTCAACCAAAAGTCAATGGAAAAGGGAAAGTACCAAAAGTACCGTAACCAAACCTACAGTACTTGGTGCAGTGGAAAAGCGCCCTTATGCACTGCCTGGTATAATTGACTCCTAATGTAATAATAATCTACTGGCTTTTCACTTTAATGGTGGATTTTCAGTGATTAGATGTTTTTGGCAGTGGGTTCATCACATGGGAATCATGTTACGATTCGGAAGAGGCCATTTGCCCTTGCATGAAGATGATCTAAGGTATCGTGAATTAGTGTAATATGGTCAAATCTTTTCAGGTTTCTTGGAGGTGGCTGAGGCTTGTATATATCCTGGGATTATTAAATAAATAATATTAAATATCCTGGGATTATTAAATAAATAATATTAAATAAATATTAAAGAAATACACAGGGACTGTTTTGTAGATAAATATTCAGTTATATTAACAAACCCCTTTGCGTGTCAGGTTGTTGGTCTGTTGCAGTTGATGGTCAAAGGCCCCTTTAATATACATTTGTAGATATTCAACATACAGAAAATAACCTGCGATATACGGGCTGAGCTGCTGATCTGCAAGAAACACTACGTAGGAAATACCAATAAGCTTTCAGTATTCTGCATATGCACTATATGGACAAAGGTATTGGGACGCCTCTTAATCACTGAGTTCAGGTCTTTCATTCAGACCCATTGCCACAGGTGTATAAAATGTAGCACCTAGCCATGCAGTCAAAAAATGGGTGAAAAAATGGGTCATTCTGAGGAGATCAGTGAATTCTTGCATGGTACTATCATAGGATACCACCTTTGCAATAAGTCAGTTCAGGAAATTTCATCCCTGCTAGATATTCCACAGTCAACTATAAGTGGTATTATTGTAAAGCGGAAGTGTTTAAGAATAAAAGAGACTCAGCCACGAAGTGACAGACCACGTAAAGTGACACAGCGGGGTGGCAGAGTACATAAAAGTCACCAAAGTTCTGTTGACTCAATATCTGCAGAGTTCCAAACTTCCTCTGGCATTAATCGCAGCACAAACACTGTGCACAGGGAGCATCACGGAATGGGCTCCCATGGCCGAGCAGCTGCATGCAAACCTCACATCAGCAGTGCAATGCCAAACGTCGGCTAGAGCGGTGGGTGTAAAGCACGGTGCCACTGGACTCGGGCAGTCGTTAGCCGGGAACATACAACAATGACGGGGCACAATATTCCCGTGGAAATGTGGTGAGTGTTAGGGTTAGGGTTAGGGTTAGGCTTAGGATGCAAAATAATAAGCTCTGGTTAAAATCGCATGATCACAGTATCTTTTGTCATCAAAAGCAGGGATGCTGAGCATTAATTAAACATTAGCCATACATTTGTTTCAGCTGCTTGGTGAGAGAGCGCTTTCTGAATCTGATTCCATGTGACGCACTTTTAACTGTTAATCAGCGACTTAGATCCTTTAACAATAGCGTAGATTGAAAATCACTGGTTGCAGGGGTTAAATCAGAATCAGAGAGGTACAGAGTAGGCATTAAAGGTGAAAACATGACTTTAAGTGCATAACAGACTTTTATTACACAGTTCATTTTTATTATTAAAATTTATTACATTTTGGGACAGTAAGAAAATAAGGTTCAAGGAGGCAGAGCTGAGCTCCGATAAGGTGCAATTTGGACATAAAGAGGTGGAGCTGCACTTCAGCAAAGTGCGAATTGGACATAAGGAGGCAGAGCTGAACTCCAGCAAGGTGTGATTTGGACATAAGGAGGCAGAGCTGAACTCCAGCGAGGTGTGATTTGCACATAAGGAGGCAGAGCTGAGCTCCGATAAGGTGCAATTTGGACATAAGGAGGCAGAGCTGAGCTCCGATAAGGTGCAATTTGGACATAAGGAGGCAGAGTTGAGCTACACCAAGGTGCACTTTGGACATAAGGAGGCAGAGTTGAGCTACACCAAGGTGCACTTTGGACATAAGGAGGCAGAGTTGAGCTACACCAAGGTGCAATTTGGACATAAGGGGGCAGAGTTGAGCTCCATTGGACTCCATTGCCTGTATTTTAAATGATGATTGTTAGTCCCTCTTTTAAAGGACCTGCCATGTATTTCTACTTGTAGTTTTAGAATCATGCATCTTTTTGAGGAAGACTTCAGTCTCTATTTCAAATGGAGAAAAAGCAAGATGGTTTGCAGCCTGTCAGTTTCAGAGAGCCTGTTCTACCTTGGTAGAAAGGTGTATTTAATACTGCAATGCATTAACAAATCAAAACCAATATTCAGACCTTAAGAGCAATCAGGCAATTAGCATAAAAGGTATAATAAGTTGAAAGGCCATTACAAATACTTTACTGGACTTTCAAAGTCCTTTTTAGGAAGCAAATTATAATTAAAATTACAATAAGTACTGCCTGTTGGCTGCCTTTATATCTCCACCCCACAGAGGAAATCTTAAAATCCTGCAAGAAATGTATCATTCTGAGTATTTTAGCTACCTGCAAAAAATAATTGGCCTAAATCTATGCTTCTATGCAATATGTTCCAGCACAGTTTACGTATATATCAGCATTTACCTGTCGTTATCTGTTAATACTTTATAAAGTGGTTTAAAAATGCTTTTATTTCTGCCTCCAGTACACCTTTTCCTACATCACATCAATGAAAGACTCATGGTAGAGCCCATCCACAATGGCTATAACACACGGTCAATAAGAACATGCATATTATGAAGCCTGTAAGGCAGCCATTTGCATTTTAGTATTTGTTAAATAAAGCAAAAATTCGAGCAACAGTCATTGGCTGACAATAGCTGTTTGGTGGGAACAACAGTTACTCAAATTATGACTTTGCTACACAGTTCTTGGTTATCAGCTCCTGGACTAAGTCATCTCACAAAAAAGCCAGTGTCTTACATTACAAGTCAATCACTTGAAAAAATGTGATTCAGAGAGAGCTAAGGGCAAGATCCCTTGACATAACCCTCATTACATTCACTGTATCGCCTGAAAGTCTACTGCCCTGGCATTTCCCACAAGCGTAGACCAAGCGATCTGAAACCAGTATGTTAATAATTTACACGTCCTGAGAGTTTAGGAGCCATGAATGAAATGTGATTATTATTTAATATGATATGACTGTCACAAAGACTTCATAATATATTTAAAAGAAGAGAATTTTTAAGTTCTCACCTTTACTGTTTGTCCGGCTTCAGGGCCATCCTGACGGGAAACAAAAAGAGATAATTAGCCACTGCTGGGAATTTAGGAATATATTGTTTAACATTAAAAGAGAATTTCAATTTTAGATGAATCGCAGCACTTCTTGAAGTGAATCTCAATTTTGACGTTGGGTGATTCTGGTCTAAATCTGTGTGCCGCAGCTGAATTCTCAACTCGCTTAAAGTTAATAAGAATTGACAGATGGAAAACGCTGGAACTGATTACCATCCTTACTTCATATCGCATTTAAATGACAACAGAGGATTATGCAAACAGATTCTTCATTATTGACATGCATGATTACCTTGATAGATCAAGAAACAACAAAACCGGAAAAAAAATGCAGCAGTTTATAGCTTTTCTTAAAAACGGGGCCCCTAAATGAAACGCACTAATGCATGACCAAATAAGTCATTAATGGCTATAATAGCCCTTCTTTTTCTGGCAGGGGTAGTTTTAATAATAATGCTTTATAAATATACCAGCATTCTGTCAGTTTCATAAGCGTCTGTGTGACCCCCCCCTGCAGCTGCTCTGTGGGTTTCCCACAGGTCACGCCCCCCACAGGCCACGCCCCTTCCACAGACCACGCTCCACAGACCACTCTCCACAGGCCACGGGTCCCGAGCTGGAAACCTCTTACCAGACTTAAATCGCTTACTATACAAACTTAAAACATCGGTGCATGTAGGAATGCACATAATATCATTTTGAGGACAGTTACTTAGTATTAAATCCATTTAAAACAAAAAGCAGCAGAATACACCTCTGAAAGAGTGGCAGTATGTGGGTGGGTCACATTGTGTCTGCATCAGTGCTTCCATATTACTCCAGCAGGGGGTGTGCTTCTGTTAATTCTCATTACAAAACCTACCTATGATCGCATTCAGGGAGGACAGGTACTATTAGGTTTGTGTGGCAACATGTAAAGCTCATCAGGAAAAAAATCATATAACAATCAGAGCATAAATTTATCATTGTAAATGGACAATTTAAAAATGGACAATAATAATTTTAACCCCACCTGCTTCAACTGTTTATACACTATTAAAAAAAAAAACTATAAATCGAAAGATATCCTAGAAACGCCTAAAAAGATCAATGAAAATTACATAATGGTTCCCAAGGCTGATGCGATGCCTTATCTCATAACATTTTACATGCTCACAGTTATTACTGAACAATCTCCACATCAGTGTCAGGGCTATATTGTGTCCATGGCAACATTCTGATACTCGAATGACTTCATATTTTGTGCAGTCACATAAAACCAACGGATTCTGTACAGTAAAAGTGCTTGAAATGAAATGAACTACAAGTGTGCTGTTTGATAGGCCAAGTACTGAGGTGATATTTAAGTATTTTTTAGCAGAGAAAACACAGTATAAGATGTTCAGAATGATTAAGAAAACTACTGCAGTCAAGCAAAACACACGTGCATTCATTTACAACAATCCCTTGCCCTTCACTGAGCATTGAGGCCTTAGATTGTGGCACGTACCTGTATGGCGATTGTCAGGGACGTGGCCTGGAAGTGCCGCTCTACAACGTCCGCCACTCTCTGAACGGTCTTGAACAGGTCAGCAACCTCTTCTGGACGTAGGTCACGGAACCGCTCGACAACACGCACTGGGCACACCAAGACATCTGACAGTGGCTTGTAAAGGAAAACAAGCTACTTATATTATGACACAGAGGTCACACCATGTGACTTTAAGTCCCCATTGACTCATTTGTGGTTTATAAAGTAATATGTTACAAAATTCCACAGGAATTGTGAATAAGGCATCCAAAATCATAGGCGACCTGTGACCTACTCCTCTACACTGAATCTCTACATATGCACCGGACATTAAGCAAGCAAAGCACACATCTGGCTCAGCATCTCAGGGAGGCGCTACAGGTCACGGCCCACTCAGACTAAAGTTCCACCAACAGCTGTTCCCTGTAGCTATCAGGTCTCTAAACTCCTTCCTTTAGTCTCCTCGTCACACGCTACTGACATGTAAACTAACATGTATGATGCATATTATTGCATGTAATATTGTTTTGTATTGTACTGTATCATTGTATATTGCTGATAATATGTGGATACTTTGCTGTGGTCTATATATTATACTGCAAAGTGTAATATACGGTATTACCTTGTGTGGTTGGTTAATCAATAAATCAATCAGTCAGTTAGTCAGTTAGTTAGTCAGTCAGTCAATCAATCAATCAAATCCTTATTTATTTCTATGGGGAAAACCATAATCCCAACTATTTTAACCTTAATCCCTACTCAGCCATAACCTTAACCATAAGTAACAAAACAAATACAAGACTTTGGCATTTTTAGGTTTTTAGTCACAGATTTTTATAAAATTGAGGATAATATTGTGGGTACACACACACACACACACACACACATACAATGCACAAATGACATATACACCCCCAAACCTGTCAAAGTGTGACACAAAATGCCACCTGCCATGTCAGCCCAGTATAAGGTTCACATTTTGATAATTGCTAAAATTACTGTATTTACCCTAAGAAAAATATCTGCAACAGTTACAGTTTTGCTAATAGGATGAGTGGCAATGTCAAATACATTACACAAGTTCAAATCTATGAACATAAGGGTTCATTGAATACAGTATGAAGATGCATGATAACTTTGGTACATACTGTAAAAGTTCATTGATAACCATTGATCTTTTATCTTTTGTTTGAATGTTACTTGTGGCAAAGCAAGATTTTTTTCTTTGTTATTTTTAAAAATCTATGTCTGCACAATATGAAGAGCATCTGTGATGTGTGATAACATTGTTCAATATTGCAATGACAATATGACTTTAATAATAAACAAATAAACAGCTATACAGTCCCTATGTCTTTCTGCTTTAATTAGTACATAACCCCAAACAGTGAACAGCCTGCACCCACTAAAGAAATTAAATAAATTTCAATCGTGCTTCTATTGAACAAATTGCACATGAAAACCCAACCAATTAAACAGAAGATTGATTTACATAGTATAAGAAATTGAAGGTGAATTATCGCTGCTCTTTTTAAAATATTTTCTCCTCAGCACAACAAAAACACATCTCGGGAAAAAAAAATTGGAGAAAACAAATAAATAAATATAAATTAAACATAGCAATTCAAAATATTCCATTACACTGGTCCTCAAGTATCGAGCTTAATATGTATACATTAATGATCAAATAAAACATGTCTGTAATACTATCAAGCTAAATGGAAAGTCTCTCTATATAGTAATTAATAAAAGCACACCATTTGTTAATAAAAGAAAAAAGGCATTTTATCGATGCAAACGAAACACTTATGATGCGGTAAGAGTGAGCTTTAAACTTACAGAGTAATTTGAAACCTATGATTGCATCATCATGTATAGCTTTCAACAAGGAAGGAATGCTATTGGTCCTTATTCAAAATCTTTAATAGAGCCTTAATTTTAACCCACAATAAAAGTATATTGATAGTAATCGTACCGTGTCATCCTATAGCTCATTTTGAAAATATACCGATACAGTGTTACCAATAAACATTTGATACACCATCCAGCCCCAATGGTCTGTCTTGTTTCATTGCCCCCACGGAAATGTCTGTTGTGTTTTTAGTGGACTTGAAGCATTTTTTGTTTTACATGTGTTTTCAGAATTTGTGTTTTCTGAATTTGTAGCGTGTTGCCACCTATTGGCAAATGGCTCCAGATATTCGCTCCCGGTACACAATCTTGTCATAAGAATCATGACTGGGAAGGCAGGCTTCATCAAAGATAACTGATGAGGAACTGAGAATTTAGTACCATGTCAATGAAACTCCCTTCCGATTTCAAACGCTCTCACACAAACAACTATTCTCATTCACATATCCTACCATTCTCTTCATTTTGTTCCTTCTGTATGACTATCTGCATTTACACATAATACTTATTTGTCTTACATTTGCTATTATCTGATTTCAAATATAATATTATTCTCTCATACATGCGTTAGACTTTTGGTTCACGTATACAATTAGCTTCATTTATATATACCATCATACTCACATACTTCTACTGTTGTTCTTTGTTATCCAGACTATCATGCAAGCATATAATGTGCATATAAGTAGCTATAGTTCTCTGTGTAAGGAGAACAGTGCTGTGACCATGAGAAGTATGACAGTAAATAAAAGAGAGTATGATAAGGGTATAGTAGTGTTCGTGTAAGAGGACAGTGGTGATGTGTGTGAGACTTTATTAATTATTAAGTATTAATTATCACTCACGGGGCCACTCATATGAATGCATGTCGCGTGCAAATGAAATGATTTATCTTATTCATTGCAATGTGGTTTTCGTGATAACAATAAAAATGCAATTCATCTGTCACAACTAGTTGCAACTAAATATTCTTATCACTTCCCAGCATTTTTGTTAAAAATTTATGTAGACATGCAGAAATTTAACAGAAAGTCATCTGTATATAGCACATATACTGTATCTACATAAATTGATATATACAGTATTTTACCTTAAAATAAACAAAATTTAAATAAGTCTGTCTTAACCTTTTTCTTGCATATAACATGTTCCAACATTACAAATGCTCTGTAAAATATTTACTGCATTACTTGATTTGTCAGGTTTTGGTTTTTCCCATAAATGTCTTGGTAAAAATGTCAGGTGTACCTAATGATATTTGGAAAACAACCATACTTTATTTCACTTTTGAAGAAGATTCTTTCCATATTAAAGTATTTTTGACAGTAAATTCCTTTTCCCGTGACCAAAGACCAGCTAATTTACTTCTGTATCACTTCAGATCTACTATTACTACTATTAAATGTCATCCATCCTAGAATCTGCATTTGCTAAAGTAACAGCTTTAATTAACCCAAGTGTTCTCAAGTACCTTGGGGCCAAAAATAAAATGAAATTCTGAGATGGACAGCATTCAGTTTTTTTCCTTGAATATACACTTATCTCATTCTGCTACGACCAAGTTCTACACTGGTACTGCTTCTGAATAATGTATATTTCGCCTGGCGGAACCATTTTAAATAACACCGAATACGTAAGGCCTTTTTTCTTTTCTCCATTTCAAATTCAAGGGACTGTATTTCTCCTCCACACAGAATTTTCCTAATACCGCTGCTAAATTTTAAACTAATAAAATAAAAAAAGCTTTAAAGTGTTTTGTAAATAACATTAAATAGTGTCACTGCAATCACTGCAGTCGCTCATCCCTACACAGCCCTCAGTGGCAGGTTTAATAAATAACAGTCCGTCTGCTCCCACATGTCCTCATTGTATCACTGGTTGTTGTCCATCGTTGCCATGGAGACTATCTGTCTCCAACTATCTGTGCTCTGCTTAGTGACAGGGGATCAGTTGCCAGCCACATCTCAGCTTGAGGTCACACCTCAGCCCACTGCTGACCAGGTCAAGGTGTGAAATGCAGCACTAACACGAGACACCCAGGGCCAATCCCTCCGCCATACTGCAGAAAGCCTCAGCACTGACAGGCCGCAGTGACTCACTCTCAGAGCAAAGTGAGAAAAGCTCAAACTGGACAGTGGACAGGCGTCAGTCCCTCCGCCATACTGCAGAAAGCCTCAGCACTGACAGGCCGCAGTGAATCTCTCTCAGAGCAAAGTGAGAAAAGCTCAAACTGGACAGTGGACAGGCGTCAGTCCCTCCGCCATACTGCAGAAAGCCT
>JAOYFF010000128.1:14725045-14736503 GCA_025773925.1 Cryptomyrus ogoouensis
GAATGACGGGCTAGCTGAGGACGGCGGGGAATGACGGGCTAGCTGAGGACGGCGGGGAATGACGGGCTAGCTGAGGATAGTAGGGGAATAGCGGACTAGCTGAGGACGGCGGGGAATGACGGGCTAGCTGAGGATAGTAGGGGAATAGCGGACTAGCTGAGGATGGCGGGGAATGACGGGCTAGCTGAGGACGGCGGGGAATGACGGGCTAGCTGAGGATAGTAGGGGAATAGCAGACTAGCTGAGGACGGCGGGGAATGACGGGCTAGCTGAGGACGGCGGGGAATGACGAGCTAGCTGAGGATAGTAAGGGAATAGCGGACTAGCTGAGGACGGCGGGGAATGACGGGCTAGCTGAGGATGGCGGGGAATGACGGGCTAGCTGAGGACGGCGGGGAATGACGGGCTAGCTGAGGACGGTGGGGGGATGATGGGCTAGCGGAGGACGGCAGGGGAATGACAGGCTAGCTGAGAATGGTAGGGGAATAGCGGACTAGCTGAGGATGGCGGGGGAATGACGGGCTAGCTGAGGACGGCGGGGAATGACGGGCTAGCTGAGGACGGCGGGGAATGACGGGCTAGCTGAGGATAGTAGGGGAATAGCGGACTAGCTGAGGACGGCGGGGAATGACGGGCTAGCTGAGGATAGTAGGGGAATAGCGGACTAGCTGAGGATGGCGGGGAATGACGGGCTGGCGGAGGACGGCGGGGAATGACGGGCTAGCTGAGGACGGTGGGGGAATGAGGGGCTAGCTGAGGACGGCAGGGGAATGACAGGAAGATTACTGCTTATTTCCTTCCTCATTTACTAGAATAGTGGCACATTATCTGCATATTGCTTTGAGTTTAGCACGTTCTTTAATTCAGTTTTTCAGTTGTCAGGTTAAACTCACTTTGTCCCATGTCTTTCTAAAAATGTAATCATGCTGACAAGCACAATACAAATATAAATGCAGCTTCCTTGGATTTAGTTTCCTTGCAAAAATCCTGTACTTATTTTAGATCTTTCAATAACATTGTAATGTTTGAGTATTTGTGTGGAATACATGCATGTTTTTACTTCTTCATTACCTTTCCTCTAAACGTGCCTTCTAGCTATCTCATATTAAACAAACGCATGAAGGTGCAGAAGAAGAAACTCCCTTTTCATTTTCAAAAGTTCAAGAACTCCACAACATGGGAATTTGCCTTGAAGCCTTAACCTGCAAATTGTACACACAACTTTCATATCCATAATTCATTTGACTTTTAAATTTAATTTAGGATGTGCCCTGTTTCACCGCAAAAGCAATTGTTTGGTAAATTAAAAAATGTATTCACGTGTGGATTGTTCCTCATAAATAAATACATCCCGGGAAAACTGATTAATGGTTATCAGCAGCCCGTCCTCAGTGAGGCGGACGTTCCCAGGTGAGGTGTGAGGAAGATTAATACTGGGAAGTGATTTCATTCTCGAACGCTGCCTGTCCCTCCAAGGGCCGGGTGACAGACAAAGGCTGGCCACCATGTTCCCAGGCTGCCTCTGCTCTTTCCACTCGGCACCTGCTGGAGTTTTGCTGTCGTCATTAGCAGCTACATGTACTGTCCATTGAATAGAGACCACAGACTCGGACAGGATTATTATTATATATGTTGCAAAGAAAACAGCCAAATATACATTCAAATAAGCCATAAATTCTGAGACAGATGTCAGCAAAGACATTTGAGCTAAATTCTTCTCTCGACGTGTGTTATTGCAGCACCAGGGTGTTCAGAGCTGATTCCTTATTTTTGACGCATGCTGTTCCTTTTAACAAGCCATGAAGTTCTTAACATTAGCCAATCTAATCCAACAGTCCAGCTTTCATTTAAGAGGTAATGATTTTCTGAGCTTTATGCAATTATGCCAAATTGTATCAAATACATACAAAAAGAAATTCCATGAAATCATACTCAGCCTATGGGATAACAACAAAAGTTATAAACCTCAATAACAAAATAAAACAAGCACTCATTTACATTGGCTTAGTTCCTAAACTGAGCTGTTACAGCAAAGTTTTAAAAATTCCTCCCCCAGTGTCCACCATCACTGGAAAACAACATGGCTTTTGTAACCTCAGGGCTAAAACTTTAGTGCTCTGGGATTACATGGTTGAAATTGCATGTCCATCTGTTCCAGACAAGGTATTAACCTCTGGCCATGGCTGCAAGCCTCAATGACCTGGAGCAGCACCTCCATGTTGAAAACTACTGTAATTGAGATTTCACTTCCAAGGGGGGGCAGGGGGTCGCCATTTCCAAAGGTCAATAGAGCACAACCCCATTTTTCAACTTAAACTGCACAATCCTTCCACCAATCTACAGATGATAAGTTGTCATCCATGGGTCAAAATACATATTTTATTCAAATGAACCTTGAGGTGTGTATCACGACCCATCAAAACTCTAATATGTAAAATAAATTGACATGTAAATGAACCTTTTCTTATATTTAAATTGGGGGGGAGATATTCAACCTTTGGCTATATATTCATTCACAGCATATATATTCAATAAAAGTCACTTTGCAGATTCACATTTTAAAGAGAAATAACCATTAAAACTTGACTTCAAAGAACCTTTTGAATTAAAGTCTTTTATTTCCGGCCTATTTCTGGTAAAATGATTAACGGAGGCGAAATCCTCCAAAACAAGCCTTTATCACGCGAAGAGTCTCTGAGTAACGCTTGCAAAAAGACAGAAAAAAGAACTGCATAAATTGTTTTATAATTGCTATTGAAACAGAGGTAGCACTTTCAGTTTTTAAAGTTCCACATTAAATCAAACATTTCCACTGAGTCTTCATGCAGAAAATGTATTTTAAAATGTTATGAGTAGTCATTTGTCATGTGATTCATATATCAGACAAAGAAGACTAAATTAATACTTGAATGACAGAGCTTTCACTACATAAAGAGAGACAGTGTTCATATTGCAAACTAGAATGATGATGATGGTCAAGTAAAATAAGTTGGTGAAGGTGTTTCACTTGAAATATTCTTAATGAAACTTCTCTAACATACAATGCATCTCATGAATGCACTGCAATCAGGCTGATTTGACTCACAGCTCTGCTCATTTTAATACATTTAAATTAATTTACATTTAAAAACAACAGTCCATCTTATTGTTAATTTGTATGACTGGAACAGAAAAGAGACATCTACGGCAAACAGGTGACTCTCAGTGTAAAGATTAAGACTCCAAAATAGCAAGCAATTTGCATTACTGAAGGAAATACTGAAAATATTCAGGACTGGGATCAGATAATAATGTCAGGGAATTTAGTGTAATTCACAATAGTAGAAGCAACAAATACAGCCTGCTACAAGAGGGATTAAATAACTTCCTTGTAATAAGTCTGTTTTAGGTAGTGTATTAAGAGTTTATAATAAGGACATGACATAGGGACCTTCATCATGCAAATGTAGAGGGCTGATCAGGTGAGGCCCAGCTTGTAAGTCATGCTGAGTCAATAATCATTAGATTATGTGGAGGAATGGTGGCAAGCAGCTGGCCTACGTGATGCTGAGCAGCCCGCCATCCACAGCCGGCCTGCATGACACTGAGCGGCCTGCCATCCACAGCTGGCCTACGTGATGCTGAGCAGCCTGCCATCCACAGCCGGCCTACATGACACTGAGCGGCCCGCCATCCACAGCCGGCCTGCATGACATTGAGCGGCCCGCCATCCACAGCCGGCCTGCATGACACTGAGCAGCCTGCCATCCACAGCCAGCCTGCATGACACTGAGCGGCCCGCCATCCACAGCTGGCCTGCGTGACACAGAGTGACCCATTGTCTGCAGCCAGCCTGCGTGACACCAAGTGGCCTGCCACCCACATCCCGCCTGTGTGACACTGAGTGCCCTGCTATCCCTAGCCGGCCTGTGTGACACCAAGTGGCCCATCATTTGTAGCCGGCCTGCATGACCCCGAGCGGCCCATCGTCTGCAGCCGGCCTGCATGACCCCGAGCGGCCTGCCATCCACAGCCGGCCTACGTGACACCAAGCTGCCCACCATCTGCAGAGACTGGGCATGCCTTGGAAGAACCTTCAGACCATGACCCAGTATGTAGGAGAGTAGGGCTGGACGATTTATCGATTTCAAATCGAAACTGCGATTTGAAAGAACGCGATTAGCAAGTCGCAAAGGCTGCGATTTAGGATATACATTATACAGCACGTCGGACCCAGGGTTTAAATCTGCTGTGAGAATAGTTTTACAAATTCATGCCGTGCTCCCTGTGTGACAGTCATTCTCACCAATCACAAGCGCCGTGCTTCTCGCGTGTCAGTCATGTTCACCAATCAGAAGTCGCCCAAGAATGCGTATAGGCCCACAAACAGCAAACACGCGAAACCCAAAGAAAATGTTACATTTGCTGTGCGGGAAAATACTGATTCCGCTACTGAGCTGTAAGTGAATTGCCTTCCTATTTCATGGTCCGAGATTGTTTCAGAAAGGTCCTATTGTCACGCCGTGCCGATTCAGTAGAAAACTGCATTTTACTTCTCATTTCAAATAACTTCAAATTAAATAAACTTTGGTCAGCTGCATGGAGTGAGATTTTCTGTTCTGCACACACGTTTACATGTATGTACGTTTTATTACCTTGTAAATTGTCTGTAGGGTTTGCAAACTGCCGTAACGTTTTTGATGCAGCTAATTTTAAGTTCAGAAAGGAATATACTGTATAATTTGCCGTAAGATTTCTTGCGTGAGAGTCTGAGTTTGCAACCCTGATTGCGTACATTTTTTTGTTTCACCTGAATTGATTTGTATAGAAAATAACTGTATACGGTTGTTAAAAAGCGGAAACTTCGACCAACATGAAATCACCAATAAACGACTTCTGTGTATTCAACATTTTATAAAATGCATATACTACGTTTAAAAATTTCCAGCTTTACGGTTTCAGGACAGAACAGCCACTCTACAACATTACGGCTTTTTGAGTGTTGTTAGCTGCTGTTATTAACACTAATAACACATTAGCGCAAACAAAAGGGCTGCATACACCGAAGTAGTTCTTGCTTGGTCATTGGCGTGGGAAAGGATGGTTCTAGTGTTATTAGTGGGGTAATCAGCGTTACCTGCTTTTTGCTGCAATTGTTTTCATTATTACTTTATTTAACTTGACACACCACATCTTTAAATTCTCATCCTTGCATTAGAATATAGACCAGTTAATATTCATGGTATCTCATGCTACACACTGAATATTGAACTGAAGCTTGACATAAAAAAATTAAATCACAAATCAAATCGTAATCGTAATGTTTGTCAGAAAAATCGCGATTAGATATTTTCCCCAAATCGTGCAGCCCTATAGGAGAGTATTGAAAAGTATTTTCTATTCAAATTCTCCCAATAAGAATCAGGTGGGCCTTATAATTATAACAATTCCTATGTATATGTCTCCTATTTTTCCAGTTTAATTGAAGAAAAACCCAGAAAGGGAATATCGCTATTTTTGCAATTTGAAATTTTGAAATTGAAATAATTTGATTATAGCTAGACAGTATTAATTGGGCTTGGAAGACTGGCCATTTGGCAAAGAGCAGAAAAGATATTTCTGGGGTACGATGATTTATTTTCAATATTTTGAGTACCAGTACTTCATTATAAGACGGAAGAATGCGAGCGAGCAGTAAATTAAAAAGTAACGATGTGAGGCTGAATAAGACCAAGTTCAAGTAAGTCCAAGTTCAGCCCATTTCCAAGAAGCTCAGCCTTGATCTGGGCGATCAGCTCATGAAAGACAGTAACAGTAACAGTTCTATCAATTATAAGCAGTGGAATACAACTATATTTTTATGGACAATAAATAAAGTGCTGCATGAGAGCCAGGAAAACAAGTAAAAACCTAATTTCTAAGGAAACCTTTCTCAGTGCATTAAACCTGACATGGTTCTGTGGAACCGTGAAAGAAAGTAATAGGCCCAATACAAGTAAATTAGGTTCAGGATAGCGGTTAAGGACACAAAGTTCTAACCAGAATGTTTACCAGTTCAAGCCCCAAGAGCAATGTAAAGAATTACAAAAGCTGCTAAATATGTTAAACGTTTATTCAGATGAAGGAGTCAGCTGGTACACGGAATGTAAATTATTTAGAAATATAAATGATGGCTTCCCACATCTCCAGCAAGAACTAAAGTCAGCGCTGATTATGCGTCATATGAAAATATCCATCCACCCATCCATCCATCCATCCATCCATCTCTGGAAAGTCAGGCAGCAGGGGGATAGAGTCTAAATGGATCACTGCGCACAAACACCATCCAAATCAACCAGCCACTGACCATCTGCAGTAGCTTTCATTTGCAGTGGCCGTAATAACGTCCAATTCCCTGCTTGATTACCCCCATTTCAGTGCTTATAGCACAGCCCACCAATGAATCCAGAACTTACCAAGGTATAAGGTTATCATAAAAGGGTCAATGTTATGTGTGATCAGCAACCACCAGTTGTGAGACTGGGAGTCAATCTTCCCAGCTTTTGGTGTATGAGTTCAGTTACAGATAATTAAAGAGTAATGAGTTTCACATGGCACAGCGAGGCACAGGCACAGGTGAGGGGCGACAGTGTCCACGCTGAGGATGTAAGAAAGCTGGGGGGCCCCAAGACTGAGCTAGTACACATTGCTCTTCCAACAAGAATACTTCAACTAATGAAGATTTAAAGTCAAACTACCTAACACAATTTCTAATTATTTGTATACTAAATTAATTACACTCAATGAAAAAGAAAACACCCAGATGAGTGGTGGAAAGGAGACCAATCTGCGCGTGGTGAAAGGTCATGTGACTGTATCTCAGTGATTATATCATCATATCAAACGGACAACAGATTTGGCAGTATGGGCACACTGGTCAGTAGGGTGTGGCAACCCCCCCCCCCCCCCGCGGGCCTGCATACATGCGGTGATATGGTGGGGAAGGGCGTCGTACAGCCGTTGTATCCTCTCCTGCAGTAAGTCGGTCCACAGCTGTTGTAACTGGCCCTCAAGATCCTCCACATTGGCACTGGGTCTGAGTTGACATCCAAGCTGATGCAATTGTCTTGTTGAAAGACTGCACCAAACTGCTGTCTTAGAGGGGTAAGACACATGGATGCAGGATGTCACTGACGTAGCGCTGTGGCGTCAAGGTCCTCCGAATCACTGAAATGAATGACCTGAAATCATACCCAATGGCTCACCACACCGTGACCAGGAGTAACGCCGGTGTGTCTCTCCACAGCATTGGCAGGATTGGTCCTCCCCCCTTGGCGCCACCATATGCACACACAAAGGTCATCCGTGGTAATGCAGAACCAAGTTTAATCGCTGAACATGGTCGCCACAACAAGTCGCCACTTGTCATCAGTCCATGCCTCCTGGTTACGGCACTAGTCCAAACGCAGCCGTCTCTGCGCTGGTGTTAACGGCAGCCTACACATGGTACGGTGAACCCGTAGTCCGGCTGATGCCAGTCATCGAGACACGGTGCAGGATGACATGGGGTGATGTAGAGAGTCCAATACCTGTATCCGGATGGCAGGCACAGTTGTCATGGGGTTCTGTAATGCTTGGCGCACAATATGACGACCCTCCCTTGGTGTGGTCTGTCTTGGGCGACCAGAACCTTCACCACATGTGTGGGTACCCTCACGTGCCCATTGGTTCTGACATTAGCCGACCATGACATCTGCATACCCCACATGCTGAGCAATTGCACGATACGACCACCCAGCCTCATGCAAACCCACGATGTGACCCCTATCAAACTCCGTCACGTGCTGGTAATGCTGTCTAATGCATCTACGAGGCATCCTCAGTGTCTGATGACTAGATGTGGAAGCTCCTTGCAAATCGAATCATTTACATACCCATGGCTGGTCTGCACATATACCAAATTACATCCAAATCGGACCATTATTTCTGGGTACTTTTTTTTGTCACTGGGCTCCCCTTTCAGGATGTACCCTCTTCTTACCATCCTAACTGGATGAGTAGCTATTGGAAAAGTGGATAAATGCAAGCCCCGGCCTTAGCAAAACAGTCACATGTCCAGGGGCCCTTCAGCCAGGCCCTTAACCCCCAGCTCCAGGGTCGCCGCACAATGACTGACCCTCTTCTGTGACCCCCAAACTATGGAGAGTGAGATAGAGTAGGCAAAGAGAAGAATTCCAATGTACTTCTACTTGTGTGAACGGCAAATAAAGGATTTATCATTTAGAAAATATAAAAAGGTAGCATTTAGTTCAGGTAAAAATGAAGACATACATCAGGGTCATAACATGGCATGAAGGCGTAGGTAGGAGATAAATGAAACAATTAACCACAAAGAGGCAAGGAACCTGCATGCTGCTTCTTGAAGAGTAGAGAAGAATGAATAGAAGTGAGAGTCCAGTGCAGGAAAACATTTACAGACTATTGAATAAGGTAATAAAACTGTTATATACTTATAAATGCGTGTACATGTGTGTGCAGACTTGTCTCGAATTGAAAATCTGCCAGCCAGCTGAGCAAAGTGGCAACCTTGACATCTATTTGGTAACACATTAAGTGGACCTTGATAATGTATTTATAATACATTCATAGAACATTAATAAACAGCATGAAAGTATACCCTAATATGATGATGCACTTAATGTTCTGTGAATGCATTATAAATGCGTTATGAAGGTGAACTCAATGTAAATCCTTACCAAGGTGGAATCCCTTGCTTTACCAAAGTAGAGTGTTCCTGTAAAACCAATATAAGCTGTAATAATGTAAAGCGAAGAAGAAATTACAATTGATTAATATGGGAAACTTTTTGAGCGTTCCCAGAACAAAAAAATGTAATAAATCATACCAAATAATAGTAACATATAGAAAACGCAGGAATATGATAAATGCACAGCCTAAAGTAGGAATAATGTATGTACAGCTTAGTTTCGCTCTGCAGAATCAGTATAGTCATGCATCGCTTTGACGACACATCCTGTGAAGTGCATCGATTTCACCGCTGTAAGATGACAGAGTGTAATTACACAAACCTATAGATGGTATAACCTACTACAAACCTCGGCTAGATGGTACAGCCTAAATAATGGTAAAAAGTACAGGAGAGTAAATACATAAGCGAGTAACATAGATATTCATTATCATTAATAAATATCAAAGCTAGCGCCAGTGCAAAATGAATGGGGAGCAACAGCTGAAGTGCAGAGATTTAATCCAAAAATATTACACATGCTGCGCTGATTAAGGATTACTCAAGAATTGCATGATTACATACGCTAACAGGCCAACAGACCCCAGGAGACACATGCCCTCCACACACCATCGCATGAGAGTCACTCTCTGACCTTGATTTCAGTGACAACAGAGCCAACAATGTTTATCAACATAAAGCAGCTAGCTAAAGTACCTTCTTGAAATACCACGGCAAAGTTGCCAACTTGGAGTCCGCCACACACAACGCAACCCAACAATCTTACGGCAGTTGGCTCACGCTCACCGAGACAGCCAATCAAGCGGATTTGCGAGGATTTAAAAAATGCAGACTAGAAGGTGACTTTGGTTTTATGTTGGGCTGAATTATGTATTAGTATTTTAAAATGAAAAAAATCAAATATATAAATTAGGCCATAATCTTCATTGAGGGGCAGGGTAGTGGAGCCAGGCCTCTCAGGTTTTGCACGTGCTATACAGCAGCAGCAGCGCAGTTTGTTTACTCCAACATCACCACAAACGTGTAATGCATTGCACTTAGTGCTCGGCTTCCCGATTAACAAATGCTAAACGCTGTTTTTGCTTTTCCATGGTTTGCTTTTTTTCTCCTTTTTTCCTAAATGAGAAAATTGTCTGAATTTCTTTTGGTTACTGAAAACAGGTATTAATGCAGGTCTTTTGTGAAAAAGGAGGAGCATAAAGCGTGGCGGTACCTGTATATTAAAGCTGCCATGTCTCAATTAAAAGATTATGAATGCAATGCTTTAAGACATTAAGGTATTTATGCCACTTATTATTGTTATATGGGTGCATTATAAACACATTATGAAGGTGCACTTAATGTAAATCATCACCTTCTAATTTTATATAGATTTCTTACATTATATAGAATTAATTCCAAGTTAGCAACAAATTATGGATTATGTCCTTAGTATAAAAGTAGAAACAGCGCAGCTCATAGCTATACATCCAATACTGCGGCCTGTGGAGTAATGCAGTAAATATAGAATACTGCTGTATCAAAGCACCACGACCAGGCGCTACTGCATTGGGAAACTGTAAGGGCTGGGTGTGCGAGGCAAAGCACCTAACACCATAAATGCACCACGAAATGGACAGCTGTCCTATAGGGTTAAAGTATGCATGAGTTATTTTAAGAAAATATCTATTCCGCCATAATTAATCTCTTAAAAGGAATATTTAGCAAAATGGCACAAAGGACCTTAGGGAAACACCAAATTTCATTAATACTGTATCTAAACAAAAGTGCAGGAGAAATCATAAGCAAGGAAAAAAAAAATCAAATTCATTAAGTAGTGTTTACCCAGTGCAAAACACATTAATATTATAAACAAACACTTTTAGCATTTTATGACTGAATAATAGTTAAAATAATTAAAGCAATCTTGCATTACAATGCAAAAAGGTGCAGGACACCTCAAAAAAGAAGAATGAGGCTAAAACAGGGAAAATTAAAGCACTGATACAACAAAAACATCCACCTGCAGGATCTTAGGCCACACAGGTACTTTACATTCATAGGAGAGTGAGGAGTGATGAAGAAAGGCGAGCCGTCTGTAAGGTCTCTGTGCAGTGCTGCGGTAATGCCACGCGCTATTCTGACACGTCTTACCACACGCCTGAATGCCAGTATTGGCAGGTTAGTCAACGAGGAACAAAGTAACCACAGAACAAAGCATGAAAAACCTTTCTTGTTTTGCTTGAATAAGTTAAGGTTTAGAGAGGGCTGCTATTTTGTTGCACTGTACAACTACAAATATTAGCATTATTTAATTTAAAAAGTACAACACAATGACTGTCATTATATTTAACATTTCTAGACCAGTATAAACAATAGAATAACATTTTCTGTAGGACTTTTCTGTCTCAAAATAAGTATGCATGTATGCATACTGTATTCAGCATGTATGCATACTGTAAACTGTATGCATGTATACTGTATACTGCATGTATGCATACTGTAAACTGTATGCATGTATACTGTATGTATACTGTAAACTGTATGCATGTATACTGTATGTATACTGTAAACTGTATGCATGTATACTGTATGTATGTATACTGTATGCATGTAAACTGTATGCATGTATACTGCATGTATGCATACTGTATTCAGCATGTATGCATACTGTAAATGTATGCATGTATACTGTGTGTATGTATACTGTTTACTGCATGTATGCATACTGTAAACTGTATGCATGTATACTGT
>JAOYFF010000128.1:14746257-14765473 GCA_025773925.1 Cryptomyrus ogoouensis
TCCAGTGTGTCTGAAAAAAACAGACTGAATATGCTATATGAGAATGACAGATCCAAGTACATCACTTTCAATTAGCAGGCGGCAGGCATCTACTAACCAAGAGATGCAATTTCCTGGTGGACCATCGTAATATATTCAATATTTATTCTCCTGGATAGACATGTCAGGTGTACAACTTCACACATATATGACACTCACGGATTGTTTTTCAAGACAGGGATGGGCGTTTTATTACATAAAACCAGGTTTCTGACCCATAAAATGCATATTTTCCAAAGAATCACTCAACAAATCACACTCCCCACACTCTCCCACTGCCGTGAACCCTAACCCTAATCCTAATCGTAATCCTAACCCCTGAACCCTAACTCACTTTCATAGACTGATGGCTAATGAAATGACCCTCAGTTTTTCACATTGAAACAAAGTGCAAAATTGTGCTTTAAAACAGACAAGAAACAAGAACTGCAATCACTCAGGTCAGATACTATACAAAATAATGCAACAGGTAAAAACAGCAGTTTGTAATATATCTTGGGGAAAACAGAATTTGTGATGCCTTTTTGGGAAAAAACAGAGTATAACATAAAGATAATATGCATAAATGTAAATAATAATAAAACGTAACGGATTTAAATGTGCTTTAATACCGTATGTACTAATATGTTTAAATAAATTTCATGAAATGTTAATGGACATCATATCTTCTACCGTTCTACTGCGCTAGCCCTAACTACATCACCTACATACCAAATGAACTGGTAAGTATACATAAAACCGAAGACAATGGAGCTGTATCCTTTTTTTATTATTATTGCTCTGTAAAGGTTTCTTATGCTGGGGAAGTCATATTAGCATTTAAATAGCAAGACATGTTTTATCACCAAACTTGATTTGATGCTGCCAAAGCTGCTGAACAGTAAACACAAAAGAAAATTGTCAAGCGCTCACGTCTAGGGGAAAGGTTGTAAAGAGGATTTTGTAAATTTCTGTCAAAACAAATGAACAACCTCACCAAAAGGGAATAGGGCCACCACTACAATAAACACGCAGCACTTATATTCATCTTTACAGTCGTAATTACAGGACAGCACAGAGAAATGCAGATACAGTGTAAGATGAATTGCAGACACTTTGGGGTTTGTCTGAACGATGCCTCTTTATCCTGATGTCACAGTAACACTTTTGCAGGGTAATATAAATAAAAAGGCGCGTTAAAACTGATTGAGCTTTATCTGGTAGTTTGGAGCAAAGTAGCACATATACATCCTCTAATAAAAGTCAAATTTTAAAGATGGTTGATGCCAATCCGCCATAAAAACACAGGGAAATGGTCCATAGTGCAGTTTATGGGCCTCTTCAGCAGCCTTTAATGACGTAAATATGCTTCTGTGTCAAGGGTTACTGAAAATTTTGTAAGACACTCTGCACACAAATTATCACCCAACAATCCTGACAAGCTCACAACACCTTTTGTCTTGTAAAGTGAAATGAAATGAAATGCAAAGTACCAAGTTACTCAAATGCTATTTAAGCGAATTCTTGTCATTTTCTCTAAATCACCATAACATAAAGGTAGCTACAATGGGCCCATTCATCCGTAATTCACTTGAATTCAATCTGAAGTCTTGAGCAGTAGTCAACAATCCAATGTAGGATCATGCGAACCCCCAAAATGACAGAACTATGCCAACCCCGTTCTTTAGCAAACATAAACAATACCAGACATGACTTTAACATGGATGATGGATGACTGTACCTAATTGTTCTTATCCAGATCCCAGCAGCTCAGAACGTTCCAGAAGACCCAATTTAAATACGTCTTTCCAGCTACGGCCAGCTCAACTTAAACAGTTATCATGAGAGAGGAACTCTCCGTCAGCACCCACAATCCGCTCCCCTGAAATAAACAGAATGCCAATCAAAGGCCTGTCAAGGATACCGGATTGAGAGGGGAAGACACATGCACAGATATTACGCTCTGTGCTCTGCTCACTGGCACTACAGCTCACCCCATGGCATGTTTTCTGAAAAATATCACATGTAAACTGTCTGACAGAGTCTTTAAGACAGTGCAGTGCAGGATATTCCAAGGGCATCAAGGCGATTTAGGGTCTAAAAGCAGCCAGGGGCCACTGGAACACTTTTACTTGTATGATTTATTTACCCTTAAAGGAGCTGATCTGTTTAAAAAAATATGCCAAGGTTCAGGGTTCCTACAAGGAAGGACATGGGTTTTGTATTTTTAAGTATATACCTATTTATTTTGCTTAAAAAAGTTACAATTATTTTAAAAACTATCCCAAATGTTGGTGCATGAAAAAGGAATCTAAAGACGAAAGCACCATTCCATCTCTAACAGCATGTTTTAGGGAATATTTCGTCTTATGTAATTAATATCCCACCAATCATTTCCATAACGACTCACTGGTAGTATAGTGTCCAGAAACTGGGAGCCTATTCCAGGAAGCACCAGGAAGATACAGTGGGGAAGCCAGCCGATTTCAGAGAGAGAGAGAGAGAGAGACACACACACACACACACACACACAAAGGGCAATTACAGACACCAGGTCACGCGACCTACAGGACGAAACCCACAAGGAACACGGAGAAAACATGTAAACTCCACACAGGTAGAGCTGGACCCAGGAATCAAACTGCACTAATATTTGTAGTTAAAAGATCAAACACAATAAATGTCCAATCGACAATTGTCTTCACATTTGTATTTAGCTACACAGCATTTATCAAAGAGAATGTGAAGTGCACAGCTGTGTCCATTGCTGTATTTAAGAAATGTGTATTTTAATTATGACAGTATTATTAATGGAAATACTCTTCAAAGAATAATAATAATAATAATTACCACTTTACTGTTATGGTTGTTTGTTATTATTATGGCTGTTAGTGGTAGTATCAGCAGTATCGTTATCGTTATTCCCACTAGAAGAATGTTTCATGTATATTTCAGTTTTTTGTGCATTACGGTAGAACAAGAGGCCTTCATGTATTATTAAAGTGAGAACGGTACACCATTAATCAGGTGATGACGGCAGTAAGCTCACGGAGCCATATCATATTAAAATATGTCCATTTAATTTGCCGACATGCGGTCCATAAAGAGCACTACATACCTCAGATCATTTCATACTTAATAATGCAATAATACGCATGCAGTTGAATGCCTGCCAGCATGCACGGCCTCCTTCTGTTCTCGTCGAAGGTCACAGTAATGTACCTGAGCTCCGCTGGCACTCAAAGCTCCAAGAGAACTTCTGCACACGCTCGCCCCCAGCAGTCAACAGACAGTCATACGCTGCCGGTCACACAGTGAGTACCACACAACAATTTTCACACAGCTAGTAATCACATAGCTATTATCACACAACAGGTATAACACAGCTAGTAATCACACAGCTAGTAATCACATAGCTAGTATCACATAGCTAGTAATCACATAGCTAGTAATCACAGTTATTATCACACAGTATCACACAGCTAGTAATCATGCAGCTAGTATCACACAGCTAGTAATCATACAGCTAGTATCACACAGCTAGTAATCACACAGCTAGTATCGCACAGCTAGTAATCACATAGCTAGTATCGCACAACTAGTAATCACACATCTAGTATCACACAGCTAGTAATCACATAGCTAGTATCACACAGCTAGTAATCACACAGTAACACACAGCTAATAATCACACAGCTAGTATCACACAGTTAGTAATCACACAGCTAGTAATCACACAGTATCACACAGCTAGTAATCGCACAGCTAGTATCGCACAGCTAGTAATCACACAGTATCACACAGCTAGTAATCAAACTGCTAGTATCGCACAGCTAGTAATCACACAGTAACACACAGCTAGTAATCACACAGCTAGTCACCACACAGCTAGTATCGCACAGCTAGTAATCACACAGTTTCACACAGCTAGTAATCACACAGCTAGTATCGCACAGCTAATATACACAGTATCACACAGCTAGTAATCGCACAGCTAGTATCACACAGCTAGTCATCACACAGCTAGTATCGCACAGCTAGTAAATACACAGCTAGAATCGCACAGCTAGTCATCACACAGGTAGTATCACACAGCTAGTAATCACACAGCTAGTATCGCACAGCTAGTAATCACACAGCTAGTATCGCAGAGCTAGTAAATACACAGCTAGTATCACACAGCTAGTAATCACACAGCTAGTATCGCACAGCTAGTAATCACACAGCTAGTATCGCACAGCTAGTAAATACACAGCTAGTATCACACAGCTAGTAATCACACAGCTAGTATCGCACAGCTAGTAATCACACAGCTAGTATCGCACAGCTAGTAAATACACAGCTAGTATCGCACAGCTAGTCATCACACAGGTAGTATTACACAGCTAGTAATCACACAGCTAGTATCGCACAGCTAGTAAATACACAGCTAGTATCGCACAGCTAGTAATCACACAGCTAGTATTGCACAGCTAGTAATCACACAGCTAGTATCGCACAGCTAGCAATCACATGGCTATTATCACACCACTAGTAATCGCATAGCAGGTATCACTCAGCAAGTATCACAGAGATAGTACCTAGAGGGACCAGACAGCACTCTTATTTTTTTTAGAAAGGAAAGCACTGGGTAAACATTCAGCAATAAGGACTTTCACATAGCACATTAGGGCACACATCAGTAGAAGACTATATAGCTGTATCTATAAAGTGAGCACAATTTTATGGGGCAGCATTAAGGAGACCTTAGAGACTTTAAATAAGGTGTAATTGCCAGCAGACCCTTGGCATTTCAGTCGCAGAGCCAGCAGAAAATATTAATGTGTTACAAGTAACTGTCTCAAAAGTGAAGTGAGTCTTTGAAGAAGAGGAAAAGATTAGGAACTAAATTAGGAACAAAAATAGTGTCTGGCACCCTATGCTCCAAATCTGTGCTGCGCTGGCACCATTTTGGTCAGACAAAGAAAAAGCGCAAATGTAAAAAGCCTGAGTCTTTGGCAGGCAGACATCCATCCATCCATCCACTGCACTAATCTGATGTGGTGAGTCTGAAGTCTATACCTGGAATCCCAGTAATCACAGGACAGAGTTTCACACATTAGGGGCAATTTATCGAGACACAGATGTATCCAGAGGGATGACAGGGAAAGAGGGCAAACTTCACACACACAAAGCCAGGGGTGGGATTCGCAAGCCCAGGGCTGGAGGTGGCACTGATAACCACTGAGGCAGCGTGCCACTGGGCCAAACAGCAAAGAGGCATGAAGAGAGAAGCAGAACAACTTCATAGCCAAGATGCTGTATAGAAGCTACTAGTATTCAGCTCCCGGTTTGCAGCAAAGTGGCGCAATAAGCACTTCTCAATTAGTTTCTCACTTAAAAGAGATGTCCGTGAGGGGTGCAGGGTGTGGGGGTTGTTAAAATTATCAACAAGCCCCAACCAATCCAATCCCACCTGAGCACTTGATTCCAAAAGTTAAAGGTTCATGGATCACCATAAGAGCAGATGGTTAATTTCCCTGCAGTAACGCAGTCCGATCATTTCATTACAAGGCATTTCATACGGCGCAGTGCTGTGTATCACAAGTCTGAGCCGTCTTTGCTTAGAATGACATAATAATAATAATAATAATAATAATAATAATAATAATAATAACAATAATAATAATAATAACAATAATAATAATATATACTTTATTGATCCCTGTGGGGAAATTGTCTTTACACCTCCCTTAACTTGCTCCTTGCAGAGTAAGCTGTCCATGAAGGGCAGCCACCTGTTGGGTGCCCAGGGAGCTGGGGGTTAAGGGCCTTGCTCAAGGACCTGCAGACGTGCTAAGGCTGGGTTTGAACCGGCGACCTTCTGATTACAGGCACACAGGCTCACATGGAACCTGGAGGAATACAAGCTGTTTTATGAAGTGTTCAGCTTTGTGCTCATTCCTCACTAATTCAATTCCCATTCAGACATGGTGACTCAACAGTCTCTCAGCTCAGCGTAAATGGCACGTTTGGTGACTCCCAGCAAGGTGGAGACCTGGGACACCTGAACAGATACTTATGCATCCATATACTCTGACCCGGCCAAAAAAAAAGTCACCATTTGAATTTTTCATTGGACGCCTTTAGCTTTGATTATGGCGCACATTTGTCATGGCATTGTTTCCACAAGCTTATGCAACATCTCAACATTTATTTTCATCCAGATTTCCATTAATTTCTCACCTAGATCTTGTATTGACAAGCAAGTTGAACCACTCTGTAAAGTCTTCTCCAGCACATCCCAAAGACTATCAGTGGGGTTAAGGTCAAGATCATCAGTGAAAATCTTTTCTCATGTTCCTGAACCATTCTTTGACAATTATAGCCTGATAAATCTTTGCATAATCATCCTGGTATATTGTCATGCCATTAGGAAAGAAAAATCCATTGATGGGATAACCTGGCCATTCAGTAGATTCAGGTACTCAGCTAACTTCACTTTATTGTTGCATAACGTTGCTGAGCTGTAATACTGATCCAATCATTAGCTTTTTAGTACTTGCTGATTTAAATTCAAATGGTGACCTTTTTTTTGGCCGGGCAGTGCATAAACCCACGATAAATGGTAAGAATGTCTAAACTGATACATAGAGATAACCATTTAGGACATCAAAATAAAATATGTAAAACAAAAGATAAAACAAAAAAATAACAATTAGATAAATGTTCAACTTAACATCCTTATACTTTGCTATTAATATATGACAGGAGCCTGTATTATACGTCTTAGAAGGTTTTTGAGCAGCTGAATTTCATTTATAGAATCAAATGCAGATTTGAGGGATTAAAGAAGAAGGAAAAAATCTTGACCATCAGCGCTAAAATACAAGCTGTCAAACAAGCATTTTAAATGGTGATTTCCTGGGGGGGGATATCATTTGGCATTCCACATTCTGTTGGCTACTGGGTACCATTTAAGGAAACAGATGTTGGGATCCTGGCATATGTTGCATGTTTACTCTATTCATGGGTCAAACACGGTATGTTTTATTATTGGAATATAAAGTAGCTAGTATTAATGATACTTCCTGTGTCAGTGTCAAAATGCATTTGGCTATTAATGTAACATTCTTTTATTCTGCTCCTGAGGCATCTATCAAAAATGCTGCGAAATTTGCACCTTCCAGAATTGGATACATTCGCATGAATGTCAGAGTACAGCATCTGGATGAAATACAGTGGTTCAGCTGGTAGCGCTGTCACCTGAGAACACCTCGCTTGCAGGTCTGAATCTGTTTCAGCCTCCTTCTCTATGAAGTTTCCAAGCAGTTCTCATTTTTGAAAGTTTAGCTTTGGGTGTCTTGCCACACCGTTAGGATGAAAACAACTTCATTTTTAAGTTTCATCTGAGGCCACTAGTTGTTAAATTTTTTAACCAATGACAGCAATTCCAGAAGGCACTGCAGAACACAAAAATGCAACAGCAATACGCAGTTCCGATATAGCGATATATAGCAGGTCATTTTATCACCCATATATATCTGCTGTTAAAGTTTTGATGTAAATGTGGTCTTGCTGGGTTAATTATAGAAACAAAGTCAGGAGCTACTTTTTACATATTTTTGCTCGTCTTGGTGATTTTTCTTTGTCAAATCATGGGTGTCAGGATGGGAATGTGTAGAATCAATACAAACAACCCGAATCACATCACTCGCCTTCATAAGTCAGCCATGGCTTCAGGAAAAAGCAGGAGCCAGTCACAGCAGAACAGACAAAAAACATGATAAAAAAACTTTGAACTTGTGTTCTGTTAATATAGGTTAACAGGACGGTGCTAAAAGTGCAATGTAACATCCTTTTCATCATCGATAAAACATGACAACACAATGTAACATCCATTTCATCATCGATAAAACATGACAACACAATGTAACATCTATTTCATCATCGATAAAACATGACAACACAATGTAACATCCATTTCATCATTGACATGACATGACAATGCAATGTAACATCCATTTCATCATCGACATGACATGACAATGCAATGTAACATCCATTTCATCATTGACATGACATGACAATGCAATGTAACATCCATTTCATCATCGACATGACATGACAATGCAATGTACCATCCATTTCATCATTGACATGACATGACAATGCAATGTACCATCCATTTCATCATCGATAGTTTCAGCTGTTACTGCAGCTGATGAGAGCATCAGTCAATTCAACAAGGGCCATCACAAGAAATCACAAGTTTACAGAATGGAGAACAGGTAAAATGTAGATAAAATCAGGGGAAAGTACAAAACAGATGACAGAAGTCTCCCTCAGTGAGGTAAGCAAACAATACAGAACATTTTAAATTAAATCAGCACAGAGACTCAACACACTCGGAATGAACATAAAAATAGTGCAGTCACAACTCAAGTATAATTTCCAAATTAGCATAAACTCTACAGAGATATAAACTGAATTTCTCCACAATGATCCCATGTATAAAACAGATTGCTTTAAAATATACTGCATAAAATGAATAACAATCAGGCTGCCTTATGTGAAATTCAATAGATTGTTCCTTAATTCAACAGAAGGTTTAGAACATCCTTGATGAATAAAATAGCACCTGATTCATACAAAACAAACTTTGCATTGCTCCAGATTCCACACAATCACCTAATCGCCAGTGTTTTCCCATAGAAATGTATATTATCTAAAGACGCCTGTGCGCACAGGCATTCTTTGAGTTTATACGTAGTTCACAAGAGTGTCTCCCATAACCTGCGTTCCCCAGTAATGTAAATGTCTTCATTTCCAGATGTTTAACAGATATTGCGTTGATTCGATTTAGCTATAAGATACTTTACAATACTAATGTGCAGTCAGTTGATTGATATTCAAAAACTTTGTGTCGCTAAATCGGTTCTCTTTGCACTGACAACAGGATTGCCTTTTTGCACATATTCAAATCACAATTTGTGCGATAATATTTCTAGACATTTCCATGATTAGAAAACATTGCAACAAATATTTACATAATTTTGCTGATCACAACATAAATGACATTTCATTATTATAAAATATTAATGAGATTTGGAATATTTTCATACATAATTAATCATAACATTCTTCATAATAATACATAAATGAATTCATTTTCCTACAGCTTGTCTAATCACTACAAAAAAATGTTTCCCAGCAACAATGTTTCGGCAGTAATAACATTATGCTGTATATAATACATAATAAATAATCTTATTTGAAGCAATATGCTTAAAATGCAAAACTATATCGCCTATATTGTAGCTTGAATGTCTTCCCCTACGTTTCTGTACTGTAGGTATCCTCCTGCAAGCCAAAAACATGCCATTTAGGTCAACTGGTGTCTCTAAATTGTCCTTAATGGGTGAGCGATTGTCTACCCTGCAGTGGACTGGCATCCCATCCAAAGCTTCACCTTCCTTGTGCCCTGCGCTTCCTGGGATAGATTCCAGGCTCACAGTGACTCGCTGCTGGATAAGAGCTTATGGAAGACGGATGGATGGATAATCTGTATTGCTCAGTTTATCCAGGAACTCAGGCCTTCCACGGCACCCCAAAGGAGATCATTCACAGCCTAAAGCTTCCTTAGGTTTAATGCAATAGTTTTGCACCAAATCTTTTAACACTTTAACACTGTTACGAGCTTGAAATGCTCTGCCTACTGCCTGCACTGCGGCCACAACCACTGCCCAGTCACACAAGCTGAGTTTTTGTCTAACTACCCTGTCAGCCACACAATATAGGTCATATTTATCATCATGTTCCCCATAAAATCCTTTCAAAATGTAGAGAATGTGTAAAAATACAGCTGGACTGAACAGATGCCTGGAAGCTGGTTAACATATCCTACTAGCTGATGGTGCATTAATCCAGTGAACATAATGAGGCGCACTGTGAGGAGCAGGAGGGGGCCCAGAGACGGAGCAAAGCTGCCGGGTCACAGGCAGTCATCCCCCCCCCGTGCTAGGAGTCCGGGGCCCCCATGTTCCCATCCTACTGCCGGGTCACAGGCAGTCACCCCCCCCCCGTGCTAGGAGTCCGGGGCCCCCATGTTCCCATCCTACTGCCTGTAAGGATGCTGTATGGAGGACACTCTTCCACCAAGTATCAAGTGTCTCTTATGGCCATTCAGTAATTATACTAATTGATTCATTTTAATTGGCCATTTTGCTATGGCTGTAGCTGGGGATGACAACATCATGCCGAAAGGACACGGGGGCTGAAGTTTGTTAAGCACAAGACGAAACACTTTAACCTATAATATTCTGCCCCTTGAGCATATCTTGCAGTACATTAGATTACATAAAAATCGTAAGCATAAAAAAATCACAATCATAACGCAAGAGTCAAGGCCCTATTAGCTGTCAAGCCAGATATTTGTGATAAACTAATTAATAGTCACACAAACTGATTTATTTAATTAAAAATAAAGAAGATAAAAATCAATAGGGCATCTCGTCCAGGATATCTGGGCTCTGGAGCAGACATGGAAGATGGAGAGAAACAAGGGGGAAAGCAGAGCTGCTCTCGCACAGAAGCCGAGTGTCCCGCCCATCCGGCCCCTACCGCTGCTTTCATTTCATCTGCCTTTTGAAATAATGTAGCAATAAGACATCTATCTATCTATCTATGAACACACACACACACACACACACACACAAGTTTCTAATTATATCTTTGTGGGGAATCTCCATTCATTTCTATGGAGAAAATTCTAATCACAACATGGCGACCTTAACCCCTACCCAGCCCTAACCTTAACCATAAGTAACCAAATAAAATACAAGACTTATGGCATTTTTGGTTTTTGACTGCATTCACAGATCTTTGTGGGGTCCTGAAAAATGTTCTGCACAATGTCAAAATATGTTTTTATCACATTGAGGGGGACATTTGGTCCCCACAATGTAATATAAACCTAATCCACACACACACACACACTCACACACATCCATCCATCCATCTACAACATCCTGTTCCAGCACAGGGCTGTGGGTGGATATGCTGTATGTAATAATTTATACCCGCATGCACAAGGTCCTTTGAAAGTCCTATACCAAAAATTTAATTAACGTTCACAGATAAAGTACAATATCACCACATTTTTATTCTTAACAGGTCTATTTTAATTTCAGTTCATACAGTTACAGTCATTACTTCTCTCCTTACACTCTCCTAATAAAACACAGAAAAGAGGCAGGGAAAAAACTGCGGGGGATGTCAAGTCTTTCACAAGTCTGAAGTCTCCCACTCCCGACAAACACGCTTGTTATAGCTAAAATGTACAGCACACAGTCACTGCTGATGAAGGCTTCTGGGCCCAGACGCTACACTGATCATATCATAAAGTTTATTGTTACTGAAGTGACTGGGCCATGAAACATCACTTTCACTGTGTGAGGCACAACCTTCAAAACAAGATCATGTTCAAGTCCTACTCGCAAAACTTTATTCATTGCATTTGTTACTTACAAAAACCATTTACTTAATGGATGAGTATCATTAGTTTCCCGACCGTAAAATAAAGAGCGAAACGATGTGGGCTGTGGGTTCATTAAAATAATATTTTAGAGGAATCATTTGGGATGAGAAGTTAAAGATCCGAAAGACAGCAACTTGGCGTTGAATAAATGAGGCTTCACAGCGATGCAAAGCGGAGATTCCCAGTCCCAGAGCTTCGCAGGGAGCAAATGCCAGCAGACTGATGCATGATTGATATTACACTTTTGCAGCGGGTTTCAGCTCTTCATATAATATCCCCACATTAAAGAGCGATACTGTAGAGGGTCATAATCAAAATGCAAGAGTTACATTAGCAACAAATGAATGCCGTCGACATGAACGTAGGTCCAAGTTAATGCACGGCTGCATGGCTTATTGCATTATACAGGACTTCCAGTGTCTCTAAAAGCCTTCAGTGCAAAGTAGCAAACTGTCTATGAGCACATAATGCATCAGCTCAAAATGGTTTCTTCATTTGTTTAAATCAGAGGATAAAATGGTCTATATAATTCACCGAAATGTATAAGATACAATATATTCCTCATGTGCACATTTTACACACAAAAACAATACGCTTGCAAATAAGTTGGTTTTTCTTTCGCTAGTAGCTGATAACGTTATGTTTATGTAACATACAGACATCCATTTTCCTGAGCTGCTTATCCAATGCAGGGTCATGGACAGCTTGGAGCCGATCCCAGAAAGCAGGGGGAACGACCCGGACATGGCGCCAGTCCATCACGGGGCTCTCACAAGCAAGCACACACTAAGCATACTAGTCTAATGCAGATCACTCACAGGCAAGCACACGCTAAGCACGCCATTCCAATGCATGGCGCTCACAAGTAAGCACACGCTAAGCACACTAGTCCAATGCAGGGCACTCACAGGCAAGTACACGCTAAGCATACTAGTCCAATACAGGGCACTCACAGGCAAGTACACGCTAAGCATACTAGTCCAATGCATGGCGCTGACAAGTAAGCACACGCTAATCACACTAGTCCAATGCAGGGCACTCACAGGCAAGTACACGCTAAGCATACTAGTCCAATACAGGGCATTCACAGGCAAGTACACGCTAAGCATACTAGTCCAATGCAGGGCACTCACAGGCAAGTACACGCTAAGCACACTAGTCCAATATAGGGCACTCACAGGCAAGTACTCGCTAAGCATACTAGTCCAATGCAGGGCACTCACAGGCAAGTAAACGCTAAGCATACTAGTCCAATGCAGGGCACTCACAGGCAAGTACACGCTAAGCACACTAGTCCAATACAGGGCACTCACAGGCAAGTACACGCTAAGCATACTAGTCCAATACAGGGCACTCACAGGCAAGTAAACGCTAAGCACACTAGTCCAATGCAGGGCACTCACAGGCAAGTACACGCTAAGCATACTAGTCCAATGCAAGGCACTCACAGGCAAGTAAACGCTAAGCACACTAGTCCAATACAGGGCACTCACAGGCAAGTACACGCTAAGCATATTAGTCCAATGCAGGGCACTCACAGGTACGCACATGCTAAGCACATTAGTCCATCCCAGGGCACTCACAGGTAAGTACACGCTAAGCATACTAGTCCAATGCAGGGCACTCACAGGCAAGTAAACGCTAAGCACACTAGTCCAATACAGGGCACTCACAGGTAAGTACACGCTAACTATACCAGTTCACTGCAGGACACTCACGGGAAAGCATATGTTAAGCACACGAGTCCATTGTGGTTTCAGGACTTTCAGGACTGCCAGTGGAACAAGAGTACGTAGAGGAAGCTGACACAAACCCAAGAAACTGAGGGCAAGAATTCAACCCAGAACCTTGGAGGTGTGTGTCCACAATTCTAACTATGAGTTTCCCATGATGCTTTGAAAAGGAAACAATTTCCAAGATGATCATGAAAGGCTCACTAAAATTGGAATTTACTTTCCTACTTACACAGAAAGTTACTTTATTACTTGTGTAGAGGAAATACCTGCTCAGTAATGTGACACATAAGGAGTAAGATGCAGTGTTGGAGGACACACCCAATGGTACCATATTTTTCAGGAATCCGGATGAGTATTCATTCAATGTTAATTTACTTGACATTAACCCCTACCACTTAACTTAAGGCCCAAATCACATTAGCCAAATTAATTATAGACAATTCTTTAGAAAGTACTAATAATTTAATGACAGTTAAAAACATGTTAAATAAAGAGTGTTTATATTATATAATGCTTCTTTTTTAACTGGTCTTGCTAGAGTAATTGTAATGGAGCAGGGCAATAATTGCGAATAAAATAATCCTAATTCCAGGTAAACATTAAGTCACAAAGTGAAGCACTGCTACCTCATTCTATTGTTTTACCTTTGGGAGGGTTCTTAATAAGTCTATAAAGCGAAGGAGAAGAAAAACATTTCCCAAGAGTCTTCAATTAATTGTTGGAAAGTACTTTGCAATTGGGGATCAAAGTTGGTGGTGCTGCAGAATTCTTTTGCTTTGAGCTTTGAAGACATTTAATAAGACACCTACATCCCTAACAGCTTTGCCGCTTATCAATTAATTTGGAATTTAATGAGTTACTAAGATTATCGCATGTCTTCCCCTTCGTGTTAGAGGGAGTGGCTATTTCAGTATTCTTAAAGGACAGGTAGCCTGGAAAGGTCCTGGTTGTCAATACACAGGTCCAGATCAAGAAGGTTTTTGCATTATTTCAATAATAACCTACCGTGAGTCTGGCACAGACATTTCGGCAACAGGCCTTCATCACTGTGTGCTTCTTCTTCAACAGTGCAAACCGCTGTTTATTCAGACTGCCGATATAATTCATCTAATGAGATAACACTAGCTGATAGGGTTGTTAAGGTGGCACCCAATCAGTGCTTATCGTAAATCCACACCCCAACAGAATCTATTCATATCTACTCAGTACACCTGACCTCCAGAACACAAAACATAATAAAGCAACTAAGCGCCATCAAAATACATCATTCAAGACATCAAACATGATGCAATATATCGAAAGTATCACTCAAAGACAGTCCAATAGGAAGCTTTGGGCTGTCACTTCACCAGCTGAATATCTGTTTATGATTATTATTATTTACATGGAACTTCAAAAGAAGCAGATGTTACAATGCCATCGACTCATACGCACATTCATTCTGTATAATATAACAAGACAGCCGCACAATGGAATCCACAGTGTCATTCAGGAACTGACACCTCTGTCACACCACAGGAAACTTCATCTTCATTTCAAGGAGTTAATTATCAATGTCTGCTGCTGTATTGGCACTGCAGCGGAATGAAGGTGCCAGCGACGACCACAAAAACAACCCAAACAAAGCCATATGCTAAGCAGAGTCAATAGCTGCATTGCATCACAGAGGCTAACAGAGCCGACACCCCAGGTGAAGTTTTTTTCTGTCAGTCATGTGACTCATGTGTGACTCAAGTGGAGTTTTGACTAAATGGGCAAGGCATCACCAAACGCAAGTCCGCTCTTTGACAACTTTTTGGTAGAGATCGTTTTTGGCAGTTTTCCAAATACAAAAAGCAGATGAAAACTAGGAGCAGAAGTCAAAAGTACATACTTCCCAGTCCCCCCCCCCAAAGAGAAAAACCTGAACTGTATTCATTATTATTCAGCGTTTGCATCTTCCTACCTCACTTTGCCTGCTAAATATTATTACTCCCTTAATCCTCATTTAAAAAACAAAAAAATGCAATGTAATTCATTAATTCAGGTTTCTGCACAACAGAGTTCTGAATAAATGAATAAATACCTATGTGTTACTTCTTCTGCAAGCGGAGGTTAACATCCATGCCACTAAGCCGTCATTAAACATCCCCAGTCAGCCCCATCTGTCAGCTATTAATGCAGCACTTCAGGAAGTGAGGGCAGCAAGCTGTCCACTACGTCCCTTGGTGGCCCAGAATCCCGTCTGCAGTGCTTTCCTGTCCTATCCTGAGCTTCGCTCTGGAGATAACACCAAACACAATGGCTCGCTCTTACACACTGATTGCCCTGCTTACTGTAATGCAGCTTAACCAATTCATATAAAACAATGATCCCACACATGCTAATAGACAATGTTCCCACCCTGTTCCATCCACACTGACACATCATGGATCCAATGGGGCAAACACCGAAGTTGCTTTACATCATCAGCCGTTGTCGTATTGTGCTTCATCATCACTCACCTGCTCGCAACCAATCATCAGATCTGCTGGTACGAAAGTGAAGAGAAACAAAAATCATTCATCACACAGCACTTCAGCGACAAACGACTGGGAGATGCGACACAATCGACTGTCTTTGCAAACGCAAAACAAATAAGGTCTTTGTCAAGGTCAAGGTGACATGAGTGAGGTGATCTTTAATTTCACTCTGGGCATGACCTGCAAGGCAACACTGACTCTACAAGCACCTTAAAACTTTTTTAACGAGACAATTATATCAGTTTGCAGGTGCTACTCTGCTCGACTGGCAACCCAGGAGCTGATGAGAGCAAATATTGATAAAGCCAGTGGGATTCCTGCAGCTGACATAACAATGGCAAGATAGATACGCCAGGCTTATACAACACACACAGCACCACCGCATGGTCCTTCTGTCACTCTATGCCATGCATTTCTAGGTGGAGAAAAACACTGTGCATTAAACATGTTTAATGAATTGTCAAATGTTACTGTCCAAGAGGCATTTATAGTTCTGCCCATCTTAATTTGAGGATCGATAAGCCTTTTATTAACCACAGAAGCACATGATTTTAACATTGAGCCTACCCTCATTTGAAACACCACACAGGCGAGTCATAAAACACAGAGGAAATATCATGTACTGGAGGCTCTTCCACAGTAATATTACCATCGATTATTACAGAGACACAGAAAAGGCAAAGACGCATTTCCACAGCTGGAGATGGACCTCAGTACGGCTTAGTTCTCAGACAGCTAGTATGCGTCTCTCCAATGTCAGAATAATAAAACTGCACATTCTTCAAAATTAATGCCATTTTTTTTGTTGTCCATCCTGGCTTAGAAAAATGTAAGTAAAAATTCTAACAGTTGACCACGTGGACAAAATATTAAGTCTCAAATTACAAATTTGTCTCAAATTTTAATATTTGTTTTTTGCTGAAGAATTACAATGACTTTATAAAGATCTTTGTTCCTGTCCTTCCACACTTTTAAAATGATAATTAGTTTTCCTAAATCCAAGCAGCATTAGAGGAATTTAGGAGATACAGACAGAAACAGGTGAGAGCAGCTGGACGTGAGGCAAAGAGCGAGCCGGCATCGGCGCCGTGCGCCCGCGGTATTCGCTGCACCCGTATCCATAATTCATAGCGCATTAATGAGCCAGGAGCTCTGTTTTCATCATGTTCTTTGTAACAAACCTATGGCTTATTACTGAGTCTGAGGTAGGGCCACTGAAACTGAGCTGTAACGTAAAAAGGAACCACATGAATAATCATTTAAAGAAAATCTAAATATTCACAGAGAGAGCGGATAACCAAATGATCTATGTAACAGTGCTTCAAAGAAACAAATAAACACATTTATTATTTTGGGATTATTTAATGCTGCCACTTCATGATATTAATTTTTACGCACCTATTACTGACCATATGTAACACATGTAACCCAAAATATCACACAAAATAACCAACAGGAGTCAGAGATATTTCACTTTTATCTATATATTATTGAGATTTCTGTTTTATTTATTATAATACATATAAATTTGGTTTCAGTTTGTCTTCGTTCCAAATGTGGCTGTTCCAGTAAATTCAGTAAATGTAACTCCTTCCTCATAGCAACTTTATTTCTTTATCCCCATTGTGTCACATCTGCACAATGTAAACACACCCCCACTTAGTAATCTCTGACGGATCTCATTATTGGACTGGTAGCTTGGCTAACCATGACAGAGCTGCTATACAGCATTAAACTAAGATAACAAAACGAATTATATAGGGGGAAATGTGCAATTTTAGTTACCAAAATCCCACTGGCTAATATACTGCATGTACGTAATATTCTACATTTTAATAATAATAAATTTTTATATATGACAGACAGACAGAGATAGACAAAAACAGACAGACAAACAGATACATAGATAGATAGATTGATTGATTGATTGATTGATTGATTGTTTGATAGATAGATTAACTGAAAGATAACTATCTATTTAAAGACTAAGAAAAACTACCTAAACTGTATATAAGCTAAGGATTTCACTGCAAAATGAGTCTTTCAGCAGTGAATCAGCTGTATTGTTCAGTGCTTCTTATTCCTGTTTCAAAGCAAGACATTATGAACAATGGATGAATGGTCACAATTATGTTATGTTCCAATACCATAGAGTGGAATTTTAAAATACGAATAATCCCAGCATTTTATTTAAAATAATCAACATTATTTCATAAAAACCCACATCACACTTTTGCGGAGTGTGGTACAAAGGAAGCACATGCATTGACAGGTGACATGGGCACCCCCACCTCCAATCCCACCCCACACTCATTCTGCACATTAATCACCATGTTCCAGCTAAGACCTAAAACTGTTTCAACATTAATCACGAAATGATCAGATTATTGGCAGACAATTATTTATACTTCACAGGGTCCATGAGGAAAATGTCAGATGAGTACAGGGATATCTTGCATTTAAGATTTTATCCAGCCGATAATCTCATTTGAATTTGCATTTAGTTTAAAATGGTATTTACCACAGCCAAAAACTGCCAAACCAATATGCAGCAATACAGGTCTACGACTTCACCACACACACATATATATATATATATATATATATACACACACACACACACACATGCACACTGAGGCAATACAGCTAACTACCTGCTCAGAAGTATAATAACATACATTCCTTCAAGTTCTTCATCACTATCCTTTCCTACATGATAGATATTTCTTAATCTCAAGGCAAATCGATGTAAAAAGTATCGGATATGACAAACGTCTGAGAGCCCTCGCTCTTACGGCATCCCACATGTACGACGTGCACATGTTTGAGCTTAGCTGTCCGGAGAAAAGTAACACAGCATGAATGGAGAGCAGCGCACCCTCTATGGGTGACTGGTATCCACGTGGTTCTCTCCTGCTCTCCACGACAATGGCTCCAGACCAGCTCCCCCCAGAGCGCCTGCAGATCCCAGAGCTGGCGCTCCAGTCTCACGCACACGCGCAGGTTTCAGGAGCCGCCCGGGCTGCCATCCATCTTGCCGTTGTCAAATAGCCACAAATTATTTGCATTGTCTCAGTCAATTGCTCACCCATTTGTCTCCGAATGCCGTCACCGCGCATGTGACGGTCTCCTGCCCCCCTGCCTGTCCCCATTACCCCTAATCGATAGGCGGAGTAAGGCAGCCAGGCGCTGCAGCGCGTAGCACCACTGCACACTTCCAGACATGCTTGGTGGATTTACGATGCATCAGAGAAGAAAAACAAAAAGGCAGTTGAACTGAAAACCTACAGGGACATGCAAAGGTGGGCACTAAAGAAGAAAACATACAGGGACACGCAAAGGTGGGCACTAAAGAAGAAAACATAGAGGGACACGCAAAGGTGGGCACTAAAGAAGAAAACATACAGGGACACACAAAGGTGGGCACTAAAGAAGAAAACATA
>JAOYFF010000128.1:14825202-14836363 GCA_025773925.1 Cryptomyrus ogoouensis
ACACTGAGCCGACATGGGAAGCCAGTCACATCCCACACTGAGCCGACATGGGAAGCCAGTCACATCCCACACTGAGCCGACATGGGAAGCCAGTCACATCCCACACTGAGCTGACATGGGAAGCCAGTCACATCCCACACTGAGCTGACATGGGAAGCCAGTCACTCCCTGTAACAACATCTCATTCATCCCCCTTGGGGACAGTCCCCCCACACGGGCTCTCCAGAGGTGCCTCCTCATTCTGTTCGCCCCCCCCAAACCTACGCTCAGTGTTAACGCTCGATGTACACGATGACCCCGTGCAGCGGCACAACATTAAAGCGGCAGTTCGACGATAAGTCAAAGTCGTCTTTTTCATCTTTATTACTAGACTTTATGTTTTGTTTTGTGAGCCATTCTGTGCAGCCCCCTGGGCAAATATTCTTATTTCGGGTCATTGTGCGGAAAGTGCCGGCAACGGCATTCTTGATGCATTTTTGATGATAGCAAGCCTCCCCCTCATGAGGAATTTGGAGTCATACCCTCTGGCAGCCATTTTAGTTACCAAATATCAGTAGCAATCTACGGAAATGCTCAAAGAACATCGGCACGTCTAACAAGAACAAGGATCAGTGCCCGGCCACATCGTGATTCACATTTAAATAAAAACTAGATTCTATACATGCCTAGCTGATTATTATTTATTACTCTGTTATACAAAATAGTTTGCATTACAGATTTTATCTTTTGAAATAAAAGCCTTTAAAATGACATTTTAACAGATATGAGAATGTGTGCCTGGTTTGCGGGGGCTGTGAAGAACTGATTCTGTCATACATCAGCATGCTGACTACAGGCAGGTGAAATAACATTATAAAGGCCATTTGAACACATAACCCTATTATCAACATGGGCAACGACAAGGAAAGGGCAACCAGAAGCAATATAAATGAGAGGAGTTTGCTGCGGGTGCCCCTCTTCCAAGCGGACTCATAACAGAAGGGAAGGCAAACGCAAAGAAAAAATCACAGAAAGCCTCCTGACAGATACAAAACAATATGAGAAACCAAACAGTGGAAATACAGTGCAATTTCCAAAATGCCCAGTTTAGACAGTGGCCTGTTACATTTTGGGAACTGGCATGCAAGTCTAACATGGATCAGAACAGACATAATTATGCAGAACTCCTGAGTGCTCTATAGGAGTTTATGGGCTGCTGGAGATACCTTCGCTAAAACATCAGAACCGTCCACACAGCCCAACCTTCCAGCAACCGTGTGAACACATTCAACCAAGAAAAGAGGAAAGCATAAGTAATGTAAACTTCTTTTGCAATTTTTCAATTACAAGGATGTTTTTGTCTCGATGACTCAGATACTGCAGAGTGATCCAAGGATACTTCTCACACAGAGAACTGTGAAGAGTGGCAGTCTACTACGTATCATAGTTTCTTTTTTTAATATCGGTCAGTTCATCACAACTGTGAAATTATACCTATTAGTAGTTAAGGTGGATTAAACTGGAAATCTTCACTGCTAAACATTCACAGGAACTTATAAGTTAAATAACATAATTATGTGTAATTGTGTGCACACACCTATATATAGATTTTACATATATTCACTGCATAAATGGTATGTCAATGTTGCTTGTTCTGTGGCTAAGTGAACACAAAACACCTCACAGGCATATATAATGAAGCAAATAGTCATCCAATTTACACTCCACAGCTGAAGGTCCTCTTTTGCTTTTTAATTAAACCTGAATTCATAAATACGAAGCGAACCATAACTTAATAAAGTCAAAGCTTTGAGAATCCAATATGCTGTCTAACAGTGTGAATAAGCAATGAAACATTTGATGGAAACTTAACAATCATGATATGAACAAGCAATGCAATCTCATATGAATACTGCACTTGTATTTAAATATCACGCTGCAGAGTAACCAAAACTACATTTTATGGTCAATAATGTGTACAATGTGTCTGTTGCATTATATTAGTAACCAGTGCTTAATTTGTGCTGGACATGTTATGCCAAGTTTTGCATGCCGGCCACAAGACATGCTCCTCACCAAGAAAAGGGGGGATGCAAATCCTGGCAGCTATAAAATTGTGCTTGTTAAAAAATGCATCCCCTATTTAATTGTCTTTTTACACACTATAGAATCAAATGGTATTACCAGCATATGTCTTAGGCAGTTTTGACTTAATAGAGGAAATTTCAGAAATGCTACAGTCATCCTTGCTGAAAAAAAGGGGGTTGCAAATCTCAGCAACTGTAAAATCACGCTTGCCAAATAATGCACCCCATGAATTTTTGTTATTACTGGTTTTCATAAACAATAAGATCAGATGGTGCCACCAGTACATATTTGGGGCTCTTTTGGCTTAGCTATCATTAGCTCTGCAATGTAAGATCAAACCCGTGCTTAACTTGTGCCGGATCCTGCTGGAACGTGTTCCGCGACCTCACTGTTTGCGTCTCTTTGCACTTCAGTTCAGCTTTCTTCTAATTGTGCTAGCAATTCTGTATTTTGTTTAATCTTTTCAACCTTGCATACTTGTGTATTTTGTTCTGCATTATATTACAGTTGTTATACAACATTTCTGAATTTCAGTTGGCCCTGTTGTTAAAATAGTAATTTGGGTGAAATCGATGTTTAGAATTATCTCCACTAAAATGATGTTTAACTGATTAAACTTTTGCAACCGAACAGAAAAATATTATTAGCAGTAGACCAAATGGACTAGAAGCAAAGAATGAACAAAGTGGCATCATCTGTTCAATCTTCTGATTCTTTATGTTTTAATAATGAAACGGATGTCACAAATTATCTATTGTCTATTTACAATCATAAAACATCAATTAATGCATATTGTAGACATACTAGGAGATAGTATGCTTAGCAAACTCCAATAAATTCTCAGTGAACAATTCCACAGTACCTCATCTAAGACAGCAAGAAATCAGCATTTTAAGTAGCAGGTTTTCATTTCAGATCAATATGTGTAAGAAACTGGATTTCATCCAATCCAAGTTATGATATATTTAATGCATCAGCAAGTTGGAAATCTGCATGAGCATGATCCTGAGTCCCTTCCTTAATTGTCTGATGGCTTCCACACCCTGCAGAGACCCTAAACCGCCACAGTCTGGTCCTAAAATACGGATGGGTTTCATCATGGGAGAAATACTAGTGTTCTTGCATGTTAATGTGGTGGACTTGACTATCCCAGCTACCATCGGTGTCTTGGATTTGTGACGACATACTACACATTTACAACACGTGAGTTGATCATAAACACAGGCCTTGTATATCACAGTTACCACTTACAAGAATTATTCTGACTTTGCAGCATTTGTAAGACTGACAACTGGCAATTAGCTGGTAGTGTAAAGCCTGCAATTTTAGCAGTCCTCATCAATTACATTTTAATTACATACAGTTTCAGTATAATCTACAATTACAGATTAGTATTTTCAAACTATACCCTAGTCTGCATGTACCAGTCATTAAAAGTGATAGTATAGGTTGCATGTATGTATAGTTTTTAAAAAATGGTCAAACTTTGAAAATTCAATGATGCAATATTAACAAGCCTAGTATTTTATTTAAACTTAAAACTTAGACAGTCTTCTCTCTTAATTTGCAGAGCATGAGTTATTCCAGAAAGAACCACATATCATAGATTCACTCCAAAAATAGTAATTCTCATTTAAGCACACAGAATACAGCCTAAGAATAAAAAAATCTGCCCATAGCTTCGGAACTGGTTATCTGTCTTCTTTTTTTGTTTTTCTTTAACCCATTCCCTTTTATTTCAAGCACAAGGTGACACTGAAAACATCGAAAACACCAGATCGCAGAATCAGAACCACTGAAAGGTTTGCCGAGAATCCCTGTTAAATATGTCGGAAAAGAGAAGCAAGGCCAAGTAAATTAAATGTCAGAGTGGAGCTCACATTAATACAAAGTAAATAAGGTAAATAGAGGTTGGAGAGAAGCCTGAACAACGCTGAAGGACAGGGAGAGGATGGAAATAACTACAGTCTGCAGGTTTGGATATTGACCCTCTCTGGGAGCTTGGGGAGGCAGCCGAGATATTGATGGATTCCCTGTGCTAAAGGTTACATTTAAATAGAAAAAAAAAAAAAAACTTTCATATGACAAAATATTAAATCCACAGCCGTCCTGACTTGGACTGGAGCACTCCACTTCGACATGGTACGGCACTTCGTGATGCTAGGGCAGAAAGCCATATGAGGCATTGGCCTCCAAACGAAATCCCATTGGCACACTGCGGGGCTATTTAACACACTGCGTGTTCTGAACGTGAATGGGTTGCATTTCCATGGCAACGTTGCAAAAATAATGGAGGCCCACTCACTGGATTTTGAGTACTGTTTAATTACTTTGAAATTAATGACCATTTAAATTGTTTTTGTTTTTTAAATGCGATCAGCAGAGGTCATCCCCCATGAAACTGTTAGCAATCAATAACCATGGTCCTACATGGAAATAATGTTAAGGAGCTAATATGTTTATATTGTGGATTGCTTTTGGTATTTTTTTGTATTTTTCATTTTATTGTATTGTTCATTTTTATAAAATCCTGTTGCGTAATCTTGTTATCCTTATCCACCTTCCGTCCACGATTAGCATGTTCGCTGATTAGCATGTGAAACGCACCTTCAAGGTCACTACGACACCATCCACACCGCAAAAACGGCGGCCCATTAATGGCCAGTGGCAAACTCAAACGGCTGTGCAGACCGGGCCATTCCAAGACGAGGCATATGTAGTCCATTAACGCCATCCCTGGGAGTACGGAACAGAGAAGGATGGAACGTCGATGCTGAGTGCCGCTCCCACCACGTGTGATAGATCGGTACATCAGCGGGGAAGGGAGCCAAAGCCGACTTTCTGAAAGGAACGTCCTTGTCAAACGTGCTGACAGCAGCATGCTTCAGACCGCTCGCCAGAGAAGTGGTCTACGTCGCAGAGCCCACGCCATCAATGCACCTCAGATCAACAAAGGAAGAACGACAGCACTTCATCACTCCCCAAGGCAGACGGCTCTAATGAGAAAAAGGGCCTTTGTGGTCTTCATTGAGGGAGCAAGGTGAGACTGGACAGTCCTATTGATGCAACGTTTTTTTGTCCAGTTACTCCTGTTATCCCTAATTGCTTCCAGTGTGAGACACCTCCTCTCTCTCATGAGGCGCCCCATGGTGTATTCAACGGCACCAAATACAGCAAAGTACAGAGGGAAATATTTGCCTCTCTGTCACTAAAGCGCACATAGCTTCAACTGAAATGGAGGAAGCAATTATATCTTCGTAAAGTTATATTGCAATAAAGAGAATTTTTTGTTTGGTTGGGTTCTGACTAACAGCCTTGACACTCAACAATGCTGCTCTGCCGTTAGCCACTGAAAGCCGACTGAACCTTTATCGGATCTCTTCCGACAGTTCATGAAATCATAATGCCACGTTGTCGGCCTTCATTTCTAACTAAAAAATGGGCAAAAAAACAAGGATTATGCAGAAAGTGAAAAGCTGAAGTTAGTACAGGAAGTATAGTTAAATCTATCATACTTCACCTGAAAATATCCCGTTTTTACTTCTGTACATATACTGTGCTTATTACATAGTATAGGAAAACTGATATAATTTCCGAAACAAGTCCCCTTGTTTCTGGAATGTTCACAGGTAAGACCACCAAAGACAAAAGCTGCATGCTACTAATTAAAGCACCTGCCACTTCAAAACAAACTGGACCGGAGGGAGATTATCCATTCAGCTTAAAAGGCACAGAAATATTATTTATATGCAGAGGCCATAATGAAATGGGCGTGACAGGCTTCCGAGAGGGATCACTGAGGCAAACAGACACAGATCCTCAACAGCACCAGCAGAACCAGCCTCCCTGGTAAAAGACACACTCTCAGAACACAAGCATTACCTCACATTTGCTTATTTTCTTATTGGGAGAGAATAGTACATTCCTTGGATTGATCCAGTTATATTACAGTTATATTATACTATATTTTTGAAAGCACATCAGAACTGCTTCGGAAAATATCTGGTCAAATTTTACTTGTGGTTTTAGTCTGTAACATCACAAGATGGACTAGTCTGCATACTGAGCAGCATTAAATTGGTAATAAAAAATAAATATGCCAGTAAAGGCTTACATGTGGGCACAAACTGGGTGAAATGCTGGCATTATAAAGCCAGACACTCACACCTGCACGGGCATTACAGACAAACAACAGGTACAGTAAAGCGATCGCGGGATGAGTGCTCCATGGACGCTGTCCGCCAATCGACGTGGAACGAGCGGCACGGCAGAGACGCCCAGGGGCTCTTCAGGAAGCTGAAGGAAAGAATGGCATCCAGCACAAAAGCCAGGGTCAGTGGGAGCAGGCATCTCTTTAAAGAGAGGCCACACTGCAGCATGATGTAACAGCATGAGCAATGAGGGCCGAGCAGCGCTGGCGTGCATCACAGCACAGCGCGCATGGAGCAGCGCTGGCGTGCGTCACAGGACAGCGCATGGATCAGCGCTGGCGTGCGTCACAGCACAGCGCATGGAGCAGCGCTGGCGTGCATCACAGGACAGTGCGCATGGAGCAGCGCTGGCGTGCATCACAGGACAGCGCGCATGGAGCAGCGCTGGCGTGCGTCACGGGACAGCGCATGGAGCAGCGCTGGCGTGCGTCACAGCAAAGCACGCATGGGGCAGCCCATTTCCTTCATGCCGACCTGGGCCTGCTCGTGAGGCTTCCGGAGGGCCCAGCTCTCACAGGCCGCGGCTGGGATCATGTCGTCTGCACAGGTTGCTTCCACAACACCCAGGAAGGGATGGAGCGGCCTGTTCCACAGCGTCACATAAAATAATAATAATAATAATACATTTTATTTATATAGCGCTTTTACAAGAACTCAAAGTCGCCTTTACAGAGTAAAGCACGGAAGCAAAGGTAAAAGGAACCATAAAACCCTACAGGGGCCCCACCAAGATGCCACAACACACGAGCACCACGATAATTGTTTATAATTCAATTTGCTTATTTATTTAAATGCCTTATATTTATTAACAGGTGCAAACCAGTTCCCTAATAGACTCATTCCAACGATCCTCTTAGTTTAGTGCTATTTAAAGGATTCTGTTTTGCTGAGAGACACAGCGGAGGGAGAGAGAGAGAAGAGGCATGTACATTAGCGATCATTATCTAGGCGGTCAGAGCGATACTCCAGGTCCAAATTAAAATGATTACGATTCGAAAGCGCAAAATAGAGGCGGATGATGAAATGCAAACGCTGCTAATGAGATGACCGTGTGAGGGTGACCTTACCGGACTTTTCCCTGACAACACTTCACCAAAGTACAGTTTGGTGGCACCAAATTAACATGGAAGAGTGAGCCACCTCCATCCCACACGCAGCAGGCCGTGAAAACGACTTTTTTATGTCCGACACGGTAGAAAGCAACATGCCGTGTCCGCAGGAGCCAGTCAGTGACGATGAGGGCAGACTAGAATCGGTGCTGGTCGGGAGTATCGAGTGTGAGCCAGTAAACCCAATTAAATTTCATTGACATTACGATAAAGTAAACTAAGGCTAAGGGTTTACGAACAAGTTTTATGAAGCGTGGTCATTCACCATTAAACAGGCCACTGAAGAGTCAGAGTCTGTCTGAGCCTTGCAGATGTAATTTATATCATTTAAATTTATTTTATTTTTTGATACCCGCCACCTTGCCATTGATGTCATCATTCCCCTTCATATCAACAGCTCCTCCTGTGAAACACGACACAGCAGCATGGGATGGGAAGCACAGGGTCCCCAGCAACAAACTCGCGAGGACTCTATCAAGCTAATCCGGTGACGTAAATGGGACAGCTATGATGGCTGAGTGACATCACAGGAGGAGCAAGCCATGGGGTCAAACGAAAGTGGCGAGTAAATGGCAGGACGGCGAGCGAAGCCTGGCATCAGGCCGCAAAGCCGGAGCCGTGAGAGCGACGGCACCACTGCCGGGGCTCTGAAGGATTTTACGTCACCCCCATCCCTTTGGCACCGCAGCATCCATCATAAACCAGTTTATATCCGCTGGGACTGCACGTCTGCGTCCTGTCCAACAGCGAGCTGTCAGGCCCGTCAGACGCCGTAACCGTGGAGACAAGTGAAGCCGTGCACTGTCACCGCAGCAGCCCATCCCGGCCACGGCAGGCCTCACAAAGACACGCACGCGGCACAGAGCCGCTCCGCACTCAGACGGTGCCTCTTGGTGGCCTTCCCTGCCCAGGCAACACCCGTATATATCACCAAACACCAGAAGGATATTCAGGAAAATCACATGACTGACAGAGCTACCAACCAGACTCAAAAAAGATCAAATCTGAAGCTCAAGAGAGCTTATTTTTTTAAGACACACTACTGCAGGCATTAGCCAAAATCAAGAAAGTGATGAATGGCATGGAAGCACTGAGCAGACACAGGACTGGCCCAGGGAACGACGGAAATGCCGGAAATCAAACGGTTCACTGAAATGTCATGCGACTGGCTTTCACAAAGAACAAATTTCCAGGGGAGAATTTTGGGAAAACGGTAAAATCCACTTTTTGAAACTGACAGTGTCCTTTGTGGACACATATGCATGAAACGGGCCATTATCTTTCCTGTATTAGCATAACCTCATACCAGCGGTGCACGGCAAAACGCAGCCAATTTTTAAAAAAAGATTTACGCAACAATTTACCTGGTATAGCACTAAATTATCACTATATACATGAAAATCATTCAGTTCTTGTATATGACGATGATCAAATTTAAAGTAGGCGAATATGACAGGAATAAAACTGCAGTTTTTGAGGTTGTTAAGGCTGTACACCTTCGCTCAGAATGGGATTTCATACTTCGTAGAGCTTTAAAGCATTACTGGTCTTCCTACACCCTGACACCTGAGGAAATTCCGCAGTGACAGCCGAGGTGAGAACATAACCTTGATCTCCCATGCCGAAGCAAGCAATGTTAACTGCATCAGCAACAAGTCAAGGTCTCCTACAACAATGGGAAGATCACTACACTCTAAAGGCAATGGTCCAAAAAAGGAAATAGCAGAGAACAGGGGCTGTACATTAAGCATACAAAAAGCAGCGTCAACACCTTCCAGATGCCATAATGAAGCTGCTTTCCTGCTGTATACATTATACTGTGGAAAAGAGTATATGTGTGCTGTTCCATGTGTTTCCATATGTTTGACATTGAATGTCAAGATTCTACATACAAGATGTTACAGAAAAAAACCTTATTTATGTTGGTGATATAGTTGAAGTTTAACACACAATGCCCCCTGGGCAAACTGAATTGCCCCCTCACACTTCATAGCTGGCTAAACCAATTTCAGCAGCAACGAGTGCAACTAAATGTTTCGTCCAGTTATCAGTCACAGCACCATGGAAGCATTTTGGCCCCTTTCTTCCAGACAGAAAATGGCTTCTACACAGTAACATTTATGCATCTGCAAGCATTAGCTGCTCATTTAATGCATTCCCACATAATCTCAGTGGGGTTTAGGTTTTGGGAAGAATGATCAAAATTTCATTTTTTTGTTCTTCAACCATTCTGATGGTGATACCACTTGTATATTTAAGGTGGCTGTCTTGCGGAATGACCCACTGTATTTCAGCCCTGACGAGAGGACAGATGTTCCAACATTCACCTTGATAATCCTCCACTGTAGAGCAGAATTCATGGGTCCTTCTCTGATGGCAAGATGCCCAGATCCTGATGCTGTAAAACATCCCCAAACGATGACACCCCCATCTCGCTTGACTGTCGCCATCAGATCCATACCATAAAATGCAGGATTCTGTTCACCTCATATAACGAGGCCCATGTCAACCCTTAGGGGTTACAATGGTGATTTCTGTTAGCTTGTCATGGAAATTTATGTTCTCCTTAATGAGTTGTGTCTTTCGAGTGACTACTGGTCATCACTGCTGACCTGTTTCAAGGTGCGCATACCCCCACAGGACGATGCAGTAAGTACATAATCTCCCAAACCTTTTTTTCAACAGCATGGTTTTGGTTGGTTGGAGCCTTAATTTCTTAATTAAAAAAACATCAAAAACATTTTTTTTTCCCCATACAGTACATATTGAGACAATTATTAGTTTTCTGTTTGTTTAAGGAGCAACCCTGAATGTGCTATACAGTTATTTAATACCTGAATTTTGAAATTTGATTACAATGAATATACATAGTTCCTAATGCAGGATTCAACAAATTTATCCAATCAAATTCAACTTGAATAAAACGTGCAAATTGCAGAATGCCAGGAGGAGAGCAAATACGTTATCACACTTCCTGTGGGATGAAGACTATGTTCTCAGTTTGACAATAAAAGGTTACATGGCTGCAGGTGCACCTTGATGCATCGTAACTGCTAGGTTGTATCTCCAGTCACTTCAGTGACGCCAGGTTCAATACGTGGGAATTTTAAGCTGTTAGTCTAAGGGAGAGCAGAAAGCCTGCCCTCAAAGCAGCAGTAGGTAATTCCTCCTGGGAGAACACCAATTACACACCCTTGTTGACTCAACAACTTTTACACAACAGTGTCACTCCATTTCTGAGGTCTAAGTATTAATATAGAGCCTGAAATACTATATATGCTGTGGAATATCTTGTTTTAATATTTGTTAACAGATGATACAATAACACATATATATATATATATATATATACACACACACACAGTCCTCTGACACACACACGTGTGGGTGTGTGTGTGTGTATTTGTGTGTGTTTCCTGGAATTGAGTGGGCCTGCAAAAGCAGGGGCCCCACGGAGGGTTGAAGGGCCCCTTAGCCTGGAGGATTACGAAGACATTGATCTATTAGATTAAATTACCAATGCACATTACACTGTATTGCACTGCATTATGACCCACCAGTTCTGGTTAAATGCCAATGTATATACAAATGTATATACATTATGTATAATATATACATATGTATATACATATGTATATATTGGTTAAATGCCAATGTATAGATATATACAAAAGTTGAACAAACCAGTTTGACCTAAAACTCGATCTGAATATCAGAAGTCGAACCGTGAACGCTGACCTAATATAAATTGTACGCACCAGGAAATGAGTCATA
>JAOYFF010000128.1:14859486-14884549 GCA_025773925.1 Cryptomyrus ogoouensis
GCTCCTTTGATTCTGATTGGCCATGGGGCCCTTATCCCCCACCTGCTCCTTTGATTCTGATTGGCCATGGGGCCCTTGAGCAAGGCCCTTATCCCCTACCTGCTCCTTTGATTCTGATTGGCCATGGGGCCTTTGAGCAAGGCCCTTATCCCCCATCTGCTCCTGGAATTGGCTGACCCTGCTTCCAATTGTATGGCATTAAATTGTATTGTATACCAACTCAGACTCGGCACAGAAGATAAAGAGTGAAGATTTAGCAGAATAAACAACCGGCAGAATGGCTGACATCCTTCTTACAGAATCTTCAGAAAATATAAACACAAAAAATGTTGGGGTCTGCGCAGGCCCCCACGCTGAGGTGAGCTAACAATGCTGGGGTCTGCGCAGGCCCCCACGCTGAGGTGAGCTAACAATGCTGGGGTCTGCACAGGCCCCCACGCTGAGGTGAGCTAACAATGCTGGGGTCTGCGCAGGCCCCCACGCTGAGGTGAGCTAACAATGCTGGGGTCTGCGCAGGCCCCCATGCTGAGGTGAGCAGACAGGGGAGCTCAGTTTCGATGATCCACAGGCCGGCAGAGGAATGGATACCCAGACCAAGCTCAGGTCAGGGCAGGACAGCGCTGGGGAGGTCAGTGTAAGAGGGAGGCAATGCCAGGAAAGGGCTTCTATACAGAGAAGACAGATGGCCCACATTAAAACAGGGAGTCATGTGACATCCCCCAGCAGCAGTACTGAGAGCAGGATAATTAAAAGGTATTTAATCAAATTCCTTAAATTAAAAAATCCAGCTGGACACTCCCAGCCCCCCCACCTTTCCCCAAACTTCCATGTCTGGTTGCTTTTCATGTCTGTCCCACTTCCAAGGGCAACAGGTCAAAGTTACACACACATTCAGATTTCGAACGAGGAAAAGAAACTCCCGTCTAGGCCCGGCGGGCCACCCAGCACAAAACACGCTGTTGTTTCACCAATTGTGATTCATGGGAAAAAAATCAATAACTTTCCACTCGTTAGGCCTAATTCCCGAAACGCAGCTAACATACCGTACAAAGACAGGCGCCTGCATCTCGCGTTAATCACATCACCAGCCCAGCAGTAAGGACTTTGTGCTAAATGTCTGACACCAGCTGAGCCAGCGACCTATTTTTTAGACACTTAATTCTCGGAAATAAAAACAAAGGGAGACTCCAGCAGTGACAAAGCTCTCTGAGGGCCGATGTCACTTCAATCCACTTCCTGGCTGGAGACTGTATCAAATCACAGGCTGCAGGCTCCCCTCTCATGCCTGACAGGAAGTGCGAACGTCCCAATCAGAGTGACCCCCAGGGGGCGTACATCTCGCCATCCACCGTGCACGTGGCGACGAAGCAATGAGGAAAACAAATGAAATCGCCGGACATTTTTCAGCACATAATTCAAGGGGAAGTGTGGATATCTCAGTAAAACTGTGATTCCAAGCCTTTGCTGAGAAGAATTTTGTATTTTTTTTTTTCATCATAAAAAGATGTACGATCTTCCAGTGTCCCAAAAATTAATTAGACAGTCTATGCAGAGAGGTTCCAATGCAGGACAGACCTGACCCATGGGACACCCTCATATGGCCTGCAAATGTATTCTGTGCTGCAATTTTTGGAACAAAAAACTGAATGTTTTGTAATAGACTTGACAGGAAACCCACGGAAGCTTCTATCTGCAAATCTGCCCATCTGCTTATTTTTCAGACACTGCCACACTGCTACTCTACGGAGAGTGTCATCAAAGAACAGGCAGTGTGGGAGATCAGCAGAGAGCCCCAGTGTACAGCGTCATTACACATATCTCTGAATTTGGTTAACTTAAAATTTTCTTTGCATTTTTTATCACCCTATAGAAAGAATTTACTCAGATAAGTTAAGAAAATGTCTTAGCATTCCAGTGCTTAGCAGCTGAGCTATTTTTCATTTCCAAGGTCATTTTTATCTAAGCCAATATTAACAACTATAAAATTAAGAAAAAAAAGATTGGTTTACCTTGCTAACAAATTTACATTATATACTATACAAATCAACGTAGCTTTCTTACGTTTATGCACCATGGTGAAATAAGCTGGCTGCCTAAACACCATTAACAGCATTTTCTATATTAACTACTGTACCTATAAATACATACAAATGGCACAATTTATAAAAAGAAAGAAAATCACAAGGGAAAACACAGTGGCAGTGTGACTTAATAAATGCTAAATGGGATTATTTAATGAGAGAATGCCTTACACACACAGATATCTTATATCTTCCCTAAATTATGAAGCATTTTTATAATTTCTTTCTGACAGTCAGCTTTCCAAAGCCCAAACAGTACGTTAGGCACAGCAAACTGCATCCATAATGGTATATTTTGCAAATGACACCATGAATCCATTTTTAATGCGATCAAATATCCCCAGATCATTCACAGTTGTCAGATGTTTTGTTCTTTTTTTTGACATCTGAATAAAAGCAGTTTTTCATCTTTTTGGTATCTAAGGAATAAAATAATTGCACATGAATCCAGCAGGTTTCAATAACGAGAAATAAATCCAGAGCATAAGCAACCATAAACCTGCATTTTACTATTAAAAACGAACAACTATTGCTATGTTAAGGAAAGAAGAGATGCTTTTAACAGCATGAAGAAAAAAAATATGTGTATGTACTGTATATGTATTATAACAGGTATGTTGAGTAGTGCACGTGTGCGTGCGTGTGTGTGTGTATATATGGGGGGCTAATCACAGATGTTCACAACAGGTTGATTTTATTTTGCTCCATCACAGAAGAGGCAGGGAACACAGTGGTTTTACAAAGTTGGATGTTGAATTCCCACCTCCAACCCTCTATGTTCACACGTTTTCTGCCGTCTAAAACACATGCAGTACAGTAAACTGGAGTCTCCAAATTACCCACAGTATGTGTCCCATTTCCTGGGAGAAGCTGCAGGCTGAACTGGATAAGGTGATACGGAAAGCGGATGGTGTGCAACGCATATCATTCGGTATCGTTTGAGAGCAAATTAGCAATCTAGTGTATATATAAAATGTAAAACACATATTTAACCACTACTATCACACATATCAACATATGCCTATGCAAAAGCATACAAGTGCTCAGTCTGGGGATACTTTACGCATTTCTTCCAAATGCACATAAAAAACGCTGCGTTGTGCGGGTTAATCTGCTACAGACTGTAACAGAGCACCCAGCTTCATGGTGACACGTAACAATTAAAAGGCGCGAAGGGCCCCCACATTTCCGAAATTACTCTCATATCCAGTTTACTAAATAGCGAGCTACCTACCCGGAATACCTCATTTTATTACCTAATACGTATACGTAAGCCTAGCTTTAAACGGCAACTACGAAATAATAAATAATGGCTATATAAACATTATATTTTTTTTCAAATGGACACAACCGGTTATTTACATAGCATACCGTTCTTCATCAATAAAGCGATTACTGATTCAACTGGAAAAAGAATATACAACTCTTTGCAAAATCCACTGAACATTGCAAGGAAGACCGAAACAGTTCTAATGGTTCGTAGCACAGTCTGTTTTACATCACCAGTGAGACATGAGAAAGGCTGCTAGAGATTTATCTTAAGATCACTATCGAGCAATTTCAGTTTCGTCATTGTACGATATTAAAAGCATAAAAGCATTTGCCCTCCGCATTTACAATCGTAAAAAAGTAAAATATTAGGTTTCATCCAATATACGAGGCGTGGACCTCCAGCTTGACTACGTGGACCAAAAGGCTAAAATTCTAGTCGTGCCAGTGTGACAATGACAGACACTCACCTTCCGCAGTTACATCTGGAGGCGCCGCGCTGCCGCCTGGGACATGAAGTCCAAAGAATTCTAACGCTAGGGCTTTTCATGCTTAACAAACTACATGACCCACAATGCGTACATACAAACAATTTTTCTTCCCTGTCTCGACGTTTACCGGAACCAGAATTTTTTTTCCTCAGATAATTGACCTGCTGCTATGGGGCACGTAGAAAGCTACAGTGTTACAGTCTGTAGCTTTTGTTTGTCAGCATGTAACACTTAGTTGTAAGCAATAACAATTAAATAATCTGGTTAGTTTTGAGAAACCTCATATTAGGTTTTAAATCCTGCCGATTAGTTCAAATTTTAATTTGATTCAATGTAATAATATAACCTGCAGTCTTACAGAATTAACCGTTAGTGGTGATGCAAGAAGATGATTGACCAAACTGAACCATTTCGGTAGCGCTTAACATATCGACTTAGGTTTTAAAGATATCCATGACTTTTTAATCGGGGTACCATACTTAAATTCAACCTCTGGTTGTCCCTGGTAAATGTTCATAGGTATTCAGACCCTTTATTTGCTACTCTGTAGAACTATCTTTAGCAGCAATTTAGCAGCAAGTCTTCTTATAGCTACTTTATTCACCTGGACTTGATGAAATGTATCAGCGAACTTCAATCCTCAGGTCTCACCACTGATTATTTGTTGTCCGTGGAAGATTCTTCTTGGTTCCAGAGTTTTTCCATTTGATAATGATGAAGGTTGGTGTCATGGTTGCCAACTTTGGTCAGCTGGCTGAAGTAAGATTTTCAATCGGAGGCTAGTCTGCACATGGATTTTCATGCATGTGGCAGTTTTATTACCTTGTAAATAGTCTGTAGGGTTCACAAACTAACCCAGTGCTTCAGATGTAGCTAATTTTAGGTTAATAAAGGCATAATATTGGGGCAGCATGGTGGTGCAGTGGTTAGCATGGTGGTGCAGTGAGTAGTGCTGTCCCCTCACACCTCTGGGACCTGGGTTCGAGTGTCCGCCATGGCTGCATGTGTTTTGGAGCCATGTTGTAGTGGGGATTCCTCTGGGTACTTCACCTCCCCCCCCCCAAGCCCACAACATGCTGTGGTTAATTGGAGATACCAAATTCCCTATAGGTGTTTCAGTGTGTGGTGTGTGAGTGTGCCCTGTGATGGGTTGGCGCCCCATCCTGGGTTGTTCCCTGCCTTGTGCCCTGTGATGGGTTGGCGCCCCATCCTGGGTTGTTCCCTGCTTTGCGCCCACTTGCACCTGTAGCCTCCGAGATAGGCTCTGTGACCCTGAATAGGATGAGCAGTTACAGAAGTTGGGTGGATGAATAATGTCATAATATGGATTTGCCATTAGATTGCACTTCATAATGTGAGTTTTCTTATGCTGTATACTGGGAGATGTGAGATCTTGTGTGCCTTTCCAAGTCATGTGCATTTGCTATAGGTGGACAATAGATTTTCAAGTTCTAGAAAAAATCTGATCTCAAATCTGATCAAATGAAAAAGGATACACCTGAGCTCAATTTGGTGTGACATAATAAAGGGTCTGAATACTTATGTAAATGTGAGATATATTTCTCTTATTTGCAAAAATTCCTAAAAAAAAAAAAAAAATCCTAATGACTTTGTAATTATGGATATTGTCTGATTGCTCTTGGACAATCAGTTTAACCCAATCTGAAAATAGCCTGCAACATAACATAAATGTTATGGATATTCTCTTAAGTATATAATCAAAAGCAATACAAATGATTCTGAAAGATCGCTAATAATGGGAGAAGCATGATCTGACAATAATAACGACGGTAGATTTTGGTGTCCAGGGAATCCCCAGGCTACTAACGAGATCCGTTCCCTTAATCTCCCTTTAAGTTGAATTTGCAGGTAAGTGGGAACAGGTATGTACAGTTCTTATTTGGCGTCAATTGATCGAATGGTCGTCTTAGTATATAGTATATATTCTCCAGTCGATGAACCACTGAAGCCCACAATGTTTCAATGAGCGTAACAAAGTAGCGCGTGCGTTTGTTATTACGAACCATTGTACTTCATTGAACTTCTCAATATATAGGCCTTATGGCAGTCCGTTCGTATGTACAAGTTGTACATAAGTCAGACTTTCTTAACCCAAGGACTGCCTGTATTTGAGGTTTGTTACTGCTGTCCTTGAAATGTAGTGTGTCATAAAATATTAAAATGATATAAGAAGCCTCACTCTTCTCACTGTTCATTGTTGTGCTACGCCTTTGTTAGCATTTCAGCATTGTAAGTCAGGGGGGCCATACAGTGCAGTCCAGCAGCATCGCTCTCCTCCTCTGGCAGTTAGAGTTCCATCTTGTTTTGATGTTATATTCCACTGCAACCCTCCAGAAGTGTATCATTTCGTGGCATGATTATTTTGGCCCAAATTAGTTTTATCTAAGGTACTAGTCTTCAAAAATACAAAAAGACCCCAAATGAGTCTTTTAAACTGCCTTTACTAGGCTAGTTGATTTGCAGCTGCAGCTTTTACCCCAGGTTGTATGTGATCTTTCTCTGTTTATACCGAGTGTGTGCAGTCCATTGAAAAGAGAGATATGGATTTTACTGTGTTACATATGTTATATAAGCAATTCAACATCTGGGCAAAACAGATTGACTTTTAATAAAAATTCTCCCACAACTGCCAATGGTGTCCCCTTTCATGGTGCCCAGTCTGTCCAGTAGCATATGAGTACTCAGAAGAGGTATTCTAATTTAGGAACGACTTTGTTAAGTCTACACTAATACGGTAAATCCATTATGGAACCTGAATTAATAATAATAAAAATGATCTATCCAATGTCTTTGCAAAATGTCGGGCAATGACATTTAGGTAGGATGAAAACAAAATGACTTGTGATTGACGACAGTCCATTGCAAATAACTCTGCATATGCCTGAGCAAGAACATTTCAATTACATAGTTACTTTGAACAATTCACTTAAAGGAAAGGTGCCATTATATAAGTAATCATCTTACCTGAACAGGAGTAGCTTAATTATCATAACTCTGTCATAACTGAGGAGAAATACAGGCAAGGAGGGTTCCCACCACAGATCAGTTATACAATCTCAGTACTATCATAATAATCACTCTTCGTAGGTGTTCTGCTCCACATTCTAAACAGTTTGTCATTGAGTTGTTAAATCAAATTGCAAACACTCAGTACAGTGCAGATGAGATGAACAAAAGCATCTCCTTGATCAGGATGTGTGTGGAAGATGATAAATTGCATCTCTAACTTCCCTTTGACCAAACAGCTATATAATTGTGCTCCTCGGAATAAAATTAGCAGCTTTCTTTGTCAGGCAAAAAATAAGTCAGCAAGATTTTCTACAAAATTCAATCAACAGCAGAAGAAACCCAATCAACATTTACAGCTTCAGCCCATATGGATTTGATCTGAACTGCCTATTTAGGCAATTTCCATGTGGCTCAGTTGTCTGTCTCGAGGAACTGACTGCCAGTTCGCAAGTGATTGTGGGTCATAGGTCAGTGTCACACAGAAACCATCTGGGCAAATCCGTATTAACTCTTTTGCTATTCACATGGAACCTACAGTGGACTGGCAGTTGACACCAGTCTGGGAATCCACAAGCCCCAAAACATAGAGCAGACAATGAATCCCACAAAGAACATATATGAAAGAATAGGTGCCATTTTAACTACATACTCAGAGCCTTCAGGATTTTGATTGGCTCATGCTAACTACAAATATCTCTCCATCAGTTTTCTAACCGCTGATCCTGGTCAGGATGATGCTGGGGCTGGATGTGGTCCCACCTTCATTTCTAATACTTGTAAAAAGGTCTATACTGAATTATCTTTGCAGTCTATGCAAACTTTTACAGTTTAAATATGTGTAAAGAAGTTTGAATCTTTTATTTTCCCATATGAAATGGCAAAAAACTAATTTGTGTTTACATGCTTCACTCTAAGACACCATGAGCTCCTGTCATGAACTGACGAGACAGAGGACCCAGTTTTAGAAACACAGTTTTATTTCCAGAATCATAGTCCATGATTGTGACCTGAAACACAGGTTGCAGAACAAAAGATAATGTGAAGAAAAAGCGAATCCAAAGTACAGATCATTATTTAAGAATCCACGGTCAAGAGTAAGTCCAGACATGGTTAGCAAGTTAGCAAAGCTACAGATAATGGATCCAAAAGAGGAGGCAGAGGTGAGGCTGGGCTCCCCCTTTGGGTCTGGTTAGGGTTAGGGCTTCCTCTGCTGCCCCCTGGAGGATGGGATCCCCTCTGAGTCTGGTTAGGGTTAGGGCTTCCTCTGCTGCCCCCTGGAGGATGGGCTCCCCCTCTGAGTCTGGTTAGGGTTAGGGCTTCCTCTGCTGCCCCCTGGAGGATGGGCTCCCCCTTTGAGTCTGGTCCCTCCCAAAGTTTCTTCCTTCTAGGGAGTTTTTCCTTACTCACTGGGGCCTTTGGGCAGGGATGCTGTAAAGCACTTTGAGACAATGTATTGTTGTGAAAAACTGCTATACAAAAATAAATTTGTTTGTTGTTGTTTGTGTGTATAAACAGGGCAGCCAACGAATGCTTACTCAGCACAGTGAGATTACACAACACTGCATTAAGAGGTCCTAAAATACACCACCAGTGAGTGAGTTCTTGGGTGGCAGGTGAGCTTAACTCAACTGAGGCAGAGTGTGACCAAGCAGAGGCTTGTCTGGCTGCAGGATTATGCCTCTGTTACTGCTTCCTTCACAAACACAAGAGAGCCTTTAAATACTGTCCTCTTAACACCGAGTCTGCTGACCCTGCTGCACTGTGCGCATCTCGCCAAGGTTCCTGAAATGAAGACACAGTGCACTATTATCAAGTTACCGTGATGGTCTACTTCATGTTCCGCACATGTGAAACACGGGTCAAAATGCAAATACATGGAGAATGTCGAGCAGTGGCAGCACGGTACGCGCTTTTAGCCCTGCCACTGAGGAGACCCCTGGTAACAGGTCATATGTTTGGAGAAACAGCAACATTTTGTGGGTGTTTCACATACTATTTATGTCTCTATAGGTCAGCCAATTAAAGCACATGGAAACTACAGGTCAGCCAATGAAATTACATGGAAACTACAGGTCAGCCAATTAAAGCACATGGAAGCCCATTGACTTGAGGTTCCCTGAAAGACAAAATGCCCATTCATTTGATTTCAGTCGCTTTCACTTCTTGCAATTAGAATTTTTTTTAATAAATAAGAAATGCACTCGGATATACCATAAATATCTGACAAGTATCTTCATGCATTTTTCAGCACTCAGGCATGGGACAGTCTATGTGATCATTCCCTCATGTGAACAAATTGACCCTGAGATTTAGATGCTTCTGGAAGCATACACAATGTAATGTGATGTAGCTGTCACTGCATTGGCCCTGGGTTCCTTTCAATCCTTAAACAACCCCCTGAGCAGCATTTAGCATTTTTTAATGAAATGATAAATGGCATGCCATTGTACCAGTAATGCAGGCTAAAGTGGATGAGATACTGACCTGGACATAGCAGTATGATGCATGTTTTAGCACTGAAAGCATAGGGACATCACATTTTATCAAGATACCCATACAATGAAAGTATCAACACATGTATTAAATATAGGCTACAATTTAGAACTAATCAAGTACTTCATATCAATATTTGGTAGTCTTTGTGATAATGTCTCCCTGCTGATTTTTACACATGAATATAACAATGGACTCGGAATTAAAATTCAAGCTCAAAATGGAAATGAAGTTAAAAGGGGAGTATAAAGGCCTCCCTAGTGTCAGCGAAATGAGAGGAAATCAGGCCCTACGGTGGGGAACAGGGCTGGACCACGGGGGCCAGCTGTAGCAGGAAGGCCCTGAGCACCAAGGCTGGCTGACGCCGGGTTGGGTGGCTGGGATGCTGGGGAGCGTCTTCCTCTCATCGCCCTACAGTGATGTCCACTGTCAGCCAGGCAATTAGAGGGCTGTGGGTGGACTCAGACAAGTGGCACTCTACTCCGACTCGGCCCAACTCGGCTACGTCACTTAAGGACGGCTGACAGCATACCCCTACCAAGTTGGAATCCTTGATGAGATGAATTTGCCGTCCTAGACTGTATGAAAATCAAATATTTTCAAGGAAAGGATTAAAAGATACAGTATTCGAATGAGCAGTATATTACATATATTACACTAATTTATTTATACTTATCAAAAGTCCATACGGTACCAGTGGCATAGACTGCTCATTAAACAATGGCAGTCTCATGACAAAGACTTTGGTTAACATGATCACTCATGTCTCCAAGGCCATTGATTGCCAGCCCTGGGCAGAGAAACACCTTAACTAAAACGTCCAGCTGGCCCCAATTAGGCTGCTGGCCATATTAGGGCTTAAATATGCTCAACTGGGTGTCTTATAAAGAAAGACTGGGCACTTTGAGGTTGGAGTCCAGTATGAGAGCTTTTGGGATTATTTGTTGGTTAGCAATATTCGGGACAGTTGTTTAATTGGTTTTGCACATGGTTGCATTCCTGAGCCTTTTTTGTGTGCTTTCTGCAGTAAAGGCCTTTGTTTGCCATCCAGTACCTCTATCCTGCCATTGTGGCACTTCTCCACCCTGCTACATTGAGGGACTTTAGGCAGATGGTGGCTCTTGGAGAAGCTAAGCTATTTTCCTCATTTGTTTATTCGTTGCTAGTAATATGTTGTACAGAAACACGTGGGAGATGGGGATTTATTCGCCTTTTTGATGCTGCGGGTGACTGTTATAATACAGTGAAGAAAATGGTGTAGTGATCCCATCATTTTGGGCAATGGCAGATTAGCCTGAGGGAGTCATGGACCAAGGAGGTTCCCGTTTGCAGGATTAGCTCAAAGAGACCAGTGCGTGCTACAGATGCTCATGGGTGTTGGTGATGCCTGAGTGGTAGTTTCCTATGGATCCCTTCGGGAGTCGCCCCTTGATGTTGGAGAAAGAGCCATCTGCCTGGAAGGTGTGTGGAAGCCTGCATTACTGCAGCAAGGAGGTTCTACCACTCTGCTAGCTATGCCTTCCTGGCCAGAAGAACCATTGCGACATGGCAGCACCAACCATAGCCCTGGGGAAGGTCTCACAGGTACCGGGGCTGGGTATGCCACCTGACTGTGAGGAACAGCTATGGTACCTTTGCCTGAAGAGGTGCCATTGCCCACTTTTGGAGGCTGTTCTCTATCTTATCATTTTCATTAGATGTTAGTTAGTTTCTAAGAACAATTCATCCTGTACCCTAAGCTCTTCAGCCCAACACTGACAAATGGCAACAATTTCTCTTGAGTGTTGGAACTCTTCTGGGTGAAGCCACTCTCTCCACCCTAAGCATGCTTTGTGGTAGAAAGGTCATCGTCTTGCAGCTACTGTCTTCCCATTGCACTTCGGTTCTTTTCTTTTCTTTTTTCTCCTTTACTTTTAGATAGCAGTCTTCAAATTGAGGAAGCATGATTAATATTTTACTCGGTTATCCCAAAACTATCCATCCATCCATCCATTTTCTATACCTGCTTGTCCAGAAGCTATGGATGCAAGGCAGGGAATTCCCCAGGATGGGCACCAGGTCCTCCCAGGGCTCTCTAAAACTAAACACACCCAATCCAGTGCTCATCCAGCTACATTAGAGAAGCCTTGATTTTCAGGGAGAAAACTGCACAAACAACAACAAACACAAACTGTGGAGCTCAGGGTTCATATTTTTACTGAATAAACAGGTCAAGCAGAGGAAAACTCCAAGGCTTGTAACACAACACATTTCATTTTTTTGTCAAAGTGCTATTTGAACAACACACTTAAGATGCTGTCTTCACATGTTTATTCAAAGCCAACAGTAAAACCACAAAATAAAACCCACTTCCTACCTCACATCTGCAGAAATAATTATTCAGCTCAATGCCAAGAACCTAGGCGTCATCTGTGACGTGAAGTTCAGCTTCTCTCAGCATACTATCTGCAAGTTTCTCCGCTATGACATTGGCCCAGACCATGGCAGCTCATTCCAAATGTCATTCCATACCTCAGCTTACTAAAACACTTCATTGCTCATGTATCCATCTTTTCCCTTCCATACCAAGCCCAGATTAAGTTAAAAACCTTGGCACTGGAATTCCTAGTTTCTAGAGGCGCAATTCCATCCTACAGACAGATCCCTATCAAACGATACACACTTTTAAATCGGTCAGCTGCCTGTTCAGGTCATCTGACCATTGTACATCAGATGTGCTAGAAATCACTATTAAACGTCTATGTGATCAGAGCCCCTCATCTGTGGAACGATCTTCTGAATGACTCAACTCAAGACTCCAAACTAACTGCTCTTGACAACATTTCTTGTACCCTTACTGGACACTTAGATACAATTTTATTTAAATTACTGTGTATGATACTGTATCAGTTATGATTTTTGTGCAAAATTGTTTAGTGGACTGTTTATGACCTTTGTTATTGTATTCAACTGCACTCATTGTATCTGCATTGTAAGACAGCCTCTGGGTGGGCCACTGATATGAGAATAGAAGGAAGGAATTGGGACTTTATTTAGGGTTGGAAGTGGAGACGGGCTGAACCAAACCAGCCCATAGGAATGGAAACAAGACAGCAGTTTTGGCGTCAGCACAAGGGGAAACAGAACAAAACAGAATGGGCTTGTGTGGTGGAAGCAGCTTGATTGCACTGTGCCCTGTCACTTCCACGGCCATTCCCTCTCCTGTAGGTTACATCATGAGTCAGATAAGACAAAATGTTTGTTAAAAGAATAAATGTAAATTTAATCTGTGGTTCCATGATGGTGTCCCTCACAAATAGCTTCAGAGCAAGAATGTACTTTCAAATGTTCAAAAAGGTTTTTAGTGGCAGGAAATGGTTACTAGCAAATTGATCATTGGATGATTTTCTTTCATAGAAGGTTAAAATTTCAATTCTCAAAAATTTTATTATTTATTTCCTCAATAAAGCTTTTTTTTCATGATACTGTCATGTAAATATTGAGAATTAATTTGATGTAGCCTTAATCGTTAATGCAAGAGTGTCCTTGCTAGTGTATCCTGTACTATGCCACCTAATGTATCTTTAGCATTTTATCTAAGGTATCCCCAAAAAACTAAAAAAATTTAAAAACTCATTGAATAGGCAAGAATACTTCAGTGTTAAAAAAACTTCAGATAATAACCATGATACATTTCTTCTAAGCAAGGTAATAGGTATATTCATTCATTCATCGTCCTAAAGGCAAAATGAGTATATGTACTTGAATATTTGTATTACTCATCATCATGTCTTGCTGCTAACACTATTCAGCCATCCATCCTCAGCCTGCTAACCAGGTAGAGTAGGGTTTCTCAACCCCCAGTTGCAGAGAGGGGGTTTTTGTGGAAAGGTTGGTTAATTTCCAAAGCATAGCTATATATTTTCATTTTTTACGACCCCTCTTGTTTGCACATTCTGTTCACAGATTATGAAATGTGTTGGTGACCCCCCCAGGCCATTTTACCTGTCTGCGGACACCAAGACCTCTGTAGTGCAGGATACGGGAGGCTTGAAGTTTGTTGGAAGCACGAGGGAGATGGACACCCAGAACCAGATGGAAACCCAGAACCAGATGGAAACCTAGAACCAGATGGACACCCAGAACCAGATGTAAACCTAGAACCAGATGGACACCCAGAACCAGATGGAAACCCAAAACCAGCCTGGACCAGATGTGACTCCACCAAACACACAAAACCACCAACTGTGCAGAATATAGAGACACAATGTCACCTAACTGCATGCTTTTGGACTGTGAGAAGATACTGGTGTTCTGCTACCCTGGGGATGTAGGCCAGCAGAGCTGCCCAATGAGCCAATGGCGGACGAGAAGCTACACACATTTTCATTGGCTACAGCTACCTATGCAATCATTTACAAGGTTTTGGATGGAAATTGCTAGACTAGACTTGCTTAGACTTACTTGAATGTCTAAGAAGACATAATTTGAACTATGTAATATTCTGCATAGTTTTTCCTTATTTTAAAAATATGTTTTACTGGTAAGAAGTTCAATTATGATATCAAATGCGATATTGTACTGAACACAAAAATGTCATTCCCAACCACCAAAATATCAAATAAAAAGCTCATCAAAAAATGATGGATTATCATGCCAGTCTGATTAGATGGAATAAAAATGTTTTTGAAACCATAATCTGATTATGTATATGTTACTTATTTTAAACAGCAAAATTTGATACCCAACTTCAAGTATTTAATTATTTCAGCTAATAAAACTATCCTTTCCCAAAAGACCTGCCTTAGTGACAGTCATTGTGTTTGAGGGCATTGAGAAAACAGACATAGAGATCATAGTCACTCTCCAGGAGCTTAGCATTTCCCCCACTCAAAGTCAGCTAATAACTACATTAAGTGAACCACTTGTTACAACTGGTTCAAACAAATAGCACCACGAGACAATACTGGTCAAAAACGGCAAGCAGTTTATTACCCAAAGCTAAGGGCAAATAGAGAAACCATCCACACGAAGAATAATTAACAAAAGGGAGCCCAAGCCAGGAGCCCACCTGCTGAGATTGACAGCTTTTCTGTTGGAGGCGGGTAACTTTTGCAGACAGATTATGCGGGGACTCGGTGTGAATGGAGCCAGACCGCTGATAATTAGGAGAGCTCAGCTTAAAAAGTAATAAAGGAGGACTGAGATGTGGAGGAAAATGGTTCCTGCTCTGAAGGGCAACAAACAACTCATATAACAAGAAACAAAACCAAAACACATAGGAATATGAAAGCCAGAGTGAAGAAAGTGAATTAGAGTAACTATGAAATAGGACAAAAAAAACAAACAACAATCTTCATGGAGCCAATAGACAAAATATCATACCAAGGCTTGTCTGGAACCACCAACATGACTGAGCAATGGATTCCAGGCCATTCATACAGCAACTAGAGCTTGTTGCTGCAGACACGTTCTGGTGGTTCTTATGGTCTCTGATTGCATTCCTTCCCAGAATGCCTGTTTCCAGGGGCACGTTCCACCTGACCCCCAGAAGGTGTAAGCAGTTTTAAATAATCATGGATGGAAGGGTAGATTGTGAATGTAGCTTGAGGTGATATGTTACAAGGTTGACTTTTTACAAGAAAATGACAAATGTATCTGGGTGTGAATTTCCTAGATGAGTTGGGAAATCTTCACTCCAAATGGCCAAGTCAACAGTCTTCATCTGCTTGGCATTTCCTGAGCTGTTCACAGGATGTATGTGATACATGACATGCTGAGGGGGAAATGCACATGCCTGGAACCGCAAGACACAAAGAAAAGGCGTCTAATTGGTCGTTGAGCTGACAGGGGAGTTCTGGGTGCGTGTGAGTCAGGGTAAATCTACCCAATCTGAGAATCTAATAAGAGAATCATCATCAGCATGTTCATCGGCAAGAACCTTGTAAATTCCTGATTTGAAGTTTCTGTAAGGTCGTTGAATTAGAGATAGCACCCTGCGGAAAGGCTGTCTGTGACTTACAAGAATGTATGAAACTCCCTCCAGATGCAGGAAGTGAACTGGGACCCTTGGTCAGTGGACCTGCAACAGGTGATTAGCAGCTACTGTACAAGCCAGTGTCGACATTCAAAGTCTAGCTTAATGGCTATGAGGTCTTGCTAACTGATGTCATAATTCCTTTCAACAGGTAAAAGGTGACGAGAGGAAAAAGGCACAGCCTATGGTTAGACGCCGCCATGGGGAGTGCTAGCTAGTTAATGGCATGATGATACTGGAGATGGGGAGGTAACACAACCATTGGGTTCATGCTGAATACCTGTATTGCTATAGAACATTCCACATTTCTAGCTCCGGGGATGGAACTGAGAGGACTGGGGACATTGACAGGCTGGAGTTCCCCAGCGCAAGACATGTAAGAAAAATGAAGAAGGTGAACATGTACAACAGGTTCAGAAAGTACAAATCCAGACCAAGATTCTGTTTCAACCAACCAGGTAAGTATAAAGAGTTTCATTCACAGTCTACTCAACGGGTTGGCTGAAACAAAATCTTGGTCTGGATTTATACTATCTGGACCCAAACTTTACACCTCTGCAAAAAACAACCAACACACTTAAGCAACTACAAAATATCAGGCAAGGGCTAGATGTTGCCCGAAAACATCAAAAATGACTGAGCAGCAAACAGCAGAGCCTGTCAGTCTGTCTGATCTGTCTGTCTGATCTGTCTGTCTGTCTTTCTGATCTATCTGATCTGTCTTTCTGATCTGGTCTGATCTGTCTGTCTGTCTGATCTGTCTGTCTGATCTGTCTGGCCAGTGGAGCTGCCTGCCCCCACACCCTGATGTTCCCACCTGCTAACAGAGGCACGGTTCCACTTCACATCCAGACTGTGACACAACACATTTTGATTGGTCAAATCAGTGGCCAGGCATTTACACTGGAATTTTGAGTCAAAAGATTATTTATCTTGTGAAAAGGGACCAATGGGTGAGTGAAGAGTATAGTTCTTCAAACTAGCAAATCACAAACCCACTGAATCTCCTAATTTTAAATGAAACTCAAATGAATTTTTACTAACAATGTACAAGACAATCTGGCATATATGGAGCAAAAAGCAGATTCAGTAAGTCTTATGCACAAAATCTAGCTCATCAATTCACAAGTTAACGGCATAATTAACAGGATAATTTAATTAATAATTTAATTAATCTCCAAAACAATTTTGTCCAAATAAATGTTGACATTTAACCAGAACTGGTGGGTCATAATGTAGTGCAATACAGTGTCATGTGTTCATAAGAGTAATGTGCATTGGTAATTTAATCTAATAGATCAATGGCTTCATAATCCTCCAGGCTAAGGGGCCCTCCGACCCTCCGTGGGGCCCCTGCTTTTGCAGGCCCCATCACTTCCAGGAAATGGGGAAATACACATACGCACGCACACACACATACACACACACACACACACAAAAGTTTAATATGGAGTCTAACATAATATATATGTGCAAATATGCAGCCAAAATCATTTTAATTATGTAATTGTGAATGTTATGCTTTAATGACGTATTTGTAATAAGAAACTGTTTAAATCATGTGAATTTAGTAGGATGCGATTTATCAAACGTGTATGTACATTGATTGCTTTTAATTTCTCAGTTTACCTTGTTTAATCCGCAGCTCATACTTCACTTTTTTTCAGTCGCAGACGTCCTAAATACTGCGGTACTGTCTCAAGGGAGTGATTTTGCTGTTGGTATGCAATTCAAATTAATGAATTAACAGCGTCCCTGACTTCAAGGGTCAAGGTCGTTGTATTAATTTGTCTTTTTCTTTCGCTGTGAGGTTTCCACAACAATTTTAAGGCACAAAGTTTATTTGTTTAATATTTAATATATTAAGAGAAGGAGCGAGAGAGAGAGTCGGAGCGAGAGAGCAAAAAAAGTATATTTGTAATAAATTATGACCAGCTGTAATTATGGTCACAGGCAAATTCGAGGTGTATTCGCATGAAATATTGCGGATTAATGCATTTGGTGCTACCGCATTTTAGAAGAATAAATTAATTTAATTTTCACAAGAGACAATCGGTCACAGCGTTTTGGAAAGATAATAAGGTTCAGCGGTACGAATAAATGTTATCCACACCCCGCGCCTCCCAATATAGTCATCGGCTTCAAATGATACAGAAAGCAGTGGTTTATAGAAACAACGAATGGGAGTTTTACGTGTAAGTTCATCGAAGTTAGGGAATTGGGGAATAAGCGATTGGTTTAAATGTCAGACATGCAGTCTTTAAATAGTCGGCTGATTGCTCTTTATTCACGTAGTGGTTTCTCTCTCTAAGGGAGACGCACTAGAGGCTCGCAGACCAAGGGGGAGTCGGAACGGCCGAAAACCAAGGGGAGTCGCAGGTTGCCTGATTCTTCGGCGCTAGGATCCGGAGGAATATGCTCCGACTCTCCCTCCCGTTCCCTTGAATTTTTCTCCCAAGCCTGTTTTAAAGTCTCTGCCAGACCCGGGCTCACATGCTACTTCCTGGATGGAAGAATGGAAAGCTCCCAGCTCTGCTCCAACTATTCCCTTTCTGTTTTTGCAAGAACCGCTGCAGCCATCCGCTGCATGGACTAAAGCCAGCGTTCTTTTTTTACCTCCCACGATAAATGAACTGATTAGGGCTTGAGTACTGTCCCTTGCATTTTTTTGTGGGGGGGAGGATTATGAAATTATGAAGAAGCTGTCGCATAAATGCGATTTTCTGAAATAAAAAAACTATTCCTTCATATTATAACTTAACAAACCCTTCGAAACTGAGGCTAGTGATTGTGGCAACAGCAAGTTATATTGGCAGGGGGCCGGCGTTATTATTATTTTTTTATTATTCAAATAATTTCTTAATCTTTGTTTGAAATTTTAGACGGATAACTCCCAGCAGTTGCCTTTTGTGCTCTCGATGTGTTTTTTGACATGCGGAGGCTACTGCGATCGTGTTGTTGGTGGATCTTGTGTTTGATTTTCTCAGCCTTCGTCCTTTTCTGGGCCGACTGTCACCCCGGTAAGTTTCTTACCATCTGAAATCTAAAGTCTTTCGGACGCTGAAATAGTTTTCTTTATGCTATAAAATCTAATAAAAATATCGATAAACTTTACTGATTAGGAATCGGGAAATTTTTCCTACAAAAAATCTCTATATATAAACGCACGCAGGAATAGCGTGATTCAATGTACGAATTTCGAACTAGTTAATTGTTTGAATTATTTCATCATAATCAGTGATCTCAATAATAAGGCTGCCTCGAGCTTTCCTCGTCTATATATAGAACGCTATATATATATATATATATAATGCATATTTGAATGATAAAAATGTAAGTTGCATTCATTGGCAACAATGTAAAGTAGCTATACTGGCAATGCCATCGGTATTTTTAGGGGGCTGACGGACGCTTCCAGAGCCGTTCGTGCAAAGGCGCCGCTTTTGCGTTTTTAGAAAAACGGCTTAGTTAAGAAACGAGGAGCGTTTTTCTCGGAGACGGTGTGGTGAAAGGCGTTCACACGAAAATCTGCTGCGATAACGCTCGTCTATTACCGGAAACAAACTCGGCTACTTTGCGAGCCCCCAGCCTATGAGGGTTGGGAGCAAACACTCAAGGATTGCGAGTTTGTGTAGAGGAGGGGCTGGAAACAACGCCGTGTCGTTCGCCAAAAAGCTTTAGCATTACGCACTCTAAACATTCCATTAAATGCCGTGTGTTTGGCGCAGTGCTCTTCTAAGGGAAAAGGGGTCTCCGTTACAACGTAGCCATTTCATAGAATATATAAGCAAGTCTGATTGAAGAGCAGCGCGATCCTTAATCGTACGTAAATCGCACCCGGGACCTAGTGACGGATAATCGGTTCCCGGCCGGCCGGTTGTGGACGTTCGAAAAGCATCCACAGAAATGCACGCAGCTAAAGTGCGTTTCCGATAACTTTGTGCAGAATGTTATTTTGCATGACCTTGAATGAGACAGGCACGTAAATTGTTCCAGTTTATATATTTGTCTGTCACCAGCCCGTTTATCCCTTTAACTTTGCCCTGGCCAAGTGAACGCTACTAGGATGGGAGTTGCAGGGTTTGTGATAAAATCAATACCTTCCCGTATGCCTGCTCTGTCTCATCCATTTTAATGTTATGTTAAAGAAAGAAGAGAACTTTTGGATCCCCCCATTTGTTGTCTGCCTTGAATAAAATAACTGCGAGATGTATTATTTTGCCAAATTTCAGATATGTAAAGTTTGTGAATGGAAAAAAATCCAGTTAAATGGCAAACTCAGGTATAGGTAGAATACTCCGACAGGATAGTGTAAACCATTGCATTTACAGGCACGTCATTTATTTGTAATCTCATGCTTAATAGGTTTACAGATTCAGATTTTGTAACTCTGTAAAATATTGAACACACATTTTGCATTTATCTGAAAAGCTTTCTTTGTAATTTTTATTTTAAAAATGTCAGTGTTCTGTACAGCACGAGCGGTAAAATAAAGTAAAGTACAGGCTTCAGCATCATCCTAAACTAGGTAGCTGTGTATTCTCAGTCACTCAGACTGATTTGGTCAGTGAATTTGGCCATACTTTTCCTAAGTGCTTTCTATCAACACGTAACATAATGCGTATTGTACTTTTTTGCCTTTGTGTTTCCCCCGTGAAGTGGTGGAGATAAGAAGCCATTTCCTTTGTTAATCATACATAAAGTTCCTCACTAAATTTGTACTGTCTGGCCCACTTAATAGTTTTTTACACTTAAAAGGTCATTTACAAGTTGTGCAATTTTTTCAAAGTGAGAAGCTGTGAAAACATGCCCTTTTATTAAATTAAGCACAAACATGTAGGAATTTAATAGCAGCTGTGGTTAAGAAATGATGAACCACAGAACAGTCACAACCAGGGTTGTGTCTAAATAATAATAAAAACAATACGGTTTCTCTATATGTTTGTTACTGCTTCTATTATTGCTATTGTCCTTAATAGTACTAGTATTTATGAAATAGGTGGTGTCCTATATTCACTTGTTAGGTCACCTTTGGCAAAATAATATTTAAAAAAAGCCAGCTGGCCGGCATCCCGTCGCCGGGCTCGGCCGCATCCCTGCTCCCGTCTCCATGGTGCTCGCTTAGGCGAACGATGACGACGTCCCGGAAGGGCACCAGTGTCCCTCCCCATTACCCGTGTCCCGGTGCCCCCCCGCTAACGGCGAGCTGATGCGGAGGAGGGCATCGGACCTCACTGCACGTGCTATGTGCCCATTTTTTACGGAGTTTGGGTCCTGTAGCATCTGAGTCCACATTTCACTTTATCTTTAATGCTGCTGTTATTTAGAAACCCCCTTTCCCCCCGTTTTAAATTAATTATTACTTTTTTTTTTTTCCTATTCAGCGTCTGTCTGAAATTGCATCAAAATTTTATTTGTATCCTATGTTATAGATTTGAAAAGTTTCTGGGGAATTTAAAAAGCCCCCGTTTCTGTGGGAGTTCATCTCACTTCTTCATGTAGCCTAATTAGTCGGGTACTGCCCCCCCCCCCCGCCAGCCTCGATAATAGCCAGTTAGCTGACTCAGCAATGGAAGTGCAAAACATCTGTTAGTAATATAAAACTGCTGAGAGTCAACAGAAGATGTCTTCTGCCGTGTAACTCTTCCGACCTTGCTGGAGTCTTGGGGCCTTGGTTGTGTGATGCCGGCGTTGCCGTGTAACGGAATCCATTTCCCATGGCTGGGCAAAATAGGACTGTGGGTGATGTTGGGTGTAGACGAATCTCTCCCAAGATCCTGTGAAACAGACATGCATTGTTCAATAGCTGGGTTCTTAGCGATACGGCATCGGCATTTTTTAAAATTCTTATGATACACAATGCTTTTTTGTGGGGGTAATCAAACGAGATCAAAGATTCAATATCCATTCTGAGCGACGGCTGAAAATCCCGAATCTCTGGTGTACAATAGCCCAGGCTGACGTCTTGGGTGGTTGGATATGCTCCCGGCGCGGGGCAACCGTGTTAATCGCTAACATCATTTCACTGAGCTCTGCCCATTATCTGTTTAATGCTGGAGCCATGCGACTCGAATGTCCTCCTGGTGTCTTTATCAACCGCGTGGCCCTGTCATCGTCAGCCAGAGTCTTAACGGATCGATCGAAAGACACCCATCCTGCTCGCTGTCCAGAGGTACTTGGCTGACCGGGTCGGGGCCAGTATTTCGGCCCGGTGGCTTGAAGTTCGCCTGTCTGTGGCGTTTGCTGTTTCCCTTTCCTTTCTCGAGCCGCATCTGTGCTTTGAGTTTAATGGAGTGCTGTGTAATTCACTCCATTCAACAGAGGGCTCTCACGTTGCATTTCATTGTTTTAGCTCAACAATGTTAAATCAAGGCACGTTGAATTACTTCACAGAGGAAACATGCCCAGATTTTTCCTGCCATTCTCATTTTACAGTTCTGAAGCTGTGTTCAAGGGTTTGCCTTCGGCTCTCTCTCTCTCTCACCATGTCTCTTGCTCTCTCTCCCTCTCTTCTCTCTCTTTCTGTGTCTCTCGCTCATTCTCCCTTGCTCTCTCTCTCTTGCTTGCGCTCTTTCACTCTCTCTCGGCCTCCTCCCCCTTCCCCCCTTTCTCTCTCTCTCCCTCTCTTTCTTCCCCCTGCCGGCTGCTTTCCATCGGCCGATTCTGTTACCGGTTTCCTGCCGGCCCCCTCTCTGTGCGAGAAACAGATTTCACGCTGTTAGATGTGGTGCCTCAGTTACCCCCAGTAAAGTACTGAAGTAGACAGTTTTTAATTGTGTATCTTTAGCGCTGATGCTGTGGCTGCTCTGAAAGGCGGTAGCTGACTGCATAGTGTGCCATAACGCCCCCCCCGAATCCGCTGCAGTAATCAGGGTGATCGGAGCCTCTCGTGTGATAAGCACGCCCTGTCAGAGGGGTGACAGTCATCCCCTTCTGTCCGAGGTGGGATGGCAGTGGGGCAGGCTGGGGGCGGTTTGGGACACAGTGCCGGTAACTCAGACGGGCTTTGGGAACGGACCTGATTTGGGGGAGCCTCCCAAATGACCTCATCTCTTCTAAGGAATACACGAGCCCACAGCAGCTAGAGGCCCCGGGAGCAGTTAGCCTGGCAGCCCGTCACATCTGCCAATCAGATTCAAGACGAGCCGCCGTGATGGCAGAAGCAAGGGACACGTGCGGGAGAAGCCGACCCAGAGCAGAGGGCTGCAAAGCCGCCCGATTCCCACAGAAAACTCAGGCTGTCGTCCTGATTTCCGCCATCCTCTGATTCATACGTACAGCCCCCCCCCCATATCATTGAGGAGATGCCGATGGAAATGAAAATAGAAACATCTCCTCCTCCCCCCTTTCCCTTCCCAAAAAGCGTGGCCTGGATACGGGAGACAGGCGTTCCGCGGTGTTACTGGCAGGCGGATATCCAGACTGCAACTGGAGACAACGAAAGAAGATGATTGATCACATTCATGCGATTGGAATTTGCATCGGTAGATCGATGTATCATCTTATGTCATTTCTGAGAGCCCCACAGGCAGGGAAAGATGCTGATTGCGGTGGGGGGACAGTGCTCCGTGTCACCTGAGCACAAATGCTCTGGATCGATTCCCTTAACCTGACCTCTGTCATGGTCACATTTATCTATAGCAACCGGCACCTAATCTGTTCAACATTTACTGCCCCCCACCCCATCCCCCCCCCAGGTCTGATGCAAGCAAAATTTTAGAGTAACAGACTAAAATGCCCTCCGGATTTATAATGGCATTTAAATTCTGCTCCAGGTCAGATCGGGGGATGTAAATAAAGGGCATTACTGTTTTGGAAGAATGCACAAATGTCAGCCGCTTGTTAATCAAGAGAGACAAGGTTGCCATGAGACGGTTTAGCGGAGTGCGGTGTACATTTCCAGTCCGAAGATGGTTTTAGCTACATGCATTAGCAAACCGACCCTTTACTCGGGCATGATGCTATCAGCTTAGGTTCAAATTTACATTCAAGAAGTTTGGCGCTAGCATTTCTCTGTGGTCCGTTCCAGCGCTGGCCCATATCACCGCTGTTGTGACATTCAACAAATAAAATATTGTCAAATGAAACCCGAGTGACAATGTTTAAGAAATGAGTGCAGAATGAATGAAACATTTAGAGGAAGAAAAGTTGATACTGAATGTGCAGGGATGTTATTCTGTAGTTTATTAACGCTCTGAATAGCTTTCAGTACGCGCACTCGTACGCGGTCTGATTAGCTTTCGGTACGCACTCGTACACGCTCTGAATAGCTAACGGTACGCACTCTCGTACACCTCTGAATAGCTTTCAGTATGCACTCTCGTACACGCTCTGAATAGCTAACGGTACGCACTCTCGTACACGCTCTGAATAGCTAACGGTACGCACTCTCGTACACCTCTGAAAAGCTTTCAGTACGCACTCTCGTACACGCTCTGAATAGCTATCGGTATGCACTCTCGTGCACCTCTGAATAGCTTTCAGTACGCACTCTCGTACACCTCTGAATAGCTTTCAGTACGCACTCTCGTACACGCTCTGAATAGCTAGCGGTACGCACTCTTGTACACGCTCTGAATAGCTAACGGTACGCACTCTCGTACACCTCTGAATAGCTTTCAGTACGCACTCTCGTACATCTCTGAATAGCTTTCAGTACGCACTCTCGTACACGCTCTGAATAGCTAACGGTACACACTCTCGTACACGCTCTGAATAGCTAACGGTACACACTCTCGTACACCTCTGAATAGCTTTTGGTACGCACTCTCGTACACCTCTGCCTTAATTTAACACCTTACCCCCATTTCCAGCTTCCTCTGAAGTTTCCACCATGAAAAGATTTTCATAAACATTGCTGGAGAAGGATGTAACGCTGTATTGTGTGTAAGGACAGCCCCGATCAAATGATTTATGTACAGAATAGACTCTGAAGTCATAATTAGTGCAGATCTGGATCCCTGCATGAGAAGGTCTGCTTATTAATAACAAATTAAGGCCGCAAGTGTGGCATCTCCCCGGGAAGTTAAATGCCATTTTCGCGTGAGAGCGGCATGTGTCTGTTCTGCCTTTCGTCTGCTCTTTGACGTGTAGGATATTTGTCTGAAGTGAATGACCTTCTTCGGCCAACACGTGCAGGTCAGTGTGTCTTGGTCCAGGCTCTGATTTGCACGCACATATGTGTAGGTAATACTCATCTGGCATATTCATACATAAGCGTGTGGAAAACTGCAGATCTATGAGTGTTTGCGGCGCAATACTGGCTTGCTGAGGAAGTCGAGAGTGGTCCTACTGTCGATCGTATTCGATACCACTGTGATGCATGCGGAAGGCAAATAATAATTACAATGGATCCAGATGCTGGAGAGGCCTCGAGGAGATCCAGAAATGCGATACCGCCACTTTCAGGAAATGTCCAGTGTAATTAAATCCTTTCAAACGTTTTGATTGATATCGACATTTTCAGCTCTAATGTGTGAAGGGCTGAAATTCGGACGACTTTGAGCGATGGTGTGTGTGAGGGCAATCTGGGACGCCTTTGTTAGTTGCCCCCGTAAGATGGCTGTGAGGCTTATTGCTGACAGGGCTTCGGTGTATGTGCTCACTGTAAGATGGCTGTGACTCTGTCCTGCGAGGCTTGTTGCCGACAGGGCTCCGGTGTATGTGCTCACCGTAAGATGGCT
>JAOYFF010000128.1:14901351-14923606 GCA_025773925.1 Cryptomyrus ogoouensis
TGGTACTCGACCGGAAGTCAATGGAAAAGCGAAAGTACCGAAAGTACCGTACTTTGTGCGGTGGAAAAGCGCCCTAACTGTGCATGTTAGTAATTCGGCGTAGTGGCTGTTTTGGTCAGGGCAAACAACCTCTGCTGTCGACATGATTGTGTGTCAGTACTTGCATCATGTAGCTAAAACTGAACGGTTTTAAACTTTTGAGTCACAAGTTTATTCGATAATTATGTCCTTTGGCTAATTATCTTTTGTTCTATTGGGTTCTAATGGTTTCCAATTAATTTTTTTTGTTAACTTGGCATGTTTTGTTGTGCATAGTTTTATGTGCACTTTTATTCCTAACTTTTTATTTCTAATTATTTGCTTCACAGCTATATCAAGTGAATTTTCTGAAGCTTTGCTGTAAAAAGGTTAACAGAAAGGAAAGGCGAACGAGGAATTCTAATAAATCATACTAATATCTTATTTTCATATGAACTCTTTTCTGTTGCCATGACGGCCTGCACGGATGCACTCTTGCATTAGTTGACCTCTTGGTAATCCATCGGTCACCCAACCTCTAACCTTTGACATACCTGGGAAACAAAGAGACTCTCGACATGCCACGGCCTCACAGGCCGGGTCAGTTTGCTCTGGCCGGGCCACTAACTGCGCCAAGAAGAGGCACATAAACGTCCTCCTGCGAGTCCGATCCCGACACAGCGGCAGGGTTGCGTTCTGCGCTGAAACTAGCTTAGGGGAGGCAGGGTTAGCATCGCCACTTAGCCAAAGGGACGCTTTAGGCTAATGCAGAGCAAACCCTGTCTGTCAGCACGTGGGGTGCTTAGCAGCGGAGCGCCGTGCTGGGAGCGGGCGCCCTGGGGGCCAGGCGCTGGGGGATTACCCGCTCTGTCAAGGCTCCCACAGGCCAGCCGCTCCGCAGGGGTGGGGCAGAGCAGAGAGGGAACTACCAAGACTTATTGGGAGGGGGAAAATTAGATTCCATCCCGAGCAGCTCGACTCATTTCAGGGGAAGCGAGCTGAGATTGCATCACTTAGCGGGAGGCCTGGTTTATAGATTTTCTCGTAAGCCGGCGAACGAGGGCGGGGCGTGTGTCCCAGTCGGACGAAGGGCTCTCGCCGGGTGACGGGCGGCAGCCGGCCGCGGCGTTTGTTTATTTCATTTGGAGAGGTTACACAGGTGCGTCAAACTGTCGGGACTGAGCTGCAGGGAAAAGATTGTTCTCACCCCCTGGAAAATGTGTCAGCTGGCAAGTACCGTAAGTATTGGATTAAAAATAACGGTTATTTTTTTCCCAAGCACTTGACACACAAATTCAGCAGAATATGCATTTTTCTGGATTTGGTTTCTGTGTACCATGCAATAAAATATGTGTGTGCTTTTTTTTTGGTGGGGGGGGGGGATGACTTTGGTAGAAGAGTGAAATTAAAAAATGAGGTGGGGGCCTAGTTAAATTATGTTCCATGGCTATTTATACTATCAGTCAAAGGTTTCCTCCAATCTGCCGAGACAACTATACCTAGTCCAAAACTGCCAGGACAAACCTTGTATTAGTTTCATCTTGGAGGCTCGGAGCTGTGATTTGTCACGTCTCTCCATGTAACGGCCAGTGGTGCCTTTGGCATGATCTGCTCGTCTTTTGACCTGCAGCTAAGCACAGCTCCTCCAGCCACCGGCAAAATGCGGCTCTTTGTGTCTAGCGGAGCTGAAATGACACGCCCACTTGGCAGGCCGGTGCTCCTGGACAGGAAGTCATTTGCGTGTCACTCCAGAGGAAGAGACTAGTCACCACAGTGCCCTTCTCACGCCACCAGACCCTTCACTGTGACAATGGTGTCCTTTGCTTGCCACTGATATGATCAGCCGTTTGGGTAGGGCTTCTCCCAGCTGTGTGATGTGATTGTTTTTCTGCTCATACCAGTTGTCGGCATTCCCTAACCTTAAGCGATACCGTCTTCGATTAGGCTCACAGATTACTGTGTCTGAGTTTTTAATGACTTTGCCTGTCAATGCAGTAAAATGGATGGGTCTGCTCATTCAATGACTGAACCTCCACGGTTCAGTCATTAATGCAGCTGAATTCTTACAGTGGTAAGTGTCTTGTTTGAGTGCGGCTCCTGCCAGTAAATAACAGCTGTATGATGGACACCTGTCTCCTCTACTGATGTGTATTTAGTTTGGTTTCTGGGTTCAGTTAGCTAGGCTTAGGCCTAGTTCTGTTTAGAATCGTTGTTACACACAGTAAAGGTCCCTTCTCCCCAGTCGTCTCTCACTCAGCGTCTGACGCCAGGCCCCGTTCTCCTCCACTTCTGTCCATGCTCAGCTGCCTGCCTTTCCTCTTAGTGCTCATGGCATCTGCCGTCACCTGAGTGGTTCACTCCAGTTGCCAGATGGATGAGTGGAAAGGCTTCCCCACCTAAGGTCACCATCTGGCAGCCTTCCTTGCATTACCCCCCTAGCTTGCTCCATCCCCTTCACGGTGCCCTTAACTCACAGTTAGTCAAAGAGTCATGCCTCCAGATTCCCACCCTTCCTGGGAAACCTGACCACGGCGTCCACCATGTCCTCACTCGCAGATGTTTCCGGATGCAGCTCATATCTGTCAGTGGTGGCGTGAATGATGTAAGCTCGTTTTATGGATGTCAGTTGCAGCGCAAGTGTTTCACGATATTAACAATCTAATTGTGGTGATTATAAAGTGGACAGTGAAAATAGACGTGTGCATCATCAGGCTTTCACTTGTATTATTTTTGTTCCACTTGAAGGTAAAATTTAGCTGAAAATTCTCACATCTGATAAGATGAGTGATCTTCAGATGCAAATTCAGAGGCAAATATGGGTAGATTGAAGAGGTTTGGCTGCTTCCAATCAGGACACATTTGTTCTAATTCATTTCGTTTAGCCAGCAGCTGGTTTTCCTTCCTCTTTAGTTTGTTTCTTCATTGTCCAAACCTGCACGATCCTTAATAGTTTGCTCAATTAATCTAATTGATTTTTAGAGGCGATTTGTAACCGCAGTCGATACCTGTAAGCGGACCAACCATTATGTAAATCAGGCTTTATTAGTTTGACTCAGTCTCACGCTGTGATTGGATGGTGGTGTAAGGCCGCCCTAGGCTTGGGATGCTCGGGATTCAGCTCTTACATCATAGGTACTTTGGCTGCGGTCTTAGAAACTGTTAAACTCGTAGAGTGAAGGATTATGGGACAGTGTTTGGCTTATTATGGGGAAGCTCTTCTTATATAAATGGACTTAAAGCAGGCTTTGCTTTTTGGATTTCTACATGCGAGGATCTTTGATAACACTGCGATGGCGGCGGCACACGCACATCCGGCACTCTGATCACGCTGCTGTGTCTGTTAGCCCCATAACGGCCTCCGTGACAGCTCTCGCGGTCAGGTGGTGGGGGCAGGTGTGTGGCCACAGCTGATGCTGAATGGCAGATGGCGGTCATGTCGGGGGTGGGGGGGCAGACCCTCCATTAATAAGATGACAAAAAGTGGGAAAATAGGTTAGTGTTTGCGGATGGAATACTCTGTCCGGGGAGCGTGCGTGCTCCGCGTGTCCCGCCTAAGCGCGTACCTGCGGATGGTATACTCTGTCCGGGGAGCGTGCGTGCTCCACGTGTCCCGCCTAAGCGCGTACCTGCAGATCGCACCTCATACCGTTTCGTTTTTCTACCCATGATCTTAAATTTCAGGCCTAATGTGAAAGCTCAGGGTGGCTTCCTGGGAGGGGGGGGCTCTATCTGTCCGCGGTCTGCATTCCCTCGCGGAGGACCTGTGGGTGTCTGCAGTCCGCGGTCTGCATTCCCTCGCGGAGGACCTGCGGGTGTCTGCATATCCCCGTAGTGCCTGCAGTGTTGTTTTCCCACACGAATCAGGTACCGCTGCGGTTTTATTATCCGGCGAGTGGTGTAGTTGGTGTGAAGATGATTGGGAATGTGCGCACAGCATCAAGGCGACGTGCTCTTCAGAAACCTTGAGATGATAATCACTTTTCTCATATTTTACTCCAACTCGGTTTTGCCGTTGGCAGTATTACGCTGCTATAACTAAATTGCTTTAAACATTATATTTTTGTTTTTAAAGCTGCCAGCCCAGGCAGCCTTAATGCTGTTTTCACTCTGTGAGATAATGGGGCTTATTGGGAGACGGCCGTGCCCAAGGTTATAGATGTAGAAGAGCAAAGCATAGAGCTTGCTAATGACCTGCACCGCATGAATGCAGCTTTGGGGGTGTCAAACATCTGCATGTTAGGAGTGTTTGAAGGGTGGGGCAGGAGTGGAACGCACCCTGATCTGTTGCCAGTCTCCCATTTTGAAATGTTCACTACAACCCTTGACGACTGTTGCCGTGGGTGAGAAATCACTTACTGCTGTTTGTGCTGTAACTGTCCTTGATCTAGATGACGTGCCCTGTGTCCGGCCTTTTCACGATTGGCTCAGTAAATACAGTCATGTTTAATTGGTATATTAAACCAAATGTCATTCATTTGCAGTGACTTTCATTGATCATTTCTGTCATGGTTTTTAGGAAGCCTTTCAGGAGAGCATTAGCCATCTGATCCATCAACAGTCCTCAGGGTCGATGAAACTTCCGTCACCGATACAGGTTTTAAGGAGCTAAAAATTCTGATGGCTGTAAAAATGGGTCGATATAATTTTATATGGTCAAAAGTGAAACCAAATAGTTTTACTTAAACAGTTCTTTACTGGCTGATAGGACTGCCCATTTGTCACACTTAAACAGTAGGATCTGATCTAAAATAATCTTAAATTATGTTGATAATAATAAATATAAGAAAAGTCTGCCTGTGGATCCCAATGCCCCAGTGCAGTGACAGGGACACTGTGCTGTAAAAATGGTGCCGTCCTTCAGATGAGACATAAAACCGAGGTCCTGACTCTCTGAGATCATAAAAGGACCCCTGGGCATTCTTTCAAAGAGTAGGGGCGATACCCCGATGCCCAGACTAAAACTGCCCACCGTGGCCCTATCAAATATCACCCCCTATATCTAACTGGTGAATTCTCTCCTGCTCCTTCACCACCTTAGTTACTGTGTGGTGAGCGTACTGGTGTAGAATGGCTGCCGTCGCATCATCCAGGTGGGGGCTGCACATTGGGGGTGGTTGAACTGGCTCCCCATTGGTTCTATGATGCACTGTGGGTGTCTTGAAAAGCACTATATAAATGTAACATTGATTCATAACTAAACATGTGCACTGGGTCACTGCTCCCCCCTGGACAGACTTGTAACGTTCATTAATAATCACAGACTAACAGTGCTAATGCAGGAAGGGTTTCCCTGCTATTCCTTTAGCCAGAGAGCTCTTTGTCTCATCATGTGATACGTCAGCCGAGCCCTAATAGGGCCCCACTGTACGACCCTGTGCTCCATGCTGTGTGTGGTCTGTAGAGTTAAGTGCTTGTATGTTCTTTCTCAGACCTGGTTAGGGTCACTGACTCCACAGATTTAAGGGTGTCGCCTAAAGTAAAAAATATGGTTACATTTTTCATATGGTTGCATGTTCTTCGAGCTGCGTAAGGGTGCCCCTTCCCTCATGCATGTTCCCCGAGCTGCGTAAGGGTGCCCCTTCCCTCATGCATGTTCCCCGAGCTGCGTAAGGGTGCCCCTTCCCTCATGCATGTTCCCCGAGCTGCGTAAGGGTGCCCCTTCCCTCATGCATGTATTTAGTTCCACCTCAGCAAAGCCACCGTGTCCGGTCAACGCGTAAAATATGTTTAGTTGTGTTACTCTGAGATATTCGTGCAGTGGGTTCAGCTTACCTCCTGTCTCATGACAGCAAAAGGCAGAGTATGGAGACTGATCTGCTCTGAATCCGTTCTTGCTGCCGGCCTTTGGGTCTGGCTCTGTGCTCCGCCATCTGCGAGCCATTGTGTAACTGCTCTTGCCACCTGTAGAACAGATGTGGAACATTCCACAATCCAGTGTGCAAATTTCTGTTGCTTTATCTTTATCTTCTATTTTTCCTCCCTCAAGTACTCTACAATGTGTGTTAACGACATGGCATGACTAATCTCAAAATATGAGCTTTCTGTCACCTGAGGATCAAGGAGCAGACTGAGTCTGGTTTTCTCTTGACATAAAAAAAATCTGTAGAACATTTGTTAAGTTTGATTTGCTGATGAAACTGACACCTTTGCTTGCTGCATGGCTTCAGCTAAGCTGGTTTCCCTGGGGGGGCTCCCTTCTATATGAGCTTTGTCACAGAAACACTTATAATCCTCAGCAGCCCTTTGTTCATGAACTTGTGGCACGAGAGCTGCCATAACAGACGCATTGCCAAAGTACAAAAGGACCGATAACTGCAACAGGTTTATAGGCCCAAGAGTTTTTCCAGGAATTTCATGGGTTTTGTTAATTAGAGTATTGTAGTAAAGTAGGGTATAGAGCAGGGGTGGGCAATCTTATCCGCAAAGGGCCGGTGTGTATGCAGGTTTTTGGGATAACCTTTAGGTCAGCTGTTCAGACCCAGGTGTGAGGACTCTTCAGCCAATCAGTCCTCTAATTAGTAATCTAAGCAGGGAGTTTCAGCAAAAACCTGCACACAACAGCCCTTTCTGGATAAGATTGCCCACCCCTGGTATAGAGTATTGTAGTACAGCCAAAATGTTATAACCAGAGTATTTTAATAACCTGTTACACTAAGCCCCCTGGGTAACTGCGGGCAGGCCTCCTTATAACGGCTTTCAGCAGCAGTGTGGAGACATGAGGAGCAGCCCTCCACTTGCTCGCTCCTGTCCCGATGTGATCTCCTCCTCAGGGAGCATGTGGCCTGTTTGCCTGGATGTGTCAGCAGCACCTGTCCGCTTCACTCCAGCGAGAGAGCAGCTCTTTAGCTAATTGCGACAATGAGCTCCCTGTTGGCCTCTGGTGCCGCTAGACCCTCAGCAGGGTGCCCAGTTAGCCACTGGTGCTTTGGGGTAGGTGCCTCACTCGGTCTGGGAGAAACAGGCCCAGTAACCAGAGGTGGTCTGGATTGCTGTGATGAGCTGGCGGCCCAGTTTGCCGGTGGGATTCTGTCTGTTTCTGATCTTCCTGCCTGTCTCTTTAAGGAAGGGAATCCATACTGCATTTGTAGAGCTTTAATTGTGCCCATTTCTGTGTTTTTTTTCTCTAGTATGGGCTTCATTATGCCACCTTCATTAAATGATCGCTGTGTTCAAATAATGGCAATAATTGCGAGCTTCACAATGTGAAAGGCAGCGTTTGCTTTTCCTCCAGCAAGGCACGGTCGCCGTGAAACAAGGTGAAATAAATTAACTGGATCCCCACTTGGCAAGATTAAACTGAGAATAGCTTAAATGTGATGACTAGAACTGTTTATTGATTTTTAAATGTTTTTATGTTGAGTAGCAACACTGAGGTTAAATATACAATTGACCTTGAAATAATTTTCCAGCTGTTTATTGATTCCATCTAAAATTTAACTTTCAGATGCCGTCGTCTTCATTATAAAGCAATAAGCCAGGTCTATAAACTGAGGCTGCGTTAAATGTGCCGATTGGTTGGCGGTTTATTGGAATGCACCATTAGATTGTCACATGGGGGGGTACATCATCATGTTCATGTTCAGCCGTGGGGGTGAGTCGCTTTTCATCAGGTACAGTAAATTCATCATCTCGGTTTATCACCTCCCTAATAGCTTTCTCAAGGATGGATATATACTATAGCGTGAAATAGAGCTCACTGTCGATCTGTTTAAATATAAATGAGATGTCACCGTCTCAGAGAGGGAGAAGCAAAGAATGAGGGAGGCATCCTGTGCTACTACAACAAATCATGAAAAAAGTTGTATAAATATTAAACGTGTGTGTATCGCGGTGTGTTCCTGCTTTCTCGTATAATTATCACGAAAATGATTGATATATGTTCGTGTTATTTTTTTCTTGCCCTCTTTCTGTAATATTTAGATGGCCTGTTTAATCTTTTTCTTTCTGCCGCCTGCGATAACATGGAAAGATCTTCTGACAGGAAGAATAGCACTGCTTCAGACGGCAGGGCGACATGAACGTTCTGGGAAAGAGGGAGGAGCAGATGTGTGCAAGGAGAGAAGGAGAGAGATCAGGGAAGGCCCATAACTCACTGAGCTCCACGCTCACCAGTCATTTATTGTCATTATAATTCAGTATGATTTCCTTTATAATGATTGTGATAATTGCTGGCCCGGCCGGTTGTCCACCCTTGGGCCTCAGATCCTGTCACTCTGCCCTCCTGGTGACAATATGGCCGACGAGGGACCTGCTGCTGGTGGACCGGCAGGGTGCAGAGCATGGGGGGGCTCGGGGTGACCGGTGACAGTGGTGACAGGGGCTTTCGGGCCCCGCCCTCATGTGATCCATCTCATTCGATGACCTTGTGTGCGTAGCTCTTATGATTCAGGCTCGAATGCTGCTTTGATCACCCGTCTCCGGGGCAAAGTGACAGGGCCGATTGTAAACAGATGACACCCTGTCTTCCCTCTGATCAAAGGGGGAGGATTTCTCCTGTCTTTCGTCCTACATGCAGTTGACGTCCCCCTCGCCCGGAGGAGCTCTTGTGTCTGCTCCTGTGATTTTTCTTGTGATTTGTCTGATGTCGATACCTTGTCTGCTTGGGACAAAAATTGCACCAGTGTTACTGATTCTGGGACCAAGTTTCATGGAAACAGACTGAGAAACAGCTTTATTCAGTGTGAAATGTTACATTATGAATTTCCTATCCTGTACATATGTCGCTATTTGCACTTCATTTTATATTCTGCCTCATTTCATATTCTGGCTGATAATTCCGTCCAAATGTGCCAGGTCGACAGCCCATTGTTGCAATTCTAATATGTCCCGTCAAATACAGTAACAAATGTGTCTTCTGGCCTTTTTGATGCAATACTGAGAATATCACAGGTCAGGGAGCTGATTTTAATGGCGTTTTCTTATGTAATATATATAACATTATGAACCTCTAATACAGGGCAGGCTGGCCACACTCTAATGCTCTCAGAATCATACCCCACGTCCTGTCACCCACAAGAAAATAATAATTAGGTTTTGATGTCCCTTGAGAAATACATTTTAAAGGTTTTTAAAAATTTTTCCATCCTGTGCTAAAAATACATTGCGGCAGCTCTGCTCATTTATTAGCTGGATTCACTTCATCACTCCGTGGCGCCCACAGAAATTGCTTTGAGCCGTTAACGCGTGCTGTTTTACCTAGAAACGTCAAAATGAGGGGGATATTTATTTTGCTGTGTCGGATCTAGATGGCTGACTCCAGAGCGCGCTGTCCCACCCTGTCCCCCCCTCCCCTCGCACCAGAGCTCAGGGGGAGGGGGGTTACTGGGCCCGTTTCTCACTGCCTTCTCTCTCACAGCCCTAGTTACGTGTTCGGGACGCTGGGGCAGGGGGAGGGCACAGCGACAGGCTTCAACTCGGTCAGGCTCACAGGGCTGAATCTGGTAATCCCACCCAGATCTGGGGGACAAGCCCCTCTAGAAAACAATTTCTGTATTTACATTTACAAATCCCACATAACATGTTGTCAGACATGAACAGTGGTGAGGTGTGTTTGTCGAAGGACCCCTGTCATTCCCGAATACGATTTAAAAGCAGCTTGACTATGCTAGATTGTTAGACAATTAAAATTGTCTGTGTTTGCTTGTGTGATATTTACACCTATTAGGATTGTTTCTTAATTCATCCTCTTCAATGATGCCTATCCCTGACTATATATTAAGTGGACTGGGAAAGCTGGTAAGGCACCATTATCCTCCACCATTAGATAAGTCAAGTGGGCTTTGTCATACCATCAATATACAGATGTACAGTGGCAGGAAGCAGCCCCCAGGACCAGGGAATGGCAACAGCAATAATAATAATAATAATAATAATTATTATAATAATAAAGTGGAAGCAGCTTTCTTCCAAGACTACGGTGCAGCTTACAGCAGCCCTGACAGAGGGAGGATATAGGTAAAATAATCAAAGAGCAAAAACAGAAGAAGAAGAAGAAGAACAGAAGCAGGGGTGCCGGACACCAGGGTTTATGCACGTAACACTAGGGTTTATGTATGTGTGTGATGTGCATGTATGTGAACAAGGAGGAAGACAGCAGCAGCTGCCGAGGTGGAATACATTTAGCGGCTAAAATAAGTGCCTGTTCTCAGTAAAGAATTCCGGAAGCATGTGATGACGCAGAGCAGCGTGATGACTGGGCCGTTTTACACGCCAAGCCCCGGACCACTGTCTTACAGGCTCCTTTGAAATACAGTGACGTTCGCCTTTATTTTGTCCCGTTTTCTACCCGTCTTTTTTTTAAATGATTGCAGGCCAAGGCATCTGATAATGGACCAAAGCCGGGTGACAGAGAAGCCGGCGTTTTTCCGCCCTGCAGCGCGCGGGCAGCCCGTGACGTGCCCGGGCTCAGCCTCGGTGCCGCCTTCCTGACAGTCTGCTTCAGAAAAAAACAAAATAACAACAAAACACTCTTTGCGCTACTGAATTATTAATGGTGGCGGCGGGCAAATAACAGGACTGTGTAAATGAGACGTCTGGGCCTTGAAAGTGTGATGGAGCTCTGGCCATTAGCGCGGCTCGCTGTTTATCCTACAGCCACGGGCCGTAATCTGAGAGGACTCTGTGATGCTGCGTCTCTCGTTGCTTTTCCTGACAGGCCAGCGTCGGCCGCGGAGGGACGCGACTCTCTTCCGCTGCTCGGCGAGGAAACAGAGATTTACGGGAGGTTATATTTAGCTTTGACACTTTGAAAGATTATGAGGCAATCCTGTGAAAATAAATACAGCGAGCGAGCTGAAACGCGGGCCTCTGCGTTTCAGGGCTTTCGGGGGCCTATAAACATGGCCTACTAATCTGCTCAGGCCGCATCCTGCTTTCTGTGCAAGATGAATTTGTGACTGTCTCTCTCAGCACAGAATCAGTTGTGTGTGTATGTGTGTGGGTCAGATATACATTACATTTTGGGGACATTCTGTGTATTTTGACGGTGTGGGGACCATTTTTTCGGTCCCCACAATGGGAAATAAAATTTTCGAAAAATCTGTGCCTGCAATCAAAAAACAAAAAATGCCAAAAGACTTGTCCTTTGTTTGGTTACTTATGGTTAAGGTTAGGGCTGGTTAGGGGTTAAGATTGTCATTGTTGGGATATTATGGTTTTGCCCATAGAAATGAATGGAGTGTCCCCACAAAGATGTACAGGTCTGTGTGTGTGTGTGTGTGTGTGTGTGTGTGTGTGTGTACATTTATTTCTTGACTTTACCAAGAAGGCTTTGGGTTATTTTGGCTCATTCTTTTCAGTTTGTGTTTTCTTTAAGCGGGAACAAGACACAATTCACCTAGACAGCCCTGTTCAGGATGGGGAGCGAGCGGCTGCCTGCTGGAAGCTAACCCCGTCCCTGGTCTCAGTACTATCAGTTTTGTTTTGTTTAAAAGCTTTGCTGCCACCAGATGGATACCTGCCATGAAGCAGTGGGCCACTTATTAGCCATTGGCAGGTGGCTCGAGTTTGTTGATCGGAGACTTGTTCCTTGCGCAAGCAGGAATCAGACGATGCACCACTCTCCTCTCTCCTACCCAAACACCATTCTTCCTAGCCTGTCATGCTGGGGCAAATCCCCAGGTGCACTGGGTTTAGCTGAAAGCTGATTGGCCCCCGACATGCCCCTCCCCTGTTATTCACAGATTCAAAACACATCATTGTTTAATGATGAGTTCGTATGAATGTCTGCTCTTGTGCCCCCTACCTTAACAAATTCTAGAATCGCCCCTGCCACCATCAACATATTATATCCATCTGGCAAATTCCTGCACATTTCGCAGTTTCAGTGTCTTGGTCTCGTCAGGTGGTATAAATTGCTTACATTTCCCTTTCATGCCTCGGATTACCTTCTGTTAGCATGAGCTCTGTCTCTATGTTTAAGCCAAGAACCAGGAGGGCTGGATCCATGCAGACGAGCTGTGGCTTCAGCATGCAGACGCAATCTCTGCCATCTCTTATTTGTTATTATACTCCTCTTGGTTAAATTGTTATTAATTTCTGCAGTGGGGCGTTGCCCCTTTCTGTGGTGGAGCTTTGATCGTTGACACGTGGGGACTGGGGGCTCCGCCCATGACGGCATGGTTGGCTTAGCTCCTCGTGATGTGCGAGCTCTTACCATGACATCCAGGAGAAAACACCCGTTTTGTACCCTTCCCAGCAAACGAAGTCACGCTGAGTCACGTAAATACTCGACAAAGAAAAATCCGCAGGTTAGAGATGGAGCAGCTAAAGACCTCCCAGCTCTACATTACAGGGCAATAAACATACTTTCTTCCTTGTCCCAGTATAACAGATATTTGCTGAAACATACTTGTGTAAAGCTGAACCCAATGTAGACATTTGAGGCATGTTCACCCTTTACCTGTGACTGCTTACAGGTTAAAGAAGTCGAGTACTGAGTGCGGTTATTTAGTGCCCTCCGGGATGCGTCGCCGGTGCTGTGAGCTGAACGAAGCAAATGTTTTCTTAAATGTCTATGGAATTGCAATAATGGAGCATTTCTCTGCGAAACCTAATAACAAACACACTTTGTGCCTCCGGTCTTAATTGTCGAAAAGGAGCGAGCCGACTTCAAGCACGGCCTCCTAATTTATTCCCCATGTAATGATGCAACTACCGGTAAGCGAGTCAGAATAGGAGGACGTGTTTGTATGAATATTTTCCATGGTTTGTCATCCGCGATGCATGAATTATTCAGGAGAAAGAATGGCAAAAGTGAATAAATCCCCCTGTCTGAGGTTCATTTGTCACTCGGGTGGATGTACTTCCAGCACCTTGCTCCGGAGTCTTGTGGGCATGTTTACACATCACCGCGGCTTGTCCGCTGAGCACGGCAGGGGACTGACGCATACTCAAAAGGTGAATGGCCAATGTCAGGGGGCGGAGCCAGTGGGTGCTTTTGCTGCTGGCTGAGTTCGGCAATAACGGGCGTCTCACTTGGGCATCCCCGGAACCATATAGCTGATTCCGAGGTGGTTCTGGGTGCCATCAGAGGAGACAAGCGTGGGACCACCTCTCATAGCAGGAAAGAATGGCAAGAAGCTCTTTTCTTTGCGTGACCCCTTCAGATGCAAACAGAGCACCCAGGTTTCGAATGCCCCTGACTGGCCTTAGACCCAGGGGCGATTGTCAGATTTTTTTTATGGTGGCGGGATATAAGAAAGCTGTAATTCACGAAGAGAGGTAAACTTGATAATTAGCCAATGATATGTTTTGAATTGTTAAGTGACAGACGAGGGGCACTCCAGGGGCCAATTAGCTTTCTGCTGGACCCAGTGGCCCTGTGGCCCCGCCCCTGTATACACCCCAGCTAAGCCCTCACTCCTGTCTGTTGACTCTAGGCTCCTGGCCACCCAGGTTTCTCCTACTTCTTGCTCTCTTTACTAAATTCATTTCTCAGTTTATTTTACTTTCTTTTTCTTTCCTGTTCGCCTATGCATCCTTCCTCACTTTCATGTTCGTAATCAGATCAAACCTTTTACCCGTCAGTCCCTTCCCTGACCCTGCATGTTCGGGGGTGTGTGTTTCCGGAATGGCGGCCCCCTGCTCCACGTCCTCTGTAATGAAGCGGGCTTGAATGGGTAATGCAGTGGCTGATGGACTGGTGGCCTCCTTGGCTCGCTCCGTCGCTCCGTCTCTCATTAACCTCGGGGGAGCGTGATCAGACAGTGATGCCCAGCTTTTGTATGTTAATGAGCTCTAGGAAGTCAGCTGCTATTTCGGTTCCTGCCCTTCCTCTCCCCAAGCCCCCCCTCCATTCTTTCCTGTGAACTTTGGCTGATGTCCAGTGTCCTTCCTCATGCTATGAACTCAGGATGGCCTCGTGGTTCCTCCCCAGGCCACGTCCCGTCCCAAGGGCATATTCACCGCCAATGCGATGCAATCTTAAAGGCCCGGAACGGGTGCACTGGATGATTGCCGGTGAGCACAGATTTGATGGTGACTCCGAGGCCCTTGTCTACAGGAGTGCAGCATGGGAGTGCTGTGCAGAATCCACCTGGAGTGTGAATTAAGGAGGAATGTGGGAGCAGGGGGAGCCGCAGGGGGAGCAGATGGCCAGTGCCGGCGGTGGGGTCAGCCTGAGCTTCTGAGGCGTGAGCTAGGAGTTATTTTTACGGCCGCCCTGCCCTGCCCAAATCCTCCTGAAAGGGCAGCGATCATTACTTCCAATTATGCTATTATGTGTGATGGCTTCACCATGGCATTTAGAGTTGGTGTTCTGGGGACCGTCGTCAGCCTTCGAGGCCTCTCCTACATTCATGAAATTCTGCCTCTACCAGGCTTCTCAGCTCAGACACCATGCTGCAAACCCACAACCCCCTACCCTTCTCTGGATAGAGACAAGTAGGACCCTTCTTGGCTCGGGCGCTGCGCCGTAAACCTGAGACCCCCTACCCATCTCTAGATAGAGATGAGTGGGACCCTTCTCGGCTCAGGTGCCATGCCGTGAACCCAAGATCCCCTGTCCTTCTCTTGATATTGACTAGCAGGATCCTTCACGGCTTGGGCACTGTGCCGTAAACCCCAGGCCCCCTATCCTTCTCCCAATAGTGATGAGAAGGATCCTTTTCGGCTCGGACACCGTGCTGTAAACCCGAGACCCCCTACCCTCCTTCAGATATTGACAAGCGGGATCATTCTCAGCTTGGACACCATGGCAAAAACTCGAGACCCCATACCCTTCTCCGGATATTGAAGAGCAGGATCCTTCTGAGCTCGGGCGGCGTGCCATGAACCCGAGACCCCTGTCCTTCTACCGGATACTGACCGGCAGGATTCCTCTGAGCTTGGACGGCATGCCATAAACCCAAGAACCCCTATCCTTCCTCGGATATTGATGAGTGGGATCCTTCTTGGCTCAAACTCCATAGCTTAAACACCAGAACCCCTATCCTTCTCTTGATAGTAAAAATCCTCCTTAGTTTGGACATTGTAAATCGGAGACCTTGTACCCTTCTTCAGGGTTCATCAGTGACTGCAGACTCCCAATTAATTGCTTTTCTTCCGTGTGACACTGCCACAACCCCATGTCTCGTTTTCTGCCAGTCCTGTCTGGCCTTTGGTGCTGTGTCCGGAATGCTTTTGGCCTACTTGTGCCTACTCACAACTTAGCATGGTTGAGACCGCCTTCTCAAGAGTTGTACCTGCAGAATGACCAAAAGGCAAACGTGTGCTGCGCGCCCTTGCATTTGGTCAAGTGGCATCTGCCTTGATCCGTCTCAGAAGCGCTGGCATTCCAGTGCCACTCTGATATACCCCACGCCAGGTTTCATTCACCAGGTGGCAGGCACTGATTTTTATGGATACACACCCATCTGGTCCCCTACCAGGAGGCTGAATTGAATATCGCTTTTCATCCCAATGCCACCCATCCCCCCCGGAACAAATTGTAAAGCCTCCCCAACCCCAAGATTCAGTAGATTCCATTCTCACCCAACAGACTAGATAGAAATAAATAAATGAAGCCTGGAGAGAGGTAAAGTGAACAAAAATGACTAAGCAGTGTGACTATCACTAAACCCTTTTAGTGAGGTTGGGGTGGGCTGAGGGCGTTCGGTAAGAAGCCTGCTGGATGAAGCTGGATTTCTCAGTGCTGACGTGCGCTTGGCACATCGCAGCACGAGAGTGACCTTGACAGAGGTGGTTTAGCTATTAATTAGCATCGAGCTGCCATGCACCGCGTTGTCTATAACCAATCGATGTGAGTGGGTGGCGGGGGGCTCTGTTTCGTGTTGATCCTTGTTCTAAAACTGTAAAGCTAAACCCCTGTTTAGATTCTTACATTTGGCAAATAAATGGCCTGGTTTTGGGTTGCATCGCAATACTTTCCCTGCATAACCAATGGTGTGGCTCTCTCCTCGGCCAGCCAAATCCATCCTTTGGCTCGCTCCAATCGACCAACGCACAGTTTTGGCCTGGATGTCCGAAGGAAGAGACGCTGTCGTAATGGTTGTGTCGTCAGCTGTCAAACTCAACAGCTGTTACTCTGACCGCTTAAGGGGGGTTGGGACGTCAAGGCCAAACGGATCAACTGAGCCGCAACACGGATGTCCTTCAACTGAAGGTATTGGAGGGAGATCTGACGAATGCTAATGCCTTCGCATGTGTGTGGACAGCCCTGAAAGCTTTCAGAGAGTGTGTGTGTGCCTGTGTGGGAAAAAAGGGAGGAAAAAAATCAGTTAAGTGAGTAGATACAAAATTATATTTCCATTGAAGTCAATGTCCAACAATATCTCTAATGCTTTTGTGTGGCGGATGATGGATATTTTGTTTTGTTATGAGTGCATAGTCAGCCAAAATATGTCGTTTTGCCTTTTAGAATTTGCAAGCCTGTGATGTGACAATGATAATGCCCTTCACAGCAGTGTTATTGTGTTAGAGCGGGTTTAGCAAGGATGCTGAAAAACATTTTGTTGCTCAATGTGTTTGTTTGAGCATAATTCATTTTTAGTTTTGCCTTGACGAGGATGATCCTGTCCATTTTTAGTTGTCGCTTGCTATAATTTTTCTGAGCTGACATCAAGGAAGGAAGTCATGGGCCTTAGGTTTGATGTGGAGTGTCCGAGAGAATGTTGAACTTTATCCATATTTATATTAAATTCATTTGTTTCTTGGGAGTTTGTGAGCGCATGTGGCTGGAGCTGTATTAGGTTTTTCTCATGCCTTACAGCGTTGTTTTTACGGTGATAGTCAGAGCAAATGTCATCCCCGTATCTCTTCGTCATAAAACTGCATTCCTCTAATAAGAAAATTTAAATCAATTATGTCTGAATTCATTTAGCAGGGACCAGCAGGAAGGCCCTTCATGTGAGAGCAGAGCCCCAGATTTGATCAGGGCGGATGCTACTGGCATTGCATTTTCCGTTAGACATCACATGGCAGAGGACATCCAGTGAAGTAATGTTTTTAGCATTCGTGTCTCTGCAGTTTCATATGTATGCGTGGCTGAAGATGCACATATTCTAGATAATGCATGTGGTTACTAGAACATGAGATCGAAAGGTCAACAGTTCATATTAGTAGAACACTGATTGTTGTACTAGCAGCTTAATCGGTCTAGTGAAAAACCAATTAGTAAAAATTCTCTGTAGAAACTGGGGGAATGCAAGCTATTCAACGATATTAAGTAACTCTGTTAAATGCTAGCATCAAAGAAAAGTAGCTTTGGGAGGGTTTGCAGACACAGACTGGAAGCCTGCCCTCTCTCCTTTTTGCCTGGGGGGGGGGGGGGTCCTCCATACTCCATACTGCCACACCCAGGCAGGGGGGTGGGAGGTGATGAATGCTTAATGAGGGCCACACTGTGTCAACTCATTTTTGTTTTTAACCCACATCCACTAAAGGTCAGTGTTGCTCTTAATGGGAATCTATATAAAGCTTAGTGAGAGACCGTGCGTCTTTTCATCTCAGAAACCCCCTGAACAGCGGCTGCCTATAGCTTCGTACCTCAATGTGCTAAAATGACTCTTGACTGCTTGAGTGCAGAGTTTGATCTAGACCCGGTGCTGGGGCTGGTGCTGAGCGGCGGCTCACCCCTTTCCAGGCCCCTCGCGGCCCCTCGGTCATCCTTCCCCCCATACTGCTCTAGCCGAGCCGTTGCCAGGCAGCAAGCTGCCCATCACGGTGCGTCGACAACTGTCGCTAAGAGAACCCACTGGGTTGGAACAGGGTCCTGCCCCACTGAGACTTGGTTCTGCACAGCTATTGTACACGGTTCTGGAGAGGGCCCAGACTCCTCCTGCTGTTACTGTTTAAACAATTAATATTCCACCAGGTTGGTTGTGGATGACTGCAGAAGCCCAGGCTGACCCCAGAACTGGCCAAAATTTAAGCAGCGGGCCTGGCCACCATTTTAGTGTGTGCTGGGGAACCTGACTCCAGAGTCAATCACTGTCTGTGGAAAATGAGCGATGCAAGCACATAGCCTAACCAGAGAGTCAATTTTAATATGCCTTGCCATGCGTAGAAGCAGAGCATTGTGGGCCCTCTTGACTGAGAGGCAGATCCTCAGAGCTGGTGGGATGAGGCAGTGGTGCATTGACGGGGAATCGCATAATTACATTTTCTGTTCAAAGAATATTGGGAATCAATAATGTAATTCATAGGAAAGCCATACAGTGTCCCTTTATTGACATTTGTGGTCGTGTTCAAGCTCACATCCAATAGAATTAAAGCATAAAAATCAGCTTGCCCTTGAAAAAAAAAATCGTTCATATCAAGCTTTGGCTACCCACAGTTCCTGTCGAGGAAACTTCTTCATCATAATATGTTTCAGATGACATTTTGTTTTGTTAGCTAAGATTTAAGCACCCCCTGAACCAACACATGTGGCTTACGGGCTGTTTTTAGTGAGTCCGCTAACCTGAGACTTTACCCCTGGAGTAATGTTGGGGTTGGTGGGCAGCTGAAATATAAAATGACTGTAACTCTGAGTGTAACTCCGAAGTTGTGTATTTACCCATTTACTCCCACTTTAATAGGCCAAAGAAATTACCTTGGAAATAAAGGTCATGGAAGGCGATGAAAACGCAACCTGGGGCGTTAGGTAGCTCTTGGCGTCGTTGCTTAAGGAGTGCAGAGAGCTGTGTCATTAACGTGTGTGTGTGTGTTTCAGCAGCTCTGACGGAGGGTCAGCCGGCATCTTCGCCAGGGACACAGCATGAAGGCCCCGGCAGGACGAGGTATGGCAGGGCAGCAATGGAGTCCTGCTGGGCCTACTCAGGTGAGTCTGTCACAGCGACAAATTAGGGTCTGGCCCCCCCACACCTCCTACCTGTCGCTCGGTCTCGCTCTGGCCCTCCATCCCGCTCTCTGGGGCCCCCATCCCTGGCGGCTTGGGGGGGGGGGGGCTTCCACGTTATGGATATTTCTCCGGAGAAGAAGTGACTCCCGTTGTCCCTCGGAGCGATATCCGCCGAAGAGGAGCATTAATCTTTCAGAGTGCTCCAGAGCCCAAGGCACTAAATGATCTTTATTTTATTTATGTTTTATTTATTTAAATATTTATTTTACACGTGTATGTCCCGACAGCATGCCAACAGTGTGGCTCTGTGGGACCCTGACAGGCCGTAATGCCCCCCTGGAGTTGTATCGATGTAGTCATCTGCTGTGGGGGGGTCCAGCATTTGTTCTCGTTCTTTGGGGTTTGCTCGTGACGCAAGGGAGCGGAGATGAGAAAAAGGTGTGTCAGTGTGTCAGGAAGCCCAAGCTGTATCGATCCACGCCACACCCCAGCCTGTAAATGGCTGAGGAGGGGAGGCATGGGCCGGCACGTGATCCGAGCACGACCTAGTGTGGCTGTTCCGGAATGGGGGGCCTTGGCAACCCTCCTTTTATCTAATTGTTATTCCTGCAGCCCTGAGCTGTCAGACTGGGCTGGGATGAGCGCTTCTTGCTGGTGTTTGAGCCGCGGGTTGCCACACTTACTTAACACATACCGGCACATGGCGGTAGCGACGAAGCGACTGTCAGCTTGTCTCTGCACCCTGCCCCCCTGCTCTGCACCCTGCCCCCTGCTCTGCCCCTGTGCTGCTGTTAGACACACAAGACCCTGTGGCCTGGGCTTCAGTGGAAAGGCGTTTATAACATGCTCATGGTATAAGGATATTCCATCTGTCAGTCAGACACAACAAAATCGGATTGGAGGACATTAATTAGGAAGTAACTTTGTGTCTAACAAGGTGGGTGAATAAGCCCCAAAGGCTTTGTGTAATCTTTGTATGACTAGTTGACGTCATCTATAACCATTTTGGAGGGTGTGATGAAGACCAGATCCATAGCTGTGGCATGTTATGAAAGTTTTTATTGGCCATCTTAATCCTGTTTTCGGCATAATTGTGGATATTGTGTAATGGAGGATGTGTATACATTCACGAGTGTCTCTGGTCCATTCCCACTCCGTCTCACCTCGTTTTTACATGCCAACGGTTTCAGAAATGTGAGCTTATGTGAAATCGCTGTATATGAAGGATTTGTGCTTTTAAGCAGAATAAACTTATTCAGCGCTGGATAAAAGAACTACTTTGGTGGCCTGCTGGTCTCTCCGGAGGAAATACCCAGACGCTACCCCCCCCACTCCCAAATCGCTGCACATAGGCCCCTTTGCACCAGAAGATGGGAAGAAAATCGGTGGCTAGTTTTGATGCGTGGAAGTGTTCTGTTTTTCCCACAGAGAGCAGAGGCAGCAATTTGCCAGCACAGCCCTTGGATAATGCGAATCCACACTAGAAAGACGACGTATTAAGCAGCAAACAGACAAACAGTATCGCTGGAACGACTCGTGCTGTTTGTCTCCGTCTGTCTTTATGTTCCCTCTTCTTCTGTTGGTCTTCCTCCGCACTTGTAGTGAAAGGCTTTAGGTAAATATCACACGACAGGGTCTGACAGCTGGGGTGTCCCCCAGCCTCATACATCGGGCTTTTTTTGGTGGGCAAAGGCGGGCTTCCCACAGATGTGGGGGCGACTGAGCACTTGGCCCCCAGATCGACGCTGGTGTGGACCGACCGAGCACCGTGCCTGTGGCCAGGTCCTGCAGACACCCCCGTGTCACGGCCACTGAGCTCGCCTTTTAATGCTAAGTATTCATACTGGGGGATGGAGCAGGGGGGCGATCCCCACTCAGGGCCTCTCAGACACGGACTCCCCGTGGACAGCTAACGCTGCTCGTGCCATCAGTGTGTGCGCCGCACTTCGACATGGGCCTGGGCTGCCCCTCCCTGCCACCGTTCCCCCCTCCCCGTGTGATTCCCGGTGCCTTTTATCGTGTGACTCATTCATTTCTGCAGACACTGTATCAGGAGCAGCCAGACATGAGACATGAAAAATTCACCGTTTACAAATTCGAGGCAAAAAAAGAAACATTTACAAATACAAAAGCAAGTGTCCCGTATCTTACTTTCTTAGCACCTTTCAAACTGAAATATTTATATGGTGACTAACAAAACAGAACTTTTTTTTTGTTCCAGAACTTTCTGTGGTTACAAGTTGTAGTTATTTTTATGGCATTTAGGTGAAATACATTCCTATTTCTGTTATAGTAAAAAAAACAACTGTCCGATTGTCCTTTGACTATCAATCAAATACATCTGAAGAGAACTTTGAAATATAGAAGTTTGCACTGCTGTTACAGCATTATATTGATGAGGTGAAAACATTAGCATTACAAGATTTTATGAAAAACGTTTTTGTAGCCTTGAAGACCCTGTTCTCTATGCTTCATGAGTAGTGGAAATATTTTTCTGTGCTGTACATATCAGCTCCGGATATGGTAAAAAAACAAAAAAAACAGTGAACTTTGCTTTAAAAACTGGAAAGTGTACCTCTTGTTCTTTGCCATCAGCTGGGGCTATAGGCAATTTCACAGCTACTGTGCAGTTTTGCTGGAGAGCAACCTGGCTTTTGATCAGGGCTGGAAAAATAGATGGAAATGGATGATATACAGCCTTTTCAGCAGCGTATTACTTTAGAAAATTAAGGACAGTTATTTCTTCCTTTTTTATTCTGCGAATCTGTGGTCCTGTGAAGCTCGTAATATCTGAGTGGGAAAAAAACCTTTAAAAACCCCTTACAGGCATACGGCAGTTTAAAGTATCTAAAATAGGTTTGAATTTATGGCTTGATACAAACTCAGCTTGCTCCGGTGCTGTAGTGGAGGGGAGTCATGTCAGAAAGGGTTTTATGAAAAAAGATGCGGATGTTGGTGCTGTGTAGTTAATGTGCTTAATAGTCCCTGTGACATTTAGTGAATCCTAACTTTTGATGACTGTGTTACTGAGCATGTTTCAGTGCATATGAGCGAGTGAGTGTGAGCATGTATCTTTGGGTATGAGTCTTTGTGGGTGAGTGTGAGCATGTGAGTGTGAGTGTAGGTGAGTATGAGCATGTGAGTGAGTGAGTGTGGGTGAGTATGAGCATGTGAGTGTGAGCGTGTGAGTGAGTGTGAGCATGTGAGTGTGAGTGTGTGAATGAGTGTGTGTAGGTGGGTGGGCATGTGAGTGTGAGTGTGGGTGAGTATGAGCATGTGAGTGAGTGAGTGTGGGTGAGTATGAGCATGTGAGTGTGAGTGTGGGTGAGTATGAGCATGTGAGGGTGAGCATGTGAGTGAGTGAGTGTGGGTGAGTATGAGCATGTGAGTGTGAGTGTGGGTGAGTATGAGCATGTGAGTGTGAGTGTGGGTGAGTATGAGCATGTGAGTGTGAGT
>JAOYFF010000128.1:14927215-14939715 GCA_025773925.1 Cryptomyrus ogoouensis
TTGAGTGTCTGAGTCTTTGTGCTACAGGGATGGCCCTTTGAGTGTCTGAGTCTTTGTGCTACAGGGATGGCCCTTTGTGTGTCTGAGTCTTTGTGCTACAGGGATGGCCCTTTGAATATCTGAGTCTTTGTGCTACAGGGATGGCCCTTTGAATGTCGACATGATGCCTGTGTCCTTCTCTCTCCAGCCACATTACATCCTTTGTAATACCCACGGCTGCCCTCAGGGTGGCGTTGCTGCCTCCTCATTTCCAGGTTGAAATTTTAACCCTGCATTCTCTAAACACGTTCGCTTGTCTTCCCCCACAGTCATGTGGGTTTATGCGCTAGTCGCAAATGAGGGTTTCTGTTTTGTGGGGCTCCCACATTACTGGAACGTTTCTGGATCAGTGCGGCTTACCTTTGATCACTGGTTATTGAGAAATGAATGGATGGGTGAACAGATGCTGTCGTCAGAGTCACAGACCTCTGCGGGGCAAAGGGCCGGTTGCTGTCACAGCGCCTCAAACGTTCTCTAAGATTAGCTGTTTAAATAATAGATCTGAAATGGAGATGTTGCCAGAACATTCGACCGCTGGACCAGAAGTAATCTGTGGTGCTTTCCATTGGTGTGGAACCTTTCATTGCTGGTGGGCTGATGAATTCTCTTTGGGGCACATTTCAGTTACTGCAGGTGTAGGTGCAAATAAGATGTGGGAATTACCTGCTCTTGGGCATCTTCTTTTTTGATTTTTTTTAATGCCTAATTAAAGATGTCAAACAGCAGTTCAAAGTTTAAGTGTGTTTAACTTAACCTACTTCATCTTCTGATTCTGACTTCAATAAGCAAAAGCTTGGGTGGGAAAAACCACGTAGAAATAAACAGCTCTGGTGATATCGATGGCAGCCCATCTGCGATGCTGACAATGAGGCTGGAATGGGACCTGCGAGCATTTATGGGGGGGCGTGTTTGATTGCCTGATGCATAAATATTCTTCAACCTCTCGTGCCAAGTCGGGGGAGAGGGGCTTTACAGCTGTGTGTGTCTACAGTTTCATTCTGGCACTCGATTATAAAGCAGCAAATGGATTAGCGAGAGACACATTCTGAAATTGATTAAAGTTTATTTAAAGCTTGTGTACAGGTGTCCATTTTTCATAAACGCGCGGTAATATTACCACACTGTAAGGCTTGTGGGAGGGGCCATGTGCATAATTTTTCTCATGAAGTCAGGATTTATTTCTCACGCTCACCCTCAGCGTGTATGAGTGTGTGTGTCTCTGTATGTGTGTGTGTGTGTCTCTGTATGTGTGTCTCTGAATGTGTGTGTGTGTGCGCATGAGTGTGTCTCTGTATGTGTTTGTGTGTCTCTGTGTGTGTGTGTCACTGTATGTGTGTGTGTGTCTCTGTGTGTGTCTGTCACTGTATGTGTGTGTGTGTCTCTGTATGTGTGTGTGTGTGTGTGTGTGTGTTTGCAGGTGAGAAACAGAGAGAGAGAGGTGTCACTTCATGCATTTGTCCATTCGCAGGCTTGCAAATGTCAGCTCTCTCGCAGGTGCTTGCAGAGACCCTAAAACCTGCCGGTGCATCCCTGCGCACCACTAGACAGTAACTGTGATTTTGGCAAGGAGCGCCGCTCTCAAAGGGGGCAACATGACGGGCACGGCCCCGGCTTTTAGGGATGCTGCCGATACAGACAGCTACACGGCACATGCTCCGGGGAAGAGGCCGACCTGCGGGAGCTGGCATCCAGGGAGGCGGAGCTAGCTGCTACGGGGAAGAGGCCGGCCTGCGGGAGCTGGGGTCCAGGGAGGCGGAGCTAGCTGCTCCGGGGAAGAGGCCGGCCTGCGGGAGCTGGCGTCCAGGGAGGCGGAGCTAGCTGCTACGCGGAAGAGGCCGGCCTGCAGGAGCTGGCATCCAGGGAGGCGGAGCTAGCTGCTACGGGGAAGAGGCCGGCCTGCGGGAGCTGGGGTCCAGGGAGGCGGCGCTAGCTTAACCATGACTGCACAGCCGCTCTTTCCTGTTTAGCTTCACAGACCTCAAAACAAAGGGTCCCGGCGGAGACCCGGCTGTTTATTCTAACGGGGCTGTGCCGAGGGGCCTTTTCCTGAGAAGGGCACTTCCATTTTGGGGGTTGGGGGTTGACAGGCGGGGCGAGTCGCACTTGAAGTGGTTGACATACAGCCCAGGAAAACAAGGTCCAGCTTGCTGAGTTAATGAATCGCAGAGCAGTCTGCTGTTTGCGGCCCCCGCTGGCCGCTCTGCTGGAATAATGAGATGTTCCCAGCCTTGGAGATGAAGGGGTTCGGCAGAGCCGCCCAAACTGGAAACATGTCTTCATTGTTCCTTCATTCTCCATGAGGACAGTAATGACTTCTGCGTGTGTGATCCGGCGGTGGCGACGGGAGGGTGCTGGGCTCCGCAGCACCGGCCTTTTTTGGGAAGCGTCTCGCGTGGAAAGACAGCAGCAGGTCTCAGAAGGAGGGGAGACGTTTCTTTTTCTGGCAGCAAAGATGCTCTCATGCGGACTTATGTGGGTAATAAATGAGGGGAGAGATTCAGATTATGGGAGATCAGTAGGTTGCTTGGAGATACCTTTGTGGAGATGGCTTTAGGTAGGAGAGTGCGTGGGGATGATGAATCCAGGTGTGAGAGGAGAGGAGGGAGCCTGGATCTGGGTGGCAGAGGGGAGTCGACCCTGACAGGCTAGAGGGAGATGATTCTGTACTGAAGGGCTGATGGCATTCAACATAAGGAGGGACAAGGGCAGGACATCTGCATCGTTCGTCAGGTGTTGACATTCAGTGTGATTTCCTCGGGAAGGGAACAGTACGTGGTCTTATTAATTACACTTGAAATATTAAAAAGGCTCCATCATGCATGAAATATTAATTCATTTCACTGAGATCATTTCAGCTAAATGTTTCCAAGTGTTGTCGTACATCATCCGTAGGGTGGCGTGAAAAAAAAGATTACAGTCCTGTAAACAACTCCTGGAGACACAGTAATAATACCGCGTGAGCGTCCATCTTTGGTGAATTTTCTAGAAGTGTTTTTAGATTACACAATTTTGTTGGCCGTCGCTGCTGCAATGTGTTAGGTCAGAGTGGGAAAAATATAAATCAACAGATTTCATCAGAAAGTGTAGAATCAATGTGGCTTTACTACTGGAGACAGTCCGGAAAGCATTTTTTAAAAATTTACTGAATTTTTTTTTTGGTTTGTTCTTCATATAGGCTGTTTCGCTAACCATTACTAAATTATTGTTTTGTCCCAGAAATTGAAAAGTTTGTTAAATCATTGAGGCTTGGTGATTTGTTAGAATCTTAATGGTCCATTTCGGCCATTTTGGATTTCACTTAAAGTCACATGACAAAGGGTCTTTATATGAAGTCATTGACTGTAATATTTATATGACAGGGGATGATGTCAGCCATTTGCCCTGACTGAGCAGGAGTACACATGTATGCTCCTTGCCAACCACTCAGTTTTTATCCAGTATGATGTGTTACATAGTGTCCTCCTATGCATTTTGTATATATTGCTTCCAAACCCCAGATTTTTGTGTGTAGTTTATTTCACTTGCCTGTTTAAATGCCGCTGACGTCCATTTAAGTTAGCGTGCATTAGTAGGTGAACCGATACAATGGGGGGGAAACTTGGGCATTAAGTGTGAACCCTGCGGGACATTTTGCTCCCAATCTCCAGCTGAATATGCAGTATCGCCCCTTTTGTGCATTCGTCTGGTGAAATAAACAGGATGTATTATGCTGCATTGCAGATGAGGTTAAAAGTGGTATCGTGTTAAAGCCGCTTTTCCTGCCGTCCACACAGACAATAACTGGGAAGAATCCAGAGTCACCTGTCCGATTAATCGGAAGGACCCTGTCCCACAGGACTGGAGACTCTCCAAGCTGAACATACGTGCATATGGGTACAAATGATTGAAATATACAAATATACACTGAAAGATTCAGTTTTTAATTTAATTTGGAATTACACCCCCACCCCCCTAAAACCTGGCTCTTCCCCTTCGCTTGGCAGGAGTGTGACACCAGAATTCCCAGTTTTGCGTCTCATCCCGGCCAAGAACTGAGTGCAAGCGAAACCCAGCTGCTTGTTCGGTTTGGACCTTATTACCTCCGATTGACTGAAATTCTCCCGAAGATTCTCCCAGCGAGACTCACCTATTTAATGCCCAAGTCAGTCTGGGCTGAAGGGAGGCTGGATGAGCCGAGAATGTGGTGCAGCTCCTCATGTAAGAATGAAATTGGTGCCGCGCTGGAGGTGGGGCCACTGCGAGCGGCGAGATCTGTACTTTACGGGAGCTTTTCCAAGGCCCACTGAAACATGGCTGAAGTATTGTGCAGTTCCTGCCAAAAACCAGCTTTACGTGGCTGTATACATCTGTTAGTTTGTAGGGAGCAGTTACAGAACATCTGGATGATGCAGCCGCTGTGGGGCATCTCGCTGTCGACAGTGCAGAGTTCAGGCGTCCGCCGTGCATTTGCAGCTGTACATGCTGGTCCTTGTGCATTGGAGACGGCGGTGGCCCCCGTCAGCGATTACACCAGATCCCACCGATGTGATGCTGCCAAATCAGTGAAAAAACTAATGAGTTAGCTAAACTGTATACTTGTTCGTTCTTTTGTTTGAAATATTTTTCTAAGGCTCCTCCATTGCATATTCTGCTGTAATATGCATATTTACGTAAGCGATGGTCTTCATTTGAAAGAGAATAGCCCTCGTGCCTCGTGTTAGTGAGCATGTTTGCTCGGAAAGGAGCTCTTCTTTCACGAGGCTCGAGTCCACCCTCTCCGAGAGTCCTCTAAGCTGCTAGTGAGTGGCCAAAGGGGGTCAAATTAAATGAACCGCAAGTTGCCTGAAGGAGCGCCTTTCTGTGCCACCCTTGAGTAACACACTTGACCCAAATTGCTCTAGTAAAAATATCAGGCCGCACAAAGGTGTAAAATTGTAAGTCACTTTAGGTTAACGCATCAGTTTAGCTATGAAAGTAACCATAAGAATTAGACAGGGGGCCTGTTCCACCAAGTCGGGTAGCTTCCAATGGGAGCATAGATATGAGTCAATGCAGAAATGGCAGGGAGGGGGCGCTGGCGTTTAGTGAGAGGCGGCCAAAGGTTCATGTCGATACTGCACCCTTGCATTCCTACCCACTGTGGCCAGGGAAGCGCTGGTCACGCTCAGAGCATCGTCCACATGCTCCAGGAGGGGGCGCTGACATTTAATGAGAGCTGGCCAAAGGCTCATTTTAACGCTGCGCCCTTGCGTTCCTACCCGGTGTGGCCTGGGAGGCCCTGCTTACGCTCAGAGTGCCGTGAGAGCCTGGCGGTAAATGGCGCTGCTCTCCCTGGCTCTCGCCTCTCCCATCCTGTGCGGAGTTAATTAGGACCATTTATTTTTCTGCTGAATAGCAGGTCGGATGGGGACTCCTCAAGCAGCGGCATCAAGATTAGTCATCGGCGACGCCGTCCAATGATCAGGCCGCTCATTTCTTAAATGTGGCTGCGAGTGGTCGTTTGTGGCCTGCACCGTCTCCCGGGCCTTTCCGTGCCAGCGGCGTTGCGCGCCAAGCTGCAGCTGAGGCTAATCGCTGTGCGTCAAGGAGGGTGAACGGCGAGGACTCATTACGGGCTCATAATGGCTGCCTTAAAACGCAGGGCCCGTTTCTGAAGTCTTGAGAGAGGAGTGAAAATAACAGGAAAGTAGCAGGTCTCTGAAAGGCTGATCATTTCTGGCAGAGAGATCGGATGGTAGGGAAGCAGGAATAAAAATGAGCATGAAGAGGAAAGTTTAAAAGGAGGGTTTGCAGAAGTGCCGTCTGACACCATTTTACTTGGGCTTTTACAGACGATGCCAGAGAGCAGCGCATGGACAGGTTTCTGTGGTCTGTGATGTGGAGACGCTCCAATAAATCATGGATCAAAAGGTTACATGGAATTATAGTGATACTTGTTAATGTTTATGGGCTGTATTGGCTATGAGTTGCTTTGGCTTTAAGTTGAGATCCTAGGCCTCATTCCCTTGTGGCATAATTATGGCCTTCTGGAAGCTTTTGGTGGGGGTTAGGGTTGGGCCCGGACACCTAGCCATTTCCGGGCCATGTCCTCCACACACGCTAATGCCGAGTCACCGTGACGGGGGAAGATTGACTCTTAAAATCGACCCCATACTCAGTACCCAAAGTCCCTCTTAGGCAGACGGCTTTAACTGAGTTCGTTCTTTGAAACTTAGAGTTCTTCTTGTCTCACCTGCCCGGTTTCAATCTTCAATTTGCCACCGCTCTCAGCTTCCAGGACAAGTCTGATTGCCGCAGGTTAGCAGGTAATGCCAGTGCCTCCCTGAGTGCCGGCATTCCTCCGTTCGAAGCTAACCTTCGATTCCTCCTCGGGCCATGACACTACTGTCTGCTCACCGGACCCCGGTGGACTCCGCAAACACCAGGCCGCTAATTATTACAAATGAACTTTTCGCTTGGTGCGCTTTGACGCGGGATTCATCTTGGTTATCATTTAATGATGGGATCAGCAGTTTACGCCCCCTGAGCAGCTCATCTGTTACTGTCGAAGGTGAGATTTGAGAATGATGCGGCAATATGGCCGCCAGCCACAGCCAGCCGCTCAGGTTGGCCACGGAGTGGAATCGCCTTTTAATTCCGCGTGATGTATTAGCCCCGCGAGAACCAATTTTGGTGCAGAATTGAGCTCTAAATCATCTTATCAATTCCTGCTTCCACGATTTATGGCACTTCCAAAAAAGTAAATATATTAAGAATGTAAATAAATTAGTAACTTATGATTGCTAAACTAATACTGTATTGATGTATGTTTTTTCAGACTGATGGATGATATCCTCACAGACGCCTCTGTGCCTTTCATGCACTTTTGAAGGACCTTCTGTCCTGGAAATTGCAGCGCTGCATCCTGCCGAACTCCACTATGCTCATTTTCTAATTCTGGACTGACCACGTGGAAATGGCTACAGCAGAGTTTCCCTGTTAAAATAAGACAATGAAAACAGGGATGAAAATGTGCAACGTCTCACATGAAATTGCAGGCTTCTCCCCTGGTTGCCCCATCTCTCGCTTCCTCAGAAGGTCTGTGCCATCACACTTGGGCTAAAGGGGCCCAAGCAGTGTATCAGAATGAGTATCTGATGGGGAATGCATGGGGGGCCCTCTGTGCCGTGTGGGGCCCCCTCTGCAATGTGTGGTGGGGGCCTGTGGACAGCGGCACGGCTCTGGCAGATTTGCGTGCTGAACAAGCAGACTGTTTCAGATCCTGGCATCAGATGTGCCCTGTCCCCCTGGCAGCCCGAGATGTCACTGTCAGCCAGGGAAAGCGGGGTGGCCCTCGACTGCATGATGGCTGGGTGCAGGCCAGTTGTGCGCCAGGCTGCCGTTTGGGAGATGTCTAAATTAAGGCGGCTGGCGAGGCTCAAGCTAATTACCTGTTTAACTTGTTTTCATTGGACGGGTTGCTGCCACTCTGGGCGATTGGCACTGTCTTCTGGCAACTTGGAAAGGAGTCTGCCGTAATTCAACAGCCATGATGGCGATGAGACCTTTGGTGTTGGGGTGCATGGACATTTTCAACTGAATGAAATGTTTGGGAACTCTTCTGTTGGATCAGAGCAATCTGGAATAGGGTGCGGGACCCGACCCTGTCAGCTTAGGCAGCCAATGCGGAGGCCGCTCGGTGTCAGAGGAATAAGCTGTGAGACCCGGACCGCGTCATCGCGAGCAGCCAGTGCGGAGGCCGCTCGGTGTCAGGGGAATAGGGTGCGGGACCCCGACCGCGTCATCGCGATCAGCCAGTGCGGAGGCCGATCGGTGTCAGGGGAATAGGGTGCGGGACCCCGACCGCGTCATCGCGAGCAGCCAGTGTGGAGGCCGCGCAGTGTCAGGGGAATAGGGTGCGGGACCCCGACCTTGTTGACAGGAAATGAAGGAGAACCCAGTACTCATCTGATTAACTGCCTCGACACCCCCCCCCCCACCACCCCCCCACATTGTCCTTGACTGCATGGCGGGCCTTTCTCTCCTGTGTAATTAAGCTCTTAGGATGAGGAATCGCTTTCTTTTAATTAATCAATAGAGCTGTCATGTCTGCGGTTTACACAAAATAAATGTGTGTATGTGTGTCTGTCTGTCTGTTTTTGTGTGTGTATGTGGCTGTTTGGGACTCCATCTTGTACCCACCCCCCATTCTGCTAAGATGGGGGCAGCTTGCTCAGGCCTGATCCCACAACACTGATGAGCAGATGCTCCCGCTGTAATAATCACCTACTTGTTTACAAAGATCAGGATTATCTTCTGTATTTGTGTTGGACCTCTGCATGGGGATCAAATTACCCCAGCGGGGTAATTGGAAGTGGGATTGGGTTCTATGCCTCGTGCCTTTACCTCGGTATGAACTCCAGGGACTATGGCCCTCTGGTGACATGTGACTCTGCAAATCAAAGGCCTCTCGCGATCTGTTAGCAGACGTTTTCATTCCCGGCTATTTGCATCCTTGTAAATGTGCACTGTTACCACTGTTAGCACATGTTAGCATTTAAAGTTTTGCTGGTTAAGGCAATCTGCATCTTTCGAAATAGGCAATGTTGTATGTTAGCACTGTTAGCACATGGGAGCACTGTTAGCAAAAGTTAGTGCTTAAACCTCTGCTGGTTATGGCAGTTTGCATTCATCGAAATGGGCAATGTTAGGGCAAGTTAGCACTGTTAGCACACATTAGCACAAATTAACATTTAAAGCTCTCTTGGTTATGAGTTGCAGTGTAGCCTAGCCTTCACCAGCCCCACTTTTATCAAGCAAAAATAAATATGCTGCCTGTGCTGTTGTGGGAGCGAGTGTGAGTGTGTGTGCCCTTAAGGGCAGCCCTGTGTATTTTTATATACTGGCCTGTGAATGTTCACGTGTGTGAACACGTATCATTGCGTGTTTGTACATGCATGCTTCAGAGTGGGTTTTCTATTGTCCTCACAAGGTCAGAGAAAAGAACATTTGCTTTTCTGCAACAAAATGAGCCCCAACCTTCTGTTTATCGATTTTTTATATTTTTTTTTTTAGTGGAATTAGAAGGTATTACATGCATTGGTGTTAATGGAACATCACTACGGTGCGTGTGTGTGTGTGTGTATGTGTGTGTATTCAGCAGGCCAGGGAGTGTCTCTCATCTCTCCATATACAGAATGTCTGCAGTTGGGTCTCCAGTGAGCACCAGCACTCATAAGCATCTTCCGAAAGCCTTGCGGCCGATCTGATTGCTGGCAAATTCTCCGGAGTCGCTTACTGGGGCTGCTGGGGGGGTGGCTGATGTCGACTGATGATTAAAACTAGAGCAGCGACCTGCACGCCAGGCTCATCTAGGCAAGCAGGATCTATTTCAGCAGTGTGACATGTTTGATTCTGAGGGATCTGTGCACAGTGCGCTTCTGCGCACCGCTCCTGTTCCTGCCCACCTGTTCCCTCTCCTGTCCGCTCACTCACTCCTGCCTGTCTGCTCCCGTTCCTACCTGCCCACTCCCACTCCTGCTAATCCACAGCTGTTTCTGCCCATCTGTGGCAATTCCTGCCCACCCGCTTCCGGTCCTGCCTGCCATATCCTGCTCCTGTCCGTCCTTGGCCATTCCTACCCACCTGCTCCCACACTAGCCCATTCACTACTGTTCCTGCTCGTCTGCAGCCATTCTTGCCTGTCTGCTCCTGCTCCTGCCCATCTGCTCCCGCTCCTGCCCATCTGCTCCCGCTCCTGCCCGTCCGCTCCCGCTCCTGCTTGTCTGCTCCCGCTCCTGCCCATCCGCTCCCACTGCTACCAGCCTGCTCCTGCTCCTGCCTACCCAGTTCCACTCCAGGAGAGAAGGAGTAATTAATTAGTTTCGGGACAAATCCGCAGAGTGGCCGGGAGGCTGACCAAGGTGCCCGCGAGGGCAATCTGGAGAAAATGAATATTTTACTGGCCTAAGACAAGTGCGCTCTGGGCAGATGGTGGGACATTCCTCTTCTCTGACTGCTATTACAGTGTTATCACTTGCATCTCCAGCGACTCGGCTGGCTTGATGGATCGCGTGCCCAACTGGCCTCGCCCCCCATTGCAGATGTTTAGCAGTTTATAATTGAAAATCTGAGGGGAATTATTGGCCAATCTCTCTCCAGATCCCACCATCATCGATTGGTTTCATGGGCAGTTGGAAGTAAAAATGATCTAATCACCAGCCGAGCATTGATTATTCCGGATCCATTTCGAGTCGAAGATTTCACTGAGAGCAGAGAGTCCATTTACCTCAGTTTCTATCTGTTCCTAATGGAGCTTGGGTGAATGTTGTGCATGTATGTCTGTAAATATACTGTATAGCTTCTTCGGTAATTCATACCGGAAACTTATCTACTCAAATCAGCCTGCAGGTCAACTGAATTCACACACAGTGAGAGTGAAATGTTCATTCCAGCAAATGCAGACCACCAAGAAAAATCAGCCTGAAGCACAAGACGTCTAACCGCCTCATCTCCATACCTGATTAACGTAATAATTATAGATTAATAATAGCTGTGAGTATAACCTGTGTGTGTTTTTGTGTGTGTGTGTGTGTGGGGGGGGGGGGTGGTCTTCATCAGGGGAAGTTCAGGATTGTTTCCCAATCTGCACCATGTTAGCATGTGTTAGGCTGCTGCGACTGATCAGAAGGTTGCTGGTTCACATCCTAGAGTCGCAAGAGTGCTTTTTGCCGTTGGGCCCTTGATCAAAGCCTAAGCATGACCCTGCTTTCTCAAAAAGGTGTGCTGCTTTGAATAAAAGCATCAGCTAAATAAATGTATGTGAGGGATCACTGCTCCAGCTCTCAAAGGCCCCTCTGCACTAAACCTGCACAGTGCATCTGAAGCCCGGTTTTCCCAAATCCTGTCACACTGCTACATAGCTGTTTACTAACTTGCTTAAAGCCGTCGGCCCTGCCTTGTGGTTCTGGCCGCTGTAGTGACCTGCTTTAAATGGCAGCTGGGTGGATGTGAATGCAGGTTTGAATCAAACTTGATTCTGATTTGTCTATGGTGCAGGTGGCCCGAGTTATAAAGCTCCACGCAAGAGATTTTGTGGCTACCAGCTGTTTTTGCAGGAATTGTTGGTTCGTTGGAGCTGTTGTTTTGTCTCGCCGGTTATCTATTGAGAAGTGAATTACATGAGCACCTATTGATTTCTGACTTTATTCTAAAGCAGAGCGGGATGTTTGGAGCGTAAACCTTTAGCCTTTTACCAGGCGCTGCTTAATCTCCACCGCCTAAGTGCTGTTGCTTAAGAGTGTCTCATACCCGAAAATTTATCATTTGGGGCTGAGTTTGTCTTACAAATGGCTGCTTTAGGAAGCGGGTGGCGGGGGGGTCGGGGTGGGGGTCTGTACGAGGTCCTCAAGGCCTTCAGTAGTGCCTCTTCCAGAATTCAGCAATTACCATGATTCAAACAAGGCTAAAGTACAAATTTAGCCGTAATATGGATGATACTGATGCTGGGGGAGTAAAGTGATGGGGTGGGGGGGTGAATCTGCATAGTGAATGTGTGTAATAACTGGTAATGGATTTAAACGGCACGAGGAGACGGTAGTAATTGGTGGCGGGGGGCGGGGGGCGGGGGGCGGGGGGCGGAGGTCGCTCTGTGGGGATTCATCACGGCTCTTCAGTACCGCTTCTGTTTCCAGAGTGACACTCATCTGAGGCCTCATCGGGCCCTTTTTCTAGCCTGGGGGGCCATTTCCCCCCCATTAACGCCCGTGTTATGTGTCTGCACTGGCAGTTTATATGACCTTTATTTGCTTTGTCACTGAAATGAACAAACAGCCATGGTAATAATGATAATGCCGTAGGTGAGCTGGCAGAGTGAGACTCCTCTCACATCCCCACAATCCCCATCCTTTCACATCACTCCTCTCACATCCCAGCAATGCCCACACTTTCACATCACTCCTCTCACATCCCCACAATCCCCATCCTTTCACATCACTCCTCTCACATCCCAGCAATGCCCATCCTTTCACATCACTCCTCTCACATACCAGCAATGCCCACACTTTCACATCACTCCTCTCACATCCCCACAATCCCCATCCTTTCACATCACTCCTCACATCCCAGCAATGCCCATCTTTTCACATCACTCCTCTCACATCCCAGCAATGCCCACACTTTCACATCACTCCTCTCATATCCCAGCAATGCCCACACTTTCACATCACTCCTCTCACATCCCAGCAATACCCACACTTTCACATTGCTCCTCACATCCCCGCAGTGCCCACTGTTTCACATCCTTTTAATGGACTAGGCTGGTTTTGTGGGGCCAGTGGCTTCCTTTACACTATGACTGTACTCATTCATTTGTGTGGTTGATGAAATCAGTGATGAAATCAGGTTTGCGTGGGTCGCAAATTGTCTGTTGTAATCATTTTACTCCATCCTCTCATGTAGGCCTGTTTGTAACCTCCTATCTGCTGCTGTTGTCGTCAAACGCA
>JAOYFF010000128.1:14951675-14962965 GCA_025773925.1 Cryptomyrus ogoouensis
GCACAGGGCTGGGGTACACAGTGGACAGAGAGCTGGTCCATCACCAAGCACAGGGCTGGGGTACACAGTGGACAGAGAGCTGGTCCATCACCGGGCACAGGGCTGGGGTACACAGTGGACAGAGAGCTGGTCCATCACCAAGCACAGGGCTGGGGTACACAGTGGACAGAGAGCTGGTCCATCACCAAGCACAGGGCTGGGGTACACAGTGGACGGAGAACCCGTCCATCGCAGACGCACACAGACACAGACACAGACACACACATGCATACACACAGACAAACACACGCACTCAGACACACACACACACAGACACAGACACACACATGCATACACACAGACACACACACACACACATAGCGACAGCCACTGAGCCACATTAGTTCACTTCCTCGCTTATATCCAGTTCAGGACACACACATGTTGGAAGCATACAGCTTTAAGAGATGAATCGGTGTTGCTTTTCTAAATAGTACCTTTTACTTGGAAGGGAAAAGAACTGCCATCGATCTCAAATGGTAAATATACACAGCCGTAAGCTGAAAGTCACTAATGCCTTTAGCCTTTAAGTCAGAAATCCACCACAGGTTAAAGAGGATAATCAAAAGTTAGTGGTTTTTGTCTTGAACAAGTCTGTAGCCAGGGTAAAATCAAACTGTAATTTAACTTGATTCCTGTTTTTCTTGAGGGTGCAATGGCTAAAGTTTCAGAAGAAGTGAAAACGTTGTAAACATGGCGAATACCAGTGGTTTTCTGTTAATGGCGTCTTTACAGGTCCGTACTTCTGTTTTTATTCTTCATTTCTCAAATATGGTTTGTTTTTTTATCCCCAGAAGTCAGGCATAAATTTTTCCAGAATTTTCTGACAAATAAAATAAATAAATATGAAATCTGCTCAGAGTGAAGGGGATGGGGAGACTGCAGCTGAAATTTCCCGGCCGTAATTCGATCTGGGCCGCTGTGCCCTTGCCGAGCTGGATTTCTACTTTTTGCAGGGCAGAAAGTCAGAGAGGAGATTGATTAGGTCTGTGGGCTTTACTCTAAAGTTGCCACAGTTTCGGTGCAGGACGCCCTTAGTGGAAGCCCCGGGAATTCTGAAGGCACCTTTCCTTCTGTTCCGGAACATACTCCGGTCCCTGCTCTCTAGACCAGGGTTGAAAGGTTGTTTTGGCAGGAAGGAGAGTGGAGACCATTGCCTAGAAGAGCCGTCATCCATTTTCTCTGCTTCTATGGTTTACAGTATACAAGGCTGAAGGCTTACAGTTATGGAACCTACTTTTTCTTTTCAAAGTTACTGCTGGATTGTTGATGTCCATACATCTTTTTTTCCTGACGTAAGAACCTCTCCTAGCCATCTTGATTAGCTCCACTGGACATTAATCAGATAACAGGCCAATAAAAGCCAACATATAATGGTGCAATCTAGCCGGAAAAGCAGGGAAGATGAGCACAACAGATTCCTGTAAGACTCAGACAGTGGTATCCACAAGCAGGCCGATCAATAATGAATTTTGATTCTATTTAGAAGTGTATCATAAAACACTGTTGTGGTTTTAAAGAAGAAGAGAAGAGAGCAGAGACCACCGAGAAGCACCTCACAAGCGCTGGACGTTGTTTGACTAGTAGTGGGGTCAGAGAATAATATGAGAATCGACACGCTTCTTTATCTTTACCATTCACTTATGCTTTCTGCCAGGGTACCTCACAAACACCTTCTTTGAGTTTCTCCAACCATTTGCTGCACTTATTATAATCCATCTTCAGCACAGTTGAGTCCTGCGAGTGATTCGTGGGGCTGCGGAAGAGGATAACTGTGTCGAGCAGTTGCGGGTACTCGAGGAGAGTTCTAGCGGTTCCGATCCAAACGTGAACGTGATCCATTTCAGCCTTGCTGTCATGTGACTTGGCTCCTCCAGCAGCTCCCTGAAGCAGGCACCTGTTGTTACGCCCTGTGCAGTTGCACAGGCCTGAAGGTGCCCGGGGGGGTGAGGATGCTCCGACTCCATCTGTCTGCCCCAGAGGGTTCTGCTGCTCCTCCTGCGTCAGTGGATTTGCCCCGTCCCTGACCCTGGCTATGCTGGGAACCAGCCGCAGCCCATTAAACCTTCCCACTGTCTGCCAAATCCAGGCCCCTGCCCCCCCCCCCATTCCTAAAGTGCGTCTGGAGCCCGACACGATCGATAGATATGATGGCTTCCCTGCCGCAGGAATTCCAGGGACGTTTCCTATTGCGGTTTCCCAGGGAGCCCCGCCCACCAGGGGGCCAGAGGCCTCTCTCAGATTGGCTCCCCCCCCCGGTAAGCTGGCTCTCATTCAGCCAGAAGTTTCCCCCAGGAACGTCAAACAGACTGGTTAGAACTGGATTTCTCTGATCCCTCCTTCCGCAGCGCAATGACCTGCGAGTGTGCAGTGTGCAGTGCCGCAGATAAGTTAGCACAGCTGTGGATGAGAGATCCGCCACCCAGATGCGCTGTGGGCTGTGCCCTGCCGCAGCCGTCGGGTCTGTTACACGCAGGATGTGTATCGCACCTGTTTTCTGACAGTGTCTCATGTCCAGTAACTCAGCTCCATGTTATCAGCAGAGGAAGGCCGGTTACGACCCCAGCAGCCGAGAGAGAGTGGCCTTGTAATATCATCACTGATAAGTTCTTTTCTACACTGTAATCGGGATTTAATATGTCGTAGGACAATTTGCTCAATTTCTTATTCCATTTTTTTATAGGTTAAAGATATTTGACAGTTTAATTGCAGATGGTTTAAAATTGATAGCAAAAAGTATGCTTTTGTTAGAACTTGGTTATAACAGGCAATAAAATCTTATAAAGAAGAGGCTGAAGCGAGTACATCCAATTTGACTAATTAAAGGCATGAAGATTACTTAATTAGTTTAATCAGATTATGCATATTGTTATTTGTTTCAGTGAAACTCCAAATGATCGAGCCTTGATTTGTGTCAATTGAATTATAATCACTGTTTCACTTACCCTGATATTTCTAAATTTCTCATTTCATTTGATTTAATCATTGCCTGTTGTGGTCAATTATTATAATTTATATTTACTTAATACTGTGTTTTACTATGCCAGTTATAAATTTGCTAATTTATGGTTAGACAAAGCTTCACATATTCACAGGTGGACTGTCGGCAAGGGTGACTTCTCTGACAAAGGGAACTTTAATGCTCTGGCGTGTCTCACAGACTGACTATTGGTGACACATTTGTAACTGCTCTATAATGTCAGTCTCCCTGGCATTTATGAGTTTTTGTGTGCTCCTGAGATTTTTAAGCATCTTGCGTCCACAGATCCACCACAGGTGCTGTCGCAGGCACAGACAGGACCCAGTCTTCCAAACGGTACAGAAGGATCCGGGCAGGGGCCTCGCTTGTGCCTGACCGCCTCTTTTAGCACTTTTCCTCCAGCTTCCTCTGTGCCTGTATTACCTGCAGCTGTGATTCACTCGCTCCCTCCATCTGCACACAGCCAAAGGCACTTGGCACTCCGTGAATGATCCTTAAGCGATTAATGATGTGCTTCATAGCCAAATGTTTGTATAGCAGTCACCTTAACAACCTGCACTGCCCTCTCAGACACACCACTCTGCCCGGCCAGTTCCCCGTCCCGGACCCACTTAGACGCAGCTCTCTGCCCGGCCAGTTCTCCGTCCCGGACCCACAAAGACGCAGCTCTCTGCCCGGCCAGTTCCCCGTCCCGGACCCACAAAGGCGCAGCACTCTGCCCGGCCAGTTCCCCGTCCCGGACCCACAAAGACGCACCACTCTGCCCGGCCAGTTCCCCGTCCCGGACCCACAAAGACGCAGCACTCTGCCCGGCCAGTTCTCCGTCCCGGACCCACTTAGACGCAGCTCTCTGCCTGGCCAGTTCCCCGTCCCGGACCCACAAAGACGCAGCACTCTGCCCGGCCAGTTCTCCTGGGAATTTTTCCTCCTACCTGGAAGTTTCATCATCTAAGTATGAAGGCCAGAATCGTGGGCCTTTAAAATGGCAGGCGCGTTCATCCCAAACTCCCCTCGTTCCGTGAGGTGCTCCACCTCGCTCTGGTACTGTTTGTTTTGCCTGCTCTGGGAGGCCTAAAAGAGTTATGAGTGTCTTTCATTTTCCTCAAAGAGCAAGAGAGAGTAAGGGCTGGCGTGCTCTGAGCACTGTTATTCCAGATGATGCGAAGAGCTAGACTCATGCTAATTGGTTATTAGATTGCCAAGATGTGCTGGTACATGGCTAATTGGGTCAGGACCTAGTCAAATGAAATGTCTTAATGCACTCGCTCTCCCTCATATGCAGTAATGACTGATTTTGGCTCGTCCATCAGGCTGTAATGCGTGCCTTTCTGCAATGACACGGGAGGGAGGTTTTGCCATTTCCCAGAGCGCTCGTCTGCGGGCCTGACCTTTCCAAATAAGGCACCCCCCCCCCACTGCCGCCTGTGCTGCCTTCCCCATTCTACAGGTTTTCCTGGGGGGGGCTGCAGTCTTTCAAGTACCGACGATAAGCGGAGTGTGTTTTGGGTGACTGCGCCATGAGCCTGATGTTGGCGCCGGCTGCTGTTTAACGTGCCTCCGTTTGATGTCGCCGACGCGGTCGCCTCATGCTTTGCTGGCTCCTTTCATCTGGGCCTAAACCTGGCTGGGAGCGTCCTTGTGAGAATTCCCGAAAACTGCACTGATATTATCGCACGCCCCTGGTGACCAGCAGCCACATTAAAGGTGCCCCCGTGCACGGCCCGCCAATGCCGGCAGTCTGCCTTGTCAGCTGAGTGCGGCCACAGTAATTACCCTGTTCTAAATGTCTGTACCGGCAGAATCAGTCTTCACCATCTCGGGTTTGTTTTATCGTGCAAGCAGGCCTCTCCACACTCGGCTGCGACGCTCCCTTCAGAAATGATCACACTCCGGCTTTAAGAGACTAATTGCATCTTTATGTAGCACTGTGACATTTTCTTTCTGCATACATGCAAACTACCTTTGTTACTGATACTATTAGGCTACCGCACCATTATTCGGAGGTGACTTGGCGTTTCAGCAGAAACACACAAGCGGTCCGGAAAGCCAAAACACTGAGTGCTTATTGATTTTTGCGTGCAGACAGGGCGGGCCGCAAATCGCCGCACTCCACACCCTGCCTACCACGTTCTCACTTAATTGCCTTTTACGGCACAGACATCTCCACCCGGTACATTTTTAAAGAGGCTCCGTCACATGAAGGAAGTCCGGTGTTGTGGAATCCATTAGGGTTTTGTTTGGAGAAAGAGAGCCATTGCAGAACGGCAAGCCGTTTCACACTGCGGTGTGCAATGTGCGCACGTGCGCCACCTGCATGCAGATAAATGCAGCTACACTGCCGGCAACACGCTTGGCCGCTGCGCTCACTTCCTCAGTAGCAGAAGTAGCTATTTCTGTCCGCGCTTGTTTTAACGTCTGGGTGGAGTGCCGTTCTTTCCAGGCCTCTCCAGGAAATGGGCAGAGATTTCCACCCATTAAAGCAAGTTTAATTCACTCTGAAATGTTTCCAGTTAATTAACGAAGTTTGTGTCTTATCGCATCCCACGCTGGTGAAATGGAAGTAAGTCACGGTCAGTTATGCAACGCCTTCGTTCGCATTATATAACACGGGTCAATGAGGGAACTGGGAAGAGATACAGCGCATGGAATATCACGCCAGCAGACGTTGTAGAAGACGTGGATGTTTGTTGCAGGGTCCTGTATGTGCGGAGTGTTTGTGTACACTGTGACTATAGGTGGCAGTCACCGCCTCTGCCCACAGACCTGTGATTGGCCAGCCTCTCATAGCGACCCCCATGGGAGCGCTGACATCACAGCAGAGCCGATACAGGGAGTGACTATGTGTGACTATGTGTGTGTGTCAGTGCCCTGTAATGGGCTGTAATGGGCTTTCTCCCCTGCCCTGTCCTGCCTGGGATAGTCTCCAGCCCTCTCCTCCCCACTCCGTCCCCCTGACCAGCATAAGTGGTTAGAAGATGCTGCTCTCCTCATTGCCTAGAGGTCTGCTGGATGTGTGTACTGCTCATTTACGGCAGCTGTGGGCTTAGCCTTCAGGAAAATGGCACAGGGCTGTATTTCGCATTTTGCTTGACGGTTTACATTGCTGTTTTATACATACTGCATCGCAGTGTTGTGTATGTTTTTATAATGTTAGTTTGTAACAGTAGTTTGTCTTGGAACCGGTCTGATACGAACAAGAAAACACCACATGGTGTTTCCTTCACATTTTAAGAAACGCAGGATTCAAGTAACAACTGGCTCTTCGGCGCAGCTTATGACACATCTACTGAATTTAGGAAGGACCTCAGGCACTCTGATTCATTAATGAAGTTTTCCTGTTGATGGAAATTAGCTATTATTTACATTTATTAACAGAACATCTCTCACGCCTGGCAGAGCTGCATCAGGAATGCTTAGGGTGCAGACATAACTCCTGGACGTCTCGCTGTGCCTGACTCTAAATCATATGCGTTTTGATACCGCCAGTGAATTTATGAGGACGGGCGAGTGTGTCGCTGCATGTGTAAATGTGCGCATCACTGCCCACCCCCCACCCCCCCATGCCATCAGCTTGGGAATGTGGGCCTTCAGCGAGTCCCTCAGGCGAGCCTGTCTCCCTTCAGGTCCTCATTCTGTCCTACTTTCCGGACCGAGAGGGAACCTGCATTTCAGAGCCCTTAATTGATAAACTCTGAAGCCATTACACAGTACCAGTGCCTTTTGTAAAAAAAATTTACAAGATAATTTTGTGATTTTTTTTCTTTAATCCATCAATGTTTCAAGCAGATTAAGCTGGTACCGTCTGTGTGATAAATGGAAGAGTTGGTAGGAATGGGGCAGCCTCATTCCTATTGGTTGCTTTGCATGGTGACTGTATAAAACAGCCAATGGCTCGCCTCGCTGTTTGACCGAGGTTGGCCATAAATTGGAGACCAGTCGACCGTGACGCTCTCTCACGGCACACCGACCACCACAGTGACACGGGACCAGGGGCCTTCTACACCCTCGTGTGAGCTTGAAGCTACGCTCTCTCACGGCACGCCGGCCACCACAGTGACACGAGACCAGGGGCCTTCTGCACCCTCGTGTGAGCTTGAAGTTGACCATCTCCTGGGGTGAAAATGCTCTTTCCTTCTTTCACTACACCCCCCCCAAGAGAATCTGCAGAAAATGCTGCCATTAGGTTCTTTAGTATAAATGTGGTTCTGCCATTGACAACTATAATTACTACACGTGACACGACAGAACACTTAGTACTGCTGCAGCGGTACTTAGCAGGAAACACACTGCTAGCGACATCACCTGTGCCCACAGCGGACTGCACCTGCCACACCAAAGGTCAAAGGTCAGTGGCTCCCATCCAGCCGCGCAGCCCATTGGTAAACGGCGACCACAAAAGTCTGCGATGGATTTGAATACCAAACACGGAGGCACCTGCTTTGAAATTTCCGTTTGATTAGCCTGCAGTCTGGTTCTATCCTGTTCATGTGACCCCCCCCCCTGCAGCCCCCGTCCATATTTGAATTCATTCAATTTGCTTGTTTTCAAACTAAATAGCGACCATGTGTTGCATGGACAGGACAGGTGAGGATGGGGCCCTTCTCCACAGTGACTGCCGCCCATATTTCACACAACATTCTCAGTTGGGTTCTAACTCTGCAGTTTTTCAGTTTATGTGGAGGCCAAGAGTCCAATCTAGTTTTAACTATTTTTGTCTCTAGGGAAGAGCAGCATGTGCATTAGATATGGGCGCCGGCATGTGATAAAGCTCCTTGATTAATAATAATGATGTTTCTCCTACTGTGCAGCCCTGAGGGACTCGGAGCTACAGGACCAACTTCTTTAATAATTCTATTGCATTGGAATGATCTGATTTACTGCTGGGCATGGAGAAAGTATGCTGGGAGAGCACTGGGAGAGCACTGGGAGAGCACTGGGATAGCGCTGGGAGAGTGCTGGGAGAGCGCTGGGAGAGCACTGGAAGAGCGCTGGGAGAGCGCTGGGAGAGTGCTGGGAGAGCACTGGAAGAGTGTTGGGAGAGCACTGGGAGAGTCCTGGGAGAGTGCTAGGAGAGCACTGGGAGAGTGCTGGGAGAGCACTGGTAGAGCGCTAGGAGAGCGCTAGGAGAGCACTGGGAGAGTGCTGGGAGAGCACTGGGAGAGTGCTGGGAACCCAGGAGCACAACTGGAGAATCCCAGGAGTCGTTGTAGTGCTCCAGAGTCCCGGGTCACGGGAGAGGGCACTCGGCCATGTGGAATCCTCTCCCTCGTCTCACGGTGCCAGTAACCATCGGGCAGCCGATTTGAGGAATAACCCGGTGTGTTAGGGGACCTGGGACAGGGCCACATCTGGGGGTGTGGGGGCCACCATGCCCTCACCACGGAAACCCATCCGCCGAGTTGGCCTCGGCGGCCGGCCCTTTCCGCCGTTATTGCGTTCGCTGTCAGAATGCGCACCGGTGATGAGTTTGACTGAGGGAAGTAATAACTGTGATGGGACTTTCATCAAATCAAGGCCGCTTGGTGGAATAATCAGTAACGGAATCAGGGGTGAAAGCTGACCTGACAAAATGTGAAATATCATAACCTACAGTCATAAAAGAATCAATGAGCTGCACTTTCCTCCATTCTTCTGAATATAGACACAGGAGAATGAAAAACAGCCTCTCCTTGGCCTCCGTGGACAAAAAACAATGGACGCTGTGGACTGGTTGGTGTAGCGTACCAGCATGGTCTGGGGAACTTCTTAAATCCCAGATCTCTTGTAAAATATTCCATGACCTATTTTGTTCTTGGTGTCGCACACCAGCCCAGACGTGGCAATTTCAACTTTCCACTGTAAATAATAGTGATCTGTACAAACTGGATGGAAAAACACTGTTCATCATTACATGTCCGATGTTGTGTGTACACCGTTAAAAAAAACTGTAGAATACAGATGGAGATATTTAAAGCACTGTGTGTGTGTTTTTTTTTTTGGCCTTAATGGTGAGCTTTCAACTGTATGTTTAAAAGTTTGTACACTGTAGAATATGCCACAGTGTTTTATAGACCAGGTTTTTTTTGTTTCAGTTCTCATATTTCATATTTTTTTAGCAGGTTTAAAACCTCTTCTTTCTTTGTTGATTGAATGAGTCCAGATGCATGATGGGATTTTTTAAGTCATCCCCCGCAGTGACTGTAAGATGCTCACCTGGCACAACCATCATTGTGACCCACAGCATTACAAACTGAGAGCTGGTCGTACTTGGCTTGGGCTGAAGGTGGCCACACGGGGGGTCACGGGGGGGCCTTCTTTACCATTCAGAATTCCTCGCACATAGTTAATGGTCCCCCGACTCGTCTTTGTTTCCCAGAATGCCTGTGACGCCTACAGGTGGCAGCGTTTATGCTACCTCCTTAATTCTGTGCTCTTTTTTTTCCTTGGATACAAGCTGACCTCCTTTTCCCACAATTCTTCCCCGATAAGGTATTGTGGTTGATGATGTGGTATTTCCCAGAGGTAGAAGGGTTCAGGTATGTTATATTTCAGCTATATTGGGCATATTTGTGTCAGGGGGCACCATTGTTTCTAAGGGCTTCTGAAAATGAGAAAAAATTACATAATGGGTTTATTATAATAGGATTTGGGTTAGAAAATACAAATATGATTATTATTCCTTGGACTCAGTGCACCATCAGGTCTTTAGAAGGCAGACATTATTCCTGAACCAAAATTCTCTGTTTTTAGTTATCAACTAAAGTTATGGTCACTAAATATTCAAGGCTACTTGTCTGTATAACAGACCCATAACGGCAGCAGAGCCACACTTCAGGAGGCCTCTTCTAGTTAATAAATAATTTGTCCTGTGAAAGGCTGCTGTCCATAGCAGCAGTTCCTTGGAGGTGGAGCAGCGTGAGATGGTTGTGTGGTGCAGCGCTGTCCTTTCCCTCATGGGCCGCCCTCCAAGTGCCTGAGTGTCAGTTGTGGATTAGCCCCGGGCCTGAACTTTCACAACCTGAATTGCCTTGTGTAACATGTAGCTTATTAAATTAGCAAAGCATATAATTCTTAGCTACGCAGCATTTTCCCCCATGGCTCCAAGAAGCAAGCACTGTATCCTGCACACTAGCTAATGCGACGATGCATGGAGTCGCCCTGCTCAAAGTAGCTATGGCAGCATTACCTTGTACCTGATCTCATTCCTGTACATGTTAAAGCATTGAAGCGTTTGTTTAATGTCTGCTACAGCTGTGCTGGGAACTTGATATGATGCAGTGTTGGGATAGGGTGAGACTCTTCATGGTTAAGTTGCATTAAGGCATGTGGCAATCTCCCTCGTGTCACTGGCTGATGTATTCCCTTTGTTTGGCCCAGACGTGACATCGAGATGATGTCAGCCCGATTCTTTTAGTTTTATTACACTTGTTCATCGAAGCTCTTGGGTGTTGGTTATTACTGAATCTACCTTACATCTTGGGGATCATTAAATAATGCATCTCTGCTCTATCTCCACAGACCACGGTGTTGCAGCACGTGGCACCATTCCTTGGCGCATGCAGGCCTGTCCTTTGAAACGCAGCTTTGATCATTGGTGGTCACATATGTGTCAGTTCCTCATATGTATTCCTGCCATCTGTAATTAAAGATGGATCTGCACTCTCCGAAGTCCAGCACAGTGTTGCCTGGAAAATTCATCTTGGATAACAAAATTATGACTAACACATGTGTTTTTCATTCATCTGGAGCTGAGATCAGTCGCAGTGATACACATGAGAGAGTCTCTATCAAACAAAGGTTTTAATTTGCATATTATGTTTTTGAAGCCTTGAGGTATGGAGCATGCACTGATTACTGTGCGTTGCAGCCTTGGAGGTCTTGTAATTTGGTCTGTATTTATATGTGTGATGACGACCAACCAATCAGACCCTCAATTGACATCTCCTTTTGATGATGCAGAGAAAATTGTTGGAATGCATTGCAAGCAAAAAAAGTGATTAAATTTGGATGTTTTCTATGAATCACCTGTCATTCTATACATTTTCATCCACAACGAGTGGTTTTGATTCATTCTTAAGCATTTGGCCGTTAATGTTTTTCTTATCTCTGTCACAGACATTTTGAGGCGAAGGGAAGAGTAAAACACGTTGGATAACGTGGCACAGGAGGTGGCATTTCCCAGAATCCTCTGCTCTGTGACTGGTAGATTAGGCCACAGCGGCAGGCGTGTTTTACGGTGCCTCGTAAGGGACCAGATCAGGCAGTTTAATTAGCAGTCTGTGTACAGTAATT
>JAOYFF010000128.1:14963065-14990263 GCA_025773925.1 Cryptomyrus ogoouensis
GGGGGTCCGGGCCGGGGGGCTGCGGGGGGGTGCGCGCGTGTGTGGGTGGGCGGGGCGGGTGGCGGGGGGGGGGGGGGGGGGGAGGGGGGGGGGGGGGGGGGGGGGGGGGGGTAGGTGGAAATGTCATAAAATCGTTTTTCTGTGCAGACTTTTCTGTTATATCGGATTTTCCCTGTCCCCCTCCCCACACAGGTTGGTCCTGACCTGTGACTTGTGCATCCAACAGCTAAAACTATGTGTTTTTTTTTATAATTTTAATGAGGTAACCAGTGTTTTTCCCTGTTTTTTTTTTTTTTTTTTTTGCTTCTTTTTGCCCTGTTTGTGATATTTTATTGTCTGGGATTAAAACTTTGTCTTATATTGCATTAAAACAGCTTTTAAGGAACCAAACCAAAGGAGCTTCTAGCCATGCATCTGTGATTGTGCCCCGTGACTGCTGTGGTCAGTCAGCAGGTTCAGCTTTGGCCGTCTCCTTTCATGATGGCTGCTTGAATGATATCCAAAATGCTCATATCAAAAGTACACTGTATTTTATTCCCTTTAACTTTTTTGCTCCTGCATAATCCCTGTATGAAGGCCTTTAAAACACGCTGCTTAGTAACGGGGTTTAGCTTAATGAGGCTAACGACGAGAGAAGCCATTAAATGTCTGCGCCCATCTAATTAAACTGCAAAGCCAGTAGCTGAGTCTGAGTGAACACGTCTGGCTACACATAAAACCTGCCTTTGAGGAACTGATGGGTGATGTCTTTCTTTTGGGAGAGGCAGAGAGCGCCCTTCTAACAGCGCTCTGTAAGGCTGGGTCCCATGATGTCAGGATGGCTCGCTCTCCCGTGGATTGCAGTGACTGAGCGCTGTCGTGCCCAACGTGCACACGGGTGCGACTGCGTGTCTCAGTGCACGTCTCCATGTGAACAGCATGGAAGGAAACACGGCACCTTCCGGGGAGCTGATCTAAACGTGGGAAGTCACTGACCCCGCTCATTAAATCGCCACCTTCCACTAAATCATTCAAGGCGTTCAGCACTGAAATCGGTTTGTCTCTGGCAACGTGACCGGAGATAAATGCGGTAAAAGGAGCACAAACACAATGAAAAGTCAAATATTTGGAAATTTTAGTTTTTTTTTAGAAAAGTACTCATACTTTCCTATTAACCTTCCATCAGGAAACTGTTATTCAGAAATCAGAGCATGGTGGATTAAGCCAATTAACAGTATTCCTAATTAGCCATGCACTGTCAAGACTATGACATAAAGTTGATGCCTTGTGCTCTTTGTGCGATTTCCCATGAAATCAACAAAAACGCGTTACTCAGGGCACCAGGATGTCGGAGCAAAGACGAGGTGCCGAGGCCTGCTTTGACGGAAATTTCCAGAAGTTTCTGCATGTGCTGATTGGAGTCCATGCATTGTGTGAGTGGTGCTACTGACTTTGGATATCAGACTCTCCCCAGCATCATAAATTAGTCAAAAACTTATAATAATGCACAGTTTTTATTCCCATAAATAAATAGTACTCAAGTGAAAATTTTAGTATTACTAAAAATGTAAAGCTCTTGCTTTGGACTGGCATCCCCTGTCGTCGTCCCGCCCCCCCAGCGCTTGCTGCGATGGACTGGCATCCCCTGCCCCCCCCGCCCCCGCTTCGATGGACTGGCATTCCCTGCCCCCGCTACCTGGGATGGCTCCAGGTTCAGCATGAGCAGTCACGCAAAGCGGAGGAGCGGCTCCCTGATTATATCATTATTCCTGTGCGCATTCAGCACAAGCAGCGCGCGAGCGTCTAATCCGTTAAACGCGCGCTCGGCTGCATTCGCCTTGTTTGCTTTCGCCGGCCGCCTTTAACCTCCTTAAATCATGTTTGTGTTTATGACACCGATGAGGCCCCACACAAAGGCGTTGTGACGAGCGGCAGACACACAGTTGAAGGGCAGACAAAAGCCTTTTTCAGTTTACATAATATTTGGTTGGGGATTTAGTAAAAGCTCTGCAGCGCTTCGCTTCCAATATTCTTGGCGATAAAGGCGAGCCGAAGCGGAAAGGGAAAAGGTGGTGGTTTCTTCATTTGTGCTGTAATTACACCGTGTGATAAAAACCCTAATTACCAGCGTGCATGGCCCAATAATAGTTTTTAATTTTAAATTATTATGGCAATTGGTTGGCCCCGCTAGGGCGCCGTGTGTTCGCGTGACAGTGCGTCTGCTACGGGGCGGCTCCCTCTCGCAGGTTGGCACCTCCGTACCCACCAGATTATATAACAGAATCCGAAACCCTCTGCCATTTGGCGAGGTGTGCCACACAAAGAAAGACTCCTTCCAAAACCGCGCACTGGCTTTAATTTTACAAGTCAGCGCATGCTGCGTTTATTTACATGCGAGAAAAAAAAGAAAATTCACTGCAAAATGTGTTACGTTTGGACGTGGCAAACGTGCGGTGCAGTGTTTAAGGTGACTTGTTCTAAAGTTTCCATGCAATCGTTTTTTTTTTTTGTTCTTTTTCGTTTTTACCCCCAGCACGAAATCGTTATATTGACTGGGTTTATATTTGTATGCTTGAGATGCTTTTGGAAAATGATGCCGGTGTTGTCCGCAGCCGTGAACTGCCAGGTGTGCGCATTAAAAAAGGAGAAAAATGCTTCGGCTAAGGAGAAAAGCTTCCCGCCTTAAAGGGGCAGCAGAGGCGTCTCCTAATGGAGAACGAGATGTGGCGCACTCTCCGTGTGACCTGTCATCGGCCGTAAAGTGCAAGGCAGAGAATTAATGAATCCCTGACCGCAGATGGAGTCCCGCGTTCCGTAACTGACTCGTCATAGTCCGTGTCCGAGACTCGCTCCCAGCGCTTCCCTGACTGAAGCGTAATGGAAGTGTCTGCAGCTCTTTTACCAGCTTGACTTTTTAAATGGGTTTTCTGGTGCGGGGTCACTGGTACATAAAAGACTCCATTTAGCACTTAGTGGCAGTCACAGACTGGACCAGAGAAAGGACTGACGGGGTTTGCTCCCCGCTCACCTCTAAGGGCCCCCCCATGTACCCTCATGGGTGCAGCTGGCCTCCTTGTTCCCATTCCTGCCTGCTCTACCTGCCACACACCTATTTTTCCTTCCATGTACTTAGTAACTCAGCCATAGTTCCTGTTCTATAAACCCCATTTACATTTTAGAGCCTAATGTTCCTGAGTTTGAGAGAAATTAAGGCCTCTGAGGCAGCTTCTCTGCCAAAGCTCTTAATTAAGTGATTTCAGATGTTTTCCTGGAGTGGCTGAATCACCATAATAAAGCTGAGGATGGTGGCTAGTGGAGGCTGGGCTTCTGGGGGAAATGGCAAAGATGTTTCTTAGCTTTGTAATGTAAAGGCTTCAGTCAAAGCGAGATCTCGTCTAAAGCAATCATGCCGGTAACTGCCAGGAAGAGTGACAGATTAGATCTGAATTGGCAAGCAGATCATGTGGTGTTGGAGCCCTTGGCAGAGCCACTCCTGTCCAGCTGATGCTCTCCTTGTTGCTATTGGCTGTCGGATCTGTCAGCCTGAATCACTGACATCACAAAATCCCGATTTGCTTTTTACCTGACAGTCTTCGTTTCCAGTTAAAATACCTCATCTGTTGTTGGTCATTCCTGTTTCTGCCTTCGGCCCATTTTTTCCTTGATATGTTTACAGTTCCTCCTATTCTTTCCTGATTGGTCTCCACCTCCTGAAAAGTATCAGGTTTGCCAGGAGTCCCATCTCTGTTGGGCCCTTGAGCGAGGCCCTTAACCCCCCGAAACGCTGCAGGGGCGCAGGATAAACGGCCTGACCCTGCACTCACACCCCCAGCTTCACTCCCACCTGTACGTACCAGTCTGTGTCTCAAAGGAGAGCATGATGGGATATGTGACGTAAAATAAGCATCCCAGTACACCTGCACCAGTGCGTATGCAGATGGCAAATAAAGGATCATTTTGTTTCAAGTCCTGGCAAAGTAACAAAGGCTAACACTCTTTCCCGAAGAAGTCTTTAATGAGGCAGATGGTCCCTGAAGAATCCTTTGTCCGAGCAATTTGGGAATTTTCTCTGTTGTTGATGAAATAGATGTGACGCCTGTTCTCTGGGTGCATGTGGTACGTTTCAGGAGTGTAGCGTAGAAGCTGTCGATAGATTCGCGAGGGTGTCTGCTTTCAGAGAGACACACGCCCTGAAAGTGTGTCAGAATAAAAGTAATGGCGGAGCTGCGGCTTCTTCAAGGGATTAACCCAGACAAAAGATCCCCACTTGGCAATTACTGAAAAACATATCAGCAACTCGCAGATACAGATGTGTTCGGCATTAGGTACGAAAGAGAAGAGTTTCATTCTAAGACCGTGCCAAGTCTGAGTGCTGCATCTGAATTTACTAATTGCTTAAGGAAAACAAAGAATCAGCATCCACATTAACGAACACAAATTGATTTCTTCTGCATCATAACAAGTTAATAACAGTAGTGTTTTCAGCAGCATTATTCACCAGTTTAATTGGTATTACTCTTCATAATCAGCACATTGTTTTCATTCTTCCAGCTTCCAGATAAAAGTACGAAGTCACTTTCTTGGTTATAAATGAGCAGCTTAATGTGAGGCTTAATGAAAAGAATGATATTAACTTAGAATTTTTTAACAAAATCATAATAGAACTTGTAGTACAAATAGTAACAACAGTTTTTTATGTGTTTTACTCTGTGGAAAACTAAATATCAAAGACAGAAGAATCGCTTGTCTTCCAATACAGAAAATTTGGCAAAACTCGGCTGTTCGTCGAGTGCTATGATCTCTATTATTTTCTGCTGCTAACTTTGAATATTGATAAAGCTTAAATATCAGGCAAGACTGACACATCAGACTAATGCCGATATTTAGATTTTTAACATTTTGATGGCAATATGTAAACCGATATATTATACAGCTCCAGTTAAAGGCCTCGATCAGGGGCCAAATGGTGACATCACTCTGCCAAGCACTGGATCTGAACCGGCTCAGCGTGCAGAGCCACATGCCACCCAGAATCGGAATGTAAACATGCATCTTCTAGGGTTCAGTCATTTCAGCCAGGGTGGGTCGTACATATGGACTTTATTTGTATTGATGCTGTACGTCTAGCAGTGACGGCTTCACCAGTCTCATATGTAAACTGGAAGCTCAGACCTATAAGGGTGTGCCCATAGATGCCCTGTGCCAGCCTAGTGGTGTCCCAGAGTGCGGAGGGTGAGGGGGGGCTTTGTTAATTTTGCCACAAGAATCTTCCATGCATATGCCATCTTTATTGGTATTATGTGGAAGCTCCCCCCAGCTCAAACCTGAGGCTGTAAGTCTGAGTCTTTCTGGCATCTGGTTGGCCGGGCCGACTTTCCGCCGGATCGCGTGGCTGAACCCCGCACTGCATTCATCACTGTACAGACGAGCTGTGACTGAACCCCCGCACTGCATTCATCACTGTACAGACGAGCTGTGAAAATCGGCCTGGTGAAAAATGGCCGGCGGAGATTTCTGGGCAGGCCTTTGGGGATGGCGCCAGGGCCGGGCTGGGCCGGGCAGCCGCTGCTTACAGCCCGGGCCGCCGTCTACCAGTACTTAACAAATCAAACAGCGGAGCGTGCCTTGAAGCGAAATCAATGCGAACCCGAAGGCTGCATTCATCAGGCCTTGGCCGTGTCATAAGGGTGGGGGCTGGGGGGGAGGGGGGGGCACCACGGAACAATCCTAATAGCAGGACAAAGAAGAGAGGCACTGACGAATGGCCTGAGCCGCGCCGAGATCACATTCTAATGTGCGGCGCCTCTGTGAGACCTGACTAATGTCTGAAGCCAGCAAATTTGTCACATCTGTGCCTTCAGAAGCACGTTGCTGCTGGAGACCACGTCACATCCTGCTAACCCTTTTGTTCGCACCTCCCATCTTTGTCTGTCTTCAAATATATATATATATTTTTTTATTTTTCCTTTTTCCCTGCCTTTTATGCTCCCTCTCCCTTCTGTACTCTCCTCTCTCACTTTGTCAGTCTGTCTCCCTTGCATTTATCTCATTAGGACCACAGTGTCTCCAGTAGCAGTGTTGGTCTCTCTTCGTGTTGATCTCTCTTCGTGTTGGTCTCTCTTCGTGTTGGTCTCTCTTCGTGGGTCTCGGGGCCTCGCCAGTGCATTGTTGTTCCTGCGAAAACAATGAGTGGCACATTTTTTTTTTTTAACATGTTCTAAGAAATAAACGTCGATTAAATTGAATTTTAATGGACGGCGCGTTGCTTGTGAAAGGTGTAATCCATTATCCGATGATTGTAATGTTGTTTGAAGCTGGGTGTGATTTATGCTGTGAGTTATGTGAGGGGGGATTTGTAAAGAGACAGATCGTCCTTATGAAGTCTTAAATACCGTGCTTGGGAGTGTGGCCGCCGGAGAGTTTTCAAAGGGGGGGGGGGGCAGTTTTTGTCTTACAGCACGTGTCAGGACACTGACGGCATCACATTAATTTCACCCACATTCAGGCTCTTTGGGATCAAAAATGAATCAAACATGACTGTTGATTCTTAAACACCTGCATTGCTTACACAGCTCCGGCGTTGTCGGGTTTTTTTCTCATTAGCAGAGACCTTCTCTGTAAGAGCGCTCTGTCACCACTCTAGGTGCCTAAATCCGCAGGTTAATCTGTTTGGATCACATTCAGTATCCCAGGTCCTGCCAGGTGGTGAAGACAGGGGAGTGAAATCTGCATGCGAGCGAGCGGCATCAAATGTGGGTGGTCACTTTTTTTGATATGCGCATATAAATGTGAACGGTAGCATTAGGTCAGGCTTTACAAACGGATTTTGTGTACAGAAGCGGGTGAAGGTGACCATATGGCAAAGAGACGTGTGCGTTCCCTGCTCAGAGATAAAGCGGCTTTGAGATTGGACAGGCGAGGACGGTCTCAAATCCTTTTTTTTCTCCATTTTTCTCGAGGACTTTAAAGCTGGTTAGTCAATTTAATCTCAGCCCGGTGCTATAATTAAAAGCCTGACTCAAATGGCACACTCTTGGGTCAGCGGTGGGCGTGTCACGCGCGGGACTCCTTTTGGATGGGCCCTGATAATTAAAGGATTCTACAAGAATGCTGATAGTCGCCAGGGGCATTAGCGGGACACTGACCTTCAGCGGTCAGGGTGGGGGGAGGATGTTGTCGTGGAGAGTGACCAGCCGGCCGCACAGACGCTCATTGATACCGGGGTGGGGGGGTCATGGGCGAAAGGCCCCAAGCAGTGTCATGTAAAATGAAGTTTTTCTGGGTTGTACTCTACCCAAGAGCTTTACTGTCCTGTGCGCCTGTGTGTCTGTGCATTTGTCTTTGTATAAGAATATCAAGCCTATGTATTTTCATGCTGGTTCTGATTGGCGCCAACAGAATTTACACCTGGCTGACAGGAGGGCAAGATTGCAGAGACGTGAGCTATCCCAGCTGGCTCTGCCCTGGATGGGCCTTTCTGCTTGTTTGTAAGAAAGGAATTCTCCTGGTCGCGCCTAAAATCACCAGGAACCTCTCGAGACAAGAGGCAGTCTGTGTAATATAAATCTGAGGCTCGTTCTCTTCCGATTGTGTTTTACTCAAGGTTGTCTCTTGTGTGAGAGACCTGGGGTTTCTCCCTAATAAATCCACTACAGGCAATTGTTGCCCAGATCATTTACAGTCCCCCTCTCAGTGAATTGTGACACTTAAGACAAGCTTCCCCAAATTGGAGGTCACCGTGTGTGACAGGGCTGTAGTCGCACCTTGTAGACGTGGAAAAGGGTTTTGTGAATGATTGTCGAATCGCAGAGGTCCACCGAGTGTAGCACAGGCTGCCACGTGGGATGCAGTTGCTAGGAGCCCAGTTGTTGGGGCTGATGCAGAAGGCTGCCTGGGAAATGAATAACGGTAATATAGCGTCCCGCAGCACGCATTAGGCGTCTGCATCGGATGCAGCCTTCGCCGTGCACGGGGGGCGAGCGCTCTGGTGGGGCGCGCGTTAATGTCTAATCTCGCACAACAGCTCCTGCAGTCTATTAATTGCCGATGTTTCTGCCGGCGGACAAAAGCAATTAGCTGACCGGAGGCTAATGTTCTCCAGCGCGGCCTCTGTTCTCTGACCTCGGATTGCGGCTCTGTTTTCGCCCGCGGTGCTCTTCGGTGTGAGGGTGCTCTAAGGATGGATCGGTAGGCTGTTTAAAAACGGCACCATCGCCTGCTTCCACCTGAAGCCTGACCCCTATTGTCCGGACACTTCTGCTCAGAGTGACCCCGTGGCCATATTGGATTTTGCCAGGGAATGGCAGCCTATGTCGGTACATAAATTACTTCTGTTTTATAGCTCGAGCATCGAAATGGCCAATGCTTTGTTGCATATTTCTGCCTTCACCTGGGAACCGTGTGTGCGTGTGGGGGGGGGGGGTAGAACTGCCGAAATTGGAAGGGTGTCTTTAGCGGCCTCAATTATGGGGTTGTGCTGTGTGATGAGGGATATTTGTCTGCCAGGTGTAAATGTTGGGGTATGGAGGTCATAGCGGCAGTGAGAAGGTCCCGATCGACCCCCCTTATTATCTGATCGCCCCCCCTCCCCCTTACGCAGCCCCACTAATGGTGAAAATCATCCCCGTCTGGTTGAATAGGACGTAATCTGTCTTTGAATAGGACATAAGGTGTGTATTTGTTTGTTCAGAAGAAGCATCTATATAGGACATTTTTTATTATTTCAGATTTACACAATGTGCTGTTTGACTGTTTTGGTTAAGAAGATAATCTTGTGAACTGACCCTGTCTCGGGCCTGAAAGCCCAGCTTTGGTTCTGTCTAGGGCTGACTTTGCTGATGAGCTCTCCCGGGATTAACTGAGTTTCTGAAAAAGGCCATCACACTGATATCGGAGCGATGTTTGGCATGTACGTCGACTGGTGACAGTGCTGTGTCCCAACAGAGTGATGCTACCTGTTCCCCTTCTCAGCCGCTCTGTACCTCTGCTCACTCTCAAACCCTTCCCAGTGGCTTTGCCGGGTGTAGCTTAGGAGATCTCGCTGCAGGGACATTCTTAAAGCTGCTCCCTGGAACAGTCTAGAAGCCGTAGGCATGCCTGGGCACAGTACTCCGTCAGGGTGGGGGGGGGGGGGGGGGGGCAAGGTTACAGAATGGCAGCTCGGAACGGGAAGCCTCAGAGACCCCTGCTTTGCTGTGATGTCGTAAGGACTCGCTTAGGCCTCATAACGATCTTTCCTAAGCTGCGGACAGGACAAGGGCAGCGGTATCCCAGGGAAGTGGTCGATCTGCTTTGTTACACGGTCCGACTGTCCCTCCGGGGTCCCGCGCTGGACTGAAGGGGCAGCTATCGACTCGGTCAACAGAAAAACAACAAGTACAGGAAATCAGGAGCGTAGCGGCCCCTTTGGGTCCTTTCTGTGTTGTTTTTAGCCTCCACACAGGCTTTTCCCCTGAAGCATAAAACGAAGTCCTAAAAAATCAGTTTAAGCTTTATTTATTTATTTATTTTTAACAACATAATAAACGCGAATCTTAATTGCTAAGTGGCTTACGGACATATCAAGCATTTAGATGCAGCATCTTATCCTTCGTTTGATACTCGTGGTTATGTTGAGCAGCTGTCCCAGGCATTATTGTCTCAGGACGTAAGCTGAGACATCTGCTGCACAGCCTATGCATCCAGACGGCTTCTCCAGGTTCTTCACGGTGGGCTGAGATAAGTGCTTTCAGAAGACCGTGTGTTCAGGTAGCGGCTGGCACTCAGTGAACCACCGTGTGACTGACCTTGCAAGCACCCTGGTATTTTACTGCCTTGCTTCCCAAACCTCCAAACCCCCAGTCTCCTAGATGCTTATCTTCACAACATGGCCATGACGATGCACACTAGGCGCTCGGCTGCTGGCCTCGATTGAATCAGGGCTCCATGAAAACGTACAAAAGGCCACGAATCCTTGGCCATTTTCACCCAAGGCCTTAGACATTACATTTTCTCCTGCTGATGTACAATTGAAGGTAAAGCCATTTGACTAAATAATTAAGAAACCATCAAGTGAGCTGCCAGTTAGCTAAACTGCAGGAAATAAAAAAATGCCACACACTATTTTTTTAATATCTGACTGTCGCTCCAATTCTGTACCCCTGGTAGGCTTGCCGTTCATTTTCATTTCTTCCATGGAGGGAGGAAAATGGGAAACAGAGAAACAAACACAACTTCAAAACGCATCGACAAAAGCTTAAGCAGGATAAACGCTGCCTTTCTTCTCGGTCAAAGCTAAAGCGTCAGGGAGGGGGAGATGTTCCATCAGCTTAATGAGTCATATCTACCCACGGAAAAAACAGGGAGAAGGATGAAGAAACAGCTTCATGATTGTCATAAGCAGCAACCGCTCTCCTTTACTGTAGCTGGTATTTCTTATTAGTGTCAGATACCTGCCTGCTCTGGTCCTGACTTTGTCAGTTGTGTGTTCATGTGTTTTCCACTCTTTGACAAAAGGGCTGTTTTCCCCGTGGGCTGCGTGTGTGATGCATGGGGGTGGGTAGGGTGACTGCGGTTTCGTTCGGAGCTGAATTTGCCGGACACATGTCCTGCGCTTGCTGACAGCTTGCGAGGGATCATCTTTGCTGCGTATGTCTGCAATAGAGGCTGAGATGCCCATTGGCTCAGAGGACATGCCTTGGCTGACCACAGACAAAAATTAGTTTTCTAATTAATGCATAAAGACATGCCAACAGACAGTCTATTTTTACCACCCCCTCCCCCTAGTTGTCCTTGGTCCCCTGGTAATATCATGGTAATATCATGGTAATATCATGGTAATATCATGGTAATATCAGAGCAAAAATATGACATGGTGATTAAATCCAAGGTGAAAAAAAAATTACCTGTGTTCTAAGTGAAGTGGCCAGAGAAGTTGTACATAAGAACGTACATGAGGTATATCTACCTGTTTCTTTTCAGTCAAAAGTCAGCTCATTAATTCAAGTGTGTATTTCAATAATCCTGGTGTCTGAGATCTGGTGGCTGTGGATGTCTGTGCTTCTTGTGGCAATAGAACAGTGAACAGCCAATCAGAGTGCCGTTGCCATTGATTGGTGAAGATCCTGGAAGCTTGAATGATTCCCGGTGGTTTTAAAAACAAGATTATTTGTGTAGCTGTGTGTCAGACCTAAGGGCAGCCATATACTAATTTACAGCTGTAGATAATTGAAATGTTTTTGCTCTTAGGCTTCTGCACAGCAGTTTGTATTTATTTTACCCCTGCATAATATTCAAGGCCTCAGATAATCAGCAGGCTTTTGTGAATTTGTCCTTAACATTTACATCAGCTCACCGAAGGTCACAGTCCAGAGTCCAGACATTCCCCTGACATATTATCATTGATTACTGAATTCCCCAAATGCGTGGCTGGTTTGAGTAACTGCAGCACCTAATTGATGTAATTAGGTTATTGTAGGGTGGTACGAGGCGTTTCCACTCAGCAGGGGTAGTGTGGCTGTGTAGGAAAGGTCCGGATTGCGGCGCTATATTTCAGAGCCATTAGATCGACTCGTAACAGGAGAGCACATATGAAAGCGCCGCTTCTGAGCCCGGATCCAGCGTGGGCACAGAGAGCTCTCCACTCATTTGGGCGCGAATCCCACAGCTGACGGGCGAAAGCCCGCATTGAGCGCCGGGTTTTAGCGGGACCCGTGCACTCGAGTTAACCACCCACATGTCCGTGCCAGGAAATTCTCTCGCCTCTCGCCAGGCCTAATGGATATTCGTGAAATCCTGCCCACACTGCACATCCAGGCGTCTTTCTCCTCTCTGTTTTTTCCGGAGCCCCGTAGCTCTGCCCCAGCACTGAGAACCCAGGAGAATCCCCCTTCCCCATCAGCACCGTTCCTGCCCATCCATTGTTCCAAGGCAGATGCAGTATCCCCAGCAGCCAAGGTGTCTGGCATCCCCTTGTGTTTCTCTTCAAACAGCCGTGAAAGTGCACACTCTTCTCACCCCCTGCGTTTCCCAGTAAGTATTTCGTTTGCGGTTTTATCTGCGGGCGGCCGAGTGCTAATATTCATCTGCGGTTATCTGCTTAGCTTCTTCCGCGCACGTCCCCGGGGTGGATGCTAACCTACACAAAGTGCTGTTTTTGTCAGCTCTGATTTTGGGGGAGGGGTGGGGGGGCTGGCCTTTGTTTTTCCTTTCAGTGCTCTTTCATTACCGTTGTCCTTTTATTCGGTTGCTCCCAGAAGTGACTCCTGCATGGAGCGTTTGGACAGACGCCTCTCAGCTACTGGGTCCAGCCCAGTAATAACATTCTCCCTCCTTGGTGTTATATAGCTGATCCCCTCACTGGCCACGCATGGAGGACACCAAACTGGGCCTGAGTCACAATTATATTCATATATTTTAATAACTTCTGTTCGGTTGTAATGAATTGATTGTAATGTAGGGGGACATTGTAATGAATCTGTATAGTTTCCTATAACAGCTGGCTATGTAGATACCTTTCTATATACTAGTACACTGCCATTTGAAGGGATTTCTGTTATATATAGCGTATGTGTGTGTGTGTGCGTGTGTTTCTGTACATGTGTGTGACCATGCTCGCGTACATATGTTTGTGTGTGTGTGTGTGTTTGAGTGTGTGTGTGTATGTGTGTATTTCGACATGGGGACCATTTTTCAGCTCCCCAGAAAGATCTGTGAATGCAATCAAAAAAGTAAAAATGCCATAAGTCTTGTATTTTGTTTGGTTACTTATGGTTAAGGTTAGGGCTGGGTAGGGGTTAAGGTCGCCATGTTGGGATTAGAGTTTTCCCCATTGAAATGAATGAAGAGTCCCCACAAAGATATAATTTCAATCCTGTGTGTGTGTGTGTGTGTGTGTGTGTGTATGTATACACGTGTGTGTACACATACACACATGCATGTATACCTGCCCCATACCCTGTGCTTCCTGGGAAGTGCTCCAGTACCGCCACAACCCTGTTGTGGGTAAACATTCTTGGATGGATGGATGGATAATGACCTGGCGATGTAAGGCCCCCCTTGATGCCAGCTCTGTTTGGCAGGTGAATCGGTTGTCTCCCTCCTTTATTCATCTTCAGGGTGTAATTCAGGAGTGCTGCCCTCCACACAGCTCCATTTTAATCCCACGCCCTGCTGGTTGCTTTGTCCAAGCGACCTCGGCCTGTTTGCGTGAACTTGGCCACCCGGCATGTTCTCTCCAGCTGCCCAGTGGGGCTGGAGCCAGGTATTATCCTACTCACGGCAGTCTGCGTCTGAGTCGTACAGGTAATCAACGTTTACCAGCTGGCTGACTGTGCTGTGGACACCTTAAACCGTCTGGGTGACGGCCGTTTCGGTGTCGGCCGGCGGTGCTGTGGACGCCTTAAACCGTCTGGGTGACGGCCGTTTCGGTGTCGGCCGGCGGTGCTGTGGACGCCTTAAACCGTCTGGGTGACGGCCGTTTCGGTGTCGGCCGGCGGTGCTGTGGTCGCCTGAGTCGACATCTCTGCAGCCCAGTACTGGTTTGAAGATGGATGAATATAAGCATGTCAGTATTTCAGTTTCAATGTCAGTAGCTGTAGTTCTCATTAACACCATGTATCCATAATTTATAGTGATGAACACTGTATTTGCAAATATATTTTAATTGCACCTGCTGCTTCATTTATAATTGCCAAAGTTAAGCGGCCAGTGTGGGGATATTTGGCTGCAAAGCTGTTGTTTTTTTTTTTAATGGCTACTAAAATAAAAATGCTCTTCCAGCCTTTTATGCTTCTTGCGCTGATTCTAAGTCGTGTGCTCGTTCTTTTAAAGGCTGCTTTCAGAGAACGGATGGTGAGTCACAAGCCGCAATTGATAGTGATTTTAAAAAGAAAATTCGGATCCTCCAAGCACAGGTGCCTGCGGTGCCCTGCTACGGGGCTCATGCAGAGGCTCCCTTGGCCTTACTTGTAGTGTGAGATTAAACGTAATACCATGACTGACTCAATAGTGCTTCACCACACTTCTCTAAGATATCCAAAATACTGACAGACCTTTCAAAACATTGATTTCTGCCATTCCAAAGAAATCTTGCTGGAATAATAGTGAGTCTAAGAAAAGAGCCAAAAAGTATGTTAAATGACGAGCCGAGGACATTTTTATAAAATACACCTTTGTAAAAAGTATGTCTTTTTCACTTTACATTGCATTGCTATGATATTAAGACATTTATTATCTAGTAAACACTCCGACAGATTTTTATTAGGGATCTCGACTGCAGGCAAATATATAATTGTGCACTATAAACATGCTGAGCATAATGGCGTGTTTATGTTTCAGATTTAACTGTGGTGTTTGGATTGAGTTTGATTGAGCAAGGTCACAACACAGGGCCTGTCAAAGGGAACAATCCCTAACTGACTGGAAAGATAAGAAATCACTGGGATAAAAAAATACTGAGCTTTTATTTTTAGTAGCCTGTCTGCTGCCTGAAAATACAGACACTTTCTGGAAAATAATGGTGCGCCGGCTTTAAGGTTAATTGAATTCCAGGTAACACTAAAGTGAGTTTTTCCACCGTGGTCAGAACGTCAGAACGGAACCCCAGCAGTTTTCAGCCACTGTCCTGAGACGTCTGTGAGAAGCCGGCAGTTTTCCCTTTTTATGAAAGCTGCAGAGCAGGAAGCCTGTTTTGAGAATAAACAAATAAAATCCATTTGTCTCGTTTCTGCCATCTTTCATTAAGGTCACAGGCCAATAAAAGCTGTTCGACCTGTTTCCACGGTGTGGCTCATTATCACCTAATAGCAGCACGCTTCTCGATATGCCCCAGCGTATCAGGGCTCTGTACACCTCACCGTCCCACCGCTGAAGTCCCTCTCTCCTCCTTATAGCCTGGACTAGTAGCTTGGGATATGATGAGATATGTCCTTTGTACCGTTTAGTAACTTAAAGCTCTGACCCCAGAATGCATTTCTCATGTATGATGGGGCAGCTTTCCTGTACCCAATATCAGGGCCAAACCGTGGCCAATTACGTGTCAGTGCATTGCGGCATCTATCCCTCTGGCCGCCCTCTCTGTGTGCCTCTGTTTAGGATACACGGGCGCTCTTGGAAATATGTGTATGTGAAGCAATCCATCAGAAAACTAATAACAGTGACGTCAATGAAAATGGGCTCTTACTGGGGGCCATTCCATTAAGCGCATACCCAGCAGAAGGGTTATGGAGAATCGGGGGTCTTGTAAACACTTCTGTTAAGCCAAAACATGCCTCCGCAGAGACTGGCAGCCATTGTTGGGAACGCTTTTTATAGGGAGGGAGCCGGTACCAAGTGTGGATTTTACTGGTTGTTCTTCGGTTGTTGGCAAGATAAATTGCGACTTATTGATCTAGGTGACGGTGGGGGTCAGAAGGCAAAGTACTCTTGTCCTGACCCCCCCCCCCCCGGCTAAGTGTGGCTGTTTGGTCTCGCTCCCGGTCACCTCTGGGACATGCAGAGTGGCCGCCAAAGACAGGCCCCGGTCTCAATTACTCTGAAGCCCTTTGGCGTGGTGCCTCTCCCCCCCTCTCTGTGCCTAATGAGCACTCCATGTCGCAGCACACTTTATCGACGGCATGATGCACACGGCCTGCTCTAGGCCCGACACCCGATTGGCCAGTGAGCTGGACACATTAGCCGCATTAAAGCGGTGACTGATGGCTTCACACCGGTATGCTGCCGCGGCGCGGGCCCGACCCGTCGTGTGTGCTTCAGTATGAAATCCAGACTCTTCCGATCGATACGTCCAACGCCCCTCCCTCCTCAAAGCTTCTGCAGGAGCTGGAAAAGGAGATGCTTCCTAATTTAATGAAATAGACATCACTGAGCAGCCCAGATGCACCCAGGGCATGTGAAATTGGAGGCAAATTCATTTTAAAACAGTAATTGAATATTGCATTCAATTAAGGGGGCACTTTAGCCAGAGCTGTATGTATTGAAGTCCAGCTGAACCGTCTGCCCCCTCACCACCCGGAAGCTGCAGCTTTTCCTGGGGCTGGAGTGAGAGTTTGAGCTGGAGTGCTGCACCTGTCGAGGTGTCTCTTGCAAAAGAGTTTGCTCTAAAACGTTCATTCACCAGCTTTTCTGATGAATGCTGGCAAAATGAATAAGCAAGTCCATCTGGCTGGCGGTGGCTGTTTCATTCAGAAGGTCGACGTTATCAAACAAAAGAAATTAAATTTTCATTTCAATGGCTGCACAGTACAGCTGGCGTGGGCCGACCCGGTCTGGCCCCCTGGCTGCCGCACAGGACCGCAAAGCATCTTTGGACTCACGTTGACCCGATTGAGTTTGTTTGTAAGCAAACAGATCTGCGAAGTTCACTGTTGTGCGCGTGCTATTTTTAGGCTAGTTTGTTCTTGTTAAGTCGTTGTCAGGTGCTTTGAATCAAAATGTCACCGGTGCGCATCGCATGAAAAAGTGTGAAACTGGTGTTCCCATTGTTCTGTCACTGCCAAGACGTCAGCTGTACCCCAACGATGCTAAATGAGCTCAGTCGCATCGCCTCAGCTTGAGTTTTCCAGGTCAGAAAAAGCATTAGGCAGTTGGTAGAACCTTCCGGAGTGGTACAGAAGTGTCCTGTTAAAGACGTGCCGCTGCTACCGTCCTGGGGGGCAAGGGGTTAGTGACAGCAGGTCTTTTAACAGGATGCTTCTGAACCATTTGACCGGTTGCCAATAATATTCTTTGGTACCGTTTGATGGTTGCCAATCACCCTTTTGACTGGCTGCCAATCCTTTTAGGCTCCGAATCGGCCGCCTGGGGTTTGTTGAGGACGCCGTGCTCTAGTCGGCACTGTTAAGTTGGAAGTGATCCTTCTGAAGGGTGTCCAGTCCTGGAGTGTTTGCCATATGGAACCCGGATCTTTCTAGAAGCCGTCTGGAAAAATCCATGGAAGGTTATGGGAGCAGCTGTGACCTTTCTGCCCGCTTCCTCGCCGGGGGGGTCTGCCTCCCCAGGCGTAAGCTGGTGCTACCAGACACACACCTCCATGCCTCCATCGATGGTCCTGGGATGCCTTAGTTTAACGCTTTTCTCTGACGTGGGCCTCCATGCAGAAACGCCATCCAGCAGATTATGTTTTAGGCCCAATGGGTAGAGTTTCTGCAAAGGAGTAATAATTTCATTGGTGGTTCAGCCGCTGGTAATTTATGAAAGAGGTATTTAAGCAAAACAAAGCAGCGATTGTATTACAGCTGGGAGTTATATTTTCTTAATGGGGTGAGTGTGTTCCTTTTCTCTGGCAAAGGAGAAGAAAAGCAGGAATTCCGTGTTTAATGAGGGCTTTGGTGAACACAGCGGCTTTACGTCTGATACCTTGAGCTGCCTTTTAAGACCCCAAAGGCGCACATGAAAACAACTGGCCAGTGAACAATATTATACTGCATGTGCATTAGTGTGCTAATGTTATGTTTGTTTTGTTCTTGCTTTGCAGGGACATATGGGCCAGACAGTTGGGCCACAGCCAACCCAGAGTGCCGGGAGAAGAACCAGTCGCCCATCGACATCATCGACCAGGATGCAAAGGTGTCCACTGAGTACCAAGAGCTGACCTTAGATGGGTTTGAGACAGAGTCTTCAAACAAAACCTCGATGAAAAACACCGGCAAGACAGGTGGGGCTCAGTTGCGTCGGCCAGACCCTCCCAAGGTGTCCCGTCTGGAGATTATTCAGGCCCACGTTGGCAAGGCAACACCTGCGTTTATGGCCACCGCACTCGCTGACTCAGATGGCCGTCAGAAATCCAGATGAACTGTCACCCAAACTGAATGGAGATCATGGATATTTGCATTCGGCTTTTGGGTCGATTTTCGGCGGGAGGGTTGGCATTTCACTCTTGCAATTTCACTCTGTCACCAAGATGGATTGTCTGCGTAGAATGTTTTTAAATGGGGTTTCAGTTTCGGCAGTGAAGCGGGCCTCAGGTACCCAGTGCCCCCATTGAAGCCAGCGGAAACAGCCAGGTGTTTTCCTGCATAAGTCTTCACCTCTCTCTCTAGGCGGGTTCGACTCGACTGACAGCTGTTCGTGAAGGGCTACTTTTTAGCGGGAAACAACAAAGCATGCCAGGTGCTTGTTAATCACAAGCCCAGCAAGAGGATTAGCGTTAGCTGGCGGAGCAGCTCCCCAGTGTCGCACGCACTCCTGTCTCTCCCTGGGGGGTCACCCACATGACCAGTGGCAGGCAGCCTCCGTGTCACAGAGGGCCATCTATCTCCTCCCCAGCGGTGGGGACCTCTGATCCCGGCCCTGTGTATTTCTGCCCCTTGCATCACTCAAACGGCGAGCTACAGCATTCAGGCTGCTGCAGATGAGAAAAGTTGAAGCCTCTACAGATGGCGGCAGCTTTGCACTCGCCGCCTCTGTCTGCGGCCGCGGAGGATCAGCAGAAATGTGCTGCCTTGTTCCCTTTACACTAATTCCTCCTGAAAACATTAAAAATCACTACAAAGACTATGTGAACTGTATAGTATATACTATGACCTCTCACTCTTTTACCCCGTAAATTATATATGCAAAACAAGAATGACCTCTTGCTTGCATTAATGCATTATTTATGCCTCTGCCCCAGTGCTGCCTCTAAGTGACAGTGGAGCTGTTTCTGCACTGTGGCACCTGAACGACACCCTCTGCTCACGCTAGTGGAGGGACGCGGCCAGGCAGGTGGCCGCATTTGAATACATTATGCCTTAAATCAGGTTGGAAATTCTATTCTCACAGATCCTAAGTGTGGGCCGGCCTCAACTCCATCAACCGCAAGCGGGATAGTCATTACAGATATTTCTCATCGCTGCTAGTTGGGGGGGTCGAGGGCCACGCTTTTCGTCTTTTCTCTCCCAGGCCGATATCAAATAAACCCTTTAGCAAATTCATGAGGATGGGGGCCTTGAGGAGTATTTGCATTCATCAGGCATTTATTTCTATACGGGCTGCTGTTTTTCAGGCAGTGCTGTCCAAGGTCTTTTTGGCTTAGTGTCTAATTCCTGCTCGCCTGTTAATGCTCGCAAGCACAGGCTGGAATCGCTAATGAAACTCCCGGGGTCTGACTCGGACTTACACCGGATCGTGGCTGAAAATCAACAAGAGATAAAACGAGTGATTAAACCCTCCTCCCCCTCAGGTTGACGGGATGCTCTTAGCGTTGTACGCTGAGATTGGAGCCGCTTAGCTGCTGCGGGTGAAGTGTGTGCAGACGCCCAGCCGATACCCCCCCTTGCCCACAGCCCCCCTGCCCCGGCCCCCAGGGTGTTTGGCAGTGTCGGCTCTGCTCATCCTCTTGTTCATGCTGTTCATGTTTGTTCTTCCAGCCCTGCCGGACGGGTTGCCAAGCAGAGAGACGGTGGCAGATGTTACAAATATAGAGCATCCCCCCCCCCCCCTAGAAATAGCCCTTGTTCATTCTTGCCTGATGTTGACACTCCTGTCTCAAGTTTGCCTCGAGAACCTCAGGCGTGAAAAACTCGGGAAAACGGCACGTGCTCCGAGCTCGGACTCCAGACTTCTGGCAGGGGAACGTGATGCTGTCCACACTAATGGGACCTTGGTGTCATCGCTGGAAAGTCTGGGGTCAAGTCGACTTTAAAGGGTCCAATATTGTTTGGTGACAGGCGGTTTTGTCGTGTGCGTTCCCGATCCATAGGGCTCGTCAGAGTGCTGAGGAACTGAGCCGCTCATTTAGCTGACTGGCTCTTTTAAATGGGGCAGAAATCTCAAGTGGAAAGAGAATATAAAGGATTCAGGAATTCAATCAGAATGAGAAATACATGTGAGAAAGGGAGCCCATATTTAAGGTCGTACTGGTTAATTAAGGGCCGGTCTTTGCGAAAAGCAGTTTGTGAATCCATGTGCAATAAAAGTATCTGTTAATCCCTCCCTTATTTTGGGAGTTCTGTGAAACAGCAAAAGACTTTAAAAAGCCATTTAATATGGTGATGGAGATCATTGCCGCTTGCCAAATTAGCACTTCATTTGAGGGCATGTCTTCGAGGGCACTGGGAAGCACTATAGCAGGGGCACATGTAATATTCCACTGACCTCCCAGAAGAACGTAAGCAAACGTGGGCCAGGCTCCGAGGAGGCGAAATTTAAATGCTCACCGTCTGCATTCAGCGTGTCTTGATGAAAGGCTTTAATCTCTCGTTGTCTCTGTGGTGATTGCTTGTGCGTGTGCGGATTCGGTAATAGGCATGTGTGGAGGCGTCCCTGAGGTGCCCACGTGCCAACGCTCTTTTCCAACGGAGAAATGGGCGTGGGCTTTTGAGTATGACCACCTGCTTCTCTCCCCCGTCTCCCAGTTGCCGTCCTCCTGAAGGACGACTACTTCGTCACGGGGGCCGGACTCCCCGGACGCTTCAAAGTCGAGAAGGTCGAGTTCCACTGGGGTCAGAACGGTTCCTCCGGATCGGAACACAGCATCAACAGCAGGAGGTTCCCAGTCGAGGTGAGCAGGAGCCAAGCCTGGATTCTCGATGTGAGGGAGTGGGAAGGGAAGGCCGCTCAGTATTCCAACGGGACATGGCGGGTGGTGGCTGCCCATCGATCCTGCCCTAACCCCACCCCCCTGGAGCCTGATCGATGAGCAGGGACCGCTGGTTGGACCTCACAACTGAAGTGTGATTTATAGTTATGTGTGTCTGGTGCCTTTTATGCACTGTAAGGCACGTTAGATGCAACGATGCATGGTGGGTCTCTCTGGTTTGTCATCTCTCCGGCGCAGGAGTCACGCCGGGCTAATGATTGGGAATATTTACCCAGGATTAATGCTGTGCATGTCCTGTATGTTGCACGCCATTCCCCATCCTGTGAGACCCCCGGTTTCCTTCATAGGTTTTCTGCTGGCAGATTGTATGTATCAGAGTAGATGTTGTATACCTGTGTGACTGACCAAAGCTGATTTCATAGCACAGATAAGAGGGCAAACTCCCATCCGCCTGTTGGGGTAGAGAGCTGAGTCTTCTCCATGCACCTTTGATTGTGCGAGGCTGTGTGGGACCTATGCCAGGGAGAGCAGGGCACAGCTGGGCACAGCCCGGACGGAAAGCCACACACTCACACATTGACTGACGGCAGGTTATGGGACACCAGCTAACCACATGTTTGGGCCAGGGGAAGGAAACCCGTATGAAGTTAATGCACGCTGGTCTGGCCACAGTCCTAACCCCTCAGCTGCCATCCTGCTCGCACAAAGCCTTTCCTTGTGTCTGATGTAATATTTCCGTGGCTGGAATCCTACGTGATCATATGTAAAATCTTAACAGACACAATTCAGCTGCTTAACCTGCATGTTTGCAAACTCCAGTCAGTCGGCGCCCTTTCATTTTCAATCGATAGCATCATTTGGCTGTCTGATGACTGTATTCCTGGCTGATGTACTTCCTGGGATCAAACAGATCATCTGCATTCAGAGGCTTCAGGAGTCGCATAATTGGCAGAGGGAACGAGGCCTCTGAGGTTTTGGGGAATCCCGCAGTGCTGGAGCCAGATCTGCAAATATCTTCAGAGAGGAAGCAAGCAACTTCAATCACCTCCAGAGTCGAGTTAATGGAGGTGCGGTTATCTAAAGGAGACCCGCGGGCCGGCCAGGAGGGTCGCCGGCGTGTGTGGAGGTGCTCGCTATTCGCTGACTGTGCGTTAAAAACGACAAAGGGAACTGGGAGTTGAGACCGAACTCAGTGGGCTTTCGACATCTCTAAGACACATCACTTGCGTTCTGTTCTGGGGGGTTCTCTGAAGGGATTCATTTAGAACTCATGTTACAGTGGTAGCAAACCTGTGATAAATGATGTAGACCAGGGGTTTCCTCCTCCCTTTCCTGAATTTGTGACCCTGAGATGGAAATAGACCAAGCTGGTGACCCCCTACCATGAATACATGATCACATTAGCAGCTAAGGCTAGGGGGGGGGCTGCTTAAAAATGATGATAATTCCTGTGCCTCCGCAAACTGCTCTACTGTCTCCCAGGACCCCAGGTTGAAAAACACCTGATTTAGGTCACTAGAAATGATGGGAGACTGAGGACTGCGGGCAGGAGGGGGGCACATTGCAGGAACGGACTCCTCTGATGAAGAAATTTCAATATAGGAGCATCGCATTCAGGAGTACGTGCAGCGGGGGCTGACGATTAGATTATAAAACCACACACACAGACGCAGCTCTCCATAGATTGTTGCGTAAATGTCAAAGGGTCCTTTTTTAATAAAAACACAGGCCAGCTCTCTGTTCCAGGTGCGTGTAACACAATTAGCTATAGATGGCTGGGAAATCGCTTCATAATGAACAAAAAGACACCCGCGCTTTTAGGGGGAATTCCTCTTTAATTGCGCTCAAGGTCTTGATCACGCACCAGGCCCTTTTGAGTACATCAGTGCCTTTAGGAGGAGTCTCTGCGTCTGAGGGGCAGGTTAGTCTTACATCCTAACACGGTTATAATACCATCATAACCGATGGCCTGTAACAGCCTGAACATTCACAAAACGTGTAGGAATGGTAACGTCGTATATTTACACCCCCTGACGTCGTGGGTCAGGGGGTGTAAATAACAAAAATGCTGAGAAAAAGTAAAGTGGAGTACATGTCCTTTTATCTAGGGCTACATTTTCCATGTAATTCTCCTCGGTCCCCTTTTTTAACTCATGCACAATTCAGCAGGCATGTTTCACGTCGCATTCTAATCCAATTATCCCCCTGGAAGGTACCTTGACAAAACTGTCACCTACAATGGTGAAGTACCGCTTCCCTGAATCCCAACATTCCAGGCCTCAGTCTCTCACTCTGTGGTCCACAAATCAACAGCCGACCTCCGCTGTCCTGGACCCCCATGTCGCAATTTTTACTTCAGTTGGACTCGCAAGCTGAAGGAGAGATAGGATCTCAAGCTCCCCCCTTGGCACTCCCATTTCATGTTTTCCGAGGACGCCCGAACCCCAGTGCGTGCCGGAGTGCAGCTCCACCTTCACAAAGTGTCCCCGTTGACTCACTTTCACACCTGACATTTTTTCATTCCCCTTAGACCAAGTTGGCAATAACGAGATAACGAGGCATCCATTTGGTCGAGATGGACCTGCTATGATTGTTTTCCGGCAGTTCTTAAATGCGGAGGGTTTCTTTGCTGAAATTCACTCCCACAAACACAGAAAAACCTCCACAGGTCTTCTGTAAAGCCCTGAACCTGCAAGCCAGCATGCGTGTGATTAGCGTTCAGCCGAGAGGCCGGGCACGCCGGGCCTCATTAAAGATGGCTGCTCTGTGGCTGCCTCTCCCAGTGCATTTACATCATTACGGTGCTTCAGCTAATGGGGCCGCTAATCTCCTACTTCCTTATGGGCTCCACTGTTTATTTAAAGGAAAAATTCATTGGCTGACGGTGCGAATGAGTCGAGCTGGGCCCGGGCCCCGCTACAGTAACCCTGGCAGATTAAGGCCTGCATTTCTTGAGGTTCTGGTGTGCCTCCAGCCCAACATGCAGAGATGAGCTGGTCAGGACACTGTGCCCATGATCGGTAGGTCGCTGGTTCCAATCCCATTGCTAGCAGAGTGACTTCGCTGTTGGGCCCTTCAGTTACTCTGGGGCCTGGGTGACCCCTGGCTGACCCCTGGTTGACCCTGCTTTCTCTGCTGTATGTTGCTCTGGATAAAAGCGATGTTTTTAGTATCCCAGCACACACCGTTCTCCCTCGTGGAGGTGGTGCAGACAGCAGGAGAGGAGATTCTGAGGACTTCTATCATGATTACTTTTCATTAAGGTTTTGCTTTAGCTCCTGGCCCAGGGTGATTCCCTGGTCGGTGTGATCGCATGACATTGGAGGCTCACTTTGACTTACTAATACAGCGGTGAGCGGCTAGTGGCCAAGTCTGGGGCTGAATTATCTACAATTTCTGTAAAACTGCAGCGTAAGTACTTCTATATCACTGCCGCAACACGATTAGAAGTGGATGTCTGAATTCAAATCGCCCCTGATAATTTAACCTGAAGATGATGACTGCGGTCACCCGCACAGGGGGGCAATTTGTTCTTAATTTTTAAATTTATTATTTCCTGTCTTTGTTGAATTGTTCATGGTAGTTAATGTGACGTATCAGAAACAGTGTCGACTTGGCGCAGGTAGCAGGACATAATTCCAGTTTTAACGTTGTTTGTTAAATCACCTGTGGATTAGAAGTATGTTTGCCTGGTCTACGGCTGGGATTTTGGCAGTAACGTGCAAAGAAGGACCAGCTCTGCATGCCTCTTGGATGCCCAGATCCTCCCCCTGACGAATCCCAAATAGAACAGCGTTCGGGAGCCAAGGCATGCCATGCCTGCTGTCTGCCAGTAGGTGGTGCGATGGTAAAGGGGCTGAATAGTAATCTGGAGGGCTTTTGGCTTGTGCCATGACTGAACATCGATCTGAATTTGTAATAAAACATTATACTGCGTAACCTGTAAAATGGTATTGAAACTTTTGCCTTGTAAGTTTCTTCAGTTCAGAGACTGGGGTGTATCCGGCAGTGGACCAGTCCTTTCTGCTTTATGGTGGATGGCAGAATTCTCCAGATAGAGATCCACCATAGCGATGGTCACAGGCCAACATGCGAAGGTCTCCTAGCGGCAGAACAAAGCCGCCGTCGTGAGGATTTTTGGGATTATTATTCCAACAAGTATCTGCATTTTTCCTGCCTCCCTCCACACCCTCTCGTTTCCGCCCGACACCAAGCCCCCCCCCGGCTGATTGATGGACGGCTGCCGTCTGCCATATGTGCTGTAGGATATGTGTGCCAACGACACGTCTGGGAGCGATCAAAGCAACCCAACTCTGCTTCAGAAGGTATTACTGACGCCGCGAGGGACCTGGTGACCCTGACAAATCGTGCTTCTTAAATTGTGACATCATTTCCTGTGCTGATGACTCGTGATGTTTAGCGAGAGAGACAGCTGATGATCTGTGCGGTGAGGACACATTGCCTACGGTGTGAATTTCACATGATGCACGTATTTTAGTGTAAGTGGTATGACAAAGCCTGCATGTCTTTCTCGTCAAACAAAAAAAAACTACAAAAAAAATCAACTACCGTCATCTTATTTAACAAAAATGTTATGTAGCTAAAATCTTGTATAATATATCAAGACTGTTTGAACAAATGTTTGAGCCTCGTAATGAGACCTAGACTGGGTCCGTTCCTAGGCGGTTTCCTCAAGTGGGCCATGTCCTTTGGATAAGTGAGTTATGTCTGGCAGGTAATGCCATTTAGTGATTCTCCTTAATAATCCCGCTGAACAAAGCGAGGAAATGGAGGCTCACAGTTTCACACCTGCTGTTTTAACTTGCTAAATGGTGCTTAATATGCTAAGTATGTAATGGGTGTGGTGGCACGGCTCCTGATTTTGACATAAATCACCTGCACATCGCCTGTCAAAATACCGCACCGTATCTGTGACATTTACAGCTTTATCTCTCCCCTGTAGGCTTAAGATGTGACTGAGATGGTCTGTGAAACAGTCTATGGACACGAATGGATGAGTTCTAATGAAATAATGAAATTAAAATGAACCCCCCCCCAAAGCTATGCGTGCTGTTCATCATCATCACCATCATCATAATATACATTGCCCATGCATGGAGAGCCATCTTCCTGGCCTCCATTCTAGTGTTTGTTCCACAATCACCACTCACGTTCTAAGATGGACCCCCTCATCCGTCTATTACAGCGTAAAATCCCCAGCAAAGCATCCTGCCCCCCCGGGAAGGTGGTTCCCGTCAGCGGGGGCGAAGCAGGCTATGTTTCGGTGCCAGCAGACCTGCTCTCCTTCTCTGTTACACACTGTTCATAGTCCTCAGCCGTTAGCAAGGCAGCGTGGAATAAATTAACACGAGTGATGAGGCCATGTGCGCTGATACATACAGACACTTTGGATGTGCCTCTGAGGGGTCTCAGTCAGGCATTTGCCATGTAGTGTTCGCATACTGGCACGTTTGTACTTCTTGCAGATATAATCATTCACGGCAAGGGGGCGCTATGATCCGGACCCTGATCCAGACCCTCTAAATCAGGGGTGGGCAATCTTATACAGAAATGGTCATTGGGTATGCAGGTTTTCATTGGAGCTGCATAATTAGATGACTAATTAGAGACTGATTGGCTGAAGAGTCCTCACACCTGGGTTTGAACAGCTGACCTAAAGGTTATCCCGGAAACCTGCACACACACCGGCCCTTTGTGGATAAGACTGGCCGCCCCTGCTCTAAATGCTGCTGTAACCAGGATATTACTTTCCAGGATCCAGAACTGTTTCACAGCAGAGAAATAAACCTCTGAATGGACATCTCCCTCTGGAGCCAAAGGCGTATTCCTGACTAATGTAATGCTTAATGAGTCACTGACTGCTTTGTGAACCAAAGTACTTGTGGACAGGGAATCCAGTTAATTATTTTTTTATTACTAATTATTATTATTATTACTGCATATATTCTTTTTCTGATTTTTTTTTTTTAAATCAGTATACCTTCAAAACCCATTATAATGATTAAACCGAATGACCACATTCAGGTTGCTTGCTTGTTTATACACCCAGGCTGCTCTCCCAGGCATCCGGCCCAATTACGGCCGTTCGCCACACCAGCCAGAGGCCATATACCCTAGGAGGAGAAAAAAACCTTTGCTGTAATTCTCTGTAAACATTTATTTCTTATTCATGCTTGTATCAGTGTGACGGAGGGAACCTTCAAGTTAGATTTATTTGTGTTGGGGGATGTTGTGGGATAAATTACTTTGAACATCAAATAATTGCTGTGTATCTGGGTGAGAGTTCCCCGGCAGAGCGAGGCTGGCCCTGAGAGAACCCAGCCTTTACGCTGCGGGGAAGCAGCCATAAAGGTGCTGTCTGAATTAACAGCCGGCATTTGCCCATAGTAAGTCACTCTCTCCACCTTTCTACTTCTCCTTTGTGCTGCTCTTTCACCGGATCGCACACGCATGTCAGGAGGCCCTGTATCTAGAGGTTCTGTATCTAGTGGCCCTGTATCTAGAGGTCCTGTATCTAGAGGTCCTGTATCTAGTGGCCCTGTATCTAGAGGCCCTGTATCTAGAGGTCCTGTATCTAGAGGTCCTGTATCTAGAGGCCCTGTATCTAGAGGCCCTGTATCTAGAGGCCCTGTATCTAGTGGCCCTGTATCTAGAGGCCCTGTATCTAGTGGCCCTGTATCTAGAGGCCCTGTATCTAGTGG
>JAOYFF010000128.1:14990363-15007927 GCA_025773925.1 Cryptomyrus ogoouensis
GTGGCTTAGGAACCCCTAGAAACACTACAGAACATTCCTGTATGTCCTGTTTGTCCTGTATGTCCTGTATGTCCTGTGTGTCCTGTTTGTCCTGTATGTCCTGTTTGTCCTGTATGTCCTGTATGTCCTGTATGTCCTATTTGTCCTGTATGTCCTGTTTGTCCTGTATGTCCTGTATGTCCTGTTTGTCCTGTATGTCCTGTTTGTCCTGTATGTCCTGTTTGTCTTTCCCCAATCAGCATTTTTACTGCAAGCTCACATGCAGAAGCATCTTAAGAAAATACCTATTATTGTGCAAAGCTCAGAAATTTATCACTCAACACTGTAATGTATTCCTGAGCCATATTTTGTACAGTAACAGTTTGATGCGTTTCGAGTGAGGCGCGTTGGCTTTGAATATCCGCTGCAGTTGTCAGATTGTGTCATTGATCCTCAGTGTGGCCCATGTTGGGATTTTGCCACTGTCCCCAACATTGTCAAGGACTATTGAAAGGCAGATGCTCTGCAGTGGATTCAGGTTTTGAGCTTTTTTCCTATCAGATTGAAATAAGTGCCTTGCTGTATATTTTCATGCATTTTGATGTATTTGGTTTTCCTTTCACTTAGAGGATGGCTGGATGGACTGATGTCTGTCCTTCAGTCTCCACATGGTCCCCAGTCTTTGCTGATGAGATGCATGAGATGTGACCCCACCACCGAACTTCACAGTCAGGTTGATGTCTGGCCTCAGCTTCGCATTATGGCCAGAAGGCCAGCATCTGGGTTTGTTCTGTCCAAAAATCTGTTCCCACATAATAGATTCAACAGGTTCCTGCTGTCTGACAGACTCCAGAGAACGTTGCCATAACTCTTGAGTAACGGCTTCCTCCTTGGCAGTGTTACGCAACCAGTCTGATGTTCTGGATAGAGGCACCTTCAGCTGAATTCTGGAGACCTCAGTGGCCACCCATAGATCTCCTCCTTGCCTGGACTCTCAGTTTTAAGGCTTAGTGTCTTCTAAGTTGCATCTGCAATGGGTGATAAATGATGGCAGAGAACCTTTTACGGCCTGTGGTGCTCACTAGGATGCCTAAAGCCTTCCATGTTTGCTTTACCCTAACCCTACTCTGCATTTTGGTCACTTCTACACTAACTTCCTCAGAACACTCTTTAGTTTCATACTCATCTCCACCCTTCCTACCTGGCTAGCAATCCCTGAATAGGCTTGGGCTTTTATCCAGAAAATGGGAGAATATCTTCAGCTGCTATTTTACCCTTGTTAATGTCCTTATTTCCCATCCGTGTAAAAAGCTCTCTCACTAGAGCACTTAAGCTATCAATATGTCTCCAAAGCTGCTTTTGCTTTTCCCCACTAGTTTTTGATTGGACGCAGCCGTTCTTACAGACGGAGGTACTTCCTTGTAAAAGGTACACACAGAAACCATGTAATGGTCTGGACACTTTAGCAAGGCTGTCTAGCAGTCCGGAGATGCTGAGAGTATTACAACCTTGTGACCAGTAAGAGGTTGCAAAAAGAATTCTTAGCCTAGCAGCGGCCAGACGGGAAAGTGACACGGCATGTAGATGTTGTTTAGGAGGCAGTTAAGGCGAAAGCGTGTAGGGGAGCAGTCAGCGGGGCCCGCTCCGCAGTCAGCGGGGCCCGCTCCGCAGTCAGCGGGGCCCGCTTTGCTTTTAGCTGGAAATGCATTAGAGTAGCTGGGAGACATGAGCCCTCTGAGGTTGGTAAGGAGCGAAGATGTATCACGGTGGACCTGAAGAAACTCGTGCGCAGCAGAGCTCTCTCTCAGCCAAACCCATCATCCCTAGCGAAGACCCAGTTACGTGTGAAGACCACCAGACCACCAGATGGAGCTAGACGCTTTGCTGGAGCTCTTCCAGAAGCTACCGTCCTTGATGGGGGAACCAGAACCTCCCCTTGATCGTGGACCTTCAGATTACCTACTGTTAGTACATGATGTAGCGGTAAACAGCTCTGCGGTCTGCAGCTGTATCTGTTATTGACCCAAATCTAAGACAGGCATCCATTCTCATGTTATTTAATGTTTAAAAAGCTCCACACAAGTCTGACAATGGCATAGCCTAGCTGAGCTAAACAATTTTCCCAGTTGTGCCACAGTATGTCACCAATATAGTTAAATATAATTATACCTTTGCATAATGGGTCAGCTTTTTGTACAAGCAGAATCAGTTAATCATGAGAACAAAACCACTGCTGGCCTGCGGCCTTATGCAGCAGTACTCTGTGCGGCTGCCGTGCCGCTCTGAGATATTGTTTTTCGTTAAGTCGGCCCTGCTGCTTTAACAGTAAACTAGGCCCTGGACACTCGCGGTAGCTCTTGATGGCCCGTCGTGCCTGTGGTGCAATGCACTGTGGGAGTCCTTATGCAGCATTTTCCTGTTAATTACGCCGAATCAACTGGCTGGTAATTTTTTTTGCCCCCCCCTGTTTCATGAGCTTCTTTTGCAGTCGTGCAGACTGGCTTTCACAAGACACATGCAAACACTCGTGCAGATAGAGGGGCACTGAGGGCACAGAGGAAAGGGGTTTAGAGAAGTGCACCATCACACTCTCACTCGTAATGAGGTACCTCTGACTGACAGGCTTTTAAAAACCAGGCCGCATCCGATTATTTCAGGTATAACCAAACTTCCCTCAAAAGCAAAAACCAAAAAATGCAGGAAATGGGGACCCTTCAGTCGATTAACATAGCTGGTACTTTTGCTGTATTGTTCAGGGGCCATTTCGTTTTGTTTGTGGCTGTTGAGGCAGGCCAGTGACCACCGCCGCTGAGTGGATTAGCTCCTCTTTTAAGCGCGTTCACGCTGCTGCCATCCCGGTCCTGTTCCCAGCCGTGTTCCATTAACCCTTAGAGAATAACTGATGACCGCCCAGCCTCTGACTCCTTCGCCTTTTTTTTTTCATATCCGTTAATTTATTTATATCTGATTCTATTTTATTTTATTTAAATATTTGCCTATCCCTTTGAAAAGCGAGCAGCACGTTCACGCCGTAATGTCACACCGTAACGCCAGGGCCTGATCCTCCATCCTGAGGCCTCGACGAGCGAGAGAGCACATCTGTCCAGGCACATGCCCAGCTACCGCCCCCCCCCGTCCGGTGCTCAGCTCTCAGCCGATTTTTAATAATCTCTTTGCAGATATGAGAGGAATTTTTTCTGTTCTCTCGAAAGCAATAAAGTTACTTTTTTTTTTTGCAAAGCGATACCTGGGGGAAGACTTATCAAGGAAGGAGAAATTCTGTGAGGGTTAAAGCCGCTTTGAAAGCAGCTAAAGGAACCCATGACCTCCTCCTTCAATTAGTGTATGGTCTAGCTTTTAAACTTTAAAATAAATAATAATAAACAAATCACCCTATTTGGTGAAATGTATTGGACGTTGCTCCTGATCCATTCTGCTCTGACCAGGAGCTGCAAACATCATGAAAGTCCAGCTGAAAATACATTTGGCACTGACTGCTTGTTGTGCGGTAACTTGGTCATGATTCTGTTGTGCTTTTCGTTTGCAATCGACAACCATCTCTTTCCTCCTGGTCTGTCACCTGGGCCAACGAGCTGTTGCCGTTTTTGTAAAAGCCTGTTTCTGAACGTGGGTGGTTCTGACGACCCTGTGGGCCGGAGGCGCTGCTGTGGAATTTACACTCTGCCTGGCGTGACATCCAAAGGGCGTGATCCCGCACACGGTAACACTGTCACTCATGCCAAGGCCGAGATGAAGCGCTCTCCCCACTTGACATGCTGTGGTCCTGGGGGCACATTTATTTCAATCTCTCCCCTGTGCCATTTGCCATTTTTATATACGCTCATCGCATCACCAAGACCAATGGCGTTCATTGTTAAACAACAGAAGGTTACGCTTCCTCTCTTAACAAAATATTGTTTGTTGAAATATTTCAGCCATATCTGCTTGGACAACATCCCCCACACACACACACTCACTCACACACACACACACACACATCTGCCACGATGCCAGTTTGATACAGTGTTTACATGTTAGCATATAGCGGAGAGAAGCAGTAATTATGGTGGCCAGCAAGGTCCCAGTGCAGTGATAGGAATGGCATGCTGAAAAGCTCTCCGTGTCAGAGCAGTGACTGTTTCCTGCGTTCAGTCTTATTTTTCAGTCTCTCTCTCCCTAACTCTCTCTCTCTCTCTCTCCTCCTTCTGTCTCTCTCTGAGCCCTGGGCAGACAGGCGTTCTGACAGAAGCAGGAACATGAATCGGATTGGGAGAGTGCGCTGAGGAGTCGCCGTGTTCCTCTGCGTGTAAAACAGGCTCCGCACGCAGTCGCTGGGCCGCGATCTTCCCTTCTCAGCCCTCATTTGTTGCTGTTGGATTTTTTTTTGGGCGTCATGTTCCTGGGGTGCAAATGGATTTTTGAGCTGTTCTCTTAAAGCGCCGAGCAGGATTTGCGAGCTGAACGGCTCATTCCAAAGCTGTGGAGCTCATACGTCTAAGGGTTATCGAATCCCTGCCCCCCCCCATACGGTTCATAAGGACAACAGCACGTCCATGTAACACCCATCCAGTCAGCTTCATGTTAGTGGGGGTCGGGCCACAGCTGGGTTTATATTACATTTTTTCATCCAGGAAACTCTCTGGTAGAGAAACAGGAACATCCTCTGGCACTTGAAATTCTGGGCCGATGTACCATTATTATAATTTATATTAAGGGTGTCAGAGACTATGTACCTGAGATGCTCTCCTCCAAGTCAGCAGCAGTGTTTTCTGTCCGCACCCCTTCTCCCGCGGATGTTTTAAAGTATGTAACACATATTAGATTCCTTTCCCTGTGTCCTTAGGCTGGGTAAGAGGCACCGATTGAAATTGCTTTGCTCAGAGCCCGGGTATAGATTTTATCGGCACGATGGGGGAGGGTTAGGTGCAGAGGAGCCAGGTCAAATGGAGGTAGGACAAGGAGGAGTACAGCAGAGGCATAGGAAATCTTTGGAAAGCGGTCTACTGTGGTGCCAACCCTCATTTGTCTCCCTCCAGACATTGATGGCTGTTGTTTTAAAGGAATAACTGCAGAAATCAATATATGGGCTTAGTTGCTCAGATCTAACACAATGAAAAATGAAGCGGTTTCCGAGGCAGGTGTGGGGGCCCAGTTCTGCACATCCGCAGTATCGGTAGGAGTGAAATGGTCAGCATACGAGGTGCATGCCAGTTCATGCCGACCTTTAGTGCTGCATTGCAGTGACACCTTGACCAGTAGGGGGCAGATGTCAGAGGATAACAACAGATAAAATTGACAGTGCTGTTTGCCTGGACTCGGGGTCTTGTGTGCTTTTCCAGCTGGCCCGTTCACTCTTTTAGGGTTAAAACAGGGGAGTTTAAATGATGCTTTCATTTGAGTGAGAGATATGAATCGCTGCAACATGAGGGAAATTACATCGGCCTACGCATATTTCAAGCAACGCACCACCAAGAATGTGTCGTTTGGCTTGGTTTGCAGGGGTTTTATTTGACACGGCTTCAGGTTCTCCTGCAGGAGCTTCGATGTCCGTGCCGACCGCACCGGTGTGAGGGTTTGAGTGTTGGCATAAAGCGATTCCAATCCCTCACGTCTGACAATGTTGTACGGGAGCCCAGAAAGAGGAGTCTCTCTCCCTGCCTCCCCTTCTCTGCCCCAGTGCCTGCTGGGAGTAGCGTCTGGGCTAGCCTGGTAATCCACTTTGTCATGCGGCAGACTGGCCCCTGCCCCCCCACAGAAGAGTATCGGCGTTATACAGCCTTTATGAACCCGCAGGATAAAATCGCTGTCATGTTCGGCCGCGCTGCTCGTTCCGGGTCGTACCCGCGGGCGGCCGGTACAGTCAGTAAAAATGCCCCCTGGTCATTTCCAGTCTCCTGTGATGTGGCACCAGTCAGAGTCTGGCACTGACAAACGCGAGGCAGACCAAAGGAGCAGACAGGAAGTGCTGCGTCGAGCCGTAAGAGCCGCAGCTCTGCTCTAAATAGCAGCACCAGCACCATTATTATTTATTCAATTTATAGTGGAAAGCGGCCATTTTTAAACGTCAGGACGACCTGATAATTGCTGTTTGAGCAACAGGAAGCTTTATGTGAGTGCAGTCTGAGGAGCAGATTGGCTCTGCCAATAATGACTAAAATTAGCCTAGGGGAGAAGCTAATTGGCTAATGTAGTTAGGGACGGCTGAATTGAGATAGATGGTCAGTGTGTTTCTCCTTGAACACTTAGACGACAACAAATGATCGCAGTTTGCCTCCAGTCAGTGGAAGACAGGAAGCAGCTGATTAATTTTAATTAGTCAACTAGGCGGCTCTTTGTCTCTTTGTTATTGCTAACGGATGTTTATTGTTTTTTTGCCGTACGGTTCAGTTGGCGGGAGGGCCGGCCGCCCCCAGCCCTGCTTTCCTGTCGATTTGCAGGAAGTCGGGTATTTTTAGACGACAATGTCGAGTTGTCGGGAGCCGGATTTCAAAGGCGGCGACCCAGGAGAGGGCCGGGGGGGTGGCCCCCAAGGGCAAGGGCCCTGGGCATTCATAGCCTGAAAACCGCTATGCGCGCTCCTGAGAGACCCGAAAACAAGGAGACCGGGATGACGGTGTCAGCTCTACGGCAATGGGGAGGCTTTTTGTTTATGGGGACCAGAATGGTAATAAAAATTAAATCAGGAGTGTTTGTTGTTCTGAAGCTGCAACCAGTTTTATTTTATTTTCTTGCTGAGACTGGGGGGGGAGCCAGTGTCCTTTGGAGGGCCCCCGTTTCGCTCCGGCAGCCGCCGGGGGCCACGCCGTCTGGATGCCGTCTGAATCGGCCACGCCGCTTATCATTCCCGCCAGCATCGCTTTTGGGTTCCTTTCCTCACGCTGCTGTTTTCCGTGTGTTTTGTGTCCACACAGTGAAGGAGGATACAGGGGTGTCTCTAAAAAGGGGGCCATTTTCTTAGATCAATTACAGAATGCTGCCCTTCTGTGTGGACTTCGAATCTGGGCAGTGAGGACCAAAGCCACGACCACGTCGCTTGCCCTGACCAGCAGATGATGACTGGTACCTACGTCTACCTGCCTTACAAGGAAGGGTTACAATGTATGTGCTCTCCCTGGGATTTGAACCCACAATCAGGCTGGTGGATGATGCCAGTACCTGCCTCAGTAAATGGGGGAAGAATTTTTATTTGTATCATTAAAACTTACCTAAAGGGCAAACTCAAGTTCTCTGTTGTACACGTCTTGAACAAATTATTTCTAATCGTTACATTGTTCTTAACTCTTTTTTGCTGTTTCTTGCCCTGCACATTTAACTGAGAATATTTCATGTTTGTGGAAAAACATAATTAATTAGTTATTAATATTGTAATGACTAGAGGAAGCTCTTGCTGATTTACTGTCACACCCTGGGTGTTATAATCTTTTCTGCATTGCAGAGGCCGTAATTTACTAACTGGCCAGACTACAGTGATTTGAAATAATTCATTATTTTTTCTGATTAGTCTGATAACATCACTAGTCACTATAAATCAAAATTAAAAAATGAGGTTGTTCTCGATCACACTTGTACTTAGAAAAAAAAAAAAAACACCAGCAAACTTTATAGGATAAAACTCGGGATTTACATTCGCAAACTTCAGTACTTAAACTTAGGATTTCCAATCACATACTTAAGTACTTAAACTTGCTATTTTGAGTGCAAAAGTGCATTCACTTACGCACTCAAACTATGAAGTGTAGTACTGAAGTACGCAATTTGAAATTGATGGCAGGCTATACAGAGGTAAAGTGAGGCGAGGAGAGACTGTGAATGGGCTGAAATGTGCAAAAAACTGAAATAGTGCCAAATTAGCAGTAATGACTAATTAGTAATACTGAATGAATTTATGAATAGTCATTTCAAAAGTGTAAAAGGAACTACATAAAATTTACAGTACCCTTACAAGACAAACCCCCCCCCCCGCCATGTCATTGTCCACCCCCATGTTTCCCTGTAGACGTCGTCTTGTGTCCATTGGGGGGCCATTGCCCCTCTCCTACCCACCCACCACCTTTTCATTGCCACTGTTACTTGTTAAGCTGCAGGACCAATGGTGCCTGTATGAATCCAAGCTTTATTTTCTTATTTGTTTGATACACTTGAGCGGGATTGGAGGCCAAGTGTCTCGTCATCGCCCCCCTCGGGAGTTTGCTGAATAAGCCGGCAAGGTGATGTGATCTATACGGTGCTCTGTGATCACAACAAGTGCCTGGTTTTTAATGGTTCCCCAGAGCCTGTGAGCTTCTCAGGATTACGCTGAAGCTCTCCTACATGACAAGGAGAAGGCTCCAGCAGAAAGCTGTCAGCTCTTAAGCCAGGCCCTGTCTCATCTGCCTTTCCTTCCCAGGAAACTGTCTGCTGTCCAAAGATGTGTTTTTGGTGCTGGGCTGTTTCGGGGGCCTCGTGTTCTTGTTCATCTTGTTGCTCATGTCACTTTGCATGGCATATAAAGAACTGAAGAATGCCCCCCCCCACCCATCCCACCTGAAGTTACCACATCCCCCGTATGGAAATTCCAGAGCAGCTGCTGTGTGACTCGGGAACAGCCAGGCAGAGGAGCACGGCACCTCCTCGTCAGCTGACTGGCGCGGGCACCTCCTCGTCAGCTGACTGGCGCGGGCACCTCCTTGTCAGCTGACTGGGGGCTGAGGGAGTTTCAGCGAGAGCGGGCACCTCCTCGTCAGCTGACTGGCGCGGGCACCTCCTCGTCAGCTGACTGGCGCGGGCACCTCCTCGTCAGCTGACTGGCACGGGCACCTCCTCGTCAGCTGACTGGGGGCTGAGGGAGTTTCAGCGAGAGCGGGCACCTCCATCACGCCCCGCCTCATGCCCCCATTAGCAAGGACGTCGCCTTTCCGTAAAGGCGTCTCCTTCTTTCATGCGACAGAATACATTATTGCCGTATCTGCATGATTAATTTGCCACTTGGCTTAATCTCTCAGACCCCGGTGTTGTGGGATTCTGATTCACCCCATTAGTGCAAGAGCTCTGATGTATCGCAGAGCATTCGCTCACACGATTATGAACAAACAAAACTGCCAACTGCAAAACCAGTGGCAGGCCTGACTGCAGTCCTCACGGTCTTGGGGGTGTCTTCTGGTGTCTGTCTGGGTCAGACAGAGATATCGCAGCCAGCCCACACTGGCGCACTGAGGTGACTCTACCTGTGCCGCGGGCCTCTCGGCTGCATGCAGATGGGTGCCTTGTCCCTGTGTGTCATTCCTCGATGCAGCCGGACGCAGTCTGCCTGCAAATGTGCCGCTTTTAGCACAGAAAGATAAAAGCCTGCCGGGCACCGCGATACAAGCTGCGTTTGTTTGTTTAAGCGCGTCTGGAGTCTCCTGTGTTCACTGTGCTCACACATTTTCGCTTTCTGCTGGAAAAATACTCATTATTATTATTATTTATCCATCCTTCCATCATCTAGCTGCTTATTCTGGTCGGGGTGGTGGGGGGGGGGGGGCTGGAGCCTTTCCCAGGCTGCCATTAATTATTGAAAGGCAAAAACTGCGTAGCATTATTTCTGTGGTATAAAACCCTCCGCCTCTGTTAGGAGGATGCAGATGCATTTCAGAGCTGTATGGATTGCAGGGGTTAAGCTCGCTGGATCGCATGCTAGCTGCGCATCACCCAGGCTGCAGGCTTCTTTCCAGTCGGATCTCTGCATTCGGAGTTTGTATGTTTTCCCCCAGGGGTTCCTCCCACAGTACAAATACACGCAGGTGACCCTGGGTCTGTAAATTGTTGATAGTGTGTGAGTGTGTCCTGTCATGGACTGACATCCCATGCAGACTGTCCTGCTTCAGGTGAGCCTGTCCTGGGAATGCAGTTATGGAAGATGGATAGATCCCAGGCGAGAGAGTGAGTAAGATATCAGGGTAATTCCATATGAAAAATCACCTCTATTTATGTTAAACGCACTCACACACACTACGTATAGGTATATTCATTTCAAGAACAAAATGCAATGTCTGGTCTCTGCTTTCTCTATTACTACAGAAATGTGTCTGATAGTTCTGTGATTCTGAATGCTACTAGCTGAACTCTGCAGGGGGTGAACCTGCGGCTTTGGGATAGCATTTCAGTGTTAATGTGATTTTAAACAATCCTGCCAGGTCATTTTCTTCCCGGCCATTTAAGATTCCCCGCCTCTGTAGAATGGCTGTGCTGAATGTGCTCTGAGGGACACTGGTTTCATGCTTACCCCCCTTGACGGGTGTCTGGTGTTGTCTGCAAAGATTATACCTTTATACACATCGGCTGCCGCAAGCCGCCTTGCTGGGCTTGATTAAAGGAAGCGAGGGGCTGTGCAATGTGTCTGCCGTTTATCCGTAATTCCGTGGAAGTGTCACTATGACAACGGCTCAGCGGCGAGGCGTGTGGTGGATCACGAAACTCATAAGCGGCACACTGGTCCCGTGCTCCCCTAGCAACATGTTGACCATCCTGGAGATCTTGCAGTGGTGAAAACACCTGGGTGATTGGCCCCACTCCTCTGCGTGGTGAAACCAGGTGAATGGTCACCGGTGAGGAGTACCAGCAGCTTAGCCAGTAGTGCATGGACTGCAAGCCGGGGCTCCACCCAGCCTCAATCTGAACCTCAATCTGGCCACGTCCTGACCTCGCGCCGGCCTTGCCCCGACCTCGACCCAGCCTCTATCTGAACCTCATCCCGGCCTCATCGTGACCTCATTCCGGCCTTGTCCCGACCTCGACCCAGCCTCAATCTCAACCTCAACCTGGCCACGTCCCGACCTCGACCCAGCCTCAAACTCAACCTCAACCTGGCCACGTCCTGACCTCGTTCGGGCCTTGACCCGACCTCGACCCAGCCTCAATCTCAACCTCAACCTGGCCATGTCCCCATCTCATCCCGGCCTCATCCTGACCTCGATCCGGCCTCATCTCAGCCTCAACCTGGCAATGTCCTGACCTAGACCTGGCCTCGTCCCGACCTCAACCTCAATCTGGCCATGTCCCCGCCTCATTCCGGCTGTCAATCCTGCCCCCTGGCAAGATCTGTCCCAGCACGGTGTGTCCTTGGCTAATCTGCATGTTCGGGGAGGTGCGGCGTTCCCACCCCTCATGGAGACAACTAACTGCCCTGAATATAAATAGACTGTCACAGAAATTCTGTACATTGTAACATACAGGCTGGTGGGCTTCCGCTGTGTTGTGTATGTTTCTCCTGCCGCCCGCATGTGCGTTTCTAAGCACGCAAAGGCACACGAGCATATGTCTGTCCCCTACACCTCCTGACCAATCTATACTGCTCAAAGTTATGAATTACACAGAGTATCCAGCTGTGACCTTTGATTTTTTTCCTCTCTCCTTTCCAGATGCAAATTTATATGTACAACTCGGATGATTTTGAAAGCATCAACATGGCAATTAAGGAGCGGCGAACCATAGCAGCTATGACTGTGTTTTTCCAGGTCAGTGCTCATTCTTCATTAATCCTTCAAAATATCTTAGAAATGTGAAGTATTTTTGATTTGTTGGAGGTGGGATATAATGCTTTATATAAACACACAAATGTTATACATATATTAAACTACCTTTTTATTATACATTTAAAATGAGTTGAACTTCTTTGCGAGGGACCTTTGAGTGTCACTCCCGGAAGATTTTTCTTTCGGGTCATTTAACGGAAAGAAGGGGGTAACGTGGCCTCCCGGTCCCTCTGAATCAGCAGGATTAAAAGTACATTTTGCAGAATTGATTCCACAGTAAGTGGCCTTTTCCTTGCATCATTACCTTTCTTTTAATACTTTGCCATCTCACTTCTGCAAGGTTCCAGTGCCCAGACCAAGCAGGTCTTTCCTGCAGATGGCTAATGATGACAACTCTGTTTTTACTCATTCAAAGCAGTTTTCACTGGAGATGGTGACACTCACACAGGAAAACCTTCCCATTCACTAGTGATGTTATCAAACTGCTGTTTCAGATCAGAGTGGATTTCAGTGCCTCTTTCGCTCCCTACAGCTCAATGACCTTTTATCACCAGCCCCTAATTTATAGATTCATCATTGTTTTTATTATATATTACAGCGATTTTTGTTTTGGGCTTCAGTTAAAATTGTGCTGGTCTTCAGCACCTATAGACCAAGTAATTAACAGCTTATTTGGATCAATTCTAGCTGAAGATGTTTGATGTTGCTGTTGTGTTTCCATTTTTTGTTTTTCTGTGACTTTTAGCTTTTTCCTCAGCTTTTACTGAAGCACGGATGTGATCCGGCCTTGGGCTGTTTGGTTGTAAAAAAAAAAATAATAATAATAACTTTTATTAGGCTGACAAACACTGCACAAGAGGAAGTTTAATTAGGATTAGTGATGTGATACAGGGAGCTCCAGAAAAATGAGGTATACAGGTTTCCTCTGTGTTAATGTTACCAATGCACTGTTGTATAATTTGTATATTTTTTAAGAAATGTTTGAACAATTCTGTAAACTATATAAACTAAATATAACATACATCCACACATACATGCATGCATACATACATACACTCACATACATACATGCATGCATACATACATGCATACATACATGCATGCATACATACACCCACATATACATAAATGCATGCATACATACACCCACACATACATACATGCATGCATACATACACCCACACATACATACATGCATACATACACCCACACATATATGCATACATACATACATGCATGCATACATACATCCACACACACATACATGCATACATACACCCACACATACATACATGCATACATACATACACCCACACACACATACATACATACATACATGCATACACCCACACATACATACATGCATACATATATACACCCACACATATATGCATGCATACATACATCCATACATGCATGCATACATACATCCATAAATGCATGCATACATACATCCATACATGCATATATACATACACCCACACATACATACATACATGCATGCATGCATACACCCACACATACATACATGCATGCATACATACATCCACACATACATACATACACCCACACATACATACATATATGCATACATACATACACCCACACATACATACATACATACATGCATGCATGCATACATACATCCACACATACATACATGCATGTATACATACATCCACACATACATACATACATACACTCACACATACATACATACATACACCCACACATACATACATACATACATCCGCACATACATACATACATACACTCACACATACATACATACATACATACACCCACACATACATACATACATACATGCATGTATACATACACCCACACATACATACATACATGCATGCATACATACATCCACACATACATACATGCATACATATGTCAGATGGATAGAATGCAGCCCCCCTTTTGAGGTTCAAGGGAGACGGACTTCAAAAGACAAACATTAATAATGAAGCCGTAATTCCCAAGTCACACTTTTCACTCCAGCGCTGCCTGTCCCAGGGTAGTCATATCGGGCACACGGCTGCTAAATTAAACCCCTGATTCCATGCTGCCGTCTGCGTGGACCTTTTGTTCAACACAGTTCTGATTTGTCCTCAAGACTGTGCCCCCCCCATCCTCCCCCCGATCATTGGCAGAAGTTTAGCGATTATAAATTTGCTGGGGTAGCTACTGTCGGCCTATCAATCAGGCCGTCTCTGGGCCGGTGCCGAATCGCGGTCGCTGTCTTCGTGCGCCACCCTTTAATTCATCTCCTGCAGAAAGGCGTCCATTTTCACCTGAATCTATCAACCGTTTTGTCGGCCTTGATGAAAAACCTTCCACCAGGTCTGCTGCCTGGCGAATCTGTGATTTTGGGATGGAGGGGGTGCAAACAGGTGAGGGTGAAAAGCAGTGGGGACCCCCCGTTGTCAATTATCATCTCCACATAAATTACCTCTGCAGACGCTGGCAGGCTGCCCGCGGCTTTGGAAGGCCCTACTGAACTATGAGCGCAGAGCCCGGGTGGACACTTTTCAAAGGCTTGTGTGGGGTGGGATTTACGGCAAAGCACCGAATATATTAAAGGGAGGAGCAGAGGCTGGCAGGGGACAGTGGGTCGGGGTGCAGTGGGAATGTGGAGGGGCTTCTCTCTGCTGACCCGCCCCCCAGGCCGATGGGGTCACCCTGTGTGCTGCGTGGCCCTCCCTCCCCTGCGCCTCTGTTCACAGGCCTCCATGCCTGGCGGGCAGTACAGATGACCCGATGGGGTCTATGATGTGCCTGGAAAAAGGAAGACCTATTTTTGCCGTGTGTAATTATTTCCACCACTATGCTTCACAGGAGTACTGAACATCTTTTTAATCGTGCTAAGAAGATTATTTGCAAGATTATCACTCTTTCTGACCTTTACTGGACAAGCCCGGGCTTAATTTAAAACTGCCATTTTATATTCTGCTGTTTCCTTTGGTTCCCTTTTATATAGCGCCCTTCCCAAGCACAGTCACCCCAAAGCGCTAAGCAGGAACCGCAGCCTGAGAGGTGGAGACGGCGACGGGTACAGTTCTGCACTATTAAAAGGCAAAATCTAGAGGACAAAGAAGATGAGGGAACAGAAACTCCCGTGGTAGTCGTATGAGGAGGAAATCTCTGGGGGGTCTCATGTCAAATGGCTGCCCACATACCCCCACTCTTACTAACTTTATACTCCTCAGTAAGTGATGTGTAGCTGTTGTTAGAACAGCAGCTATGAGTGCGATGCTGGCTAGGTGCTAAAATGCCCGGTAGGATCAGCAGGTCAGCCTGCAGTCTTACCGCCTTCTTGACACAAACTGGGAGCCTTTGCACAGTCGACGTTCTCTTTGGGTGCGTCACCCCAGCATGGGGGACAGGAGAGAGATTTGGGGGGGTTTGCGGTGGCATGGAGATGTGATACACAGATATTGAGACACATGGCAGCATATACAGTGGCAGAAGAAACATTATTTAGTCAGTTAAACTAAAAATAAGGCAAAGGCAGGTAGACTAAAATAATAGGTCTAGATGTAAAATGTGATTGGCTCTGTATACCTCGCATCAGCTGGCAGCCTGATCCATAAACTCAGAGCCCTGTAGCCAAAGACTTTGCAGCTAGCAGTTTTTTAAATGTGTGAGAGGATCCGAATCCTGTGATCTGAGGGACTGATCTGGATTGCCCACATTAATCAGCTGAGATATGCTGGGGCGAAGCCGTTCAGTGCCCCATAAACGAGGAGGAAAATTTCTAAAGTCCAAATTGAGCTTCACATGAAGCCAGTGAGGCTGAATGAGATGGCAGGAAAACTGGTCATTTTCCATTTCCACTTGCAATTCTTGCAGCAGCATTTTGAATCGGCTGTTGGGTAGAGAGAACAGCGTTACTGCTCCTTAAGAGTAAGGGATTGCGGTCCTGTGTCTGCTGCAAAGAAGTTACTGTGTTCATTTTTCTCTGTTGAACAGCAGAATATTGCATTTTGTAATGTTTCTGAGCTACAGTGATGAGCTGATGGGATGTTAATGGACAGGCATGTGTCAAACAGCAGCGTAGCTTTGGGCTGACTTGGCAAGAAGTTTATACTCTACGCAAAGGGCTGCCAGTGGGCATTATTACCAATGCTGTTTTCACCATTCAGTACAGGAGGTGTTTCAAGGTTTTTTACACTATGGATAAAGTATCATTGGGTCTGGTTGAAAGGTACATTGTGTTGTGCGTTGTTGTGTGTCGTGTGTAAATGTCAGCACATACTCAGGGAACGATACTAGTCGATTCGTCGGTCCCTGTGCTGAGAGGCAGCTGTTCAGTTTCTGAATGTAATGATGACAATTATGATGAATAAGGAGAAAATCTTTATAATAGACGATAACAGTCAGTGGAGTAAAATTCAGCATGAAGATCTATGAACTATGAGTATTGGTGTTGGATAACAGTACTTTGGTTAAGCCACTTTCTGGCCTGTGGTCATTTGATGGGTGTCGGAGTATTTATGGCTGATTTATGGCCTGCAAACATTTCTGTTTATTTCTTTTTTTTGAAAGAATGAAATGAGTGGCTTGAGACTAATGACTTAGTTTATGAGAATCTGATTTTGGGGTTTCCAGTCGTGGTCTTGCCACCTCCACTTCGATGGAATAAGACTAACGCTCGTCTGCCGTTAATTATTATCAGGACGAGCCTCTTAAGTGCTCTCTTGCAATCCTTGAATAGTTTAGCCGGAATGAGAGCAGACCCACAGGCAGTAGATTTTCCATTCAGAATGACTTTTTCTTTTCTTTCTTCTTCGTGTTCATCAGCTAGATGGGAGCCACTGAAGCAGCGCTCGCACAGCCTTTTGTGATCCGGCCTTTCTAGCAGAGTTAATCACAGGCAGCTGAATGTGAAGTCTAATATTATCAATTTTACTATTACCGAGTTCCAGGAAGTCATTACTGGTTATATGAGGTGCCCCTATAGTTGACAGGAGCTTTGCAGCTGTGACATCTGAGCGTGGAGGTGTGACAGGCCCATGCACTCAGACAGAGGCCCTATGAGGCCGGAGCCCGTGTCCCTTGGCAACAGGCCCTTCACACTTTACCTGCACTCCTGTTCAGTACCTCAGCGTTCTCATTTTTGCATTATTGCATTTGATTCCATTCCATTCGACTCCCCCCTGACTCACTTGTAAACAAGCCCTGACTAACTGAGCTAACTGTTGACTGAGCACACATGTCCGTGTCGGGAAGCGAGAGCGGCCGCTGTCACTCACAGCACCAGCTCTTTTTGCGCGTGAGGCCACCAGCCCGCCAGTTTGCCTCCCAGTGCACCAAGCTGAGGTAATGAGAGGATTTCTTTCCCGCCCAACCTTCCCCCGACGGCGTGACCAGGTGAACGCGGCGAGGATATTTGCCCGGAATGGACTGGCACGCCTTGGCTCAGCAGTGTAGCTGGTGATCCGCGCGGCCTTCATGTATTATATACGCCCGTCTGCTTTATGTCCGCCTCTCACTCTATGGCAGCAGCCTGGGAAACAACTGCCCTTTATGACTTTAATGCATGCAAAGGAGCCGCTTGCTCGGTGTGTTTCAAGCACCCTTAGAAAGACCACTTCAGTTGCCCCGCAGGGGATCGCCCAGTCGAAGAAGCTTCCTTTTTCAGAGTGATTCGTTATGGATATTCCTTCTGCGAGCGTCTCTTGGGTAACCCCCAACAATTTTGTACACATTTAATTATAATGTACCCGAACGAGCTGTAGATAGTGTGCTTTGGTGGTGGAATGTCCATGAGAGGTGCTGACTGTCATCTCCTCTGCAGGTCGGGCTGAATGATAACCCAGCTGTGGGCCCCATCATCCATGGGCTGAAAGGTGTGGTGCACCACGGTGAGTCCTGGGCTCTGTCCGCTGCCGGAACAGCCGTGCCCCCGGAGACCAAATGAAACAAAGAGCTACACTTGCCTTCCAACATCCAGCCCCTTCCCGTCACCCCCCCCCCCCCCCCCCCCATACAAAAATCGACCGTAAACCAAATAATAATGTGATTCTGCCACTGCCCCTTCCATCCCTCCCCCCCCGCGGGGATTCTTGTGCAACTTCC